>JAMPIV010011732.1:0-664898 GCA_024509875.1 Oreohelix idahoensis | reverse complement strand
ACAATCTATGACAATGAGCGTGAAGAGTTCAACGCGTAGAAAATTGGATATCCTTGTTAGACAAAGTCCGGAAGGAAGCATTGCGTGATCATCAGAATAAGTTGAGCGGTTTCCTTCAGAAAATGTAAATAAGTCTCTCTCAAGAGATGCTTGCCGCTGGGAAAATAAGTTGTCAGAAAACTTGAACATTTCCCGTGAATATAATCGAAGGAGAGACCAGATAGGGTCGGGAACAGAAATGTCGTGTAAGGTCACATCTAGAACCGGCAGAAGATTTTCGTCATTTCACGGTGTGTTTTTTGTTTTTTTTTAGTGGGGAAATGCGGGGGGGGGGGGGGGGGGGGGGGTGTTAAAGGGAAAAGGGGGGGGGGTTGTGAAGTTGTTTACAAAAAATATTAACAGTCCTTTTTTGAAACACAGGAAAACTCATTGTAAATCTAATTATATTGATTAGATCAAAAACATTCATATTTTGTAAGAAAATAGGACCAGAAACAATGAACAGCAATGACAATAAAACACTGTTCGATAATAAAAGAGTAAGGGTAGTCACGTAGCATATACTGCCGTAGGGGAATGAAATGTTAGAGACATCACTGTAAGTTCAGCATTATGAGGTGGGGGGGGGGGGGGGGGGACCGATTATTTGTCTCTCCGTCTGTAGCCTTTCCTAACTCAAGAGCAGAGTCAGCGATCCATTTTATTGCTGAGTGGAGGAGAGTGTGACGCTGCCCGGTATTGAGCCCCGTACCAGGAAACTATGCCACTAAAGGCAAGTGCTCTAACTACTGTAGCAATCAGACGCTCCTATTGATAATCATCATTATTATTCCTATTCAACTTGCCAAGGAACACAGGCCTAAAAAATGTATGCCAGGTTGTCCCGTAGTGAGGTATCAGTTCAAGATTCCCTCTATGTTTTCCTCATCATTTTCATTTCCAGTTCTAGATTCTGTATTTCCATCTACCTCTGTCACGAGTGAGTTATGTAAGAGTCTGCCTGAGACGAAAACCAAGTGGGTGTGATGTCAGAGACACGACAAAGGTCTGAGAGAGGTCTTAGGTGATAGAAGAGAAATGGTGTTGATGGTGGATAGTGTGACTTATAGTTACTGAGGGTGAGAACCTATACTGACTCTCCCCTCGCCACTCAGTGACCTTTTGTTCGACTACTGTCACCCTGCCTCTTGCTCTACTAGGAGATAAGGTTTATCACACTGCAGTGTATCCACACACAACAGTACGAGTACAAGTTAAAGAGTACAGGTACAGATAGGAAGGGAAATCTGATCCGTTATGTAATTATACATTTTAATAACAACAGTCAAAAATACTATGGTAAAATAAGCATGAAAATCTATCACCATATTAAAATAAAAACCTCAATACGATGCAAGTAACGATGTACGAGACACACAACAAACAAGAAGGTTAGTATAAAGATTTGGAACACTCCAGAAAAAAAACAAGTAGGTTCTACACTCTCACAATTATGGGGCGAGGGTTTTTTTTAAAACCAATAATCCTTTGCTGGAAATCCTGAAATAAAGAGTCTTAACTACACACTAATCCCGCTGACTTGTCCCTGTCAGCGACACTGCTAATAAATTTCACTAACGGCTCCGGTCCACAGTTTTCTTAAAATCTACCCTCCCCTCTATTAATTTGAGTGCACTCTACCCCAAGTCCTTCTTTGTTGGCGCGCGTGCATTGATGCTCCACTGGACTAACAGCTCTGGTTGGCTGACCGCAAACAGGAACTATTTTCACCCTCTCCGTTTCCTGAACTGCTAATGCATCCGTGAAATAAATACACCCGGCTGTAAATCCAGGTACTCGAGAGGTGCGATGGAAACACTCACGATACGATAGGTGCTGATGAGTAAATCCACGTTCTGTATTGGCCCACTACTAAGGTAGCAGCCCTAAAAAGTATTGGTCGACGTAGCTTGATGGCAAAGAACTAATGCCTATGAAGCGGGACGCTCCTATTACTTGGTGCTGGATGAACTATTTACGATTTTCCAAGCAAGGGCAATCACCGATGGGTCCGTAATACGGTGATCATAATAAGCACTACTATAGTTGGTGTGCAACCCAGCTGTACATGGGTGGATGACTTCCCCGTTATTCCACGAAGGCAAAGTCAGGCTGATGGCCTAGCGGCCTACCGGAGATGACGGGGTTTACAAGACTATCAGAATTTCCCACTCTATAATACCAGGCAAGCTGGCGTTAAGTCTTCTAATTTCTCACGGCAGGAATTTTTAGGACTGAAGCAATTAGAAGCAGAAGTAGACGGTATATATGCAGTATATATCTCTTAATAGTAGGGTGTGCGCGCGTGGCTAACATGCGCGTAGAGAACAACGCGTAACTATTACCCAGAGAATTCTGCTAACGACAAGATACTGTACAAAGAATTAGCGCAACAGAGTAAAGATTGTTGTGCATAGAGAGTCCCAGAATTCCTTGCATCAAACACAGGGAAGTTTAGGAGACCGTCATCCCAACAGTGCAGGTGTCTTCGAAGAAGTCGCTCCTTCGCCCGGACTGCCACCCAACATTACGGAACTCCAGGAAAGATTCCCGTGTTAACGTGCAAAAAAAAAAAAAAGAGAAACCGCCGATAGATGGCGTATCTTCTTCCTATTCTTTCACCCGAATTCTCTCTTTTATTATCTCTGTATTTCCTTTTTTTCCTGTATATTTTTCATCCATTCGTTTTGCGAATATTATTTTCATATAATTCGCAAACTTTACCTGTTTTCCTTTCTCTAAAACTGAGAATCGCACCTGGGTGGTATTGCGTACATGTCAGTCGCGCTGGTCGGACGATAGGCGTGAATTTACAGCATTCGCTAGACATTCGTCTGAGGGTCTCTGGCCTGGGGCGTGAAAATTCACGCGAGGGACATGGAAAGTAGACAGAGAGTCTGCATTTCAGTAAACGCATGAGGTTTTTCGTCAGGAAAAAAACCCGGCTTAGCGTGAAAATCCACTCCGCACTGCAGACGGTGGTCTGAGATTTGCAACTCATGCAAGCCCTCGGCCACTGATGGCTGTTACGTCACGCGATAAGCGGACGAAGGTGTTATACGGACAGGGGAGACTATTTCGCTTGGCGAAATAAGATTAGGATCCTGTGTCCGATTTTAAAGATATTGGCCAAGTTTGAAACTTTAATTTCATTCTCGCTCATAGACTCACAGTAGATAGGTTGCTCGTAAACAGAATAGCTGTTAGCGAAGTATCTCAGTTTGTTTCGGCAATTTGTCGAACTTCTAGACTTCCAGAAATATTTTCAGCATTTTATTCTTAAGTTGTGCGACTACCTGTAATTCTGTGGTTGAGGTAATTAATATGATAGATATATAGATTTTGTGAGTGTTAAAGTGTTAAATCGCTTAATTCATTTTAATCTATTTCTTTAGCGCAGAAGAGAAATAAAGTGGTAGGCTATTATATTTTCTAGGGAAGCATTCAGTGGAAAGCAGAATAAAATTAAAATTTCTAGCTTATAACGGCAATTGTAGCTATTTATGAATTTAATTTAACCGCTAATACTCAGTCGAGTGTATTTTTCTAAACTAACGTATAAACTCTAGAATCGAGCCTCATGAATGGTGACGGAATACGCACGTGTTCCTAATTCATGAGGATTGCTGATTTTTAAATATAACTTACGTCACGGGAAGTTTAAATGATAAGCAAAGCTCTCTGCTTGCAAGTTTAAATGTAAGTTATAACCAGTACAGATTCTGTTTATTATATTATATGTGTTATTTTTCCTCCACACAGTGAAAGTTTTGGGGTGACCCTAACTTTACCAGCACCTAGTAGTAGTTTCCATACTTGTGAAGAAATAGACAGTCCTTATTTTGAACCACGTGGGTTTCTTAAGTACCACTGGTCTAACAGTGCATATGCAACCCGAGTTAGCCAGAAATACTATATCCCAATAACGGGTTTTCAAAGACTGTAATGATAAATACTGGACCTTGGAGCCAGATCTTAATTTCTTCTAGAAAAAAAACTCTACGTAATCTTTCTGCCTGGTGGCGCGAAATACTTCAAGTATTAACTAACATTTCCCGACTATATATATATATATTTTTTTGGACAAATCTGTGGTGTGACTAAAGTGAATCCTATACTGAGGGAAGGCACCGACCTGACATTCATCATTTCTAGAAACCTACGCTATTGACACTGTGCTCTGCTAACTCCCGCGCCTGGAATAATTTTAGGTGACTTAATCAGACATTTGAACAAATTTGCACACCCAAGTAGTCGTTCCCGGAGACTCCAAGTTAAATACGTCTTTTGGAACTGGGGACTTCTTGGCAGAAGACTGCATTTTTTTGAGTCTGTGTGAAGATCTAAAATCAGTGTGTTCCAAGAGGCAGCGAGCAAAGTCGTGAGTACATGTATGAGAGGCCATGGCGGAATGAATGAGTGTACGCTGGTTTGAGTGATATTTTCACTATTATATCTTTGACACCCTGTTGCTGTCCTAATTTTTTTTTCAATCTGCATAATTTGTTGCTAAGGCTAGAGTTCTTGTGTTTTTGTCTTAGGTTAAATCAGATTTTTTTTTTTTTTCAAACTCTGTGCATATAATTACGAGATAAAACAACGAAAACTCTTAGAATCAAACCCTATGTATCTGTGACTCTGGCGCCATCATCTGTTCTCTTAACGGGGCTGGGCTAAACCTAGAGTTAACACTATAAGGGGGCTATCATCCTTGCAACATTTCCTTGAATTTTTATGACTATGTGTATATGTATTTTCCTTGATGTACTTTCTTTGATGTTGTGAGCCGATTTTTTCCTGATATTAAAATCGCTCTTGAACTTAATAATAGTGTTTGGTCAGCTCGTTCTAGATAATATATATATCATTGTTATAGTTTTCCCACGTCTGTGTGTTTACCTGTCGTCACGTGTATGTGCGTGCCTGTGAGTGATAGAAATATACGTAATATGTATATTGGTGTAGTCTGTCTGACGCTGTAACAACTGTTGTAGAAGATAGGTGAGAGAGAGAAGAATTCTTTTCGCTTTCAGAGACAGCCACTATATCAAAATCTATCATCTCACGTGTGTGGAAATTCTATTACCTTTCACTAACTCTCACTGAGTCTATCACCTATTCAAACCTATTCAGAAGGGACCAAACCTAGTCTTAATTCTCCTATCGAAAACCTACGACAAATGGGTTCTCGTCCGTAGGATTTTTGAACTTAGAATAGGAAGACGAGTACGACAAATGTGGACTCGTCTATCTGGATTTTGAACTTAAGATTCTGTATTCTGATATAGAGTAAGAGTGTGATGTCTTGTGACTGTGTATCTTTTAAAAAAAAATATTACCCCCTAGACTAGCGATCTGTTTACGGGCGTGCTGACCACACAAACTAATAAGTTTTTTTTTTTCCACAGCATCTTTGAATAATATACATTTTGGTTACAGGTTGATTTTGTCGGGATATATGTTAACTGCTGATTGTAATACTAAATGCTGGTAAAGTGGTGAGTGTATAACATTCACTGGGTACTGAGGCAGAACGGCGTTTGAACTAAGTTAAGGAGTGTGTTTCGGACTTTTTGTCCAGATTAATTCCCTCCCTTACCCGATCTGACTTCAGGGGCGAACTTATAGTGGATTTTTAAAAATTAAGGGATTATTTTTCTCTTTAATTTTTGCAATATTCTTTTGCTTTTCCACTGTAGCAACTTATTTTTCAGTTGTAATCTTAACTACCATTTATTTGGCGTAGTCGTGTTTTGCATTGAGTGCTTTATTGCCGATAATAGCAGCGATAGTTAGATTTTATTTTGGAGGAGGTATCCCAGGGTTAAATATATCATCTTTTGATTTTTTTTGGTAATTTTTTTTCTCGTAAGTGGTAGGAACCAGGTTATTCTTTTTCCTATTTTCTTTCTCCAACAGTCTCAGTCACTGACATAATATGGCCGAGAGGGCAAAGCTTAGACAACTCCTCAGGGACGAAGCGAGAGAGGAGGGACTGGAAGGAGAGGAAGCGAAAGCTTTTGTCAGAGACGAACTTGAGAGATATGATGCGGAGAGGAAAGCAGCTGAAGCTAAAGAGGAAAAAGAAGAACTCAAGAGGAAAGAAGCAGAAGCTAGAGAGAGGGAAAGGGAAGACCGTCTTTTACAGCAGAAGAAGATGGACGAGGAAATGGAAATTCGCAGGGCGAACGAACGAGAGAAGGAGAGACAGCATGAAAGAGAGAAGGAGAGACAGAGAAAGGAGAGACAGCACGAGAAGGAGAGGGAGAGAGACAGCACGAGTTGGCTCTTAAAGCTCTAGAGTTCCAAAGTCGTGGGGCTGCCTCTACCTCCAGCAATGGAGAGTCTTCTCCTCATTCTTCCTTAACTGACCCTGCTAACACTCAATCTCTTCAACTAAATGCTATGTCTTTCACTCTTGAATCTTTTCCTTGTCCAAATGAGAAGATTGACACATGGTTAGAAAAATTTGAGAAAATTGCAACTCTGTACGGTTTAGAGAGGTCGCGTTGGAATATGAAACTTTCCCAGGCCCTAAAAGGTTCTGCTTATGATGTTTATTCTAAGCTGGAAAGTAGCCAACAAGACGACTACGATGTGTTGAAGAAAGCGTTACTGGAGCGCTTTGAAATGAACGCTCGCAAGTTTTTGCAACTGTTTCGCAACAGCCGGAAAGAGAATTCTGAAACTTTTCACCAGTTCTCATCTCGTCTTAAGGGATATCTAACAAAGTGCCTTGAGCTTTCGCAGCTCCCCTCTACCTATGAAGGTCTTGAGGAACTTGTTCTAACTGAACAAATAAAGAACACTTTGTCTGCTGATACCCGGAGATTTCTCGCTGAGCAGGGGGCAGAAAAACTTGAAGACATTTTGGAAAAGTCTGAGCGTTATCACAATGCGCTGGCTGAACTACCGGCCACAAAGCGGAAACCGACAGAGGAGCATTTTCGAAAACATAACCTAGAGCAATCTTCTCAGGCTTCTAACCTAAATAACCACAGAGAAACTGGACCTCAAAACCCCCCTCCTGAAAAATCCAAGTTCTACAAGAACAAGTACCCCAACCACCCCAAACAGCCTGATCAACCCGACCGCCCTACATGGCAGCGCAGCCAGAAAGGACAAGGTGGCAAAGGGAGAACCCCTGAGCACGGGACATATGATCAGACCGAGCACACCGAGCCAAAACGCATCGGATGCTTATTGACAGTCTCGCAAGGCGGAATTATTGACAGTGATTCCCAACCTGTTGGGGATAGACCCTCAACGCGAGGTATTGTTATTTTGAACGGTTCTCAAACTTCTTGCTTATTTGACACGGGGCTTTCTTACGATTGCATTGTTGCCAGAAACCTGGTTAAACCCGGTCAAGAGACAGGAGAGACCGTCAAACTTTGTGGAGTTCGTAAGAGTGATGCACCTACAGCGCTTCCCATCGCATTGGTGGAGATACACTCTGACTTTGTCAGAGGTGTGATCAAAGCGGCTGTTATGGATGATCCCATCTACCCAGTCATACTTGGCGGGAGATACGTGTGTATTGGGAAACCGGAAGAGCCGATTGTGGCAGCAGTAACTATAAGAGGGCAAACCAAGAAGGAACGGGAGCCTGCGCCAAATTTGTTACCTATGGAACTTAAAGAAGCGCAATACAAGGACCCTACCTTGGCACCCTGCTTTAGGAAACTGCCCATGGCGAAGGAACCAAAACAGCACGGGGACATTTTTTCTGAGGATGGCGTACTTTATCGGAGAACGGGCAAGCCTGACCAAGGTTACAACCAGCTCCTAGTACCGAAACAGTACAGAAGCCAAATCCTAGAAATGGGGCACTCTCTTCCCTTTAGCGGACATATGGGACAGAACGCCACAAACCAACGTATAACCACTCATTATTGGTGGCCAGGAGTAAATACTGATATTATCAGATATGTCAAATCCTGTGCCCAGTGCCAACGTGTGCCACCCAAGCAACGGGCACCCCCAGTCCACATGGGTGAAATGCCAATAATGGGAACACCATTCGAACGGGTAGTGATCGACATTTTAGGGCCTCGAAAGGACTAAAAGAAGGAACAGGTTTATCCTGACCTTAGTCGATACATGCACTTTATGGGCAGAAGCTATCCCGCTAACATGCGCAGATGCCAAGCATGTCGCAGAAGCCCTCGTGCAGATTTTCACTCGGTTGGGATTCCCTCAGCAAGTGTTGACGGATAATGGATCTCCATACCGAAACCTGTTGATGGATGAGATCGTTAAGATCTTGAGGACCCAGCACATCCACACTAAGCCATATACTCCGGCCGGAAATGGGCTCGTGGAACGTGCTAATGGAAACCTCACCATGATGCTAAGTAAGCTGGCACAAGTGAAACCTGAAGATTGGGATCTCTGTATTCCTGCAGCATTATTTGGCTACAGAGAATCTCCTCATACTTCCACAGGATTTCCGCCAGCTACACTCTTATTCGGCAGACCCATTAAGGGCCCGCTTGAAGCCTTACTTCAGTCTCTGACAGACGAGAAGGCTGATGAGACAGTTGTCTCAGCCAGTAAATATGTGTCGGTTTTAAAGGAACGGTTGAAACTAGGGTGGGACCTAGCAACGACTAACTTTAAGCGAGCACGCACCAAGCACGCTAACCGATACAGGAAAGTCGCGGAAGAGAGAGAACTGGAAGCAGGAGAGAAAGTTTTGGTGTTGCTCCCTACCGAGAACAACCAACTGAAGATCGGATGGCAAGGGCCGTTTACCGTCCTGAAAAAGATTTCTAAGGCTAACTACCAGATCTCTATTGAAGGAAAGGAGAAGGTTTTCCATTTAAATCTCTTAAAGAGATACTTGGAAAAACCAGTGCCAACCTCCGACCATCTCCTGACGATCGCCAAAACTGACGAAGATGACGATAGTGGCAGGGATATTCCACCGCTATCACAGGAAATCTTTCAAAAATGTCAGAAGCGGCGACGCTCTTTCAAGCGCGCATATGAGACATTCCAGGGGAAGGAAACTTTGAGGAGTGGACTTGAGTAGGAATTGGACAGAGATGGAGGGGGAAGAGGAGAGGGAAGAAGACAGACACCCCGAAGCTACGGTTATAGGAAATTAAACTCCATAACGTAGACATGGAGTGCTTCCATATCTTAAAGGGGGGAGGCTCTGTCACGTAGGGTTTATATTCATTTAATTTCCTACATCTTCTTCCTATTCTTTCACCCGAATTCTCTCTTTTATTATCTCTGTATTTCCTTTTTCCTGTATATTTTTCATCCATTCGTTTTGCGAATATTATTTTCATATAATTCGCAAACTTTACCTGTTTTCCTTTCTCTAAAACTGAGAATCGCACCTGGGTGGTATTGCGTACATGTCAGTCGCGCTGGTCGGACGATAGGCGTGAATTTACAGCATTCGCTAGACATTCGTCTGAGGGTCTCTGGCCTGGGGCGTGAAAATTCACCCGAGGGACATGGAAAGTAGACAGAGAGTCTGCATTTCAGTAAACGCATGAGGTTTTTCGTCAGGAAAAACCCGGCTTAGCGTTAAAATCCACTCCGCACTGCAGACGGTGGTCTGAGATTTGCAACTCATGCAAGCCCTCGGCCACTGATGGCTGTTACGTCACGCGATAAGCGGACGAAGGTGTTATACGGACAGGGGAGACTATTTCGCTTGGCGAAATAAGATTAGGATCCTGTGTCCGATTTTAAAGATATTGGCCAAGTTTGAAACTTTAATTTCATTCTCGCTCATAGACTCACAGTAGATAGGTTGCTCGTAAACAGAATAGCTGTTAGCGAAGTATCTCAGTTTGTTTCGGCAATTTGTCGAACTTCTAGACTTCCAGAAATATTTTCAGCATTTTTATTCTTAAGTTGTGCGACTACCTGTAATTCTGTGGTTGAGGTAATTAATATGATAGATATATAGATTTTGTGAGTGTTAAAGTGTTTAATCGCTTAATTCATTTTAATCTATTTCTTTAGCGCAGAAGAGAAATAAAAAAGTAGGCTATTATATTTTCTAGGGAAGCATTCAGTGGAAAGCAGAATAAAATTAAAATTTCTAGCTTATAACGGCAATTGTAGCTATTTATGAATTTAATTTAACCGCTAATACTCAGTCGAGTGTATTTTTCTAAACTAACGTATAAACTCTAGAATCGAGCCTCATGAATGGTGACGGAATACGCACGTGTTCCTAATTCATGAGGATTGCTGATTTTTAAATATAACTTACGTCACGGGAAGTTTAAATGATAAGCAAAGCTCTCTGCTTGCAAGTTTAAATGTAAGTTATAACCAGTACAGATTCTGTTTATTATATTATATGTGTTATTTTTCCTCCACACAGTGAAAGTTTTGGGGTGACCCTAACTTTACCAGCACCTAGTAGTAGTTTCCATACTTGTGAAGAAATAGACAGTCCTTATTTTGAACCACGTGGGTTTCTTAAGTACCACTGGTCTAACAGTGCATATGCAACCCGAGTTAGCCAGAAATACTATATCCCAATAACGGGTTTTCAAAGACTGTAATGATAAATACTGGACCTTGGAGCCAGATCTTAATTTCTTCTAGAAAAAAAACTCTACGTAATCTTTCTGCCTGGTGGCGCGAAATACTTCTAGTATTAACTAACATTTCCCGACTATATATATATATTTTTTTTGTGGACAAATCTGTGGTGTGACTAAAGTGAATCCTATACTGAGGGAAGGCACCGACCTGACATTCATCATTTCTAGAAACCTACGCTATTGACACTGTGCTCTGCTAACTCCCGCGCCTGGAATAATTTTAGGTGACTTAATCAGACATTTGAACAAATTTGCACACCCAAGTA
Organism: Oreohelix idahoensis; assembly: GCA_024509875.1. NCBI lineage: Eukaryota > Metazoa > Mollusca > Gastropoda > Stylommatophora > Oreohelicidae > Oreohelix > Oreohelix idahoensis. The sequence goes on along the minus strand of JAMPIV010011732.1, from coordinate 654,010 downwards.
GTCGTTCCCGGAGACTCCAAGTTAAATACGTCTTTTGGAACTGGGGACTTCTTGGCAGAAGACTGCATTTTTTTTTGAGTCTGTGTGAAGATCTAAAATCAGTGTGTTCCAAGAGGCAGCGAGCAAAGTCGTGAGTACATGTATGAGAGGCCATGGCGGAATGAATGAGTGTACGCTGGTTTGAGTGATATTTTCACTATTATATCTTTGACACCCTGTTGCTGTCCTAATTTTTTTTTCAATCTGCATAATTTGTTGCTAAGGCTAGAGTTCTTGTGTTTTTGTCTTAGGTTAAATCAGATTTTTTTTTTTTTCAAACTCTGTGCATATAATTACGAGATAAAACAACGAAAACTCTTAGAATCAAACCCTATGTATCTGTGACTCTGGCGCCATCATCTGTTCTCTTAACGGGGCTGGGCTAAACCTAGAGTTAACACTATAAGGGGGCTATCATCCTTGCAACATTTCCTTGAATTTTTATGACTATGTGTATATGTATTCTCCTTGATGTACTTTCTTTGATGTTGTGAGCCGATTTTTTCCTGATATTAAAATCGCTCTTGAACTTAATAATAGTGTTTGGTCAGCTCGTTCTAGATAATATATATATCATTGTTATAGTTTTCCCACGTCTGTGTGTTTACCTGTCGTCACGTGTATGTGCGTGCCTGTGAGTGATAGAAATATACGTAATATGTATATTGGTGTAGTCTGTCTGACGCTGTAACAACTGTTGTAGAAGATAGGTGAGAGAGAGAAGAATTCTTTTCGCTTTCAGAGACAGCCACTATATCAAAATCTATCATCTCACGTGTGTGGAAATTCTATTACCTTTCACTAACTCTCACTGAGTCTATCACCTATTCAAACCTATTCAGAAGGGACCAAACCTAGTCTTAATTCTCCTATCGAAAATCTACGACAAATGGTCGCTCGTTACAAATTGAACCCAAAATCCTAAGGCGATACGACAAATGGGTTCTCGTCCGTAGGATTTTTGAACTTAGAATAGGAAGACGAGTACGACAAATGTGGACTCGTCTATCTGGATTTTGAACTTAAGATTCTGTATTCTGATATAGAGTAAGAGTGTGATGTCTTGTGACTGTGTATCGTTTAAAAAAAATTTACCCCCTAGACTAGCGATCTGTTTACGGGCGTGCTGACCACACAAACTAATAAGTTTTTTTTTTTCCACAGCATCTTTGAATAATATACATTTTGGTTACAGGTTGATTTTGTCGGGATATATGTTAACTGCTGATTGTAATACTAAATGCTGGTAAAGTGGTGAGTGTATAACATTCACTGGGTACTGAGGCAGAACGGCGTTTGAACTAAGTTAAGGAGTGTGTTTCGGACTTTTTGTCCAGATTAATTCCCTCCCTTACCCGATCTGACTTCAGGGGCGAACTTATAGTGGATTTTTAAAAATTAAGGGATTATTTTTCTCTTTAATTTTTGCAATATTCTTTTGCTTTTCCACTGTAGCAACTTATTTTTCAGTTGTAATCTTAACTACCATTTATTTGGCGTAGTCGTGTTTTGCATTGAGTGCTTTATTGCCGATAATAGCAGCGATAGTTAGATTTTATTTTGGAGGAGGTATCCCAGGGTTAAATATATCATCTTTTGATTTTTTTTGGTAATTTTTTTCTCGTAAGTGGTAGGAACCAGGTTATTCTTTTTCCTATTTTCTTTCTCCAACAGTCTCAGTCACTGACATAATATGGCCGAGAGGGCAAAGCTTAGACAACTCCTCAGGGACGAAGCGAGAGAGGAGGGACTGGAAGGAGAGGAAGCGAAAGCTTTTGTCAGAGACGAACTTGAGAGATATGATGCGGAGAGGAAAGCAGCTGAAGCTAAAGAGGAAAAAGAAGAACTCAAGAGGAAAGAAGCAGAAGCTAGAGAGAGGGAAAGGGAAGACCGTCTTTTACAGCAGAAGAAGATGGACGAGGAAATGGAAATTCGCAGGGCGAACGAACGAGAGAAGGAGAGACAGCACGAGAAGGAGAGGGAGGAGAGACAGCATGAGGAAAGAGAGAAGGAGAGACAGCACGAGGAAAGAGAGGGAGGAGAGACAGCATGAGTTGGCTCTTAAAACTCTAGAATTCCAAAGTCGTGGGGCTGCCTCTACCTCCAGCAATGGAGAGTCTTCTCCTCATTCTTCCTTAACTGACCCTGCTAACACTCAATCTCTTCAACTAAATGCTATGTCTTTCACTCTTGAATCTTTTCCTTGTCCAAATGAGAAGATTGACACATGGTTAGAAAAATTTGAGAAAATTGCAACTCTGTACGGGTTAGAGAGGTCGCGTTGGAATATGAAACTTTCCCAGGCCCTAAAAGGTTCTGCTTATGATGTTTATTCTAAGCTGGAAAGTAGCCAACAAGACGACTACGATGTGTTGAAGAAAGCGTTACTGGAGCGCTTTGAAATGAACGCTCGCAAGTTTTTGCAACTGTTTCGCAACAGCCGGAAAGAGAATTCTGAAACTTTTCACCAGTTCTCATCTCGTCTTAAGGGATATCTAACAAAGTGCCTTGAGCTTTCGCAGCTCCCCTCTACCTATGAAGGTCTTGAGGAACTTGTTCTAACTGAACAAATAAAGAACACTTTGTCTGCTGATACCCGGAGATTTCTCGCTGAGCAGGGGGCAGAAAAACTTGAAGACATTTTGGAAAAGTCTGAGCGTTATCACAATGCGCTGGCTGAACTACCGGCCACAAAGCGGAAACCGACAGAGGAGCATTTTCGAAAACATAACCTAGAGCAATCTTCTCAGGCTTCTAACCTAAATAACCACAGAGAAACTGGACCTCAAAACCCCCCTCCTGAGAAATCCAAGTTCTACAAGAACAAGTACCCCAACCACCCCAAACAGCCTGATCAACCCGACCGCCCTACATGGCAGCGTAGCCAGAAAGGACAAGGTGGCAAAGGGAGAACCCCTGAGCACGGGACATATGATCAGACCGAGCACACCGAGCCAAAACGCATCGGATGCTTATTGACAGTCTCGCAAGGCGGAATTATTGACAGTGATTCCCAACCTGTTGGGGATAGACCCTCAACGCGAGGTATTGTTATTTTGAACGGTTCTCAAACTTCTTGCTTATTTGACACGGGGCTTTCTTACGATTGCATTGTTGCCAGAAACCTGGTTAAACCCGGTCAAGAGACAGGAGAGACCGTCAAACTTTGTGGAGTTCGTAAGAGTGATGCACCTACAGCGCTTCCCATCGCATTGGTGGAGATACACTCTGACTTTGTCAGAGGTGTGATCAAAGCGGCTGTTATGGATGATCCCATCTACCCAGTCATACTTGGCGGGAGATACGTGTGTATTGGGAAACCGGAAGAGCCGATTGTGGCAGCAGTAACTATAAGAGGGCAAACCAAGAAGGAACGGGAGCCTGCGCCAAATTTGTTACCTATGGAACTTAAAGAAGCGCAATACAAGGACCCTACCTTGGCACCCTGCTTTAGGAAACTGCCCATGGCGAAGGAACCAAAACAGCACGGGGACATTTTTTCTGAGGATGGCGTACTTTATCGGAGAACGGGCAAGCCTGACCAAGGTTACAACCAGCTCCTAGTACCGAAACAGTACAGAAGCCAAATCCTAGAAATGGGGCACTCTCTTCCCTTTAGCGGACATATGGGACAGAACGCCACAAACCAACGTATAACCACTCATTATTGGTGGCCAGGAGTAAATACTGATATTATCAGATATGTCAAATCCTGTGCCCAGTGCCAACGTGTGCCACCCAAGCAACGGGCACCCCCAGTCCACATGGGTGAAAAGCCAATAATGGGAACACCATTCGAACGGGTTGTGATCGACATTTTAGGGCCTTTCGAAAGGACTAAAAGAAGGAACAGGTTTATCCTGACCTTAGTCGATACATGCACTTTATGGGCAGAAGCTATCCCGCTAACATGCGCAGATGCCAAGCATGTCGCAGAAGCCCTCGTGCAGATTTTCACTCGGTTGGGATTCCCTCAGCAAGTGTTGACGGATAATGGATCTCCATACCGAAACCTGTTGATGGATGAGATCGTTAAGATCTTGAGGACCCAGCACATCCACACTAAGCCATATACTCCGGCCGGAAATGGGCTCGTGGAACGTGCTAATGGAAACCTCACCATGATGCTAAGTAAGCTGGCACAAGTGAAACCTGAAGATTGGGATCTCTGTATTCCTGCAGCATTATTTGGCTACAGAGAATCTCCTCATACTTCCACAGGATTTCCGCCAGCTACACTCTTATTCGGCAGACCCATTAAGGGCCCGCTTGAAGCCTTACTTCAGTCTCTGACAGACGAGAAGGCTGATGAGACAGTTGTCTCAGCCAGTAAATATGTGTCGGTTTTAAAGGAACGGTTGAAACTAGGGTGGGACCTAGCAACGACTAACTTTAAGCGAGCACGCACCAAGCACGCTAACCGATACAGGAAAGTCGCGGAAGAGAGAGAACTGGAAGCAGGAGAGAAAGTTTTGGTGTTGCTCCCTACCGAGAACAACCAACTGAAGATCGGATGGCAAGGGCCGTTTACCGTCCTGAAAAAGATTTCTAAGGCTAACTACCAGATCTCTATTGAAGGAAAGGAGAAGGTTTTCCATTTAAATCTCTTAAAGAGATACTTGGAAAAACCAGTGCCAACCTCCGACCATCTCCTGACGATCGCCAAAACTGACGAAGATGACGATAGTGGCAGGGATATTCCACCGCTATCACAGGAAATCTTTCAAAAATGTCAGAAGCGGCGACGCTCTTTCAAGCGCGCATATGAGACATTCCAGGGGAAGGAAACTTTGAGGAGTGGACTTGAGTAGGAATTGGACAGAGATGGAGGGGGAAGAGGAGAGGGAAGAAGACAGACACCCCGAAGCTACGGTTATAGGAAATTAAACTCCATAACGTAGACATGGAGTGCTTCCATATCTTAAAGGGGGGAGGCTCTGTCACGTAGGGTTTATATTCATTTAATTTCCTACATCTTCTTCCTATTCTTTCACCCGAATTCTCTCTTTTATTATCTCTGTATTTCCTTTTTCCTGTATATTTTTTCATCCATTCGTTTTGCGAATATTATTTTTCATATAATTCGCAAACTTTACCTGTTTTCCTTTCTCTAAAACTGAGAATCGCACCTGGGTGGTATTGCGTACATGTCAGTCGCGCTGGTCGGACGATAGGCGTGAATTTACAGCATTCGCTAGACATTCGTCTGAGGGTCTCTGGCCTGGGGCGTGAAAATTCACGCGAGGGACATGGAAAGTAGACAGAGAGTCTGCATTTCAGTAAACGCATGAGGTTTTTCGTCAGAAAAAAAAAACCCGGCTTAGCGTGAAAATCCACTCCGCACTGCAGACGGTGGTCTGAGATTTGCAACTCATGCAAGCCCTCGGCCACTGATGGCTGTTACGTCACGCGATAAGCGGACGAAGGTGTTATACGGACAGGGGAGACTATTTCGCTTGGCGAAATAAGATTAGGATCCTGTGTCCGATTTTAAAGATATTGGCCAAGTTTGAAACTTTAATTTCATTCTCGCTCATAGACTCACAGTAGATAGGTTGCTCGTAAACAGAATAGCTGTTAGCGAAGTATCTCAGTTTGTTTCGGCAATTTGTCGAACTTCTAGACTTCCAGAAATACTTTCAGCATTTTATTCTTAAGTTGTGCGACTACCTGTAATTCTGTGGTTGAGGTAATTAATATGATAGATATATAGATTTTGTGAGTGTTAAAGTGTTAAATCGCTTAATTCATTTTAATCTATTTCTTTAGCGCAGAAGAGAAATAAAGTGGTAGGCTATTATATTTTCTAGGGAAGCATTCAGTGGAAAGCAGAATAAAATTAAAATTTCTAGCTTATAACGGCAATTGTAGCTATTTATGAATTTAATTTAACCGCTAATACTCAGTCGAGTGTATTTTTCTAAACTAACGTATAAACTCTAGAATCGAGCCTCATGAATGGTGACGGAATACGCACGTGTTCCTAATTCATGAGGATTGCTGATTTTTAAATATAACTTACGTCACGGGAAGTTTAAATGATAAGCAAAGCTCTCTGCTTGCAAGTTTAAATGTAAGTTATAACCAGTACAGATTCTGTTTATTATATTATATGTGTTATTTTTCCTCCACACAGTGAAAGTTTTGGGGTGACCCTAACTTTACCAGCACCTAGTAGTAGTTTCCATACTTGTGAAGAAATAGACAGTCCTTATTTTGAACCACGTGGGTTTCTTAAGTACCACTGGTCTAACAGTGCATATGCAACCCGAGTTAGCCAGAAATACTATATCCCAATAACGGGTTTTCAAAGACTGTAATGATAAATACTGGACCTTGGAGCCAGATCTTAATTTCTTCTAGAAAAAACTCTACGTAATCTTTCTGCCTGGTGGCGCGAAATACTTCTAGTATTAACTAACATTTCCCGACTATATATATATATTTTTTTTGTGGACAAATCTGTGGTGTGACTAAAGTGAATCCTATACTGAGGGAAGGCACCGACCTGACATTCATCATTTCTAGAAACCTACGCTATTGACACTGTGCTCTGCTAACTCCCGCGCCTGGAATAATTTTAGGTGACTTAATCAGACATTTGAACAAATTTGCACACCCAAGTAGTCGTTCCCGGAGACTCCAAGTTAAATACGTCTTTTGGAACTGGGGACTTCTTGGCAGAAGACTGCATTTTTTTTGAGTCTGTGTGAAGATCTAAAATCAGTGTGTTCCAAGAGGCAGCGAGCCAAGTCGTGAGTACATGTATGAGAGGCCATGGCGGAATGAATGAGTGTACGCTGGTTTGAGTGATATTTTCACTATTATATCTTTGACACCCTGTTGCTGTCCTAATTTTTTTTTTCAAATCTGCATAATTTGTTGCTAAGGCTAGAGTTCTTGTGTTTTTGTCTTAGGTTAAATCAGATTTTTTTTTTTCAAACTCTGTGCATATAATTACGAGATAAAACAACGAAAACTCTTAGAATCAAACCCTATGTATCTGTGACTCTGGCGCCATCATCTGTTCTCTTAACGGGGCTGGGCTAAACCTAGAGTTAACACTATAAGGGGGCTATCATCCTTGCAACATTTCCTTGAATTTTTATGACTATGTGTATATGTATTCTCCTTGATGTACTTTCTTTGATGTTGTGAGCCGATTTTTTCCTGATATTAAAATCGCTCTTGAACTTAATAATAGTGTTTGGTCAGCTCGTTCTAGATAATATATATATCATTGTTATAGTTTTCCCACGTCTGTATGTTTACCTGTCGTCACGTGTATGTGCGTGCCTGTGAGTGATAGAAATATACGTAATATGTATATTGGTGTAGTCTGTCTGACGCTGTAACAACTGTTGTAGAAGATAGGTGAGAGAGAGAAGAATTCTTTTCGCTTTCAGAGACAGCCACTATATCAAAATCTATCATCTCACGTGTGTGGAAATTCTATTACCTTTCACTAACTCTCACTGAGTCTATCACCTATTCAAACCTATTCAGAAGGGACCAAACCTAGTCTTAATTCTCCTATCGAAAATCTACGACAATGTTCTGCACGTGGACAGCGAGGCGGCTAACCTTCCCTGGTCTCAAAGAAACAATACGGAGAGTTGTAACCGCTTCAAAGATTACTCTGACCAACTTAAGAGGCAAGGGGAGGCAACCTGTCCTAGTAAGAGTGACAGTGAGCACTCCCGCTTTCATCTACAGAAGAGAAATTAGAGAAAACATTGCGAGGTAATAACAATCAAGAAGAAATGAGGTGGGGGTTTAGCTCCACCCAGTGCCCAACAATTTATTACTCAATTCTGTCACAACCTCCACCTCTCGTCCCCTGGGGATCCCAGAACAAGGACTGCCTTGTACTGCTATCAACAGGTTTCCTCAGTGTGCATGCTATCTATCTCCAGCGTCTTCTTCTCTTCGAAAAACGTTAAGGGGAAAGTTGTTCAAAGAAGAGTGCTCTAAGCTCACGGACATAGAAGTCCTCGACATTTTCTGTTGTATGTTTTAAATGTGGTAACAACATTAAAGAGTGGAGATGACCCCTTGTTAGTCCGCTGATCTACGTTCATCTGAATCTCCTCTTTTTCGTCTTGATACATCACCGTCTAAATAGTGAACTTGCACCTCGTTACTTTAACTCTTGGTTTACTGTGTTGAAATGTCACCATCATCAGTTGCCATTTTCTCATCGTAGGTCAGCTGTATAGAATCTCCAACGTCTTATGTCTCTTGTATTGACGGTTTTAATAGCCTGGAAAAAGTAGTGATGGAAGGCATGGTCCCTGGAAAAAGGGGAAGGGGTCGACCTAGACGACGGTGGACCCAGGACATCACAGAGAGTCTGAACTTGTCTTTGGCTGATGCAGGTCGACTTGCCCAGAATCGTGATGCGTTCAGAGCAGCTGTAATGGAGACAACGTTCTGGAAAGAATACGTCACATGATGATTGACGGTTCACTTTGATACTCTGTCCTGCCCATCTCTTGGTGTTATCTGCCCACTTATGACCATCTCTCTCTCTCTCTCTCTCTCTCTCTCTCTCTCTCTCTCCCCCCCCTCTCTCTCTCTCTCTCTAGCACGTTTGTCTCATCTCTCTCTACCATTATGGTTTTCAGCAAGGTATCATGACATTTTATTTGGCTACAGTATTTTAGCTGTCCCAGATTTGATCTTCATTACTTCGCGTTTCATTCCTAGCTTTTCTAGCACCTCATTTTGTTTTCTTCTTTGTCCATTAGATGCGCCCCATTCTTTTATATATCCACATCGATCCCTGGTTAAGGTGGGATCTTTTAGACCACAAACGACTCCGGGGTCAACCCGACCTCATGAATTGGGTACCAGAGTAACTCTGGGAAGGTTAAAGGCGGCCGTCGTGATGCTTACCACATTACCCCTAGTGTGCCAATGGTCAAGAAAATGTGGACCTAACACCATATTCCTCAATGGACGTGTAACGGGATCCTTTACATTTACCCCTATGAGCTTTCGTGAGGTGCATTCTGTGGAATTTTAAATAAATTTGCTATACGATGTTTGGTCAATACTTACAGCTCTTTGTGGATGTCATGCCTCCAACAAATTTACACCAAGCCTCCATGTCCTGTGCCATCCGTTAAACGACTTTCTGTGTCCTTTCTATTTCTTTCACGTTCGTCTAAAACTCCCTTCTACTTGCGCATCGCTCTTGTTTCTCCTACCTTGGGTATACCAGAACAACGACTGGCTCGTAAAGCTATTAAAACTCTCTTCCTCAGCGTATGTGTCCTATCCACTATCAGCTTCTTCTTCTCACCTCCTGCTCCACAAGTATGTTTTTGCTTCTTTCCAGTAGTTCCAGCACTCGTAATCTCGTCATACTATTTCAGTTGTTCTGTTCTAGGGAAGCACCCATGTGTGAAAGTGTGTAACGTCTTGGGTATTGTTGTTAGTTGTTGTCACGTCACAATGTTTGGTATTTTAGATTACGTTATAATAAAAATGCATGCCTAAGAAAAATTCTCCGAATCTTTTGGCCAATACCACCACCAACCAAGATCTGCTTACTCGGAGCAAGGAAGAGGACATGCACACCATCATAGCTGGCAGATGCTGGAGCTGGGTTGGCCATGTCCTCAGAAGAGACCCCGATGCCATCACAAGAACAGCTATGCTATGGACCCCTGAAGGAAAACGAAAGAGAGGCCGACCAAAAACAACTTGGCGGAGGACTGTGGAGGCTGAGATGCAAAAAATGAACCAGAGTTGGGGCACTGTACGAAGGATGGCCGCTGACCGAGCAAAGTGGAATCAATTTGTTGTTGCCCTACAAGACGCCACTAGGCGTAATGGCCACTGATTGCTTTGACGGTCGGTGGCTAAGGATCAAAGAAGAAGAAGATAATAAAAATATGCCTCCCGGCCCAATTTTTCAATTTTCATTGAATAAAGATAGGCACACATGCCTGCCACCATTTCAATCTTTGTGGACAGAACCAGTCAAATACCAGTGGAACAGGAGGTGATAAGCTGGCGCTGGCTGTGGATAGGATACGCACACTGAGGAAACCGGCTGATAGTATTACAAGGCAGGCCCTGTTCTGGAATCTATACGGTAAGAGGAATAGATGAAAAGAAAAACTCACATGCATCGGGACAGGACGGCATGGCATAAATTTGCCTATGCTACTTGGGGAGTTGAAAGGTAATGAAATGAAAAACCACATGTGGATGACAGTTGGATACAAACATGACAGGCAGACGATTACAGCAATCCCCCGCTTAGCGCTGTTAATTCGTTTGTGAAAAACAGAGCTCTAACCGAAAAGGAGCTACACGAAAATTGTTTTCCCATACGAAATAATAGAAATCAAATTAATTCGTTACCAAGGTCAAGAAAATTGTATAACATTAAGTTTAAAAAAGTGATTAAAAACAAAAACTACAGCGTTAACAACATTTATTAACTACCTATAATTATCAGACACATGGAACACAAACGAAATGTTATATACATTCTGCACTTACAAAAATATTTATACAAACTATTATAGGAGTTTATTTTCTGCAACTTCTGCAGAAGATTTTGTAGGTATTGAAAAATGTTTTTCTGGCTCCAGATCTAGAAGGCGTAGCTGTTTGGTCAATGGGGCAGAAGATAATCGAGGCTACTTAAAAAAAAACTTCAATCGAGCTTGCTTTTCTTTGCCATCTTCTTTTTTCTCACCTTGTAGCAATTAAGATCTTGTTCTATGTTGCAGATTACCATAGAACTACATTCCATTTTGGGATCATACTTTATTATGCTAGCAATGACCATGCTTGTTGGCCATCCTACCATCCTGAATAAATTGATGAGCATGTGAAAGTTAAATTCCTGCCTACCACGGTTTCAAACGCTACTTAGTCCAAGCCACGCGTGTTAACAAATGTAAGTTATTCCCTTTAACGTTTTTTTCTTCTAGTTGCGCAGCTATGTCCCGTCTATATCTCATACAAACAAACTTGCATGCTTGCATACAATTCACATATATTTACGCACAAACACGCGCGCGTATTATCACGTGAAATAGCAAACACGCAAGCACGTATGCAAGTACACGCAAAATAATCATACTCAACAGGCAAAGAAAACAGCTTGATTGTGTTCACGTTTTGAGAAAATTAAATTGCTGACAGATTCTAGTAAATTGCTGGCAGAATCGAATTCAAACATTATTCCACATTAACTACTCAAACAAACCAGCTCTGACAGATTTCTTGTTATATCTCCTAATCTTAAGTCACCTGCAGGCTAAGTCATCTCTCATAGTTTAAATAACGAATTTTGTTTTGTTGTATGTTAAAAAAAATAATCTTATTGCGATTTAAAAGTAGAAAATAAAATAGAACATAATGAAAGGCATGTCCCCTGAACATAAATTGAGTGCAAGTCTGGATACCGTATTTCTATATATCTGCTTGTGGCTAACAGAAACCAGAGATTTGAACTCAGTAAATCATATTAAGATATACAACATATACCAGTTACTTTCAGAATATACAAATATACATAAAATCAAAGCGTCTGACTGGCAGAGTAGTTACAGCGCTGGCCTCTCGTAGCAAAGGTACAGGGTTCGAAACATGGTGGCGCCACTCTCCATTATACCCAGCGGTAAATGGGTACCTGACTCTGCAGCATGGACGGAAGTAGTCACCATACCTCTCCATGCTGGTCCTAGTACAGTGGACTCGTATCATTCCAGTTCTGTAGGGCAGTATCTAATATAAGACTACCTTTAAGGGCATATCCGGCAGTGAAAATCGGGTTTTAGGTACAAAATATCGATTTTTCACTTTTGAGCTTATTTTATTAAATAATCATCGAGGAATCGATTGAGCAAGGTTTTATGACATAAAAAATGCTTTTGATGTGTCAAAAAGCATATTTTCGGCACTACCCCCAAGCTATTATTTGCAAATTTGTGCCGAAAATGCACGATTTGTTTCTCAATAATACCTTAGTTACGCTGAGCACATCGCAAAGTATTTGGTATCGCCGAAAAGGAAATTTCTTTGTCTCCCGAATTATAGCAAATTCGAAACCTTTATTTCACATATCTCTGGTTGATTTGGCATTCAAAATGTTCCATCATTTTACGCTAACTTCCTTATAAGGAGAGGTGACCACATTCTCTCGGTCAAGGCCCATTCATGAGCCTTTGGTGTTTATCTTTCTGACTGGTCATAACACGCGCAGCTTTGTCTGCGCAAATGCGGAACATAACGACAAGTACTTCCGCCCGTAAACAAATAACTTTGTTCCATTTAACGCGGTACGATATTTTTCTCTTGATTATAGTCAAAATCTCATTAAATTGTGTTCTATTACTTCAAAATAGGAAGAAAAGGTAAGAAAGCAAAGCAACTTCCTGTCGCAAGAGCACGTCGAAAGTGTGTAATTTCCAGCAATGTTACGACCGAATCAGCGGTGAATGATAACCAACCTGATGTAGGCTTATCATCAACGTATGTCTGCATACCAGTATCTGATAGGCCTATAGTTCAAATCGCTGATCCAATAGGGCCTTTCCCCGCTGGCCCAAGTCGATCTGATATAAAATTGAACTTGAGCGCGAGCAAAAAAGGTGCTTCTGATAACACTGTATGTGCTCCACCTAAACCTACGTATAGAAACATTGTGGACATTTCTTTTATCAACAATGTTCTCACCAATGTGTGTTGCAACGTGTGCAAGCAGAGCACATTGCACACAAGAACTGACAACACCAAGTCAAAGGATTTCTCCCTCTTCCTGGAAGTTGTGTGCGACACATGTGAAAAAGCAATTTCTGGAACTAGGCCTTCAACCAACGTATGCCAAAACCTCCTGACTTTATCCATCAACTAAAGGTCTTTCCATATTCTCTTCATTTCTTTCATTTTTTGTCCAGTTCTCTTCTTCGTGTATTTTTCGGTTTCACTCTGTCTCCCTCACTCTGAGGATTCCAGAATTGCCACGTAATGCTGTCAAGATGTTTTCTCAATGTATGTATGCCTTATCCACCGCTAGCGCATTCTTCTCATCTCTTGATCTACTGACACATATCTCGTTCTTTCAAATACAATGAAAGACACAATCAACGGTTAAACAAATTACAAGTGCCCAAGTGTAAGCTTAACTCATTCAAGAAAAAGCTTAGCTTATTTTGCTGCTCATCTTTGGAACAATCTTCTACATGATCTAAACAACGCGCTCTCAGTCCCTATATACACAACTGTAGACTTCGAATAATTTATGAGTGCTGATTACATTCCCCCTAATCTGATTATGTTTCTACATAAATATATAATATTGTATGTTTCTTTCAATTATGATTTTTATACTTTTCCACATATTTTTTTTTCATTATAAGTCGACACTGGAACCGCGGTAGCACAGTGGTTAATGCACTGGCGTCCTAGTGTCACGGAATTGCCTCCCCTGCTTTGCAGTAGTGGTCCAACAGTGGCCAAAACTCAAGAGTATCTAATATGGGTCTTCAACGGTTGTCGTGCTTAGATAGGTTTTAAAGTTATTTATGGTCCCGCCTGAGTATAGGGGATGGCAATAATACGTGAGAAGTAAAGGTGTAAGAAATTAGATTTTTCACGAGTGGATAGTTTAAGGAGAAGATATGTCTATGGACTGAGTAGTTTCTCTAGTCCAGCCTATCTATACGACTACAGTTTAGTATAAGACAATCTTGCACCTCCGTATATCTAGAAATATAAGTTTACCTAAACATTCAGACACAGTTATGTGACAACAAGACACACAAACGGGAAAAACTATGGTTAATTGGGGTATGGGTCTGACCAACACACAAAGTTTAGTTCTTTTGTTGTTTATTATCATTAAACTTTACAACATCGAATATCTAAAAGAGATCAAACAAATCAGAATTACATATATATATAGAAAATAACAGAATACCTGTGCCCTCCCCTACTTGAGAAGAAAAGAACCCAAAAAGTTAATAACCATAAAGGTTAAAGGTTAGCACTAGGTTACAGTATAGACAGTAAAGAAAACAAAGTTCCTACTAAACGTTATCCAATAAAGTAAACAATAGTTAAACACAATTTAGATGACACAATCTTTCCTCTAACAAAGAAAATATTTCCCTCTCTCTCTCTGTCATACGTGGCCACACAATCACGCTTCTTCCCCTATTCTTGGTGAAGAAAATCTCTTGAACCTATAATCCATGCATATATATATATATATATATATATATATATATATATATATATATATATATATATATATATATATATATATATATATATATATATATATATATATATATATATATATATATATATATATATATTTGTTCCCAGTGTTTATATCGTCCAAATTTGGCCCCAGTCCCTCCTTTCAATATTTAAATTTTGTAAGGGGAACGCCTAATTTGGTGGTTGATTTCCTGGATAAACAAATGTCACCTCGAATAGTTAATGCAGAAACTCTCTGGGATCTGGTGTTCACAATAAACGGTAGGAAAACATCTGATTGCTAAAAAAACTGTTAATTATTTTTAATTGATGATGGTGGTAAATCCTATCGGCTGTCTCTGTGGTGAGTGTCGATTTGGAAACAGCCTATCTTGCTGGATACATCCGATGGAAAACGACTGTCAAAAGTCGGGAGAACTGTTATATCTTTCACATCTCAGTGGGCTGATAAAATTGCAAAAAAAAATATATCTGGATATTTGTAAGTCCAGTTAAAATTTACTATTAAACTGTTTCTGTGTCCATCTGGCCAATCCTTTCATAAATAAACTTGGGGACGTGTAAACCAAGAAAAAGACCACATCAATCACTTAGTAAATGAAGAAAAAGGACCAAAATAAACCGCTGGTCGCCGTTTGATCAGGTCTGCGAGAAATAGAGAAACATTATGAAAAAAATGCTACTATTACGAGGGAAGGTCAAAAAGTAATGCCTCCTATTTTGTATGTATGTAAATAAAACATCGGTGTGTAATTTGTAAATTTAGCAGGATTCCTCAAACACTCTTCTGCATTGTATAGCATTACCAACCTGTTTCAGTAACAGGTGCATCACTGTAACAGTTTAAAAATGGCTGCCAAAGACGTTCGGTTAAAACACCGTTATGTTATAGAATGTTGACAGACAAACATAAAGAAACAAGGAAAACCATAGTCATCAACCTCCTGCACCGTTACGAAACTGAAGGAGAAGAGTTTTTATCGAATATTGTGACAGGTGATGAGACTTGGGTTCATTTTTTAAAACCAGAATCCAAGAGGCAGTCAATTAAATGGCATCACACAACATCGCCGACAAGAAAGAAGTTCAAAAGTTCACCATCTGTAGGGAAAGTTATGGCCTCCGTGTTTTGGGATGAGAAGGGTGTGATTCTTCTCGACTTCTTGGAACAGGGAAACACGGTGAATGCAGACCGTTACATTGAAACTTTGAAGAAGCTTAGAGGTCGTCTTCGGCGACTTTACCCATTAAAAGATCAGAGAACTGCACTACTGTTGCACGATAATGCCACGCCATACACCGCTAAACGCACCATTGATGCGATTGCAGAATTTGGCTGGACATTATTAACACATCCCCCTTACAGTCCCGATCTTGCACCTTCTGACTTCCATCTCTTTGGACCACTGAAAGAAGATCTTCGCGGACATCACTTCGAGGACACCGAGACCCTTAAACGCGCCTTACGCCAGTGGTTTAGGAAAAAGGACACACATTTTTACCGTGCGGGGATACATGCCCTTGTGTGATGATGGAAAAAACTGTAACAAATAACGGAGACTACATTGAGAAATAAATTTTTGAAGTTGAGACTTGGGGCTACATTTCAATGTGAATTTAATGTTTTCTTGCCTATTGAATGAAATTAAAAATTACGAGGCATTACATTTTGACCGTCCCTCGTATATCTCTACATATATACACACGGAAGGGGACGAGACGATCTCTCATCCTCTCCGTCAGTCCTGAAAAAGGCACACGGTGTCTCTAGCCTATCCTATCGCTATCGCTTAGTGGGTCTAGTTCGGGTGGAGGTATGTGCCCTCCCTGCCCCTTCTTTTCGCGCTAACAATCAGCGTACAATGTCAGTTATTATTTAATTATCCATACGCGCACTTTAACAAATATCGCCTGTCGCTAAGTAGCTATTAGAGAGTCGGTAGGTCGTCGTATGGTATTTAAACAAGTCACTGACTAAAATTACACAAAATGCAATATAACGTGAATTCTATGGTCCACTATCAGTCACCTAGCATTTTAATTCAGTCAGCTAAACCGTATCTTTCTGTGTGATAAGCGGGTTGAAAAAATTATCATTAAACTACACAACTGGTACACAAATAGCTACGCGTTATTTTCCACTGGTTCTAACACCTAGAAAATCACAGTGAATTTAAGATGATAAAACTTAGTACATTAATCACGTAAATGCTAATTTCTATTACCACAAATCAGAAATGAAAATCCCCACGAAACTATTAACACATGTATTCACAATGGTTCTAGATAACGTGTTTAGACTCTCCGAAAAATTATGAGCGACAACTGATAACCGATTTTGAGGAGCCACAGTTTAAATACATCATGTTATTATGATATCTAGAGGATGTTAATTTTCACGCTCTTTTGCATAGCAGAAATCAGGGAACTACGTTTCCCCCAGATAAAAGGTTTCCACAGTCGTTCTGTTCGGCGTTGCTAAACGACAACAGAGGCTCACCGTGTAACGGGCTTCCCTCCGAGGTTTTCCCCGCTCGTCGAGATCAAAGCGTTCTCTCCCTGTATGTACTGTGACAGGGGCTAGGTGTGGTTGAGGCGAACTTATGTCGATGTGGCTACCTCACACCGAAGACCCATGCACTAAGAACATTTTATTAAGGATCGTTTGACAGGGGTTGCAATTATTGGTTGCTTGCAACCCTCTCAGCAGCAGACTTAGCAATTCAAGCAACACAAAGCCTTATACAGATCAACATTTAATACTACCGAACACCCAGATAGTGTTCGTAGACTTTCTGAAAAACAATATATAAAAACAATGTCTAAGTGAAAATCAATAGCATAAATAATAACACTTACCATTCAAAAAACATGCGCCTACTTCAGTCAGCCATGATCAATCAGCTACAGGTACCCATTCATACCACGTGCCCTTATGGTTACGCCATCTTGCGAGAACAGCATACAGCCACGCTAACAACCCAGCTAAGCTGCGTGGTTGTACATTCTATAGTAACCTTACATTATAATACTAAATATTATAGAAATAATGGCTTAGCAAAGCTATTTAAGGAGGTACAGATAACCAATAGAGATTTTACACTGTAAAACTATGAAACTAAGAAAGCTAACACCAATTAGCTATAGCCGATCTTACTAATACTTACACCACATTATCAGTCTAACATTACTGAAGAAGAACAGGACTTTATTCTAGTAAGCTGTAACATAATAAATTTCAGCACTCGCCACACTAAAATAAACTATTTCGGCATCCGCACCGTAGTTAATAAATATAACAATATAAATCGTGCCACAATTAAATATTTTTCAAACCGACTACGTGTCGGATTTACATAAGATCATAGAAGGTTTCCTTAACCTCAAACAATATGGAAATACTTAACCATTAAATTTCATGTACACAAATGTAATAACTGAATATGCCAGTTCTAGTACCGGCCACGTGTTATATTTCCTGAACATGGACCCACGCCATGTCCGAATAGATTTAGATCTAACATCAACCGCACGCGAAATAAATACCACAGTATATACTTATTTAAAATACTATGGCACAAAGATGGTAAACCTAATATCCTACATCCTTTCTAACACTGTAAAGACTTTAGAATGTTGGAGAATAATATTATATCTACTCACAAGTCCTAGGCATGCTCTTGCTTGAACTACACTTAAGATCAATAGCTTGTTCTCTCTCTGCGACAGGCGATCAGAATGATAAAGAATTTTTCAAGTGAAGCGATAGCCTGGACGCTTCTCTTCTCTGATTGGCTGCTACTCCTTCAGCGGCATTACTAATGTTCTATTGTTAGATGTAACCTAAAAATGGCTGCCACATGCTATGTTGTGGTAAAAGGTACAGAACAACCGACAAAATGGCGATGGACAACAAAGGATTCTCGAGAATTTCGTTTTAGCCCGTGCGACTACTTCAAAGACAGGTCCGTTGTTTCCACGTGCATCTGTCTGCTATCTGATGATTGACAGATCAGCTTGCGTGGGAAACTCAGGTAAACAACACCATGTTTTTTCCCTGTTTAGACTGACAGGTCGCGGAAGTTGGTAATATGTCTGTTTGTTTATGCCTCAAGGAAAAGAGGCGTGGATTAAAAGTGAGTAATGCAGTCTGTCAAATACTTGACCTTGCTAACGAATCTTAGAACGCCACGAGGTCAAGAAAGGCTGTCGGATACTGTAGGCTATATTTCCATTATACGTCACAATGGTGTCTACCTTCGCACAAGATTACTCTTGGCAGAGTTGTAGATAGAAGGATAATGATGCTTCTATCCCACGGGAGTACATAAGATATTTCAGAAGTCAAGAACAATGCTGCGTTGGGCAGGGCAATTGTTAAGTTATATCTGATCCGCCGCCTTTGATGAAGAATTAAATAATTATTAAATTTAGCTCGTTCAAGCATCCACCCTGATTTACTCAGTGGAATTCTTCTTATTATGTTATAACTCTGTTTAGAGTGTATTTAGTAATCTGACTGAGACAAACATGCAGCACATTCAAAATGACTCAATCGATGTTAAATTTGTATATTTACAAATAACAGATTTAATAATCACTTAGGCTTTAACAAGGTTTAAAAAATGAATAATTATTTATCAGAAAAATTATCATCACTGTTGTGATGCAATGGAAGTTTGTAAAGTAGGTCACTTGGCAGCGTTTATGTGTTACTTAGCTGTTAGTGACCGTTTTGCTCCTTCTGATGGTTTGGTTCTTGGTAGAACGTATTGCTGATCATACTCGTCGCTGGTCAAAGTTGTAGGGCGCAGCACGTTCCCAGAAGTGTCAG
Organism: Oreohelix idahoensis; assembly: GCA_024509875.1. Classification (NCBI taxonomy): domain Eukaryota; kingdom Metazoa; phylum Mollusca; class Gastropoda; order Stylommatophora; family Oreohelicidae; genus Oreohelix; species Oreohelix idahoensis. Next base: position 634,884 of record JAMPIV010011732.1, on the reverse strand, counting down.
GGAGTGTCTACGAAGCTGGTCCCTTGTCTTAAAGCCCGTCTGATGATGGTATCTAGCTTCGACTTTTGGCCACTTGTACCCTTCTTGTTCCAGAGATAGTACCTTCAACTGTTAAAATCAACTAGTATGGTAAAAGAATAGAAACAAATACCCTCTGAGTATTGAGTTTCCCGACACATAGTTATGTGTCCCTTTCTTCATGTTCCACCATCCCATCTACCTCAGATTTTACCCTCGATGAGAATTAAGCGTAATCCCTCCAGAGAATACATTCTTTACATTTAAAATGAATATATATATATATATATATATATATATATATATATATATATAAATATATATATATATATATATAAGTATATATATATATATATATATATATATATATATATATTTACTTTACATTCAAATGAAAAAGTTAATAGTATAGATAGAATATGTTTACATTTACATCTACACTGGTTGAAAAATGTTCACAATATAGATTGAAAATGTTTTCAGTTACATCTAAACTGGTTGAAAGATGTTTACTAAATATTTTGAATGTTTTCAGTTACATCTACATTTATTAAAAATGTTCACAATATAGATATTATAATTAGGATGTAGATCATTTCTTTCATCTTTCCCTCTCTGCTCCATATGGAACTTGAGACTACCTATGCTTTTAGTTCTCTTTGAGAAACTAGCGGTAAAGCAGTCACCAGCCCTTGCAGTGGAAATCATCATTCTATATGCTGAGGTTGCCAGCCTCAAATGACTTGGACATCCACTAGCAATTTTCCCACATTAATATTCACATGGCAATATATACATATTAGTTCAAATGTTAGTAATGAACAAAAAATGTAAAATGTACAACTTACGACAATCTTGGCTCACAGACTGTTTGCTCAGAGAAGTAGGTTAAGGCCCTAGCGGATGTCTTTTTTCACGTGTTCTTGGGGGTCGTTATGTTAACAATGAATTCCTACTATGACTCCGTGTTTTCAGTTTCTTTAGACCCGGTTTTCCTTATTAAAATGATAGAGATTTCCTGGGCTGTTTAAGTCCTTCAAAATGCTCCAACAAAGTCCGGTCTGATAAATGGAATTCTGATTCTAACTTATGGAAGTCTGGTTGCCGTCTTGGCAAGCGATTCTCACAGTGTCTCAAAACTGCAAAAAGGTCAGGTTATCTTGCATGTTTTCCCCCGCATTTGTTTAATACGATGCTAAGCAGAGCGCCAATCGTTTCAAACATGCGTGTTTTGTGGGGTAATTCAAAATGTTTCCACGTAGGAAAAATTATGCGCGTGATGCAAAAGGTCGCGTCTCCCATATATGGAATGAAAACATCCAATCCTCTCTCGGCAATGTTTACAAATAACCTCTCACATCTGCCCGGACTATTACAACATTTCCGCTCAGGTGTGTCCGACTGATAAGTGCGTGTCTGTAATCTGTCCACAGACAGGTAATTTATCGCCCAGCACGCCTTATCAATGCTTAACCAAAGTCGCTTGGGCGATTTTAGTGCTAATCTGTAGTCTGATATCGGTCACACCCGAGATTAACCAACATGATTGTCGGCTTTCCCAGCAGGGAGGAACGTGTAACCAATCAGATATGACGACTTAACACTGAGATGAGTGTAAGAATGTTTGAAAATACAAAATATTTGCTACATAGCAAAGAAAGAAAGAGGTGCCCGCCATTAAATTTCACAGAATACGGCCGTAGGGGACAAGAGAGCAACCCAAAATTATGTGACACCTAGCTCAGTGGTTCATGGTTCAATCCCCAGTTGAGATGGGATTTTTTAGACCGAAAACGGCTACGGGGTCACCCCAGCCTTATGAATTGGGTACCAGTGCAAGTCTCGGAAGGTTAAGGCGGCGGGAATGATGTTGACCACACACCCTTAGTGTGCCGATGGTCAAGAAAATATGGACCAAACACAATATTACCAATATGCCACAATGGGCGTATAACGGGAGCCTCTACTTTTTTTTTTGTAAGTCGAGAGTGAGTCTGATATTTTACTTTTACAACGTTGCATTACTTGAAATTAATTGGTAAAATGCATGTGAGAGTAAATGGATTCCGTATTAAAGATGAGAGGAAGGAAGGGCAGAATGTTATACGTGCCTGCGTGCCAAATTCTCAATTTTGAAAATAAATTTCGTTCGTTCGTTAGTTCTTGTCAGCAGTTCCACTATGATGATATTATCGCACCATTTCTATCCTTCTATTCTACACAAGCATCCATTTATGAAGTCTTAACTTCGTGGTTCTTGTTTTTGTTGTTATTCATGTTTCAGGATCATATAATAATACTGACTTGACATTTCAGTTGAATATACTGATGTTTGTGTTGAACTTGATTTATGTTGACTTCTATATACACCCAATTGCAACGAAAATTCTTCTAGCCATATTATCTATATCGTTAGCCAAAATTAATCATCCCCTCGCATTAGATTGTTTCATTTAGTAACGCATGATTCTTCCTTACCGTAAAACATTTCCCTAACGTGCTGCCTGACGTAATTCTCACCATCTGCCTTATTGTATCCTTACCTTAGCCACGTGTATTCCTTTCCGCATTAGACGGAATAAAAACAACGTACACTGTATTTTCCCTCTCAACTAGACCTCAGAGCTTCAAACTAGTACTAAACGGAGAAAACCTTCATTTAAATGAAAATCCAAACTACCTAGGCATTATTTTTGATCGCCGTCTGACTTGGAAAAAACAGGTTGACAGACATCGAATGAGAGCAAGACAAAGAATGGCAATTATGAAAAAAACTTGCTGGAACAACTTTGGGTGCAGATGAGAAAACGCTTAAGACGTTGTACACAGGGCGAGTGAGGCCAGTCCTTGAATATGGCAAAGCAGCATGGGCAAGAGCAGCTAAGACAAACTTCGATAAAATTAGCAGACTCCAAAATCAAGCAATGAGAATTATAACGGGAGGCGTGAAGTCAACACCTATAAAAGAACTCGAAAAGATTACATGCCTCCAGCCAATGACAGATAGAAAAGACTGCAGGGCTCAGCAACAGGCCAAACAATTCAAAAGACTAACAGACCACCCAATGTGCCATAGAATAAATGCTCTTAGAAGGCTGTCGTGAAACATTCTAAATCCACATATATAAATTAAAAAGTAAATGTAAAGCCTAACGAATTAATTCTTTAAAAGGAAAGAAGACTGGTAAAGAACAGTGCCGTCACTAAAGCGGACGCCTGTGTTATAGGACGTCATGCTAGTTACACAAGAAAATCCCTTTCTATGCTCCGTCTGCATAAAACTACACGCGTTTCTAAAGATACAACTAGTACTGTGTTTCTTAGAAAACCTTGAGATACGCAAGCTGCTTAATGACCTAGATACACAAATACTAGCATTAATGAATTATATACACTACATAAACGAAAAGACAGATGGACTTAGGATAGAGAGACAGAGAGAGAGATGTACTGAGGAACGTATGCAACACTAACACGCAGTCTCGCTATATAAAATAATGCCACCCCCAAGCAAAAGGCATGAAGGCTTGATTTTTTTTTTCAACTAAACAGTGACAAAAAACACTACCAATACACGGTTAGGTTTTAAAAAACATGTTTAATACTTATTAGGAAACATGACATTCTACTGTTTTATGTCTAAAATCCTGACATTAGCCTGACAGTACAGAAGACACCCCATAGTATGGAAGTGAGGAGGTGGTAACAGCACGACTATCCTAGAAGAAAATACATATTTTGAACGCAGCCACTTAGCTCCCTTAAAACTTATATATTTGGGTGCCTTAGGACTTGCTGACAAAGAATATGTTAGGTGTTAAGCAATTAGTCTAATAATTAACAAATTATAGCCATAATACTAGAGTGAGGTTGTCAGACAACACAGGATCATTTTTGCTCATAATGGCGTGTTTGAACAATGCTTTAGAAAAAAATGAGACCACCATGTTAAATCCGACTTGATTGGCTAGAATAATATGTAAGGCGAAACATGATTAGTCGAATGCAAATACTATTTTTGGTTGTTAAAAGAAACGATAGAAAGAGTACATTTTTTTCAAAAGCTTTTGTAAACATGGTCCCATTGGTTAGACCATTTGATATAGTCAATTAGGAGCGTCAGTTCAGGGCAACATTTTGAAAATAAACTTATTGAACAGCAAGTGCGTTGAGATCCAGCTCATATTTTTCTAAATAAAAGCCTGGGACAGAGGCAGATCGGAATTGTGCCATAATTCATCGCCAGTCAACGTATTTGTTTATTATTTCCATGAATTGTGGGACCGTGTTACTAAACTATTAAAGCAGCACCTGGTCTGAGTTTTGCTGAATCCAGAGGCTGATAGCATACTCCTTGGTCAAGATAGCGACCAGTGTGTTTCTCAAGAATACGGTGAAGCAAGCGAGCAGAGGAGACTGTTTCCTGCCGCCCTCACAGAAGATAAGATTCGTTGGCCAGAGCAGCTCAATCTTATGTTAACCCCCCCCCCCCCTCTAAAAGTGACAGTATATTAAATAAAGAGGGACAAGTAATTGTTTCCAATGACAGGAACTGTGAACTTTTCCAATACTATTTCCACCAGAAACAGACACCTGAAGTCATGATGATAAACAACCACCTAGCTTGAAAAATCCAGTATTACCTCATAGTACTACATCACAACTTACACACACATTGTGATAATAATAATATATGCCAATACAAAGATCATATCTATAAATAGTGTACATACAACTTGTAATTACATTTGATTGTGATTCCTGGTTCACTTTGTAGTTGAATCAGGATATCTATTATTGAAAGAAATTAATACATATCTTTAAAGTTAAAACTTGACTTATTAAGATAGTCTTATAGAGTGTTCTATGTGTGTGAGTGTCACAGTGTTGTAAAGTATTGTGGATTAAATTAAATTGTTTATCTGTCTGTCGGTTGTTGTGAACATACACTTCATCACTTTCATAACCCTAGACATTCAACGTAGTCATCACAATAGTCCAGAATAATTCTGACTGAGGTCTAAATGTGGTAGCAAGTAAGGTCATCTGTAATACACCACACTTATTAGATACAGATACCTTCACAGCTGATCTCAGCCAGTACACGAAGTCCCCTATAAATATTTATAACATCCCACTTTACCACATATATTGGGGTCCTGTCCGGGATATTGAACCTTCCCCTAGCATATATATTGGGAGTAATTCACTTCTGGAAATAATAAAAATTAAAAAGGTATTCTTGGGTGGAAAAATAAGGTTGAGCTCTCAGTGCTTGTGGTTGTCCTTGGTTAATTAGACATAAATAAAATTGTTTGGTTAAATATTTTATACATTTACCTGTTAGAAAATGGCGGACCTGGCCAAATTTCGATCTGCTGCTGTGCAGACAGCTAAAGAGTTAGGAATGGACGGGCAAGTTATGATTACTTATGTCACTACTGAATGTGACAAATATATTGAACGGGAAGAAAGAAGATTAGAAAAAGAGGCAGAAAGAAAATTAGAATCTGAAAGATTAGAAAAAGAGTCTGAAAGAAAGTTAGAAGCTGAAAAAGAAATTAAGAGGTTGCAGATTGAGGCTGATAAAGAGGCTAAAGCATGGAGGCAGATAGGGAGATTAAAAGGCTCCAATTAGAAGAAAAGAGACAGGCTGCAGAAAGGGAAGCAGAGGAAAGAAGACAGGCTGCTGAAAGGGAAGACAAGCGATTGGCTGCAGAGAGGGAAGCAGAAGATAAAAGATTACAGAGGGAGCATGAGTTACGAATAAGGGAGTTGGAATTTCAAGGCCATGCTCCTGAAAATGGCGCCAGTCCCTTTACCTCCGATACTGCTGCTAGTCAGGGAGCCTCAACCTCAGCTATGAACTTTCATTTAGATCATTTTGTTGAGAAAGACGATGATATTGAGAGCTATCTAAATAGATATGAACTATTAGCTACCACGTATGGGTTAGAGAGAGAAAGGTGGAGCTTAAAGTTATCTCAAGGGCTTCGTGGTACGGCTTATGAAGTTTTTGCCAAAATGAGCAGAGCTGATCAAGAAAATTATGACATGCTAAAGCAGGCTCTTTTGTTAAGATATGAAAAGAATGGTGAATTTTATAGAAAAAAATTTAGGAATGCTAAACTACTGTCAGGTGAAACCTATCACCAGTTCTCTGCACGGTTAGAGACATACTTGGAGAAATGGACTTCTCTGGGGAAAACCCAAGATCTTAAGGAAATGATCCTTATAGAACAATTAAGAGAGTCCATGGCTCCAGACCTGAGAAAGTTTCTCATGGAACAAGGTGCAGAGAGACTGGGTGAGTTACTAAATGTCGCTGAAAGGTATCAAGCAGCTCAGGCAGAGGTATCAGGTAATAAAAAGAAACAGGTAGATAATTTTAAGGCACCACAGAATTTTAACGTGTAACGGGTTCCTTTACCTTTTTTTTTTTTTTTTTTTTTTTTACAGAATTTTAATGAATTTGATCATAGAGATCAAAACAAAGGTAAGCATCAAATTGATAGGCCACGTTATGATAATAAACATAAAACCCCACAATTCAGTGAAAGGAAATATGATGACAGGAAACCCTTCAGACAGGAAGGAAAATATTGTCAAATATGCAGGATGCATAATCATAATACTAGTGAATGTGGTAGGAAAGTTCCTCCATATCACGCGGCATGCATGATAACAGTGGACAAGGGGAAGAAGAAACTGACAGAGAATCATATAAATCTTCAACATCCCCCCATCTGTGAAGAAGTGACATGTAATGGTGCCAATGTTAGGTGCCTTAACGATTCAGGTTTAGAATATGACTCAGTTGTGAGTGCAACCCTAGTGCACCCTGAACAGTATACCACAGAGAAAGTGGAGATACAAGGGGCCGTAAAGGGAATATCCACCATGACACTTCCCGTAGCCGAGATCAATGTAGAGACAAGGTACGTGGAAGGAGTGATTAGAGCAGCCGTGTGTGGCGACCCTAATTACCCGCTGGTGTTAGGAAGCAAATATGTTTTTTCTAGGAAGCCCTGTAAAACCTGTGGTAATGGCCACGCTTCAGGTCAGGTCGACCCCTAGTAGAACGGAGGAGGAACCACCACTAGTTTATTCTCATAAGCAGATGAGAAAGGCCCAGGCAAAAGATAAAACATTAAAACCTTGCTTTGGTAAATTGCCAACAAGCCATGCACACCCTAAGAAAGGACAATTTTATTTGAAGGAAGGACTGCTCTTCAGGAAAGCTAGAGCAGGATCCAAAGAACAGGGACAATTGGTATTGCCAACCCCCTACAGGGAAAAAGTGATGGCACAAGCTCATGTTGTACCAGACGGTGGACACCAGAGAAATGGGACCACCCGTCAAAGGACATCGGAAAAATTCTACTGGCCCCAAGTAGCTGCTGATATTGCACAATTTGTGGCGGCCTGTGAAAAATGTAGCAAGGTACAGTCCCCAAGTTGGGAAAATCATAATCAGATGCCAGCCAAGCATTCTGAAACATATGGGCCTAACAATAACAAGGAAAATAACAATAATAAGGTTGACATAGAGGATAGGTATCCACCTTCCCCCCAACAGTGTTCACCAAAAATATTTAGATTCGCAACTCTGAGAAAGGCATCCAGAGAAAATAGAAACTCAGACCAGTCAACCCAGGCACAGTTTGAAGCCGCATTTAGGGAGCTGGCTGACATTGACATTGAAGATGATCCGCCTAAGTTAAAACCGAAACAAATTGTTAACAGAAGAAAAGTGGGGAGTGGACGTGTGAGCAATTGGGAAAATGCTCACAGCGCTTCACAATATGGCTATTAACTTAGCATTAAAAGGGCACTGGTGACATTGGTAGTCACCCGACCCTACACCGTCCAAGGGGAAGTAGTGTTCGGACCCTGGATGGAGATAACCCACACATCTTATAGCAATGCTAAGGGCGAATTGATTTCTGATGCAGAAACTCATTTCCCCACATATTATCTTAATTCACCAGATTGTCGGTAGGCGGAACTATAGTTGGTGAATATGGCCTCCATTTGAGTGGCGCATTATAGAACATTATAAATATATTATTAGAAGGGTGTTTCCACATTCAATCACGCCTGAGATCAGACCAATTGTTGGCTGTGAACATTTCGGAGGAGCAGAGTGTCTCCATTGTTGCCTTTTTGAATTGAGGATAGTCCGAGTGTTTATTAAGGCTGATCAGGAAATTATTGGATCCCCTACACAAATCAGATATCACCATATAGATCAACTCCTCATAACGGACAAATTGAGGAACATCTAATATTCTCGGGACATGTCGTTGAGCAGACTCAGAGAAGAGAAATGGTGAAAACTGACTGCTAAGCAGCAATAAGACAAGCAGTAACACTTGCCGCTGTTCAGTAATATAACTGAAATGGATTCTTGGATTGCAGAGGTCTGAGGCAACCTTCGTCAGTAGTGCTTACTTTGAATTGACCCACCTGCATTAATCCATGATCAAAATGAAATCAGGGGAACGTTGATGCAGATTTTCTAAGCCGCCATCCGTGCGATGAAAATCAAAGAAATCACCAGGCATAGACATAAATTTCTCTATGTGTATATAGAATTATAGACTGACATATAACGTCTGTTTTAAGTGGGGAGAATTTGTCGTGAAACATTCTAAATCCACATATATAAATTAAAAAGTAAATGTAAAGCCTAACGAATTAATTCTTTAAAAGGAAAGAAGACTGGTAAAGAACAGTGCCGTCACTAAAGCGGACGCCTGTGTTATAGGACGTCATGCTAGTTACACAAGAAAATCCCTTTCTATGCTCCGTCTGCATAAAACTACACGCGTTTCTAAAGATACAACTAGTACTGTGTTTATTAGAAAACCTTGAGATACGCAAGCTGCTTAATGACCTAGATACACAAATACTAGCATTAATGAATTATATACACTACATAAACGAAAAGACAGATGGGCTTAGGATAGAGAGAGAGAGAGAGAGAGAGAGAGAGAGAGAGATGTACTGAGGAACGTATGCAACACTAACACGCAGTCTCGCGATATAAAATAATGTCACCCCGAAGCGAAAGGCATGAAGGCTTGATTTTTTTTCAACTAAACAGTGACAAAAAACACTACCAATACACGGTTAGGTTTTAAAAAACATGTTTAATGCTTATTAGGAAACATGACATTCTACTGTTTTATGTCTAAAATCCTGACATTAGCCTGACAGTACAGAAGACACCCCATAGTATGGAAGTGAGGAGGTAGTAACAGCACGACTATCCTAGAAGAAAATACATATTTTGAACGCAGCCACTTAGCTCCCTTAAAACTTATATATTTGGGTGCCTTAGGACTTGCTGACAAAGAATATGTTAGGTGTTAAGCGATTAGTCTAAATAATTAACAAATTATAGCCATAATACTAGAGTGAGGTTGTCAGACAACACATGATCATTTTTGCTCATAATGGCGTGTTTGAACAATGCTTTAGAAAAAAATGAGGCCACCATGTTAAATCCGACTTGATTAGCTAGAATAATATGTAAGGCGAAACATGATTAGTCGAATGCAAATACTATTTTTGGTTGTTAAGGGAAACGATAGAAAGAGTACATTTTTTTCAAAAGCTTTTGTAAATATGGTCCCATTGGTTAGACCATTTGATATAGTCAATTAGGAGCGTCAGTTCAGGGCAACATTTTGAAAATAAACTTATTGAACAGCAAGTGCGTTGAGATCCAGCTCATATTTTTCTAAATAAAAGCCTGGGACAGAGGCAGATCGGAATTGTGCCATAATTCATCGCCAGTCAACGTATTTGTTTATTATTTCCATGAATTGTGGGACCGTGTTACTAAACTATTAAAGCAGCACCTGGTCTGAGTTTTGCTGAATCCAGAGGCTGATAGCATACTCCTTGGTCAAGATAGCGACCAGTGTGTTTCTCAAGAATACGGTGAAGCAAGCGAGCAGAGGAGACTGTTTCCTGCCGCCCTCACAGAAGATAAGATTCGTTGGCCAGAGCAGCTCAATCTTATGTACCCCCCCCCCCCCCCTAAAAGTGACAGTATATTAAATAAAGAGGGACAAGTAATTGTTTCTAATGACAGGAACTGTGAACTTTTCCAATACTGTTTCCACCAGAAACAGACACCTGAAGTCATGATGATAAACAACCACCTAGCTTGAAAAATCCAGTATTACCTCATAGTACTACATCACAACTTACACACACATTGTGATAATAATAATATATGCCAATACAAAGATCATATCTATAAATAGTGTACATACAACTTGTAATTACATTTGATTGTGATTCCTGGTTCACTTTGTAGTTGAATCAGGATATCTATTATTGAAAGAAATTAATACATATCTTTAAAGTTAAAACTTGACTTATTAAGATAGTCTTATAGAGTGTTCTATGTGTGTGAGTGTCACAGTGTTGTAAAGTATTGTGGATTAAATTAAATTGTTTATCTGTCTGTTGGTTGTTGTGAACATACACTTCATCACTTTCATAACCCTAGACATTCAACGTAGTCATCACAATAGTCCAGAATAATTCTGACTGAGGTCTAAATGTGGTAGCAAGTAAGGTCATCTGTAATACACCACACTTATTAGATACAGATACCTTCACAGCTGATCTCAGCCAGTACACTAAGTCCCCTATAAATATTTATAACATCCCACTTTACTACAAAGGCAAAGACTCAAACGAAGAAATTTTGTGGAATCAACCAAACCACAAATGAGAGCAGTATCCATAGATGAAATATCCACTGATAAACCCATCTACACTGCACACAAGCTTCCAGTTTGGAAACAAAATTGTTTCCCTAAAATGATAGAAAACATTCCTGGAATTGAAAGAAAAAAGAGCAAAACTGCAACAGATAGTAAATCCATAGCGACAAAATACATAGAGAAACATTACCCACGAAACACCTGGACCCATGCATACACAGATGGATCAGCAACAAATGCAACAGAAAATGGAGGTGGGGGTGTCTTTCTGACCTTAAGCACTGGTGCAGAAAAAAGGCTGTCAGTGGCGACAGGACGATTCTCCAGCAACTTCAGAGCAGAGGCAGAGGCCTTGAAAACTGCAGCAGAGGTTATATTGACAGAAGAAAGCGCAGAGAGACAAATTGCTTTCTTTACTGATGCACAGTCAGTAATTGCAACGTTGAAAAGCCAAAATAATACAGACCTGGATGATCTCAGAATAGTGGTCCACAAACTTTGTCAACGATTCAAAAGTGTTGTGATCCAATGGATCCCATCTCATTGTAACATCACCGGCAATGAAGAGGCTTACAGAATGGCAAAAGAAGGTTCACATCTACCTCAGCCTGATGCAAGCATAATTTTTGAGGAGGCAAAGAGTTTTATCAGAATCAGATACAGAAACAAATGGAATGTAGAACATCCAGGGCACACACAGAATGATGCTTACTACCAGCTCCACAGAAGAGAACAAGTGGTAATCTTCAGATTCCGCACTGGTCACAACAGATTGAGATACCATCTATTCAACAAGCTAAAGATAGTAACTACAGATCAGTGTAACTGTGGCACTGATAAAATGACTGCTGAACATCTGCTTCAAAGTTGCCCCTTATATGTGGTGCAGAGAAAGTGCATATGGCCGACGCCAGCTCCTTTCGTGGAAAAGCTTTACGGGGATTCAAATAACCTCAAACTGACTACTGCTTTCTTTGAGAACATTCAAGTGGACGTCTGAGAGTGTACGAAGAAGAAGAAGAAGAAAGAAGACTGAATAATACGTTGCGCATAATACGTACTTATATTCATAGATTTTCTATTAATTCATAATCAAACTGGATCCTTTCAGTTAATCGCACTTAATCTGTGCAGTTATCTACACTTTATTCTTCTTTGAGTCACATGTAATCCTAACTCCTAAGTGACATAATTCTTACCAACATAATACATACATACATTTAATCCTTCCATACATTTAATCCTTACATAAGCTGAAAAAAGAACTCGGATTGAAGAAGCTCCGTAGAGGTACAGCCTGCGGCAGTGACAGGGTCTGAGAAAATGTGGAGGGTTCGTTGTGACAAGCCAAACTGAAAAAAAAAAAAAAAAACTAAATTGGTAATTATATTACATATCCCCGCGTAATTCCTGGTGGTCTTTGAAAAGACAAAGAAATAATAGAACTATTGCGCCATCATATATTTTCACAAAGGCAACTAATATGAGACTGACAACCTACTATAAAAGACATTTATAACACATAAGAAAGGGAAACCCGAGGCCTGTAAACAGTAAATAAGTATTAGACAAACATAAAGGTATGTTTTCAGGCACTCGTAAGAAATAAAGAAGTAGAACATTAGACAACAAAAAAACAACAGACATGAGTGGCTTACCCAGGACATCGAAGCATCATTTTTGGTGATACCTAGATGGCAGGGAGAATAGTGTGATTCGCTTGCATAGCTAGGCGGGGTTGTCGCACGGAAGGTCATGGGTTCGAGGCCTGGGTTGTTTTTCTGTTGTCTAGTATTCTACTTCTTTATTTCTTACGAGTGCCTGAAAACCTACCTTTATGTTTGTCTAATATTTATTGACTATAAACGACAAATTGTTACAGAAGCCACATTTGTGCTTTGGCATTTAGGCTTCCTAAAGTGGGACCATTTGCAAATGGCGGCTCTATGTTCTGTAGAGAGCGAAAAACGAATACAGTGATGATAATATTACACACGATAACCAGTTATTGCTGTAACTGATGGTCAGTTTATTTCAGAGATAGATTTTTGTCAGTCTTGAAGTATAAATGCGAGTCATGGGCAATGAGTACAACCCACAAAAGCCAGAAATGTGACGTCACACTAAAATACGAATTAGGATCGCTTTTTTCCATAAATAAGGTCGGAACAAAATAGATTTCTAACCTTATTCTTCATAATTTTATCCGCAATAGTTTACTTTACAACTCCCTCGTAGACGACTTTTATTAATATTATAATATTAACTGAAATATTGGATGAATTGTTATAACTATGGTGACCGTATTATTTTTGTAAAAAGGAGGACATTTTGTGATTTTTTTTAAACTAAAAAGGAGGACACTTGTTACAAAAAGGAGGACACATTAATTTCACTAATTTAATAAATTTATGTCAAAGAGTCAAGATAAACTTTATAGAAATACTTCAACAAAATGAACATTTTTAAATCTTCATAAAATGTACATTTAAGAAATTTTTCCATCAAGCATTATTTTTTTCAACATCACTAAATATTCAGTCTTTAACATTGTATTTTTTACTTGACATTATTTTTTTCAGTAAGCCTGAATTTCCAACTAAATACTCATGAGGCTCTATACATGAAACATTCTTATAATTGTACTGAGCTTAGAGTATTCATTTAATACATTCAACAGTGAATCGGTTTCTGTCTTATGTCCACTTACTTTCCAAAGACTTTCCAGCCTCTCAATATTTGCATAATATCATGGAACATCAAGAAAATATTGAGCAATGAGCAGGAGTTCAGTAACTATGTTTCTTTATTGTTCAAAGAATTTGGTCCACTTTTCATGTGCCATCATCATCATGTAGCATGTCCTTTGCAGAACGTCGCTCTCATCACAGCCCGCCTAAAAGACTCTAGATCTCTAGCCAGCCTTCCCGCCTCCTCCATTGTCGTATTCAAGGTGTCTTCAATGTCCTGTGTCCACCATCGTCTTGGTCGGCCCCTGTCTAGCCTTCCAGGTACCATACCCTCCATCACTGCTCTTTCTAAACCACTATGACGTTTAATGTGGCCAAAGTATTTCAGTTTCCGGGACATGATATTTTTTATGAGCCAGTTTTCCTCGATGTTCAGGTCGTGTAGGATGTCTAGATTTTTCTTCTCCTTGGTCCAAGATATTCTGAGAATTTTTCTGTAACACTTTCATGTGCCAGTAATTCAATAAAAGTATAATCATTCAGTTTAGAGTATTAATTACTCAATGAACAACAAGAATATAACTAAAATTTCAGTCAATTGATGTAGATTGAGGTTAATTGTGTCAAAGGTCAAAGTAGAATAAGTAATGATGGATACCAGCGTTGCCACTCTAAATTTTAAAAACAAAAACCTAGATATATCGGCGATTTGGGCTATTTTGGGCGACTTTTTTTTATTCCTTTGGTCGAATTTTGGGCTATCGAAAAGCGATGTTAAAAATGTAATATCGGAAGTGGAAACGCTACTCAATTGCCGATGTAATTGGTCGGGTATCCAACTTCTGAATTCTAAATTGAACGCTACGCTATTTCCAATTGAGAATATATCCCATTTTAACACCAGAGTGCAGAAAAAAACGTCCAATCACTGGAAATGCGGACAAAACAGGGAATTCACAAAAATGTGTGCGGACAGTAATTTTTACCCGCAAAATGAGGACGAGTGCGCATAAATGAGGACGTATGGTGACCCTAGTATAACCTTTAACTGGTTTAAGTTAAGGTGTCAGAGTGGCTACGAGGTATGACATCCACCTTCAAATTCTAAAGGTGCGGGATTCCATTCCCAGTAAAGGGAATATAATTTATGGAACTTTTTTTGTGTGTCAGAGCCAGTGGTCCTAATAATGTCATACTTCCCTGGTCTCCTGGGTAGTGAGATCGGATGCCTAGCTCTCTCGAATAAGGGGAAAAAATGGAGTTGCGCACGTTAAAAATCCCTCTGCAGTTGGAAATTGTAAAGAGTAGGCCATAAGTCCGCTGCACTGGCAAAATTTAAAAATTAGAAACCTACTGACATCAAAAATATTTATAGATTGAGTGATTCCAATAAACAGACACTGAGATTCTCGCCAGTGCTACGGATTTCGTGCACTGTGCTGAGATCCTCTTTGTGAGATCTAAGGGAGGAGATCGGAGCACCGATGAAGTTTTCTGTGTGCAATAACGATAGTTCTTAAAACGAAACGAAACCCGTGGTATAAAATTATAAATTTCCATTAAATATATATATATAGTGTACTACGCAGCCTTACAAATACTATGTTGATTTTGAAGCAAATGGATTTCTAGTTCATTTAACTGAGGACAGCCTCACTTTGCCGTATGATAATGATAACGAGAAGAAATAATTTATTAATAACGACTTCATATTTTTAAATCTTTGAATTTTTATGGATTTTCTCTCAAGTTTAACGTTATATTACAGTACATTATATTATAGGGATGTAGGATAAAGAGAGAGGGATAGTACCTCACGGTGAGAGACAGCCATGTCTTTTTTAGGATAGTCAGGATCCTATTTGGTTCTCCTCTCTTTATCTAGCTCATGTATGGCTCCTCGAATACCGCTTGGGTACGGCGGTGGCCACATCCCGGGCAACAGTCTTGGCTGACTGGCTAAACTACATGGGTGGAGTAGGAGCAATCTTACTCAAGGGAATGTCCATCGCTAGTACACAAAGACTGAGACGGTGAGTGAGGCGGAAGAATCTGAGAAGATCAACGGCTCACAAAGCGAAACAGCAAAGTGTGTGGCGCACTAGAGGCATGTCGGACATAGAAAAAGACAATGGCTAGCCACCGTGGAAGAGATTGGGGCCTTACCACGTACTTCCTACAGAACGTAATGGGATCACAACAACAAGATAAGAACCGATATGTAGAGAACTCTCTGTCCCCTGGGGAAGAATCTACTGTACAAATTAACAGGGAAGAGGCAACTCCTCTAATGAGTAAGGAAGTACATAATGACGAGTGTTCCTTAAATTCTGTTGAAAGGGAGCATTCTGAGAAAGACCACCTAAAAACTAGTAGGAGAAGCCTAAAAATAGGAACATGGAATGTTAGAACTCTAAACCGAGAAGGAAAGCTTGACAATCTTTATTAGAGGCAACAAACATGAAACTCGATATACTGGGAGTTGCAGAGGCAAGACTTTTGGATACAGGCTACATAACAAGAGACCAGTACACGCTTATACACTCAGGAGGAGAAAAACATGAAAGAGGGGTAGGAATGTTGATAAAGAAGGAGTTAGAAAAATACGTATGTGGATACTGGACACACAATGACAGAATGATGTTACTAAAGATGAGAGCAAAGCCATTTGACATATCAATCTCACAAACTTATGCACCAACTAAAGATCACAGCGAGGAAGAAATAGAAGAATACTATGAAGAGCTACAACAAACACTTAAACCAGTCAAATCTACAGATGTGTTGATAGTAATGGGTGATATGAATGCAAAAGTAGGAAAAGGAAAATACAAGAAAATAGTAGGACAGTATGGATTAGGGACAAGAAATGATAGAGGAGACAGACTTATCCAGTTCTGTGAAGAAAACCAGCTGGTCATATGTAACACCTTTTTTGAACACCACCCAAGGAAATTATACACATGGAAAAGCCCAGGAGATGTAACACGAAATCAAATCGACTATATCGTGATAAAACATAGATTTAAGAACAGTGTCACAAGTGTAAAGACACATCCTGGCGCCGACATAAATTCAGATCACAATCCAGTCGTCATCAAAGTAAATATAAAGCTGAAAAGAGCAGGAAACAGAAGACAGGAGGAACCCCAGATAGAAATATCAGCGCTGAAACCACCAGATATAAAACAGAAATATTTAATCGATGTCAAAAATAAATATCAACAGTTATTGACAGAAAGCATGGAGCAGTATAGAAGAGAAAACCCAGAAGAAAAAGCAACCGCAAAATGGGAATGCTTAAAAACAAGCATACAATCATACAATCAGCAAATGCAAATTTACCTAAAAAGGAGACTAAGAAAAATCAAATTTGGATGACAGATGACATCTTGAATAAAATGGCAGAAAGAAAGAAAGCAAAAAACACTCCAGAATATAAAACAATAGACAATGACATACGTACTATGTGTAGAGAAGCAAAAGAACGGTGGATAGAAACAAAATGCAAGGAAATAGAAGACTTGGAAGCAAAGCACATGACAAGAGATATGCATGAAGAAATAAAGAAATTATCAAATCGGTCGCGGTTTGCACAAGGAGGAAGCTGTATCAAGAACAAAAATGGTGTAATATTACTTGATGAGAAAGACATATCAAACAGATGGGCAGAATACGTAAAAGAACTATTCGAGGACAACAGAGGTAAAAAACCATCACCAGATTCTAATGAAGGCCCAAACATTCTCAGATCAGAAGTAGAGAATGCCATTCTTATGATACAAAAAGGAAAATCAGCAGGCATGGATAACATAAAAATTGAAATGATAGAAGCTCTGGAGAGCTTTGGTATAGATACAATCACAGAAATATGCAACGATATATACAATACAGGATATATACCACACGACATGAAGACATCAGTTTGCCCAAAAAACCAAATGCAACAGAATGTTCAGACTTCAGAACAATCAGCCTGATGAGTCATGCAATTAAGATACTGCTCAAAATCATACAGGAAAGAATAAAAAGTAAAGTAGACAGCGAAATCCAAGAAGAACAGTTTGGTTTTAGACGGAACAGTGGAACAAGAGAGGCAATATTTTGCCTAAGAATATTAGCAGAAAAATATACAGAGGTCCAAAAAAGTATGTATATGTGCTTCATTGACTATAAGAAGGCTTTTGACAGAGTCCATCATGAGAAAATAATTGAATGCCTCGAAGACATAGGTATTGATGGAAAGGATATAAGAATACTCAGTAACCTTTATTGGGAGCAAACTGCCACAGTAAGATCGGGAAGGAATTATTCACCATACATAGACATAAAAAGAGGTGTCAGACAAGGTTGTGTGCTGTCCCCCTGCCTATTTAATTTATACACCGAAAAAATTTTCAAACAGATACAGGAAATACCAGGACTGAACGTCAGTGGAAGGTCAATAAACAACCTTAGATATGCAGATGATACTGTGTTGTTAGCTGAAAGCCAACAGGAGTTACAAGAACTAGTGAAGCAAGTGAACAGTATAAGTCATGAATATGGACTCGACATTAATATTGAGAAAACAAAAACTATGATAATTAGCAAAACAGACGATAAACCCACATTAAAGATAAGCGTAGATGGGAAAATCCTGGAACAAGTCAAGAGCTACGTATATCTTGGTCATATAATAACAGAAGATGGCAGATGTGAAACAGAAATCAAGAAGAGAATAGGAATGGCCAAAGCTACATTCAACAACATGAAACATATACTGACATCCAAACAGTTATCTCACAAATTAAAACTGAGAAGCATAAAGTGTTATATATATTCTGCATTTCTGTATGGTGCAGAAACATGGACGATGAATAAGCATTTGGAAGAAAGAATTGAGGCTCTTGAAATGTGGATATATAGAAGAATGGGGCGTATCTCATGGAAAGAAATGAAAACAAATAAGGAGGTCCTAGAAAATCTAGGTATGAAAAGAGAACTAATGAGGGAGGTCAAAGTTCGGCAGCTAAAATACTTTGGCCACATAAAAAGGCATAACACCTTTCAGAAGACCATAACAGAAGGGAGAGTTGAAGGCAAACGTGCAAGGGGAAGACAGCGCTATAAGTGGGAAGATAACATCAAAAGATGGACAGGAAAGAGTCTATCAGAGTGCACCACCAAGACAAGAGACAGAAGACGTTGGAGATCCATTACAGCCAACCTTCGTTGTGGAGATGGCAACTGATGATGATATTAAAGTACATTATATTATGAAAATTTAACACAGGTAAGAGCTGACGTTTTTGTGACGAAATATAACTAGGGTAAAGGGAGAGGAGCTATGCTATGGACCCCCGAAGGAAAGCGAAAGAGAGGCCGCCCAAAACAACTTGGCGGAAAACTGTGGAGACTGAGATGCAAAGAATGAACCAGAGCTGGGGCACTGTACGAAGGATGGCCGCCGACCGAACAAAGTGGAAGCAGTTTATTGCTGCCCTACAAGACGCCACCAGGCGTGATGGCCACTTACTGCTTTGACAGTCGGCGGCTAAGGATCAAATAAGAAAGGGAAAGGGGGTTGAGCAATGGCTAAATTGCATGACGTCATATGTGGACGACCCTAGTACGGTTTATTAATGTGTTGAAATGCAAATATTTGCTTTAAAAATAATTACGATCTTCAAGGATCCAAGATACAATGAAATCTTTAAGGATGACGAAAAAAAAAAATTAATAAAATAAAACCTTCAAGAATCCCTGATAAATTAAATTTACAAGGATTCAAGACACAATGAAATCTATAAGGATCAAAGAAACAATGAAATCCTCAACGACCCTAGATACAATTAAATCTACAAGAATCCAAAGAACAGTGAAATCCATAAGGATCCCCCAAAAAATCCAGAAAGTTCCGAGAAACAATGAAATCTATTAGGATTAAAAAACAATTAAATCTACACAGATCCAAGAAATAATGAAAATCTACAAAGTTCCAAGAAGCAATGACACCTACAAGGATCCAAAAAAAAAAAAAAAAAAAAAAAATATCCAAGAAACAGTGTAATTTACAAGGATCCAAGATACAATACATCTACAAGGATTTGAGAAACAATAATATCTATACAGATCCAAGAAAGAATGAAATATACAAGGATCAGAGAAACAATGACATTAACAAGGATCCAAGAAACTATAAACTTTACAAGGATCCAAGAAACAATAAACTTTACAAGGATCCAAGATACACTAAAATCTTCAAGGATAGAGAAACAATGCAATCTATAAGGATCCAAGAAATAATGAAATATACAAGGATGCGAGAAACAATTAAATCTAGAAGGATTCAAGAAACAAAGAAATCGACAAGGACCCAATAAACAATCAAAGTTACAAAGTTCCAATAAACAATAAAATATGCAAGGATCGGATAAACAATACAATCTATAAGGATCCAAGAAACAATGAAATACAAGGATCCAAGAAACAACGAAAGATACAAGGATCCAATAAATAATGAAATTTGCAAGGACCTGAAAAAAAAACTCTATAAGGTTCAAGGACGCAATAAATATTCAAGGATTCAAGAAACTTATTGTCAAGGCATATCTGTCATCTGTGGCACTGATAAAACGACTGCTGAACATCTGCTTCAAAGTTGCCCAACATATGCGGAACAGAGAAAGCGCATATGGCCGACACCAGTACTATTCGTGGAAAAGTTCTACGGAGATTCAAATAGCCTCAAACTGACTACTGCTTTCTTTGAAAACATTCAAGTGGACGTTTGAGAGTGTAAGAAGAAGGGGCTATCTGTCATCTACAGTGTTTGCAATAACAAAATTTTTTGTTTTGTTTTTGGAAATATCCAACAAGTAATTGTTCATTATAATCATGAGGTTAATGAATAGTCATTATTATAGTCATTCTTATTTAGTTTGCCAATTCGCGAAATTTTGCTTAAATGACACTGGAAATTCACCCTCTTTGGATGTATCCTCTGTTACCCCAGCCCTAAAAGATAGTCTCATAACAGATAATGGCGCATAGGAGTGAAGTTTTCGAGACTTCAATATACTAAATCACAGCTTTATGTGATGGGGTGACATGTTTCCTTCCTTGCTGTCTTTGCCCTCCCTAATTCAAGAGTAGAGTTAGGTACCCACTTAGAGCAGCGCAGATTAAAGTGTGACGCTACCAAGTCTCAAACTCTGTAACTTTCCCACGAGAAGCTAGCCTCTCGACGCTATCCCCTACCACCAAACAGACAGAAAACAATATTAAAAACTAAAACAAAAAACTAACTCACCTTTCCGCTCGCCCGATCTAGGAATCAAACAAATCCTGGTTATATTCTCAAGGCATACACACGACAAACAGGCAAATAAAGAACTAACGGTGCCAGATAACCTCACAATTTAGCTAGCCGTCTGCTTCGTTCGCGCACGACGTCAGTCTTGGAGCCCGGCTGCGAAAGTTACTGGTCTGCGCCTGTACGACCGGATGTACCTGGAAAGAAATGACCGGCGTAAAGCTGCAATGAGTGATCGCTTTGAAAGCTTCAGCAAATTGGAGGAAAAGAGAAGAAAGGAGAAAGAGTGAGGCAGTAAGTTGTGTCTATACCGAATACTCATAGCCTAAATATCTTGGCGGTTAATTGAATACATTCTTGTTTTTACCAATCCAGTGTCTCGTATCACTATTGCCAATATTAGGGTTATCAGATGCCCGGCAACAGGAGGACACGTTACCCCTTTGACTGTGGGGTCCTCCGTCCGGCAGGCATTATAGAAAAAAATGATTTTGTCCGGCTTTTCACTGACGATTAAACTGTAAAACTTTTTAATTTAACTTTTATTGGGGCATATACACCTAGAAATAGACAAAAATGGTTATTTTTGGTTTTGCATATAATAATTGTGTTTTAAATATTTATAAGCCTTTTTACTTCGATATTCTTTTTGAATTATGTGTTTATCTGTAATAGTTTATGAGTTATCAATGTTCAAAGATATCAGATAAGTGTTTTAACATTTTAAAAACTAAACTTTAACGAAAACAGGGCCTGCGATTCACAGTTCCGGTGATATTTTCTACAATTTTAAAGCTATAGCCATCAAACTTTGCACACTTATAGCCCATGTTATCCTTTATGGCATGAACCTCCACTTTTTTCTTACATGGTATAGAAACAGAGATATTGCTATACAAAGTTCTAAATTTGTGCTATTTAAAAGGGTCATTTTGCAAGAGTCGTATCTACAAAGCTCATTGGGGTAGACATTTTTGGGTGGTTCATGCCATAGGTAGGGATGTTATGCACATCATCTGCTGGTTTGGCATTCTTTGCACTTTTTATGTGAGTGAAATTCATTCCCAGGTGCACTGGGGGTTTTCCTTGCATTTTTTTTTTAATCACTTCATGTTAATTAATTATTTTCACATAAAACATTAAAATTTATAAAGTAAACTTTTTTCATCATGAAATATAATATCTCTTGTAACATGTGACAAAATTTTATGTCAACAAGTTCGTTAGTTATTTTTCTGTTAATTTTTTAAAAAGATAACCCATTTTTGGCTGGGTGTTCCCCCTTACCCAAATTTTGACATAAGGCACAATAGTTTTTCAAGAGTTTGGAATGTGTGTTGCCTGTGTCTAAGTTTCTATTTTTACAGTTAAGATATTTAAAAAATGTTGCTGCGATAATCACGTATTCTTGTAGCTTGTGTTAGCGTGTGTTCCAGTAGCGTGTATTAGCGTGTGTTGCATTAGCTTGTGTTAGCATGTGTTCCTGTATCGTGTGTTAGCGTGTATTCCAGTAGCGTGTGTTAGCGTATGTTCCAGTAGCGTGTGTTCCAGAAGCATGTGTTAGCGTTTGTTCCAGTAGCGTGTGTTATAGTAGCGTGTATTAGCGTATGTTCCAGTAGCGTGTGTTATAGTAGCGTGTATTAGCGTGTGTTCCAGTAGCGTGTGTTAGCTTGTGTTCCTGTAGCGCGTGTTAGCGTGTGTTCCAGTAGCGTGTGTTCCTGTAACGTGTTTTCCTGTAGCGTGTGTTCCAGTAGCGTTGTTAGCCTGTGTTCCAGTAGCGCGTGTTCCCATAGCGTGTGTTCCTATAGCGTGTTTTCCAGTACCGTGTGTTAGCGTGTTTTCCAGTACCGTGTATTAGCGTGTTTTCCTGTAGTGTGTTTTCCAGTAGCGTGTGTTAGCGTGTGTTCGTGTAGCGTGTGTTAGCGTGTGTTCCAGTAGCGTGTGTTCCTGTAGCGTGTGTTCCAGTACCGTGTGTTAGCGTGTGTTCCAGTAGTATGTGTTACGGTGTGTTCCTTAGGGTGTGTTAGCGTGTATTCCAGTAGCGTGTGTTAGCGTGTGTTCCTGTAGCGTGTGTTCAAATAGCGTGTGTTAGCGTGTGTTCCAGTAGCGTGTATTCTAGTAGCGTGTGGTAGCGTGTGTTCCTGTAGCGTGTGTTCCAGTAGCGTGTGTTAGCGTGTGTTCCAGTAGCATGTATTCCAGTAGCGTATGTTAGCGTGTTTTCCAGTAGCGTGTGTTCCAGTAGCGTGTGTTCGCGTGTGTTCCAGTAGCGTTGTTCCAGTTGCGTGTGTTCCTGTAGCGTGTGTTAGCGTGTGTTCCTGTAGCGTGTGTTCCTGTAGGGTGTGTTAGCGTGTGTTCCAGTAGCATGTGTTCCTGTAGCGTGTGTTAACATGTCTTCCTGTAGCGTGTGTTAGCGTGTGTTCCTGTAGCGTGTGTTCCTGTAGCGTGTGTTCCTGTAGCGTGTGTTAGCGTGTGTTCCTGTAGGGTGTGTTAGCATGTGTTCGAGTAGCGTGTGTTCCTATAGCGTGTGTTAGCGTGTGTTCCTGTCGCGTATGTTCCAGTAGCGTGTGTTAGCTTGTGTTCCTGTCGCGTGTGTTCCTGTAGCGTGTGTTCCAGTAGCGTGTGTTAGCGTGTGTTCGAGTAGCGTGTGTTGGAGTAGCGTGTGTTAGCGTGTGTTCCTGTAGCATGTGTTCGAGTAGCGTGTGTTAGCACGTGTTCCTGTAGCATGTGTTAGCGTGTGTTCATGTAGCGTGTGTTCGAGTAGCGTGTGTTAGCACGTGTTCCAATAGCGTGTGTTCCAGTAGCGTGTGTTCCTGTAGCGTGTGTTCGCGTTTGTTCCAGTAGCGTGTGTTAGCGTGTGTTCTTACATGTTTGCCACTTTGGAACACAGTTTAGAACCTTTCGGCGAATTTCACTGTTTTAATTGGATGATGTTGTGTAAGGTAACTGAAAGAAAATTGATGAACTATTACCGTGCCTGTAGTACCTGCAAGATTTCTTCTTCTTTGGTCCTTAGCCGCCGGTTGTCAAAGCAGTCAGTGGTCATCACGCCTGGTGGTACCTTGTAGGGCAGCAACAAACTGCTTCAACTTTGCTCGGTTGGCGGCCATCCTTCGTGCAGTGCTTCAGCTCTGGTTCATTCTTTGCATCTCGTCTATGCCTCCACAGTTTCACGCGAAGTTGTTTTTGGTCGGCCTCTCTTTCGCTTTCCTTCAGGGGTCCATAGCATAGCTGTTCTTGTGATTGCATCTCTGTCTCTTCTGAGGACGTGGCCAACCCAACTCCAGCATCTGCCAGCTATGATGGTGTGCATGTTCTCTAGTTTGCTATGAGTAAGCACTTCTTGGATGGTGATGGTATTAGGCCAAAAGATTCGAAGAATTTTCCTTAGGCAGATTGTGTTGAAAGAGGGCAATTTCGACATTTCCTTCTCTGTTACTCTGCAGCATTCCGCGCCTTAGAGAAGCACAAAAAGTACACAGCTCTCATATAATCTTAATTTGGTGTTTGTGCTGTACTGAGAGGACTTCCGGGTGTTGTTTAGACTAGCAAAGGCTATTCTCGCTTTATTCATTCTGTTGTTGATGTCTTTGTTTGTTCCACCGTCTGGTGTTACTATGCATCGTAGTTATGATAATGTGTATGTCTGTTCCAGCTTCTGATTCTTTATGTTATGGGCTCAGGATTGCCTACATTGAGTGTCATGACCTCTGTCTTCTTTAGATTGATGTTCAGACCCACCAGTTGGCAATTCTTATTCAGTTTATTTGTTTTTTTCTTAGATGTGTTGATGTGAATGTGCGAGTAGGGCAATGTCATCTGCATATTCCAGATGTTCCAGAGTAGAAAACGTTGTTCACCTTAGTCCTATTGGATTGCCCTCTGGTGTCTGGCGCATCACCTCGTGTGACGGTATTGCCTCCCCTGCTTTGCAGTAGTGGTCCAACAGTGGCCAAAACTCAAGAGTATCTAATATGGGCTTCAAATGTGTCTACCTACGCACAAGATTACTCTTGGCAGAGATGTAGATATAAGGGTGATGACACTTCTATTACAAAGGGAGTCTTCACAAGATATTCAGAATAAGCGAGAACAATACTGCTTTGGCTGAGTATGTTAACTCTGTAATTCTGCCGACGCTTTTGTGAAGGATTTAAGCACTTATTACTTTCAGCTCGTTTAAGCTCCCACCCCTGATTTACTCAGTGGAATTCTATTATTTTAGTATAACTCTGTTTAGAGTGTGTGTAGTAATTTGACTGAGACAAACATGCAGTAACTTTAAAATGATTAAATCGAGGTTAAATTTGTAACTTTGCAAATAACAAAATTTAATAATCACTTTAGGTTTTAACAGATGGAAATAATTTGAATAGTTATGGATCAAGAAAAGTTGTCATCACAGTCTTTAGGGACTGTGAGATATTACAAGAAGTTCAAGTGGCAGCATATATTTGAACTTAGCTGCCAATGACGGTTCTGCTCCTTCTTATGGGTTGGTTCTTTTCACTCTGCACCCGCTCGTCTCTGATCAAGGTTGTCAGGGGTAGCTCGTTTCCCAGAAACGTCAAGGAAAGTCTACCACGTGCGTCCTTCGTCTTAATGCTTAAGCCACGGTTCCCTTCTTGTTCCAGAGATAGTACTTTCTGCTGGTACCACCAATAAATATGGTAAAAGAATAGAACGAAACGTTCTTCTGAGTATGGCGTTTTCCACCCTATAGTTATGGGTTCCTATCTTCCTATACCACCATCCCAATTACTCAGACTTTACCCTCGATGAGAATTAAATTTAATCCCTCGGGATAAAACTTTCTTTACATTTAAATAGAAAATCTTTCATAGTTACTTTATATTTAAATGAAAAGGTTAACAATACAGATAGAGTCTGTTTACATATACATCTCCACTGATTGAAAAGTGTTCACAATATAAATTGAATATGTTTTCAGTTATTTTACACTGATTGAAAAGTTTGAAACTTCCATTAACTTTTAAATGAATATTTTCACATAGACATTTACCCTGGTTTAAGCTTGAAAACTTTCATTAATTTTAACGTGACTATGTTTATAGGGACATTTACACCGCTTTGAAAATGTATTTATTATACTTAGAATGTACATCATTTCTTTCATCTTTCCCTCCCTGCTCCATAGGGAACCTGGAACTACTTTATGCTTTTAGTTCTCATTACGCAACTATCAATAAAGCAATCACAAGCCCTTGCAGTGATGGTTCATGAATAATCATTCTATACGCTGAGGTTGCCAACCTCAAATGACTTTGACATACAATAGCGAGTTTCACCCATTAAACTTCACATAGCAATATATACATATATATGTTAGTTCACATGTTAGTAATAAAATATGAAATGTAAATCACTTCAATAGGCCTCTTACACGCGTCTGGGGTGTAATTAATTTTAACTGCAATTCCCTCTGACTCCGTGTCTTTCTTCAGTTTCCTAATCCCGGTGTTCCTTATTAAAATGTAGAGATTTTCTGTGCTTTGTAAATCTTATTTGGTTCTCCAATAAAAGGACCGGTTAATAAAAGGAATTATGAATCTAATCTTCACTCTGGTGAGGTCTGTGAAATTCACTGTGAAATAAAACTTCGAAATGGTCAGACTATATTCCTATCTTCCCGCGCATTGTTGTTATGAATCTAATCAGAAAAATCCAATCATTTCAAATCATGCAGATAGGGTGTGAAGTTTTCAAAATAGTCCCACGTAAAATAAGGTGCGTGCCTGCAAAGGTCACGTATTACCATATATAATAATTATTACTTCATTGCACATGTGTCACACAGACAATAATCTCGTTATCTGTCGTAATGGATGGGTTTGAAAAAAAAATCGAAAAAAGGTGATCTGTAAAAGGTTATCTGTCGTAAGAGTACGCAAACACTCCGTGTTTGCCCAGCTTGTTAACAAACGAGTCGCTTATCAGTGGTGTAATCTAAACACGCCGGCGCTCATTTGATCTAGTTGCATCTCACAGGCTGGGATACATATTATCTGCAAGGAGTGTCACAAATGTTTGAACATACAAACTACTTGCTCCTTAGCCGATAAAGAGAAGAAATTGGTACTTTTAAAAGTACACAAATAAAAACCAGTACAAAATATGTCTCTGATCCTGTTGGAGTGAAACCGAGATCGTGAAGAGGTCGTCCATTTCATCACACCCCGTCTATAAAGGTAAAGGTAGTCCCATAGCAGATACAACTGTAGAGGAATGAAGTGTTGGAGACTTCACCAAACTAAGTCCAGCATCGAGAGGTGGGGTGGCCAGTTCACTTGCTCGCTGCTTTTTCCTTCCCTAACTCAAAGTCAGACATCCATTTACAGCTGAGTAGACTGGAGCATGTGGGAACCGTGATTTGAACCGGCACCTTTGCCGCGAGAGACCAGCGCTCTAACCACTCTGTCAATCGGACGCTCTATGACTGTCAAAAATAAAGTGGTTGATAAGGGGCATCCTTGTCGTACTTCTGTCTTCACCTCAAAAGTTAGGTTGCTCTACCCAGCACTGCATTTAAAGTTAGCATAGAGACTTTTTACGATGGAAACAATGCAGCTGGGAATTACATAAGCCATCAATATTTTCCATAGGCTGTCCCTGTGTATGCTGTCAAAAGCCTTTTCGCAATCAAAGTTGTTAAAGTATAGCTGTCTCTTCCATTCTGAGCGCTGCTCTATAATATTCCTGAGGGTGAATATATGATCAAAACATCTTCTGTTCTTTCTGAATCCGGCTTATTATTTCCTCAATTTATGGTCTACTACTTTTGAAATTCTATGGATAATTATCCTGTCTAGTATTTTACTGGACACTGAAAGGAGAGTAAGTCCTCTCCAGTTGTTACAGTCTGTCAGGTCGCCCTTTTTGATCAATTTTTCATTTATTCCTTTATTCCACTCCGTTGGTGTTGTCAATGTTTTTCAGACTTGTACAAATAGTGGTTCTAATAGTTCTGCTGCGAGTTCAGGGTCTGTCTTAAATAACTCAGCATTTAAATTGTCGTGACAAGGAGCTTTTCCATTCTTTAACCCTTTGATAGCTGTGATGATTTCTTCCCTTCGCGTAATGTCTGTATTTACTTCTAGATCATTTTCAGCCTCAAGAACATTCAGCTGCATATCTGGTGGTTCCTTGTACAATGTTTCTCTAAAGTGCTCTGCCCATCTTGTTTCCTGCCCCTGTGCTGTGGTGATGAGATTTCCTTACTGGTCTCTTACTAACGTAATATTGTTCGCACACCGTTTTCCTCTGATGGTTTTAGTTATTTTATACACTGTGCTGTGTTCATTTCTCAGTGCTGTCTCTTCTGCCTGTCTTGCAAGACTGTCTAGGAATTTCCTTTTGTTGGCTTGGGTTTGACGTTTTACTTCCTTGTCCAGCTGCCTGTTCTGCTCGCTATATATTACCTTTAACCCGTGACTCTGTTTTCTTCCTTTTCATTTCTTTTTTCATCGCTATGGTGTTTAATGTTTCTGGTGTTATCCAATCTTGTATCTTCCTTTCCTGGAATCCCACTCATGATTTGCTGCTTTCCTTATTAACTGTTGGACCTGCAAGACAAGGGTTTGTAAATAATGTGCTAAGCTGTTTAACCAGTTCTGCAATTTTAAATCAGTTAATAAAAAAAGAGATCACTTCTTTAAGGTTCTAATGCACGAACACTGGAGTTCTATCTTCAGAAGCTGTGAAAACATGAGTTGATTTTCAAAGTTCCAAAAAAAATGTGAATTTTTTTCAGCATTTCTGGGCACAACGTAATCTCTAGAAGTGAAGCAGAGTTTCTTCACCTCTTTTTTTGTACCTTGAACCCTTTAATCGTCTTTTCCGATGCAGTCTAGGACCTCTTTGTTTGATCCCCTTCCAGAAACACAATGTACGTAAAATTAAAATTAAAAATCTAACATTTTAAGTTTATGTAGAATACAAGCGTCCGATTGACAGTGTGGTTACAGCAAAGGCATCAGGTTTGAATCACGGTACCGTCACGCTCCAATCTACCCAGCTGTAAATGTGTTCCTGACTCTGCTCTTGAGTTAGGGAAGGAAAAGGTAGCGAGGAAAAGAACTGATCACCCTACCTCTCGATGCTGGACCCAGTATGGTGAAGTCTCCAACACTTCCCTCCCCTAAGGCAGTATCTGCTATGGGACTACCTATACCTTTAGTATACAATTATGGACCCTCATGGGGTTCAATGTTCACAGAAGTTAAGAAACTCTTCTCTAATACATGCTCAGTGGTCAAAAGAAAGTAACCGCCTGTCGATCCTATCTATCAAGGGACTAATTCTTACATGTTGTGTCGTACGTTAGGTAATTTTTTTTTATTTGGCCCATCTTAGTAGACAGTGACTGTTGACTGATACACGAGAAGGTATAGAAATTAGGTTCGCTGGTGGTAGGTTGAGGGAAAGATATGTCTCTGAAGTGAGTATGTTTTTCTCCTCCAGCCTATGCGTACGACTGTGCTTTGTTTCCAAGACAGTCTTTGCCTCCCTATCTAAAATAAGACAGGTTACTCTACACACACAACACTATGTGACAACAAGACTCATACACGTGAAAACTACGGGAAAATGGGTATGGGTCTGACCAACACACAAAGTAAATTCTTTGTTGTTTATTTATCACTAAACTTATTACAACATCAAATACCCAAAGATTTCAAGAATCATACATATAGAGGGGAAAAAAAAAGAAAGATGCGCCTTCACCGTATGGAGAAAACCAAAAAAATATTAACCCAAAGGTTGAAGGTTGGCACATGGTTACAGGAATAAACAATCTTGGTGCGATATAAGACCAAGTAAAAAAAAATCAAATAACCAACTTAATAGATCTTTCCCCAGCAAAAAAAAAAAAAAAAAGTCATCACACACTCTCTCACTCAGTGTCCACCTCTCACTCTCTTACCTATTGTCTTTCACCCGTGGGTCTGTGGTATCCCTTGTTTATATAGAATATCCCTCGAAAATCCATTTGACTGTGATTAGTGTACCAACTTCAGCTGTCGAGGGTACAAATTAGCCCCAGTTCGTCCCAAAAAAAAAATTCTAATGAGGTGAACACCGAATTTGCTAAAATCCTCGCTAAATCCTGGTAGAGGTATAAATCCTAAAGGTTATCTTCACTGTTCTAAACTTTCAACTTTTCCTTCGATAGGGTTCCACAAGGGGGGAATAAATCTAGACACAGGACCTACACCTGGATAACCCCGGTGCGACAACGCTTGCAGTGTATGTGGGCGGGCGGAAGAGAACAGGCTTCAGGTTCCCGCTCTATCTGGAATTCTATCTGGATACAGGTGTCAATATAAACAGGTGACTAGTGTGAAAAAATCGTTGATGATTTTGACCGTTGAAGTGAGGTGATACTCCCATTATCCTGATAATCTGTTTGCTCCTAATTTTAAGGATGATGATGATGGATTTTAACGGCCAGAGTGCCGGTCCTGCACAGTGTATTGACTAGTTACTCCACTTGAATACAACTGTCAGGTGTCGGGGGAAAAAATGATGATCTCGGGTCTACGCCGCTGTGGGCTGTTAAAAATAATATCCAGGATTCGGTAAGTCCAGTCGTTATAATTTACAGTCACAAAATATCATCCGGCTAGTAGCCTTATAGATCCTGCACGATTATTGATAGATAATTTATATGTACCGATGTACAAGTACACACAATATAAAATAAAGACCGCTGGTCGTCCACTTGGGGATCAGGTCTGCGAAAAAATACAAGCAAACATTTGTGGAAAATGCTACCATTCTATAAAGAAAATACGGACGTGGACAAGACAATCTCTCTTCTACTCTGGCACTCCTGACGAATAGACGAAATGAAAAGATACACGTTGTTTGCCCTGCGGCAACTATACACACTCACCGAAGTTCGCTAGCCGCTGATTTTGTTCGGACCGGGTCGATAATGACTCGCCGCACATGTTCGCGGCCAGCGGGTCACTCGCACAGTGTTCTTTATATGGGAGTGACTTGTGAAAAAATCACATCTTATGTGTCACGCATGAATTTTCCTTGAGAGGGTAGTGGGGATAGCCTCTACCAAAATACACAAGTTGATTGCTATTGTTTTGGCACTCGAGAAGTCTAAATACATCATGTATGATTGAAGCCTTGTCATATAGTAGCAATGTGGATGCGTGGGCCGAACGTTGCTTTTAATCTAGCACATTCGGAGTCAACGGCACTGCTAATTCAACTCATCTAGAAGAAAGTCAGACAAGCTAGAATAAGGGATAGAATCAGGGTTTTACTTTAAAAGACCGGACAACGTATTTGAGCATCTTCTGGACTTATACAGCAAGAAAACTCTACATTTACTAATATGGAAAGCCCGGCACCCTAAGAACCTGAAAGCAAAGTCATAGTGGATGTTGCATTCCATTTTTAGTAACGTATTATAATTTGGTGGCAGTGTTGTAGATGAGTGTCTAGGGTGATCAACGCTTCAACATTTTAACTTGGAATTACAACAGAAATTTGTAATTGGTAGACAGCATCGCATCTCACGCTTGGAAACGATTCATACAGTTTATTGACAGTATTTCCAACAAGCTCCACAATGTTCAAATATTTTCATTCATTCATTCATAACCCTCATTTCCCAAAGGAGCATAGGCCTTCAACAAACACATGCCAAGTCCTCTTTCACGTGCCATCATCTCAAGTTCTTTCCATGTTCTCCTTATCATTTTCACCTCTGTTTCCAGCTCTCTTCTCCATGTGCTTCTTGGTCTACCTCTGCTTCTCTTGCCCTGGGGGTTCCAGAACAAGGACTGCCTTGTAATGCTATCAACAGGTTTCCTCAGTGTGTGTCCTATCCATCTCCATCGTCTTCTTCTCATCTCTTGTTCCACTGGCACTTGTCTAGTTCTTGTCATCAGTTCCACGTTGGTAACCTTGTCATACCATTTTAATCCCTCTATTCTACGCAAGCACCCATTTATGAAAGTCTGTAGCTTTTTGGTAGTTGTCTTTGTTGTTCTCCATGTCTCAGAGCCATACAATAGGACTGACTTCACATTTGAGTTGAATATTCTTATTTTCGTGTTGGATCCGATTTCTCTTGATCTCCATATATTTCCCAATGCAATGAAAGCTCCTCTTGCTTTTTGTATTCTTATTTTGATATCACTGTCTGTCCCTCCAACTTTGTCTATATTGCTACCAAGATATGTGTACGATTCTACATCTTGTATTGGTGTATCTTCAAGTTCAACCCTGTTATCATTACCTGCATTTATTCTCATTATCTTTGTCTTTTCCCTGTGTATTTTCAGACCCAATTGCTGTGACCTCTCATCGAGTGTTTTCAATTTGTCCTGCATCTGATTACGGTTATGGGACAGAAGAGCTAAGTCATCAGCAAAATCCAGATCATCCAACTGCTTAATCAGAGTCCACTGGATTCCATTTCTGTTGTGTGTTGTCGATGTTCTCGTAACCCAGTCTATTGCTAGTAAGAAATGAAATGGAGACAAGAGGCATCCCTGTCGCACTCCTGTTCTTATCCCAAACGGTTCTGTAAGCTGTCCTTCATGAAGAACTCTGCATGTCATGTCTTCATATGTTTTCTTTATTAAATTAATGATCTTCAGGGGAACTCCATAATGCCTCATCAATTTCCAAAGTGATTCTCTGTCTACACTGTCAAATGCCTTTTCGTAGTCCACAAATCCGATGTATAGTGGTGAATTCCATTTCAGACTTTGTTCAACTATTATTCTCAAAGTGGCTATCTGGTCTGTACAGAATCTGTTTTGTCGAAAACCTGCTTGTTCATCTCTCAGTTTCTTGTCTATGGACTCTTTTAATCTTTCAAGGATAATCCTGTTTAATACTTTTCCTGGCACTGAAAGTAACATTATTTCTCTATAATTTGTGCATTCTTGTAAATTTCCCTTCTTAGGCAACTTAACCAGATATCCTTCCTTCCATTCTGCTGGTATCTCTTCCTTTTCCCAGACTTTACCAAGTAATTTTTATAACATCTCTGTAGCCGTGTCGATATCTGCTTTGATGGCCTCTGCAATGTTCAAATATGTAATATGAATATCTTTCAACAGGCCAACCACACTAGGCCATCTTTAACATGATGTATAGGCAAAATGCAGTCATCAAGTCCTATGTTCGCGACACGATTATTTTGAATACTATTGTCAAATGTTAATCAAAGAATGTCATCATACTTCTCTGGCATTTCACAAATGAATCTCTGGCTTGCATTCCATCAACTATCTTCTGTAAAAGTGTATACATCAGCGGACACTAAGCATTGGAGCAAGAGATCACACGCACACGTCTTGCCACTTCGAGAACACTGTCAAAAGTCCGGTTAGCAAACGTTCACCACTTCTGCTCAGCACGCGCGTCTGCATAATTATTTCATGTGACGTCATTTTAATACCGTAGCACTCCGTTCAAGTGGTGCTCCATTTGAGCACAGCAATGTTTCACTATTGAACGCATCGCGGTGCGCAAAGGGAGACGTAACAGTAGGATTCTAGTCAAAGTAATGTCCCAAACCACGTGTAAGAGGCATCTGAACAAAGTTGCCCAAACTATTTCTCTGAGCCAGAGTGCGTAGATTGCCCAAAGTTATTAGGGGTAAATTGTATATTTTATAATTTTATATTTTGCAATATTACCATGTGAAAATTGCTAATGGATGTTCAAGTTCCTTCGATGCTGGCAACCTCATCATATAGAATGATGGTTTCAGGAACCACCACTGCAAGAGCTGGTGACTGTCTCATGCAGGTTTCTCATAGAGAACCAAAACAGAGGTAGTCCCAATTTCCATATGGAGCAGGGAGTGGATGATGACATAAATAGTGTACATAATTATTATATTAACCTTTTAACCAGTGCATATGTACATGTAAACATGATTTATATAAATTCAATGGGTGTTTTCCGCTCACTGGAATTAACATTAATGCTCAGAAAGGGTAAAGCTCTGAGGCAAAGGAGATGGTGGAATAAATGGGAGGAGCACCTGATTTTCGTGTCAGTAGACCCAGTAGTCAGGATGGGTATTTGTTTCTCTTTCATTTCATGATAATAGTCGGTGTACCATTTGGTGGTACTAGTCTGTGGAACAAGTGTGTGGTATAAGTGGCCTTCAGTCAAAGCTAGACACCTACATCAGACAGGTATTGAAGATGCTGGACCATCTTCGTAATTACCCCACGATACTACGAGGGACGGGTTATAGGCACCAGACTTGACTAGTGACGAGAGAGAACCAGTCTACAACCTGCAAATAACCAACATCGGCTGGAGCAGAAGCCAACCGACATCTTACTGGCAGCTAAGTACCCACTTAAAGGTCCCGACTGAACTCAAGCCAATTCCCTAAACTAACGAGATCATCGCCTGTGATGAGCCTTTAAGGCTAACATTTCCGTTATTTATTTTACGTTGTTAACTATAATTGATTATTAAAATTTTTATCTGTAAATATACACATTTATAGTTGATGTAATCATTTTTTTGAGTAAACTGCAACCGTATGCCTCACTCATATTAAATACACATAATCATAGCTGTTGAAATAATATTTTACAGAATTAAATCACTTGGGGCCTCATCACACGACCAAAATTCTTTCTCCTCATGGAACGTCTTGGAAGATAAAAAGGTTTATTACGGCCTGGATAATATCAGCTGTACTACTTGATTTCTTAAATTCCTACGAGGCTTCCTAGAGCTGAAGCATCATTCTTCAATTCAAATCTCTACCAAGAGTAATTTTGTGCGAAAGGTAGATGTGACATACAATGGAAATGAAGCCTACTGTAATCCTACAGCCTTCCGTGACCAAGCCGTAGTTCTAGGATTCGTTCGCAAAGTCAAACATTACTCATACTTTTAGCCACGCCTTTTTTTCTTGAGTTTGTAAACAAACGAGCTTGTTTACCGACCGTCGCAACCTGTCATTTCTAGCAGGGAGCGAACCACGTTAGTTTACGCAAGTTTCTCACGCGAGCTGAGCTGTCAGTATTACGATGACGAGCAAATCGCACGTGGGGAAACACGTGAGAACAGTTAATGGCTTTTGAAGATTCTCTCAATAAGGGAGCTAATCCTTTGATGTTTATACACCCAGGGGCAGATACATTCTTTGATCTCAGAAGCGAACAGAAATCTCGGGGAAAAGCCCGCAAGCTTTGTTGTCGTTAGCAGCGGCCGACAGAAGCGACCGCTAAACCTTTGATCGGGGAAACGGAGTTTCAGATTTCTCTGCTCGGAAACGGAGTGTGAAAAGTCACATCTGCTAGAGATAATTATAACATAATGGTATATAAACTGTGTTTCCTCAAAATCATTTATCAGTGTCGCTCAGAAATTTTTCGGAGAGAATCTAAACCCGTTATCTAGAACCATTGGGAATAAGATGTGTTAATAGCTTTGTGGTGTTTCTTTCTGGATTTCTGGTAAAATAAATTTGTGCTTAAGCGTATTCAAGTTGTAAGGGTTTTTCATCTTAAATTCGCTGTGATTTTTAGCTTTAAAACTAGTGAAATAAACAACGCGTAGCTATTTTATTCCAGATATTTCAGCTTTAATGATAACACTGACAAACAACATTTTTCTTTCTTATATAAGAATAAGTGTTCCTAGGTCAGTTTCTTGCGCTGATTTCAAATCTGAAATCCGTTTATCTCTATCACATCGGGTTCTTAAGATATTTGTGAATAAATATATTTTTGGAAAACCGTTATTTGCTGCGTTTTATTTTTACTATATAACTTATTAAAAATTAATAACATGCAAAATAATTCTACTTTTTGTACTGCTAAAAGATGCATGACATATGTTACGCTATTTTTCAAATAGTTACTGTATTTTGAAATAATTCTGGGCGAAATATGGCTTCTAGATGTTGTAGAAATTCGGCTGAACTGTTCTGTTACGTGTGCGGATATTTTACCGATGGTGTTCACCAGAAAAACTTTACACCATTACTAAAGAAAGCATATGAACTTTATTTCGATTCGAAAGTTGATGATGCAAATAAATCTTTGAAGCCAAATGCAGTTTGTTCGACTTGTGCAAATACATTGGCAGGTTGGTTACGAAAATCGCCGAAGCATAAGTCGATGCCGTTTGGAGTGCCAGTAATATGGCGTGAACCGACAAATCACGCTACTGATTGTTACTTCTGCTTGACAAATATCCATGGTTTCCCTTTTAAAACTAGAAAGTCTGTGGTTTATCCAAATATTGAATCAGTTTCGAAACCAGTGCCTCATGATCCAATCACGTGTCCGATCCCAGTTCCACCAGAACAATATCCGTTGGACGTGAATGAACCATCAGAAAGTGATAGTTTACCAGCTTTAGAAACTAATTCTGACTCGGATTATATACCGGTGAATGATGGTGTTCACTTAATTAACCATTCAGAACTTTCAGATCTAATACGTGATCTCGCTCTTACCAAAGGACAAGCGGAATTACTCGGTTCGCGACTCAAAGAATGGAATCTTTTAGCGCCCAATACTCCGATATCTAAATTTCGTCATAGACACAGAGAACTTGTTCAATACTTTGAGATGGATAATGACATTTGCTATTGCAAAGATGTAAATGGTCTAATGGTACACCTCGGTCATGAGCACATAGTCAACGAATGGGGACTTTTCATCGACTCTTCCATGACTAGTCTAAAAGCCATGTTATTGCATAACGGAAATTTATTTTCATCACTTCCAGTCACCTACTCTGTTCATATGAAAGAAACTTATGACACTATGGCTATACTTTTGACAAAAATAAAGTACAATGACTACCAATGGCGGATTTGTGGAGACCTAAAGGTCATTGCAATTCTCACGGGCATGCAGACTGATTATACTAAATTTTGTTGCTTCATATGTGAATGGGACAGCCGCAACAGACAGGAACATTATGCAAGAAAGGTATGGCCTATCAGGGATCGTATGCAGCTCGGGCATAAAAATGTAATACACGAGCCATTAGTTAACAAAAACAGCATCATTTTACCACCGTTACATATAAAGTTGGGGCTCATGAAGAATTTCGTAAAAGCGTTAGATAAAACGAGCAAAGCTTTCACTTATCTTCGAGAAAAGTTTCCGCAAGTTAGCGATGCAGAGATAAAGGAAGGTATCTTTGTAGGACCTCAGATTAGGAAAGTTATTGCAGACAAACAATTCGAGAACTTGTTACATGGTAATGAACTTCGCGCATGGATTGCATTCAAATCGATCGTCGATAACTTTCTGGGAAATCACAAATCTGTCGACTATGTGCATATTGTTAAGCAGTGCATAGATGCATACAGAATTATGGGCTGTAACATGTCCCTCAAAATCGATTTGCTCGATTCGCATCTTGACTTTTTCTCTGCCAACCTTGGCGAAGTCAGCGATGAACATGGAGAACGATTCCATCAAGATATCGCCGTAATGGAGTCACGTTATCAAGGACGGTGGAGTGTGACCATGCTTGCCGATTATTGTTGGATGCTTCATCGCGATGTACCACATGCCATTCACCGACAAAAGTCGACTGCAAAGAAATTCAAGCCTACATAACTGTTATACTTCTTGTTCGAATGATGTTGTAATACTGTATGCGTTGTTAAAAAACTTCAATTGCGTATTTCTAGAGATCCCGACCTGATAGAGAAAAACGGTTTGCAGATTTAAAAACAGCGCATTAAAATTGACCAGAAAAACATAGAAATGTTAGAGAAAGAAAAATTTTTTTTTTGTTAGCCAGTGTAATTTAACCACCCGCTCTATACCACAAGAAGATACGGCTTAGTGACTGACATTTTTCTAAAGTGCGACTATAGTGACATATACGATTCACGTTTATTCCAATTTGTGTAATTGTAGTAAGTGAATGTTAGTTATACCTGACGCCGAAAATCTAATAGCTATTAACAACAGGCGATATTTGTTAAGTACGCGTAGGGAGAATTAAATCATAATAAACATTGTGGCTGATCGCTGACCGGAGCCGGCGGGGGAAAGGCTGCATGCCTTAACCAAACCTGTGCTCGATAAGCGACACGCGACACCAGGTACCTTTTAGCATTAACCAGGACTGAAGGAGAGGATGGGAGACCGTCTCGTCCCCTTCCGTGTGTATAGGTAGACATAGAAAAGTAGCATGTTTTTCATAAATGTTGATCTATTTCTAGCAGATTAGACGTGATCAAACGGCTACCAGCGGTTTTCTACTTTGTTTCTACTTTGGTTCTATTTGTTGGGCTATTGTGGTCCCTTTCCTCATCTACTGAGTGATTACTGCTGTCTTCGACGTGGCGCCCATGTCCCCAAGTTCATCTGTGAACAGGACCGGCCAAAGAGGCAAAGATTAACATTTTAAAGTAAAGTAAACTGGACTCAATATTACCCAGATATTTATTCCATTTTATCAGCCCAGTGTGGCGAAACCAAAGATAACAGTATAATCTAATGTTTGACAGTTGTATTCTCGGATTTATCCAGCACGTTACACTGTTTCAAAATCGACACTCACACCAGGGTCAGTCGATAGGATCTATCATCATCATCAGTTATAACTGGTAACAGTTCTTTTTTATTAGCAACCAGAGGTTTTAAAAGACTAGAAACATTTACTACTGTTTACAGTGAACACAGATCGCGAAGTTATTCTTCTACATTAACTATCCAAGGTGACTTTAGTCCATCTGATAATCAACCACCAAATTTGGCGTCCCCCTCATAGAAATCTTATGTGTTAGAGAGGAAGGACTGGGGCCAAATTTGGAAGATAGAAAAACACTAGAAGTTATATGAAGTATACTCGCAGTACCACGGGATATATCGCCCAGATTTAGGTAAGCGTGAATGAGTGGCCACTGAATGTCAGACCGAAAGAGTGAATAATTTTCTTAGTTACATAACCTATACCATCACTGGTTCTTTTCTTTTTTTTTTTGCTAACTATTGTGTAATTACGGAGTAACATTTAGTAGTAACTTCGTGCTTATGTATTTTTTTCTCTTCACAGTCTATGCTATGACCTAGTGCTAACCTTTAACCTTTGGGGTTATTAACTTGGTGGGTTCTTATCTTCTCAAGCAGGGGAGGGCATAAGTATTCTATATATTGCTATACATGTAATTCTGATGTATTTGATTTTTTCTCTTTAGACATTTGATGTTGTAAAGTTTAGTGATAATAAACAACAAAATAACTTACCTGTGTGCGTTGGTCAGACCCATACCCAAGTTTACCATAGTTTTTTCAGGTTTGTGTGCGTCTTTTTGTCACATAATTGTGTGAGCGTGTTTAGTTTAACTTATATTCTTCAATATAAGGGGGTGAAAGATTGTCTGATAATAAATTATAGTCGTACAGATAGGCTGGACTAGAGAAACTATTCAGTCCAGAGACAGATCTTCTCCTTAAACTATCCACTAGTGAAAATCTATTTCTTACACCTTTACTTCTCACGTATTATCACCATCTTCTATACTCAGGCGGGACCCTACATATCTTAAAACCTATCTAAACGCGACAGTAGATACCTTTGAAGACCCTCAGTAGATACTCTGAATTTTGGCCATTCTTGGATTATCACTGAAGAGAAAGTGGGAGAAACCCGTGACAGATTATACAGTCATTTACAAAATCCGGCATTTATCCATCAAGTGTATGTTCTATGACTATTTCAGTATTTGTTTGCTTCTGTCTTTCTGTGGCTCTCCTGCAGGTGTTTGGACCTTTTCCCATACATTTTTGAAAAAAAAAAAAAACTTTCAACGATTGCAAGTGCTTCCTTAAGCAACCATTTACTGGCACTTGAATCTAAGTCGCGAAAATTAAATCAGCGGTGAAGGTGACAATCTTAATCAAATTCAGAAGCTCCAGAAATGAATGTAAACAGAACACCTGTTTACCGTTACATGAACCAATATCTTCATTTGATGTTGAAACGGGTGCCAATTTTAGACATGTACCTGACTCTTGATAAGTTGTTCGCATTTAATGAACAACACGTTTCAGAAGCAGCGAAAACATTTTATAAAGTGTTTCATGTTTGTAAATAAAAAAAAAAAAATTTAAAAATCATAAAAATCTTACCTTCGTTTTGAGCAAAGCAGAGTCACTACATTTTGATGGAATTTAGACAGAAAAAAAAAAAAAAGAATATTAAATATGGATGTGATTGGAGTTTGTAACAAAGACAAAATAAAAGCCGTGTAGGCTTTTAACCCAACAGAGCTCATCTTCAGTAGTTCCCTTTGCTCACCTTTTGGAATACTGCGCCACTACTGCATCTTGTCTCCTTCTAGGAAGCCTGCACCAATCGTTCATATGCTATCGCAGCAGTGGTATCTGTAGACATTTGTTTTACATCACGAATTGCCAGTCTCATGCACAATCTTGCATTAGTCTCCATGTGCGTCATGCCTGAAGGTGCTCCAGTCTCATGCACAATCTTGCATTAGTCTCTGTCGCATAGACATTTATGATCAAACAATTTTCTATATTCTCTCTTTTCTACCCGTGTCCTCTATTTTATTATCGCTCTTTTATCCTCTTTCTGGTTTTTTCGCATTCGTTCGTTTGCGAAAAATATATTTACTTTCCCATTCTGACGTTTACCTGTTTCTTTTCTCTTACTGAGTACACATGTTAATTCATCAGATGTCAGTCGCTGCAGAGACGGAATGTGTGATAATTCGTTTCGCCAGACATAGATGTAGACAATTGTCTACATTTTCATCTGACACGGGCGTTTCTTCAGGCTAGTCGCTCGGCGATAAGTGTGATATGACACTCACGCAGCGTTCTAAAATGAGACATATCGTCTACATTTTCACCTGACACCACGCTCCTTCGGCCAGTCGCTTGGCCTGAGGTGTGGAAAGCGCCAGACATGCATCGCTCAGAACGGCCACATGTCGTGTGAGGCGTTAAGACGCGTTTTGGCAGGTTATGGCAGGGTCTGAGCTAATGTGAAGTGTTAGGAGAAGGTGAGATACCGGTGCTATTTCGGGTTTGCGAAATAGCGTGCATCCTGTGTCTGTTTAAGATATATCTACCCGAGAGAGTTTTAGAATGGGCATTCATACTCAAGATTCGCAGTAGACAGATCACTCGGGCTAGGAAATATCTTGTATATTGAAAAAGTTCTGAGTTTCTTGGCAACATTTTGCCGAGTTCTACACTACCATTATGTTGAAGGATTCTAGTTTCGTGGTATTTAATCTATAGTTCTGTGTGCAGGTAAATATTAGATATCTAGTATTATTTGTGCGTGATTAAGGGTTAATTGCCGATTTATTTCATTAGTTTCTTTTGTGCAGTAGGATTGATTTATAAGTCTGTTATATTCTCTAGCTGACGTGTTTCAGTGGAAAGCTGAATAAATTATAACTTCTAGCTTAAAACTTATGCAGCTATAAAATAATTCAATTTAACTGACCAGTCGAGAATATTTAAACTAACTTATAACTGCATAGATTCATCACTGAGTATTGACGAAATACGTATGTATTTCTAATTCATGATGATTGATTTTATGAATATAACTTATTTCACAGGAAGCTTTAAACGATAAATCAAGCTCTCCGCTTGCAGTTTATAATGTAAGTTATAACCGGAGTACATAGTATGTATAGTATTTGATATGTTGTTTTTCTTTATACAGTGAAAACTGGGGGTGATACATGTCAGCCCTTGGGGCGAGTAACATATTACAAGAAACTAACATTCCGACGATTTTGAAACCTTGTGGTGTGACCCAGAATTTTACCTTTTGATCGAAGTTACAAACCTGCCATTTTTCCTAAGTAGTGGAAACCTCGTGATTCTGACACTGTGAGCCCGTTTAAACTTTCTTACCCAAACTGATTCAAGTGACCTTAACAGTAATCTTAAAATAAACTGGTGAAGTGAATGCTCCCCGGAGCAGTGGAAGAAACCTGTATCTGCAGAGCTGGGATTCTCTTTATCCAAAGAATACAGATTCACCGTAGAGAAGTGTCCTAAAATTTGCGCCAGACGGCGAACAACAGCACGATTGTAGGTAAGAATGTATAACATGGATCCCTGATGACTGAATCGAGTGAATGCAGGACTGAGCGATTCCTTTATTGTGCTATTTTTGCACCCAGTTTTTCTTGCTGTCTTAAATTTCTTTATGCAAGTTTTGTTGCTAACAAATATTTTTCCTTAGGATAGAGCAGAGTATCCAAGTCTGTTCATACCTTTAAAGGGAAGACTTAGACTAAATCATATGTATCCGTGACTTTTTTTGGGGCTATCACCTTTCTTCTAACAGGACTGTGGGCTAAACATCGAGGGAAAGGATCATACTGCGGGTCTATCATTCTTGTAGCATTTTTATAGACTTTATGACTATTTGTATATGCTTTGATGTAATTTTATGTGTTGTGATGGAATTTTCTGATAATTACAAATTTCCTTGAACTTAATCAGTGTATCGGGTCAGCTCGTTCCAAAATATCTATATAATCATTGTTATAGTTTTCCCACGTGTGTGCGTCTACATGTCGTCAATTGTGTGTGTGCACGTGAGTGGTTATATATATATATATATATATATATATATATATATATATATATATATATATATATATATATATATATATATATATATATATATGTAGTCAATAGACTGTCTGATTCCTCTAGATCTGTTGTAGAAGATAGGCTAAAAGAGAGAAAAGATTCTCGATTTCAGAGACAGCCTCTATTTATTTCTACCATCTCACTCGTGGAAATCTATTTCTACTATCATCTCTCACTGTGGCTATCACTCATTCTAATCTATTCAGAAGGGAACAACCCAAGTCTTAATTCCTCTATCAAAAATCTACGACAGTCTCCATGTGCGTCATGCCTGAATGTGCTCCAGTCTCATGCACAATCTTGCATTAGTCTCCATGTGAGTCATGCCTGAAGGTGCTCCAGTCTCATGCACAATCTTGCATTAGTCTCCATGTGAGTCATGCCTGAAGGTGCTCCAGTCTCATGCACAATCTTGCATTAGTCTCCATGAGCGTCATGCCTGAAGGTGCTCCAGTCTCATGCACAATCTTGCATTAGTCTCCATGAGCGTCATGCCTGAAGGTGCTCCAGTCTCATGCACAATCTTGCATTAGTCTCCATGAGCGTCATGCCTAAAGGTGCTCCAGTCTCATGCACAATCTTGCATTAGTCTCCTAGTGCTGTCGTCCTGATCTTTCTTTCGCTGATGACCAACATCCTAAAATTAATCTGAATTCATACCTGGACCATATGCAATCAAATAAGATTGAAAATAAAGTTACTGTGCTTCTTCACCGACGACTCATTTTGTTCGTCCTACGTCCAAAACAGGACCATGATACCATTACAAGAACAGCTATGCTGTGGAACCCCGAGGGAAAGCGAAGGAGAGGCCGACCAAAAACAACTTGGCGGAGAACTGTGGAGGCCGAAATGCAAAGAATGAACCAGAGTTGGGGCACTGTACGAAGGATGGCCGCAAAGTAGAATCAATTTGTCGCTGCCCTTCAAGACGCCACCAGGCGTGATGGCCACTGACTGCTTTGACGGTTGGCGGTTATGGATCAAAGATGAAGAAGAAGACGTCCAAAACAGTGTATTCAAAGTAATTATGTTTTATACTAGCAATAACCCGTCAAACTTGAAGGGTTTTTAACTATAGTTTGCTGTTTCCGTTCCCGAATGATTCAGAATAAGCGAGAACAATGCTGCTTTGGCTGAGTATGTTAACTCTGTAATTCTGCCGACGCTTTTGTGAAGGATTTAAGCACTTATTAATTTCAGCTCGTTTAAGCCCCCACCCCTGATTTACTCAGTGGAATTCTATTTTTCTAGTATAGCTCTGTTTAGAGTGTGTGTAGTAATTTGACTGAGACACACGTCATTCTTAGAGTGTTTTTGGTTTCTTTCCATTATACAGTGTAATCAAACTGTTCATGAACACCGTCATTTGAACGCTTTTCTTTGTTGATTGTAACTATTTTCGGGAGAGTATATATAATGGAAACAATACAATTTTTTAACGCGTTTGCATTCCTCAGCTGTGACCAACGTACACATGGCGAGAATTATGTTATTTTAGATTCAATTTCAAAGTTCTTTGATGACAACATTTCGTGTGAAAGTGCGTGGATTGTTTTCAAAGAGTGTTTCCTGATAATAAGTGGTTTTAACAAAAACTTTCAAGTTTTCATGATTTGTGCATCGGGTGAGGGCTCATGCACACCAATTTTTACG
The DNA here is from genome assembly GCA_024509875.1 of Oreohelix idahoensis. Taxonomy (NCBI): domain Eukaryota; kingdom Metazoa; phylum Mollusca; class Gastropoda; order Stylommatophora; family Oreohelicidae; genus Oreohelix; species Oreohelix idahoensis. The sequence continues at coordinate 590,819 of JAMPIV010011732.1, read as the reverse complement.
CACTTTTTTCTTTGTCGAGCGCTAATAATTTCGTGGGAAAAAAAAACGTATTTGTTTTATAAACATTTATAACACACAAGGAAGAGAAACCCGAGGCCTGTGAACAGTAAATAAATATTAGACAACCATAAAGGTATGTTTTCAGGCACTCGTAAGAAATAAAGAAGTAGAACACTAGACAACAGAAAAACCACCGCGCAAGTTGCACACCCTGCGTTGCGCACTTTTTTTTCTAGCGCGAGTTACTATTTTGAGTGTGACCGACCTACGTAACATACATCGGTAATTACATAGCCCTACCAAAAAAAAAAAAAAAAATTTGGTGCCAAACATTTTACTCTTGATTGTACATAAATGAGGCCTGCTCAATCCAAATATCACATTTACCTGTCTGCAGCAGCTCTAGTTTTTGAGATACAGACATTTTTGTACTTCATTAATACAGAGTGACCCCAAAAAAAAAAAAAAAAAAAACCGGCCCGCGCTCGCACTTTTTGTGCGCGCGCGGCCCCGTTTTTTTTGGGGTCACCCTGTATTATTTATTACACTTCTAACAGAGAATGGCATCATCTTCAAGAAGAGCATGTTTTCTTTCACCGCATTTATTTTGTTATATTTGTGGAGAGTACACTTTCAAAGAAGAACATAGGAAGCATATTACTGTTTTTGTGAAAAAGGCATACTTTGCTTACTTTAAAGCAAAACTAGGTGACCAGGACAAGTCTTGGGCTCCTCATATTGTTTGCAAAACATGTGTTGAACACCTGCGACAGTGGACTTGTGGGAAAAGAAAATGTTTACAATTTAGAATTCCAATGGTTTTGTGACGGGTGTTGCGGTTCCTTCATCTTATTATATTATTTATTGAATATTAAAGTCACTCTCTTGACATGGTTAATGTTTGTTATTGATGGTTAGCTCTGACCGTAAGAACATCCCTTCGACGTTCTGATTTACATATTGTACATTAGTTGATTTCCCCAGTGGGAGAGTTATCGTGCTGAGAAAAAACGTAAACATTAACAGCTGTGGAACCAAACCCGAAACGTAAGTAAGATATCAAGCCTTCTGTTCTGAGTCCACATGTATTTACGTTCATATAAACGATATCCGACATTCACAAAACTTCATGTACAGTTCAGCATAACAATAAATTCCAAATAATACCAGTAAGTATCCGTCCGTGTCAAAACAATATGTCAGATGAACATCATGGCTATGTACATGCGCTGCTGTAGTCAACAGCCAGAAATGAGCGCATGAGTTCTTGACAGCTACAAATTGAATCGTAATACGATTCTCCTTCCATCATTTAATTTACTTAATAATCTCATACTTAGATTAATATCTGAAATGACCCTGAGTTCTATATTGAATTCATATATCGGCTATATACTAAGCCTCTCCTTGGAAGACATACAAGACACGACTTCTCTGCTTGACGGATAGCGTAACAAGGGCCATGTAACCAAGTCACCAAGCGTGACCTTCCCAACGCGAATGCGTCATAATCTTAGCATATATTTCGCGTTCAGTATACCGTAAAATATCGACATATTCTATTAATGTTATTGACCCCTAAACGTTGCGCACTGCTAAACCCCAGCAGACGCCGTCATTTAAAATAACACCGTAACAGATTTCCTGTCAGACGGGGAAAAAAAAATCTATTAGATAGATTTTTTTAAAACTATATTAATCAAATTATTAAAAATTGAACAAAACCCGACGTATGGCCAACGATGTTCTATCTAGAACAGTGTCGCGGTCATGTCAGTAATATCTTATAATAAAATCAACGTCATATCATACATATAACTAATATTAAATAAAGAAATGTCACTGTCATTAATTAATTAACTAATTAATTTGATGTATGTATTGACTAACTACTAATGTGAGGTGTTATTAAAATTATTCTAACTAATTAAAATTAAAATAATTAATTATAATATTTAAGTATGGTACTAACTAGTTAATATCTAATTAAAGAAAATGAGAAATAGTATCAGAGAGAAAACGAAATAAAAATTGAGAAGTACGGACAATTAAAACTAAATATTAAAGTATACATTAAAATAGTAATGAGTGTGAAAATGAAGTATAAGGATAGATACCTAATTAAATTAACGCAATCCGAAAGAAAAAAAACCAGAAAAAATTCATACATTTTAACTATACATATGAAATATCATAATCTAATATCTATCACCTTACTAATTAAACTATTTAAAAGGTTTAATTGGTGTGATATTATTTTGTTTCATCTTTTCTTAGTATATTTTTTTTATTTATTTCATCACACTTCAACTTTATTTTATTATATATTAATTTAATAACTAGCAAATTTAACAATATCGGACATGAAGATCCAATCGTTGTTACATCCTATTGACTTGTATGAAAGTTCTTTAAGAAACAAAGTTCATCTTATCCAATTCTGATATGATGATCCAATCGTCGTTAGTTCCTTTATTGAAATTTTGAACGTAATTTGAATAAGTCTGTCGTGAAATATTCTAATCCACATATATAAATTATCAGGTAAATATAAAGCCTAACAAATAAATTCTAATAAAGAAAGGAGCAATGGTAAAATAACAGTGCTGTCACAAAGAATGTACTCGAAATCCCCCTTGTTTTCTGCTTCGTCTGCAAATTGTAACGCTTTCACGTTGATAGTAAAAGCCTACTATATTATTACCCGCTTTCTTCAATGAAACGTGTACTAAACTTGAGATACGCAAGCTGAACAATGACCTAAATTAATCCTAACATTAATTATACTACGTTACCAAAACGAACGAACAGATGGACTAAAGGATAGAGAGAAGGGAGAGGCAGAAAGCCGAACACGTGCAACACTAAACACGCGTCGCGCGATACACAATTGCTGCCATCACGCGTGTAAGGCCACATGCACTAACTTTATTTCAAATCGACAGTGATAAAATTCACTACCCTTCCCAGAGTTAGGTTTTAAAAAACCTGGAAAACGCTTATTAGAAAAGATGACATTAGATGGGTTTACGTTTGAAAACATTACAGTACCCAGACAGCACATCTTCGAAACAGGAGGTAGAAGAAATTGCATATTTTGAACGCAGCCACGTAGCTCTTTTAAATTTGTATATTTGGGTTCCTTAGGGCTTGCTGACAAAGAATATGTAAAACGTTACGCAAATAGTCTAGGAATTACCAAATTATAACCAAAATAAAATAGTGGGGATGCCTGACAGCATGAAATCATTTCTGCTCATAAAATTTTTTTTTTATAACGTGTTTGAAAAAACCTTACGTTACGGAAATAGCCTACCATGTAAACTCCTAATTGATTGGAGCGCAACAAATATAAGACTAAACACGATTGGTCGGGCTATAAATACTATCTTTCGTTGTCAGGGGAAACGGGAGGAGGAGTATTGTTTGAACAGATGTGTGGGACAGGGTTTCATTGGTTAGAGCTGCGAATATACACAATTCAGAGCGTTAGTTCGAGACCACTAGTTCAAATAAGCTTGATGAAGCAACAGTGCGTTGAAGCCAGCTCATATTTTTGCTAAATAAAAGCCTGGAACATAAGCAGATGGGAATTTGTGCCAGTATTTGTGCCAGAATTCATTGCTAGTCAACGTATCTGTGTATTTCCATGAATTGTGGTAGGTTTGAAATATTCAATATCTTTTAATGAAAATTGAATGTAAAATTGTTAATTTATGCCTGTATATATGTGTAGTTCAGTAGCGAACATGAGGAAAAGCCTATAATGCTCCAGCCTGAACAGAAGGTGTCGGAGGAAAGTAAAACTGCATGGAATGGCCAAACAGTACACTGACACCTAGATTATTGATTAGACAGAAATAATGCTGGAATTGCAGAGGCGTAGTAACCATTAGGGAGGGAAATACTGGTATAAAGTATTTCAGATGAAGCTGACAGTTGGCCTAACGCTCTGAACTCAATGTTTGTGATGTATTGTGCTCAGTGTAAAAAGAGAGTATAAATTAGTTATGACGTAGAAGGTACATCCTTCTTGTTTTCAGGGACTGTGGTCTTAACGTTATTGAGCAGCACCTGGTCAGAGCTTTGCTGAATCCAGAGTCGGACAGCATACTCCTTGGTCCATTTAGCTATCAGTGAGGTGTCTCCAGAGCCCAGGGGAGAAATCGAGCAGAGGAGTCTTTTCCTGCCGCCATCACGCAAGATAAGCTGATGTGGCCAGCTGAGCTCAACATTATGTACCCCATCTTAAAATAACATTGTAACATAAACTTAAGAGGGGAAGTAAATTGTTTTAATATCAGGAACTGAGAACATCTCCAATACTAGTTCCCATAGAAACAAACTATTGAAGTCATGATGACAAATACCAACAGAGCTTGAACAAAACAAAACCAGTATTACCTCATATTACTACTACACCACTGACACACATAGGATACTATTAAAAATACATGTCACTACAAGATTCATATTGAGAAATTCTGTACATATAACTTGTAATTAAAATTGATTGTGATTCCTGGTTCCCTTTGTATTTGAATCAGGACACATATACATTCATGACAGCAATGAATACATATTGTTATTTGAAAAGTTATCAGTGACTCCTTTAAGATATCCTCGTAGAGTGTTTTATGTATGTGAGTGTCACAGTGTTGTCAAGTGTAGTGGAATAAATTAAATTGTTTATCTGTCTGTTGTTGTTTTGACTTACACTTCATCATACACATACCCTAGACATATAACGTAGTCATCACACTACTCCAGAATAATTCTGACTGAGATATAAATATATGTGGCAGCAAGTAAGGTTATCTATAATACACTACTCCTATTAGATATAGATACCTTCACAGCTGATCTCAGTCAGTACACTAAGTCCCCTATAAATATTTATAACATCCCACTTTACCACATATATTGGGGTCTCGCTCTTGGGATTTTGAATCTTTACCTATTAAAAATATTGGGGGTAATTCACTTCAGGGAAAATAAGAATTAAAAGGTATCCTTGGGTGGAATTAAATAAGGTTGAGCTCTCGGTGCCTGTGTTGTCCATTAGATATATATTTAGAGATTGAATTGTTAGTTAGACATTTTATAAACTTACCTGATAGACAATGGCGGACCTAGCCAAATTTCGATCTGCTGCTGTTCAGACTGCAAAAGAGTTAGGATTAGATGGGCAAGTTATGGTTGCCTATGTCACTACTGAATGTGACAAATTTATTGAACGCGAAGAAAGAAGGTTTGAAGCCGAAAGAAAGTTAGAGGCTGAAAGGGAAATTAAGAAGTTACAATTTGAGGCTGAGGCTGAGACTAAGAGGTTGCAGATTGAGGCTGACAAAGAGTCAAAAGCATTGGAAGCCGAGGAAAGAAGACAGGCTGCAGAAAGGGAAGAGAAGAAATTAGCTGCAGAAAGGGAAGAGAAGAAATTAGCTGCAGAAAGGAAAGCAGAGGATAAGAGATTACAAAGGGAACATGAGTTACGACTAAGGGAGTTTGAGTTTCAAGGCCATGCTCCTGAAAATGGTGCCAGTCCCTTTGCCTCTGATGCCACCGCTAGCCAGGGAGCCTCAACCTCAGCTATGAATTTTCATTTAGATCATTTTGTTGAGAAAGACGATGATACAGAGAGCTACCTAAATAGGTATGAACTATTAGCTACCACGTATGGGTTAGAGAGAGAGAGGTGGAGCTTAAAGTTATCTCAAGGACTTCGTGGGGCAGCTTATGAAGTTTTTGCAAAAATGAGCAGAGGTGATCAGGAAAATTATGACATGCTAAAGCAGGCTCTTTTTTTAAGATATGAAAAGAATGCAGAATTTTATAGGAAAAAATTTAGGAATGCTAAACTACTGTCAGGTGAAACCTATCACCAGTTCTCTGCACGAATAGAGACATACTTGGAGAAATGGACTTCTCTGGGGAAAACCCAAGATCTTAAGGAAATGGTCCTTATAGAGCAATTAAGAGAGTCCATGGCTCCAGACCTGAGAAAGTTTCTCATGGAACAAGGTGCAGAGAGGCTGGGTGAGTTGCTAAATGTTGCTGAAAGGTATCAAGCAGCTCAAGCAGAGGTAACAGGTAATAAAAAGAAACAAGTGGATAACTTTAGGGCACCACAGAACTTTAATAAATTTGATCCTAGGGATCAAAACAAAGGTAAGCACCAGTTTGATAGGCCACGGTATGAAAATAAAAATAAATTCCCACAATTCGATGAAAGGAAATATGATGAAAGAAAATCTTTCAACCAAGGAAAAAGGTGGTGTAAAAATTGTCAGATGGACAATCATGACACTGACCGTTGCAGAAGGAAACCTGTGTATATGGCAACCCTTCAGGTCAGGTCGACCTCAAGACAGGAGGAGGATATTATGTTGGATACCACTCCAGAAGAGATGAGGAAGGCACAGGCTGGGGATAAAACACTCAAGCCTTGTTTCAGAAAATTGTCAACTTGTCATACAACTCCAGGCAAGGGAGATTTTTACATGAAAAACAAGTTGATGTATAGGAAGATTGGAGCTAGATCCAAAGGTCAGGGACAGCTGGTACTTCCTAAAAGATATAGGGCAGACTTAATAAGGAGCCTACATGTGAAACCAGATGGGGACCATGAGAAGATAGGTACCATCATTCAAAAGGTGGCTCACAATTATTATTGGCCCAAAGCAAGATGGGACATTGAGAATTTTGTAGAAAGGTGTAGCATAGCACATGAGGGAACACCCACAAGTGGGAACATTGATCAGGACCTGGACACGCCACGGGGCAAAATTAGGCCTGATAATAAAAAGAAATATAAATTTGATAAAGTGGACCAAATGGAATGGGAAGCCCCTTTTCACGGACAGCTTCACTTAACTGTTTTACAATGGCCACTATGCGGAGAGTGCAAAAAGATGTCTTACCCCAGGATAAGCCGAAAATCCCTCAATCGGACTTAAACAAACTGGAGGAAGAGGATGTAGAGAGGAAATCTCTCATCAAGAATTTTAAGAGGGGAGAAAGCCCCAAAAGAAAAATTGGTAGCGGTCGTTTTGTGAATGATAATTCTGGGAGGAAAAATCATCACTATAAAGCTTCGAGTGGAAGAGACCATACCGGTGCATGGACAAATAGGTCCACAAAATTAAAGGTCCATATGTAGCTTTGTTAAGAACGTGGACTGATGAAAAGGCAGAGGAAAACATTACATCTTCATACCAATATGTGAATGAGTTGACCACTCGTTTAATAACTGGCTAGAAACTTGCCAATGAAAATTTGAAACAAGCCAGGAAGAAACATGCTGCCTATTATAACAGAAAGGCGAAAGACAGAAATTTGGCTGTGGGAGAGAAAGTACTGCTTCTTTTGCCCGGGAGTCAGAATAAGTTACAAATTGGATGGCAGGGTCCATATACAGTTTTAGAGAAGGTGTCTAGAACAAATTATAAGATAGATAAGAAAGGGAAAGAAAAAATCTATCATGTGAATCTCCTGAAGAAATATTTGGAAAGAGAACATCAGGAAGAGACACACTTGTTGACCTTGTCCATCGCCATGGAGATGAAAAAGGAACCACTTTCATCATTTGAATATCCATTACACCCCTGTGAGACAGCAGCACAGGTGAAAATCAGTACACATTTAAGGAAAACTCAGAAAGAGAGAGTGCAACAGGTTCTAAAGAATCATGCAGAGGTGTTAACAGACCGACCAGGGCATACAAACCTATTGGAATATGATATGAAACTGATAGACCCCACACCTGTCTGTATGAAACCATATTCGATTCCGTTTGCTAAGGAGAAAGCTTTGAAGGAAGAGATAGACTATCTATTGAAGGAAGGAATTATTTCACACAGTGAATCTTCGTATAGTTCCGGTGTTGTACTCTTAAGGAAGCCCTCTGGAGAACATAGACTCTGTATAGATTACAGGAGACTGAATGCTATTACAGAAGGACAGGTGGATCCATTGCCGGATACAAATCAGCTGTTTGCCAGACTAAATAAAGCTAAATATTTCTCAAAAGTGGATCTGAGTAAAGGATACTATCAGATTCCAGTAAAGCCTGAGGTTAGACCATACCTAGCTTTTAGTACCTCAGAAGGACACTATGAGTTTAATAGATTGCCATTTGGATTGAAGAATGCGCCTAGTGTCTTCTCTAGAATGATGAGAAAAATTGTTGGATGTAAACATTTCGGAGGAACGTAATGAATCCCTGAGTTGCCTCTTTGATTGAGGATATTCCGAATGTTTCATACAGGATAATAAGAAGATTATGGGATCCACTACGAAAACTCTGCTATCACCAGGTATATGTTATCTCCTCATAACGTACATTTTGAGGGAAATATAATGTTCTCTGGACATGTCATTGCGCAGACTCAGAGAAGAGAAATGGTGAATACGGGTTGCGAAGCAGCATTAAGACAAGCACTCACACTTGCGGCTGTTCAGTAACATAACCGAAATATATTATTGGTTGTAGAAGTCTGAGGCAGATTCATGAGTAGTGCCTACTCTGAATGGACCCAACTACATAAAACCATGATAGCACCACAGCAGAGTAAAGTCAAGTTGACTTACATTTATCTATGTGTATATAGAATAAAGGACTGACATGGGATGTCTGTTTTAAGAGGGGAGGTGTCGTGAAATATTCTAATCCACATATATAAATTATCAGGTAAATATAAAGCCTAACAAATAAATTCTAATAAAGAAAGGAGCAATGGTAAAATAACAGTGCTGTCACAAAGAATGTACTCGAAATCCCCCTTGTTTTCTGCTTCGTCTGCAAATTGTAACGCTTTCCACGTTAAATATAAAAGCCTACTGCATAAATTACAAGCGTTTCCACAATGAAACGGTATTAAATTTCTAAGAAAAATAGAGGCACACTGCGTAATGACCTAAATTAATCCTAACATTAATTATACTACGTTACCAAAACGAACGAACAGATGGACTAAAGGATAGAGGGAAGGGAGAGGCATAACGCCGAACACGTGCAACACTAAACACGCGTCGCGCGATACACAATTGCTGCCATCACGCGTGTAAGGCCACATGCACTAACTTTATTTCAAATCGACAGTGATAAAATTCACTACCCTTCCCAGAGTTAGGTTTTAAAAAACCTGGAAAACGCTTATTAGAAAAGATGACATTAGATGGGTTTACGTTTGAAAACATTACAGTACCCAGACAGCACATCTTCGAAACAGGAGGTAGAAGAAATTGCATATTTTGAACGCAGCCACGTAGCTCTTTTAAATTTGTATATTTGGGTTCCTTAGGGCTTGCTGACAAAGAATATGTAAAACGTTACGCAAATAGTCTAGGAATTACCAAATTATAACCAAAATAAAATAGTGGGGATGCCTGACAGCATGAAATCATTTCTGCTCATAAAATTTTTTTTTATAACGTGTTTGAAAAAACCTTACGTTACGGAAATAGCCTACCATGTAAACTCCTAATTGATTGGAGCGCAACAAAATATAAGACTAAACACGATTGGTCGGGCTATAAATACTATCTTTCGTTGTCAGGGGAAACGGGAGTAGGAGTATTTTTTGAAAAGATGTGTGGACAGGGTTTCATTGGTTAGAGCTGCGAATATACACAATTCAGAGCGTTAGTTCGAGACCACTAGTTCAAATAAGCTTGATGAAGCAACAGTGCGTTGAAGCCAGCTCATATTTTTGCTAAATAAAAGCCTGGAACATAAGCAGATGGGAATTTGTGCCAGTATTTGTGCCAGAATTCATTGCTAGTCAACGTATCTGTGTATTTCCATGAATTGTGGTAGGTTTGAAATATTCAATATCTTTTAATGAAAATTGAATGTAAAATTGTTAATTTATGCCTGTATATATGTGTAGTTCAGTAGCGAACATGAGGAAAAGCCTATAATGCTCCAGCCTGAACAGAAGGTGTCGGAGGAAAGTAAAACTGCATGGAATGGCCAAACAGTACACTGACACCTAGATTATTGATTAGACAGAAATAATGCTGGAATTGCAGAGGCGTAGTAACCATTAGGGAGGGAAATACTGGTATAAAGTATTTCAGATGAAGCTGACAGTTGGCCTAACGCTCTGAACTCAATGTTTGTGATGTATTGTGCTCAGTGTAAAAAGAGAGTATAAATTAGTTATGACGTAGAAGGTACATCCTTCTTGTTTTCAGGGACTGTGGTCTTAACGTTATTGAGCAGCACCTGGTCAGAGCTTTGCTGAATCCAGAGTCGGACAGCATACTCCTTGGTCCATTTAGCTATCAGTGAGGTGTCTCCAGAGCCCAGGGGAGAAATCGAGCAGAGGAGTCTTTTCCTGCCGCCATCACGCAAGATAAGCTGATGTGGCCAGCTGAGCTCAACATTATGTACCCCCATCTTAAAATAACATTGTAACATAAACTTAAGAGGGGAAGTAAATTGTTTTAATACAGGAACTGAGAACATCTCCAATACTAGTTCCCATAGAAACAAACTATTGAAGTCATGATGACAAATACCAACAGAGCTTGAACAAAACAAAACCAGTATTACCTCATATTACTACTACACCACTGACACACATAGGATACTATTAAAAATACATGTCACTACAAGATTCATATTGAGAAATTCTGTACATATAACTTGTAATTAAAATTGATTGTGATTCCTGGTTCCCTTTGTATTTGAATCAGGACACATATACATTCATGACAGCAATGAATACATATTGTTATTTGAAAAGTTATCAGTGACTCCTTTAAGATATCCTCGTAGAGTGTTTTATGTATGTGAGTGTCACAGTGTTGTCAAGTGTAGTGGAATAAATTAAATTGTTTATCTGTCTGTTGTTGTTTTGACTTACACTTCATCATACACATACCCTAGACATATAACGTAGTCATCACACTACTCCAGAATAATTCTGACTGAGATATAAATATATGTGGCAGCAAGTAAGGTTATCTATAATACACTACTCCTATTAGATATAGATACCTTCACAGCTGATCTCAGTCAGTACACTAAGTCCCCTATAAATATTTATAACATCCCACTTTACCACAAAGTCATCACCGTATTTGTCCAGTCTATATCAGAGATTGTTCCTTTTTACTATTTTGCAATCGAAATGAGTGATACGCAAAGTCCAAGTGAAGTCCAAATTTTCAACCGATCTGTAAAACTTGATATTTTGATCACAATAGTTTATTTCGAAATTTCCTCATTTAAGTAAGAAGTCCAACTGAAGTGTTGTATATTCTGAAGTAGAATTAATACCGTTCATTGCAAATGTAATGCTTGATTAGTCAGCAAATTTTCTTGAAATAGTACTGTTCATTCAGAATCCGTAGGATGTCTTGACAAAGTATCGGCCATTATGTTCTCAGTTCCTGGTATCGATTCTATTTCGAAATCATAGGGTTGCAGCGCGATAGCAAATCGTGCAAGCTTTGGACTTTTATGGTTTGAACGACGTAATGCTGCCACAGATTTCTGATCTGTCTGGATCAGAAATGTTGATCCAAGCAAAAACTTTTCCAACTTAGTAATTGCCCATATCACGGCGAGCAATTCTCTGTCCACAGTTGAATATTTAGTCTCCGGAGGTTTCAGCTTCCGTGAGATATACAATACAGGATGAAGGATATCATCATGATATTGGAGTAGACAAGCCGCGAGTCCGTAATTACTCGCATCTGTACGTAGAACAAACTTTTTAGAGGCATCTGATAATCTTAAAACAGGTGGGCATGAGAAAATGTTCAATATAGTGCGAAAAGTTTTGTCACATTCGTCTGTCCAATTTATCCTTAACGGCATGTTCTTCTTTAATAAAGATGACAAGACAGCCGTGATGGATGACAAGTGAGGTACAAATCTGCTATAGTATTGAACTAACCCTAACAGACTCCTAACCTGTTTCTTCGTTTGAGGAACAGATAAATTTAATATTTTAGAAACCGTACTGGGAATTGTTTGGATACGTCCTGATCCAATAATATGCCCCAGGAATGTTATCTCATTACACGCTATTTGAATTTTAGTTGGTTTAGCGGTTAAATGGTTATCCCGCAATATTTCCAAAACCGATTTAAGACCCCAAAAATGTTCCTCAAATGATGAACTAAACAAACATATGTCGTCAATGTAGGTAATTATGTCTGATCTACCTGATAAAATTTTTCGCATCATGCGAATAAAGGTAGCTGGAGCATTCATTAGCCCAAAAGGCATCACGTTCCACTGGTAAAGACCTTGTGGAGTTGAGAATGCTGTGTAGTATGTGGCTCTATCGGTTAGTGGAATCTGCCAATAACCTTTGGTTAAGTCAATATTAGTGAAAAGTGTAGCATTGGATAGACGAGGAAGTAAATCGTCAAGGATAGGATGTGGTTCGCTATCAGGTACTGTCTGCGCATTAAGTTTCCTATAGTCAACACATAAACGTATGTTGTTGTCCTTTTTCCGGACAATGACTAAAGGTGAAGAAAATGGAGATGTACTAGTCTCAATAATACCTAAGGATATCATCTGTTCAAGTTCCTGAGATGTCTTACTCAAAAAATGTAGAGGTACAGAATAAGGATGAACACGAATTGTTGTATCATCGTTAAGAATAATATCGTGACTAATTACAGATGTGCAACCCGGTACATCCGTTAACACATCTGGGAATGATTGTAGAAGATCAGCAATGCGTTGATGCTGTTGCGGTGTAACCGTAGAAGAAATGGTCACATTACGCCAAGATTCAGTAGATTGGACAATAAGTACAGGTAAAGGCATCTGCACTTCAGGAAAAGAAGATTCTTCCTCCTGTATAACAGATAAATTAGAATAATGACAAGTAGATACCGTATTGTCATCTAATTCATGAAAAATTGATTGTAAGTGTTCAGGAATAGAAAATGTACAAGATCTGATTCCCAAGAAAAGAAATGACCAATAAAGAAAAGAAATGATGACTGACTATGCTGAGTCATCAACGATATGAGACAATTGTGTTACCATAGCATGTTATCTGCGTGACGCAGCATTAGGTACTAATTGTAACCGTAGACAATGATGGTTAAAGTAAGCACCATTATCCTGCTCGATGACCATTCGAGCATCTCTATTGTTACGAAATGTAACTATAGCTTCACCATACCTGTCACTGGTAGGTGACAACAACCGTACAAACATAACGTCTGCCGTGTCATTAAAGAAATTGCTAAGTGCCTGCCATCTGGTACCTTGTGGCAGATTGCGCACTAACACGGTGCGAGAATATGCACCCTTCCCAATGTAAGTGGGATCAGTGTCACTAACATGATAAATAGTTCTTCTATTTAATCTTTTGGATATGGTAGTCTTATGAGATGATGTCTCATAATGATTGACATATTTATTTGTCCTAATTTTATTAGTTAAGTTCATAAGAACTCCACCATCATTACCCTTGTCTGGGACATTTTTTGTTTGCCCATTTTCAACAATTTCATTCATATCACTGTTAATATGATCTTGTCGCCAATATTTATTTTCTGACTTGGCAGTATTCTCTTGAGAAAAGGTATATCTGCCTCGAAATGATTTTCTAATCTTCCTAGGATGGGCTGGTAGTTTAGTATCCTTTTTATCCTGTAGGAGAGTCTTATCCTTCTCCTCATCGATTTCCAGAATGGTACTGAGACTGAAATTGGAGAAAACTGTGCCACATGTATTCATTTTGTTGGCCCGTAATGTAGCTATTGCAATGACAGCGTTAGCATTGCAATAAGATTGCACCTTCTTTAATTCCCATTCCTCAATTTCCTGTGGGGAACAATCCTTACTACCATGGATGCGTCCCAACATCAGATCTGCACTTGGATTCTGAAGCATGCATACCTTAACTTGTCCTGAAAAGAAAGGTGTATTAACATGGACAATAGCTGTGGGGTAGAACTCAATAGTTCCCCCAAAAGTCATGCAACGGACATATTCCCCAGTTGCACAGCTAGGATGTACCAGCGACTGCCGCACTCCAATTGTGGTGGACCCCGAATCTCTCAATACAGAAACTATGGAACCATTAACTATCCCTCTGTTAAAAATCAGAGAGCCTGTTCCATCATTGGCTGCAAGACCTACTTCTGGTGGAATGTGTCCGCAGTTTAGCACTGTCTCCTTTGCCTTCTGAAAAATAAGATTGCATTGTGGGCAACTATTCGCCACGTTATAATTTATAGCAAAACATGCAGCAGAAGATTGTATTGCATTATCGTTAGGTGGAACCTGAACACTAGGGGTTGTATCATTTGTAACTGCTGCACCAGTATTATGGTGAAAATGGGATGATCCACGAGAATGAGATCGATTACGGGAATAATCGTTAGAATTATCTCGTTGTCCCCTGTAGTAACTGTTATCTCGATGTCTCGAGCCATGATTATTAGCATTCCAATTTCTGTTATTATTGTAGTTATTTGATCTATTATAATGAGCGTTCTGTTGACTGTTGTTGTAGGTTGATTGCTGTGAATAATTCCTATTCCGTGATCTTCCTCTGTTCAAATCATTTTTATTGTTGAAATTATTATTATGTCCTTTATGAAAATTGACATTGTAATTTCCCTTGAACCTACTTCTGTCTACGCTATGAGGTCTCGGTTTGTTATTGTTATAGTATGCCATATTGGACGCCACAGGTAGAGGTTCCCTTATCAAAGAGTTAGAAATGTTTGCATTCGGATGTGCAGTACAATAATTTAATGTAATTTTTTCTAATTCCTCGATTGTAGAAGGTTTTCGTTCTTGCAAATATGCAAGGAACGGTGGGCTGACAGAGGATAATACCTTATCACGTAACAACAAATCAAATAATTTGTCATATGATTTGTTGACATCTGCCAGTTCAAGCCATCTGTTAAATGTATTGCGTATGTTTGCAATAAAACCTGCAAAATCTTTAGGAGATTCAGGTAAGATGTGTTTAAATTTTAACCTACAATTTTCTTCGTCCAGATGAAACCTTCGTAAAAGTAAGGTTTTAATAGCGTCGTAATTATTAGCTATCGCTGGGTCAGCATTGAGAGATGCCGTCAATGGTTCTCCATCTAAAAATTCATTTAACTTAATTACCCATGAATCTATAGGCAAGTGATTTGTTTTGCATGTCTGTTCAAATCTTGATAAAAATGATGATAAATCATCAAAATTTAATTTAAAATGGGGTAATTTAAAGTTGTAAAAATGTTTGTTTTGGTTGGATGAAGACCCATTTTGTGCGTTATCATTCTGGGTTGCAGCAGCACTTTGTGCCTGAAATCGTGCTGTTTCATTCTGAAGACGGGCCATTTCCAATTCGTCTCTCCTTTTTTTCTTCTTCTTGTCGACGTTCCTCCCTTTCCTGTCTAGCAATTTCTCTTTGTCTATTTTCTTTTTCTATTTCTTTCATCTCCTGTCGTGCTCTCCTGTCTTCTTCTTCTTGTCGACGTTCTTCCTCTTCCTTTTTTAAAATTGCTATCCGTTCTGCTTCTTTTGCTTCATATTTAGCGAGTTCCGCTTCTGCAAACTGACGAAGTTCCTGTGTTTTGTAACCATAATCTTTTCCAATTTTAACAAAATGATCCAACCCAAGCATCTTGAAGTTAATAGTGTAAGAAATTACAGATCCATAATAGTCAACAATAGAATCTATGTACTTATTTGTAACAGCTCAAGTCTGAATACTCAGTATACCTAACTGTAATATCCTCTTAATAATAGTTGTAAGTTCAACAACTATTCAATATTTTATAATAAAATTATATGTAATCAATAATCTATATCATAAATAGTTATGATATTTATTTATATCAGATGATGTGTTTATTTCCTGCACCTAATATAATTATTAAATTATTATGGGCATTATTCCTCCATGAACTATTTTATTTAATTAAAGAAATGTGAGGAGTCAACAATATAGTACTATGAAAATGTACCAATTACTATGTTATATATATAGTTTTTTAATTCAACACATATTCATGGTGTGAATACCGAAAAATAATTCAATAAATTATTTTAATATAAAATTTTACTTGCACTTATAAAGTTTTGATTTTATGCCTTACTCATCATGTATAAAGTGCTTTGCTAGTTTCTGGAACCACCACTGCAAATTGTTGCAATGTTCTTGATTCATCATCAAAGTTCCCAAAAATTAATTAAATTAATTAAATATATTATTAAAATCAATTCATAGAAATATTATTATTACATAACATTAATGAAGACAATACAAATGATTAACCAAGGCTTTACACAGTAGCACAATACAAAAGTGACATTTTCACAAAAATAAGTGATATTATAAAACCAAGTCTACTAACCGGAAATATAGAAGGGTGAAGGTTAACTGAAGTAAAAGAACATATTTGGCACTACGAATGATGACGTCACAGGACTCATTTGACGATCATACAATACATTTAAATAAAATTAAAGATAGCCAGATTAGAATAAACAGGATAGATTACGAACATATGACTGTAACTGAATAAAAATCCAACTGAATACGGTAAAATACAACGGTTATTTCACAGAACTAGACACCTAACATACAAGGTGAATTAATGCAGGTCCGAACGAAACAATCACCGGTAATGTCTTCGACGCGTTCTTCGCGAAATGCGATTAATTCACGACCCTAAGGAACGATCGGAATTGAGCTTGACGTTCGAAAAGCCATAAGTTCAATTCCGATTCCCAACCTACCTCCCACTACATGTAAAAAGACAGAAACAATATTTAACATGGCTAAAAAAAAAAAGAACATGGCGTGGTTGGACAAACGGACGAAATATTGTAACGTTTAAAATCAGTTACTTATCTTTTTTTTGTAGTAATTCAGTACATTATCTGCTTCGCCAACAGACTCGTAAGCTTGTTTGAAATAATGAAGACGTTAGCAATTCGTTTCCTTTGCTGTTTGAGAGCTGCAAATATTATTTTTGAAGGGCATTGATTGTTGCTGGCTTTTGCAAACGTTCATACTGTTGTCAAGGGCATGACGTCACCGGTGTTTTCGCATAATAATGTCCATTTCGGCTCGAAAGGAAAAATGTTTTATTTTTTTTTGAGGTTCGCTCTTTTGAAAAGTTTCAAGACCACTATTTGCCACCAGTTGTGACGGGTGTTGCGGTTCCTTCATCTTATTATATTATTTATTGAATATTAAAGTCACTCTCTTGACGTGGTTAATGTTTGTTATTGATGGTTAGCTCTGACCGTAAGAACATCCCTTCGACGTTCTGATTTACATATTGTACATTAGTTGATTTCCCCAGTGGGAGAGTTATCGTGCTGAGAAAAAACGTAAACATTAACAGCTGTGGAACCAAACCCGAAACGTAAGTAAGATATCAAGCCTTCTGTTCTGAGTCCACATGTATTGACGTTCATATAAACGATATCCGACATTCACAAAACTTCATGTACAGTTCAGCATAACAATAAATTCCAAATAATACCTGTAAGTATCCGTCCGTGTCAAAACAATATGTCAGATGAACATCATGGCTATGTACATGCGCTGCTGTAGTCAACAGCCAGAAATGAGCGCATGAGTTCTTGACAGCTACAAATTGAATCATAATACGATTCTCCTTCCATCATTTAATTTACTTAATAATCTCATACTTAGATTAATATCTGAAATGACCCTGAGTTCTATATTGAATTCATATATCGGCTATATACTAAGCCTCTCCTTGGAAGACATACAAGACACGACTTCTCTGCTTGACGGATAGCGTAACAAGGGCCATGTAACCAAGTCACCAAGCGTGACCTTCCCAACGCGAATGCGTCATAATCTTAGCATATATTTCGCGTTCAGTATACCGTAAAATATCGACATATTCTATTAATGTTATTGACCCCTAAACGTTGCGCACTGCTAAACCCCAGCAGACGCCGTCATTTAAAATAACACCGTAACAGGTTTGGAGAGAGCCCAAGAACCACTATGATGACTGTTATTTCTGTGTTGTGAATATTAAGGGAATTAATGGAAAAAAATCACAAAAAGTGGAAATATCCAGATATAGATTCTGCTAGGCGACCTGTTCCACACGGAGATGACATACCAATTCCAACTTTCAGTCAGATTTCGGATTCCCTGCTAGAAGATGAGACAGCAGTGGCATGTGGAACGACAAGTGATAGGGATTTCGAAGATGATTTTTCAGATGCTCAACGCTTCGACCAGCTTGAACTAAATGATCTAATCCGAGATCTATTTCTCTCCAAGGAATCTTCAGATTTTTTGGCTTCAAGATTGAAAGAAAAAAAAATTACTGACTGCTGAAACAAAGGTTACATTTTATCGCAGCAGAGAGCAAGGTTTTATTCCATCCTTTTGTAAAGAAAACAACCTTGTTTTTTGTACTAATGTAGGAGGTCTTGTTAACAAAATGGGTGTAAGTTATACACCAGATGAGTGGCGACTTTTCATTGACAGCTCTAAAAGAAGTTTGAAGGGTGTTCTCGTACACAGTGGTAACAAATATGGCTCAATTCCAATTGCTCATTCTACTAAAATTACTGACTGCTGAAACAAAGGTTACATTTTATCGCAGCAAAGAGCAAGGTTTTATTCCATTTTTTTGTAAAGAAAACAACCTTGTGTTTTGTACTAATGTAGGAGGTCTTGTTAACAAAATGGGTGTAAGTTATACACCAGATGAGTGGCGACTTTTCATTGACAGCTCTAAAAGAAGTTTGAAGGGTGTTCTCTTACACACTGGTAACAAATATGGCTCAATTCCAATTGCTCATTCTACTACAATGAAGGAGGAGTATGCTACAATAAGCACAGTTCTGGAAAAATTGAAGTATTTAGAACATAACTGGATGGTTTGTGTAGATCTTAAAATGATGAACTTCTTGCTTGTCCAGCAAATGGGATTCACCAAATATCCATGCTTTATATGTTTGTGGGATAGCAGGGCAAAAGATATGCACTGGACAAAGAAACAGTGGCCGTTGAGGGATGAATTTAAAGTTGGAGAAAAATATATTGTCAATAAGCCTCTCATTGATCGAAAAAGAGTTCTACTGCCACCATTACATATAAAGCTTGGCTTGATGAAGCAGTTTGTTAAGGCACTGAACAAAGATGGTACCTGTGTTAATTACTTATGCAGAAAGTTTCCAGAATTGAGCATAGACAAACTTAAAACTGGAATTTTTGATGGACCTCAAATTAGAAAGTTAATAAGCGATCCAAATTTTATTGATTCCATGAACAAAGAGTCCACAGCCTGGTCATCGTTTGTTTTAGTTGTAAAAACTTTCTGGGTAACTTTAAAGCAGACAATTATTCTGAATTAGTTGGAAACATGCTGTCTTGTTTTTGTGAACTTGGATGCAACATGAGCATAAATTTGCACTACCTCCATAACCATTTACATTTATTTTCGGAGAATCTTGGCGACTTTAGTGAGGAGCAAGGGGAAAGATTTCACCAAGATATAAAAACAATGGAAGAGAGATACCAGGGACTTTGGGATGCCAATATGATGGCAGATTACTGTTGGACCCTTAAGCGTGACTGTCCGGGCATATCACATTCCAGGAAGTCCTCGAAAAGATCCTTTTTACGTGTTGACTAAACAAGTGCTAGTGATACAGTTTTATTACATTTTTGGTAATATATGCACAGTAATTACATATAATATGAATGCAGACTAAAGTCAAAATGCCACTGATAGCACCTAACTCTAGGATTGTACATAACAATTGCCCTACTAATATGGTCATTCTTAGTTATCTCAAAAACTAGAGCTGATAGAAAAAATCTGATTACATTTTTGGAATCAGCAACCCAAAATTACACAAGAACAGCTATAACATTTAAGGCACCAGTGTGTATACCAGTGTTATGTTAGTTGGGATTATTCTATAAATAATTCTAGAAGCTAGAGTCATTAGAATGTACTAGAATCAAAGACGTGGACCCGATGACAAGAAACAGACAAGTATCATGGAACAAGAGATGAGAAGAAGACGCTGACAATGTATTGGCCACACGTTGAGGAAATCTATTGATAACCTTAACTGACAGTCCTTATTCTGAAAACCCCAGGGTAAGGGATGTAGAGGCAGAACGAAAATAACTGGGATACAGAAATAAAAATAATGAAGAAGACATTGAAAGACTGATGGCACGTGACAGGAAGACCTGGCATGTATTTGTTAAAGGCACGTGCTCCTCGGTAAGCTAAAGTGGTTTGGTTACTTGAATTCTAGAAGCTGAAAAACTGTAGAGACTTACATACTTTATTCTTTTCCCCACCCACTATCCAGTACCCAAAAAAGTTGCAATGTTTAATTGGCGAAAAATTAATAGAACTATCAGTTCCCTGTTAAATTAATTTGATATACAACGCCTCTCACGTGTGTGGTCGCTTATTCCCCCCCCCCCCCCCCCTGTCAAAACAAGATATGCAGCAACACTTTAATTTGCTTGATTGACAAGCTGTAATGACTGCACGTGACTAGGCAATGAAAACAAAAATCAGAGCCCCTGAATAAACAGGTTTGTCGAGCTAGAAAAATACAAATCTGAAAGCTGTTGTTATGTGAGAGTACAACTGGCTATCAAAGTCAGGCACAATTCGGCCAGTTATTATATCATTCTTCTACCATTCCTGCACATTCAGTCAGTCATTCAATCCAACGATCAGTTAACAAATTGAATTCCCTTGTGTAAATTAATCAGTGAGGTAGCGCTTCACTTAGTCCCTCTGTTTGTGTGTAAATCAGTCAGTGAGATGGCCCTTACATCTATCTTGTCACTCTTCTTCTTCTTCTTCCGTCCTTAGCCACCGACCGTCAAAGCAGTCAGTGGCCATTACGCCTAGTGGCGTCTTAGGGCAACAGCAGATAGGTTTTCTTTGCCATTGTTTCCCATCACGCCTATTGGCGTCTTTAGGGCAATGGCAAATCAATCCATCTGCTGTTGTTTCCGTAATCGAAGTGACTGGCAAACTCTGTTTGTGTGTAAATCAGTCAGTGAGATGGCACTTACAGTATCTAGTCTCTCTGTTTGTGAGTAAATCAGTCAGTTATATAGCGATTACAGTATCTAGTCTTTCTGTTTGTGTGTAAATCAGTCAGTGAGATGACACTTACAGTATCTCGTCTCTCAATTTGTGTGTAAATCAGTCAGTGAGATGGCACTTACAGTATCTCGTCTCTCTGTTTATGTGTAAATCAGTCAGTTAGATTAGCGATTACAGTATCTCGTCTCTCTTTATGTGTAAATCAGTCAGATAACGATTACAGTATCTCGTCTCTCTGTTTGTGTGTAAATCAGTCAGTTAGATAGCGATTACAGTATCTCGTCTCATGTTTATCTTTAAATCAGTCAGTTAGATAACGATTACAGTATGTTCGTCTCTCTGTTTGTGTGTAAATCAGTCAGTAGATAACGATTATAGTATCTCGTCTCTCTGTATGTGTGTAAATCAGTAAGTTAGATAACGATTACAGTATCTCGTCTCTCTGTTTGTGTGTAAATCAGTCAGTTAGATAGCGATTACAGTATCTCGTCTCATGTTTATGTGTAAATCAGTCAATTAGATAACGATTACAGTATGTTCGTCTCTCTCTGTGTGTGTAAATCAGTCAGTTAGATAACGATTATAGTATCTCGTCTCTCTGTATGTGTGTAAATCAGTCAGTTAGATAACGATTATAGTATCTCGTCTCTCTGTTTGTGTGTAACTCATTCAGTTAGATAGCGATTACAGTATCTCGTCTCATGTTTATGTGTAAATCAGCCAGTTTGATAACGATTACAGTATGTTCGTCTCTCTGTTTGTGTGTAAATCAGTCAGTTAGATAACGATTACAGTATGTTCGTCTCTCACCTTTGTGTGTAAATCAGTCAGTTAGATAACGATTACAGTATGTTCGTCTCTCTGTTTGTGTGTAAATCAGTCAGATAACGATTACAGTATGTTCGTCTCTCTTTGTGTGTAAATCAGTCAGTTAGATAACGATTACAGTATGTTCGTCTCTCTGTTTGTGTGTAAATCAGTCAGTTAGATAACGATTACAGTATGTTCGTCTCTGTGTGTGTGTGTAAATCAGTCAGTTACATAACGATTATAGTATCTCGTCTCTCTGTATGTGTGTAAATCAGTCAGTTAGATAACGATTACAGTATATCGTCTCTCTGTTTGTGTGTAAATCATTCAGTTAGATAGCGATTACAGTATCTCGTCTCATGTTTATGTGTAAATCAGCCAGTTTGATAACGATTACAGTATGTTCGTCTCTCTGTTTTTGTGTAAATCAGTCAGTTAGATAACGATTACAGTATGTTCGTCTCTCACCTTTGTGTGTAAATCAGTCAGTTAGATAACGATTACAGTATGTTCGTCTCTCTGTGTGTGCGTAAATCAGTCAGTTAGATAACGATTATAGTATCTCGTCTCTCTGTATGTGTGTAAATCAGTCAGTTAGATAACGATTACAGTATCTCGTCACTCTGTTTGTGTGTAAATCATTCAGTTAGATAGCGATTACAGTATCTCGTCTCATGTTTATGTGTAAATCAGTCAGTTAGATAACGATTACAGTATGTTCGTCTCTCTCTCTCTCTTTGTGTGTAAATCAGTCAGTCAGATAACGATTACAGTATGTTCGTCTCTCTGTTTGTGTGTAAATCAGTCAGTTAGATAACGAATACAGTATGTTCGTCTCTCTGTTTGTGTTTAAATCAGTCAGATAACGATTACAGTATGTTCGTCTCTCTTTGTGTGTAAATCAGTCAGATAACGATTACAGTATGTTCGTCTTTCTCTTTGTGTGTAAATCAGTCTGTTAGATAGCCATTACAGTATGTTCGTCTTTCTCTTTGTGTGTAAATCAGTCAGTTAGATAACGATTACAGTATGTTCGTCTCTCTCTTTGTGTGTAAATCAGTCAGTTAGATAACGATTACAGTATGTTCGTCTCTCTGTTTGTGTGTAAATCAGTTAGTTAGATAACGATTACAGTATATTCGTCTCTCTTTTTGTGTGTAGATCAGTCAGTTAGATAACGACTACAGTATGTTCGTCTCTCTGTTTGTGTGTAAATCAGTCAGTTAGATAGCGATTGCAGTATCTCGTCACATGTTTATGTGTAAATCAGTCACTAAGATGGCGCTTACAGCCATCTTGTCCCTCTTTTTCTGAGTAAATTAGATGGCGTTGGGTAAATCGGTGAGATGAAACTTCTAGCCATCTTGTACCTCTGTTCTTGGGCAAATCGGTGAGATGAAACGTCCAGTCAACTTGTACTCTGTCATTGGGTAAATCGGTAAAATGAGACTTCCAGTGATCTTGTACCTCTGTTCTTGGGCTAATTGGTAAGATGATAATTCCAGTGATCTTGTACTTCTGTTCTTTGGTTAATTGGTAAGATGATAATTCCAGTGATCTTGTACCTATGTTCTTGGACTAGTTGGTAATATGATAATTCCAGTGATTTTGTACCTCTGTTCTTGGGCTAATTGTTAAGATAAGACTTCCAGTGATCTTCTACCTCTGTTCTTGGACTAATTGATAAGATGATAATTCCAGTAATTTTGTACCTATGTTCTTGGGCTAATTGGTAAGATGATAATTCCAGTGATCCTGTACCTCTGTTCTTTAGCACGTCAGTCTGTGAGACAGCGCTTCTAGTCATCTTGTACCTCTGTTTTTGTGAACATAAGTCGGTAATATAGCGCTTTCCGTCATCTTGTACCACTTTTTTGTGTACATAAGTCGGTAATGTAGCGCTTTCCGTCATCTTGTACCTATGTTTTTGTGTACATAAGTCGGTAAGATAGAGCTGTCAGTTATCTCGAACCTCTGTCCTTGTGCACATCAGTCGGTAAGATAGCGCTTTCCGTCATCATGTACCTATGTTTTTGTGTACATAAGTCGGTAAGATAGCGCTTTCTGTCAACTTGTACCTATGTTTTTGTGTACATAAGTCGGTAAGATAGCGCTTTCCGTCAACTTGTACCTATGTTTTTGTGTACATAAGTCGGTAAGATAGCGCTTTCCGTCATCTTGTACCTATTGTTTTGGATACATAAGTCGGTAATATAGCGCTTTCCGTCATCTTGTACCTATGTTTTTGTGTACATAAGTCGGTAAGATAGTGCTGTCAGTTATCTTGAACCTCTGTCCTTGTGCACATAAGTCGGTAAGATAGCGCTTTCCGTCAACTTGTACCTATGTTTTTGTGTACATAAGTCGGTAAGATAGCGCTTTCCGTCAACTTGTACCTATGTTTTTGTGTACATAAGTCGGTAATATAGCGCTTTCCGTCATCTTGTACCTATGGTTTTGTGTAATTAAGTCGGTAAGATAGCGCTTTCCGTCAACCTGTACCTGTGTTTTTGTGTACATAAGTCGGTAATATAGCGCTGTCATTTATCTTGAACCTCTGTCCTTGTGCACATCAGTCGATAAGATAGCGCTTACAGTTGTTGTCGACCTCAGTCTTCGTGTGAATCTGTCAGTGGGATGATGTTTCCAATCATATTGCACTGTTGTTATTGTGTATAGCGGTGAGATAATTAATGCTTTTTGTCTTCTGGTCTCTTTGTCTATGTGTACATTGATCATGGAGTTAATGTTTCCATTCTTCTAGTCTCGCCCATGTGTACACCGATCAGGGAGCTAGAGTTTCCATTCTTTATGTCTCTGTCTTTGCCCATACCGGTAAGTGTTGTCCATAATGGTAAGTGTTGTCCATACCGGTAAGTATTGTCCATACCGGTAAGTGTTGTCCATACCGGTAAGTGATGTGGTTTCAATTTATGTTATATCTCGGCTCCTCTGTACGGTACCCTCAGTGAGTATAATCTTCCTGTTAGTTCATATTTCTCTCGTTGTGCACCTATGTCAGTGTGCTGACAGTTACATTTATTTCGTATCTTTTATCTCTTCGTCTACGTCATGTCTAGCATAGCGTCTCTTTTTTTTTGTATCTTCCCCACTTTCTCTTTTTATGTGCTTTCTATGCCGGTGCTGATGAACCACTTTAAAGGTCAGCGTTTTCAGTGTAATCTTATGTTCAATCTATTGTCACAGTTTCTTATTTGTTGCTGGGTGCGTATGTCAGGATATGAGCAAACTATTTCATGAGTCAATGTCCTCAATCAACATTCGATCTACCCCAGCTTAATATTTCTTATCTGTTGCTCGGCCTGTTGTACAGACACCTGGAATTAGAAGCAGGGACTGAAGAATAGGTCCGTTGTATTTCTTTCAAACATGTATATTAAATGAGATCAAGAAGGGTTGACAGTAATGGGACCACAAGCCCTTGAAAAACAAAACATGATTATAAGTGGTGTATAATCTGGGTAGTGCATTTATAATATCCGTATTAAATGTAATTGAAAGCAGAACGATATCATAGTAATTATCTCAGTAGACTTATTGAATCCAGAAGTGTAACTGGAAGGCCATCGACAACAATCAACTATAGCTGTATGCAATGGGATCAGTGAAATATGTGGAAATGATCATTAATCAAGTTCAACTCAAAAATAAGCATCTTTGAATTCAAATAGGAAAGGTTGTGCCATACAAAATCTGATGCTACGAACAGGAGATTATGGAAGAAGAAGACAGTTTTTAGAGGAAGAATGATCGGCTGGGAAAGAGTTGAGCAATGGAATGTTATCTTTTCGTCAAACTAGAAGCAGCGCTCTTTTCTGTAAAGCGTCTAGACGCAACAGAATTGAGAAGCTACAGCGACTTCAGACATTTGGACAATAAGCAACTGATAGAATTGACGGACAAAAACCAGACAAATATTAGTGGAACATCTTGTGAGCAGAAGAAGCTGGTGGTAGATAGGGCACACATTGAGGAGACCAGCTGATAGCACTACAAGGGAGTTCTCGTTATAAAATTCTCAGGCTAAGACAATGAGAGGGACACCTAAGAATACACGGAGAATAAAAAGGAAGCATATATTAAAATTATAACAACAACTTACGGAAAGAACATGAAGGGATGGCACAGCATATGTCCATACTTAGCACAAATGTGTTGACACTCTTACTCATGCCGATATGATGATCTCTGAGCATGAAATAATTGAAACAACACAATGTTTACTTCAGAAGCGTCAGACAGACTAGCTTTGTGGAATAATTACCACAATTTCACCTCGGTGAAATGTAAACATGCTAGTCAAAGCTTGATTGTAAAGTCAACATTAACCAGGCAGACAAGATCCTCGAAAATACGTTTGTCTACCTAACTTCCTTGTCCATCCAGATAGACTATAACTCTGCATCACGGTCCCTAAAATGTTGTGAGTCCCAACCCTTCCATGAAATCCTCGATCTTTTATCGACCCTAGACAAAAAATATATGAAAGTGATTATACGGGAACAATAAATTAACATTACCTTTTCATTGAACTAATTAAATTCTTTAATAGGAAGCATGTGACTTATGAGAATTAACAGGTATGTAACGATTCACATATTCGAACGTTACATTTTTCTGTGACCTACTTCAACCCTCTCCTGTGCCTTTCCATTTCTTCTTTCTCAATCGTCCCTTATCACACGTTTTCGCCTCATCGACCAATGTTATTTTATCATATTTTTTCACCCATCATACAGTACCTGACCGCTTGACTTATTTTGCAGCCACACCGACGTATTTATTTGATTAATCGCTAAACAAGACGGATTATGTACACAAAAACATAGGTACAAGATGACGGTTTATTTGTAAACCCAGACCTTTGTCTGGGAAGGTACTTAACGAACGTTTGATTCGTGAACAAGGCTGGCAAATATTGTCACGAAACCATATTGACTCAGTTGTCCAATATGGATCTCAGACGGAAATTTTATATAAGGTGCTAATCTTGCAGACATGACCAACTGGAAAGGCTTTGAGAAACTGGAACCTCGGAAGATAACAATCTTGTTAAGGATTGAGGCAGGAGGATGATATAACATTTCCGGCATGTTGACTTCGGAGTAATAACTAACTACGAGAAAGTAACACTTTGGAGGAGATTATCAGTTATAGATCTGTGATGTAGTGAGTTAGTAAACATATTAAGTAACAACGAAAGTGGCAAGACATTATATGGTCATAAAGGACGGTCAGATGAATTTGAAAATAGCCTGTAAGGGGAATATCTTATGTGTCACGCAGTAATGTTCTATGCAAGGTTGGGGAAACCCTTGTGGCAAAATTGTTTCCAATTCTGTTGTGGAATCGATTACTGAAATGCGACAGTGTCATTATAATATCACGCAACACGGCAAAGCGAGCGAGGGGGTCACAGTTCATAACAAACAAGGCCACTAACAGTGGAAGTGAGATATGCTTTATTTCTAACTTCGAATGGATGGTATAACCACGAGGACAGTCAAAAAGCAGAAAGACTTAAATGTTTAGATTCTGTAAGGTTCCTTCTATGTTCACATTTAGGTATTATAGATGGAAGTGTATTGGAACGGAAGATATTGTAAGTTGAATGCATACAATAGTGTTTTGATAAAATTACTACACACTTTCGAGCGATGTAGGAAAATGTTTAATGGTCGGAACAATAAGAAAGTTAGATGGAATGGTAGCTCTGGACTGTCCGGTTCTAACGAGATTTAAATGGACAGAATCGAATGGACAGAATGGGACCCAAAGATGCAGCAATAGAGAATGCAGTCAGCGACCCATAGCTTGACTGCTTGCGTCAGGGTCAGCGAATAAGAGCTGACCAAGACTCTACTCCACCTCCACGTGGTGATCCTGGAAACAGGCTGTATCACTGCAGTCTGGCTGAGAGAGTAGGGATCGAAGAGGGAAGGCAAATCCGGTCCCAAAAAATGCCGTGCTGAAGTCGGATGTGTCGGCCGAAAGGCGCAGATATCGCACCTCCGGCGTAAGCAGACACAACGCAACCAACGTCCTTTTCATGACGAACGAGTAAGAAGAAGAAGGATGGACAGAAGACGAGAACGACAAAGGAAGAGGTGGACCAGATTGTACAGAAGTCAAAATTTCATTCATTTTGCCAATAAATTGAGTAGACCAAATAAGCCTGTGACGTCATGCTTTCCGGGAGGGACGCATTGCCCCATAAATTGGGGGAGCGTAATTTGAAAAAGGCACACCGCCAAAAGTTTTGAAACACGATGGATACACGACAAAGCTTGCGACTACGACTTTGCCATCTGCAGATATGTGCAGCCTGCCAAGCCATTAATGTCTAGTGTTGATTTCTGAAGTTTGAGGGTAAGCTGAATTATGAAAACTATTATGTATATATTTCATTTATTACAGGTTATTATTTGATGTATATTATTTGTGTGTAGATTCTAGGAATTGCATCATTTTATTTAAATCTGTGAAGGACGAGAAAGATCAAGCATATTCAGGAAAACTATAAGAACTGTAATTAATATTCGGAAGGATCAAGCTGTAAAGTATTTGAGGATGTACTGGGGTGGATAAAACAAGATGATTGTTAGTACATATAACTAATCGAAATGTTGAAGCTAGTACTACGAGTATATTACTGAAATGATGTCCTTGCTTACTAAGACTTTATAACCTCGACATCTGATGACTGACTGGTCTGAAATATGTGCTAGTCACCTAAAAATCTAGCCAGGACCATTATATTGTTTCAGGTTCATTCGATCATTCGATCTATACTGTCAACTATCAGAAGCCTGTGTATGTTCATCAGTGATATCCCACATAAGTGAAGGAACCAACGTGGGAATTACAGCTGGTTCTTGGTACCCCTACTGTTGGGTCTGCCAAGACTGATAGAATTCTAGTGACAGTGTGGTGTCATCAGATCAAGGATCAAAAATACGTTTCCTATAAAGGAACTGAGAGCATCAATATATGAAACACAACTATCACAACAGCTATTACAGTATTAAGTCATATGATGACAATATTGCGGTAATACTAGTAACAGTGACTCAATTGCTCACTAACTTTACTAGCAAAGAGATTAGTATTCCAGATCCTGAATTGAAAAGGACATTACTTGTGATAAAATTGCAAAGTGAATGTTTTTTCCACTATTTTTCTAAGAGGAAAGAATGTTCCTACAAATACTATAGATAATAGATAACATTAATTTTGTGAATATATTGTGTGAATACACCTTGAACATGACGATGGAGGAGGCAGGAGGGCTGGCTAGAGATCGAGAGTCTTTCAGGCGGGCTGTGATGAGAGCGACGTTCTGTAAAGGACATGCTACATGATGATGATGATTGTGTGAATAGTATCCTTGCTCTTTTCCAAACAGCAGAAAAAGAAAATCAATATAAATATTAAATGATTCAATAATTGTACCTGTTACGACAGGTTGGTATAGTTCTAAATGAAAGATATCCTGGACACAAAGTTGTATCAGGTGATACCAGGATAGTGCCAGATAACAGTCTGGTCTTATATGAAATACCCCCTTCTCTGAAAAGAGTAAGGTTGTACTGACATCAAAAGTAATATCAAGCTGTATAAGTTCCTAGGTATGATGATAGTGTATTACCCTAGCTTCCTAAATGCTCCTCTGAAGATCCTCCTTTGTTTATAGTGTTGGGCTCTGCTAGGGGTATTAAACTAAACTATTATCCAACAAGAACTGTGATTTAACTTAAATAATCCAAGTAAGTCTCTTGGTAAAATTTACAATTTATTTTTTACAAGTTTTCTTTTCTTTGTGAAATTTTCACTGAACTCAAAATTGATTGAGGTATAAAATTAATACAATCACTTGTCCAATGTTCACAAATATCTACAGTCTGTATATTTCTAAGGACAGTTCTCCTTTCCTGGCTGAAATTAATCTAGTTAGGATCAATTAGGATTCTTCACAGTTAATATGAAACAAAGTTAATCACTGATTTGTGAATTTTCTTATCTAGATGCCTGACTTTTGATCATACCGTCTTATTTGATTTATTGTGGTACAGCTTGTTAAACACTGGTCAGTAGTCTTGTATGGCTACTTATCTTCACTTCTTGTCTTGGAGTCTTTCACAATACTGCTCTGGAGAGAAACTGTCAGATGTGATTCTTCCAGGCATTAGGTAACTATGTTGCTGTCCCTCTAGACTTATAGGGCTCTTGCACCACTAGCTCCTTCAGTTGTGTCTGGCTCCTTAAAGGTACACGTTGGTTACAGGATGTAACCTGAAATATAATTGGTTAACCACTGTATTGTGTATATATATCTCTCTACCACAGATGTAGGCGATAAGAGACAGTTTCAGACAATGTGCAGGTAGACGCACAGGGCATAATAAATCAGCAATAACACAATTTATTTTACTGTAAATACAATCTTTCTCCAATTCATTGGTTACAGTTATCTGTCCATGTCTCGCCTCCATACAGTTATTAGACCTTGTGGAAAACACTATGTAATATCTCAATCAATACAGTAATTCTAGTACTTTCATTCTTTCCTTCGTTCCTTGTGTGTGTTCCATTTCTTCAAGAAATAATTCTTTAAATGCGTTTCTAAAACTATCAACACACTTTCCGCTTCCATTCTCAATTTATCTGAATATACACAGGCTTGGATTGCTTCCAATAACTAACTAACTACACAGTGGTTTATAACACAGTTATAAACTTCCTAACGCATAATTTGATTAATTAATTAGAAATATATATAAATTTATACATTCTTTCTTACCCTCAAGTACATACAGTCGAGCTGTTAATGGCTAATCTGTCTGCTCTCAGATGCAAAAGGCAACGGAGTATCTCTGACAGAACTGGCGCTCTCGCTGTAGTTTGAAATTTTGTGGCAAGCTTTCGAAATGTGCGGACCTCCTTATATAGGTCAGGGCCGAATGTCTCGGAGAACAATAAGACTGAAGTATGTTCACGTCCTCAAATGCAGGCATGATTCTGTCAAGTTGTGCTTTTATGGAACATTAAAAATATTCATATCTCCTTTATTCCTGGGCCAATTTCCTTCATCTTAGGCTTAAAGTACGCCCAGGATCCTTCTTTATCTTTCTAGATAATTGTCTTTTCCGTTACTTCGTCCATCTTTTCATAGGCGCAGCCTAAACAGCAAAATTGTCGACTTGCCTGATGTCTCGATGCATGCCAGTCGAATTTTCTCTGTTAGTATAACACTTTCCGTAGAAATCTTTGCACATTCGTATAAAGGAACAGTCCCATTATAGAATTACTAACCTCTTCCATGCGGTACTTCGCTCATAAACCTATAGTTTATGTTCAAATCCAACTCAGTAACACAGATTTGGAGTCCGGTCATGTTACATGCCTAATACGTTTGTAAGCATACGTGAATAAGGATGCCGTTTCATTGGTCCGTCTAGCCTACAATTTATTTAGTATGGTGCGCCGTTTGGGTATGAATGGCGTGCTGTGAATCAGAATTCACGACAGTGATGCACCCATGATTCATCCCCAGTAACAATCCTGTTCAGCATGTCTTCTCCTTCATCTGCGTACCGAGACAGATGTTCCAAGGACAGTCCCATTCGGTTCATTTTGTGTTCCTCAGTCAGTTGTCTGGGCACCCATCGTGAGCACACTTTCCGAAAATTCAAATGGTCCTGCATTATGGTGTAGGCTAAGCGACAAACATTCCACACTGTAAACAGGAAACATTTCCTTATGACTATCCTTTGCAGGAAGTCCTTTTGCCCCAAAAAACCGCACACCAGCACGCTGTTCTTTGTTTGTACATTCCACGAGCACAGTCGCCATTTTTATCTGCTCTGCGCATGCGCATGCGACACCTAGCAGTCTGCTACCTAAGCTAATCATAAACCTGGATGAAACTGTCGCCTAACGACACTTTTAGGAACTACCAACTACCATTTTCAGCTTCCCCATATCAGTTTGTAACCTACTTACTGACTTCCCCTCGTATCATCTGAAAAACCTGGATATCAACTCTATCACTTATAAAATAACCTCTCGTTACAACCCCTACCAAAATCAGACGCTTTTTTTTTTGCAGTTGGTTGGCATTTACATGCTAAAATATGCTTCTGATTGGAGCTTCCCTCGACAGAAAAAGATTTGCATGGAAGCGAAATTTTGGTTAAAACCTACATCACTGCATTTCCATCTCGTCAAGAAGAAATCTCAGACATCCAGGAATACAAATAGAATCAGGATTTCAGGATAGGTCCGGGCAGTGTACTAGAGGATCTTCTAAAATTAGATAGGATAAAACCACAATAAAAGTACTGGAAGACACGAGTCCTCGGAACCTGGCTACAGCGTGAATAGTTGGGAGTATACTCAGTAACCCTAACCACCCGAAAAATGGTATCTTAAAGCAGTTACCCGACAATATTCGGATGTTTCTTGTGCAAAATGTCTGTATTTTGCCCGATGTCGGGATAAGTTGTCATTTGTAAATTATATTATTTGATATCTGCATTTAAAATATATAAAGAGCTTGTAGATATCTTCTCCTTCTGCTTCTTCTTTGATCCTTAGCCGCCGACCGTCAAAGCATTCAGTGGCCTTCACGCCTGGTGGCGTCTTGTAGGGCAACCACAAATTGATTCCACTTTGATCGGTCGGTGGCCATCCTTCGTACAGTGCCCCAACTCTGGTTCATTCTTTGCATCTCAGCTTCCACAGTCCTCCACCAAGTTGTTTTTGGTCGGCCTCTCTTTCGTTTTCCTTCGGGGGTCCATAGCATAGCTGTTCTTGTGATGGCATCGGGGCGTCTTCTGAGGACATGGCCAACCCAACTCCAGCGTCTTCCAGCTGTGATGGTGTGCATGTCCTCTTGCTTGCTCCGAGTAAGCAGATCTTGGTTTGTGATGGTATTCGGCCAAAAGATTCGGAGAATTTTTCTTTGGCATGTTGTGTGAGAAGATGACAATTTCGACATTTCCTTCTCTGTAACTCTCCAGCATTCCGAACCATAGAGAAGCACAGAAAGCACACAGCTCTGATATAATCTTAATTTTGTGCTTGTGCTGTACTGAGAGGACTTCCAGATGTTGTTTAGACTAAAAAAGGCTGTTCTGGCTTTTTTCATTCTGTTGTTGATGTCTTTGCTTGCTCCGCCGTCTGGTGTTACTATGCATCCTAGGTATGTGAAGGTGTCTGTCTGTTCCAGTTGATGATTCCTTACTAATATGGGCTCAGCGTTGCTCACATTGAGCGTCATGATCTTTAGATTGATGTTCAAGTCCACCTGCTGGCTATACTTATTAAGTCTATCCGTTTTTTCCTGGATTGTTGATGCAGATATAGAGCTGCATATAAGGCAAGCACCCTCATCGTGTAAAATGACCAACATTAAAGCTCACGGAGGGTAAACATTCTGAGGAAGATGAAATGATATTCATATCAGGAGACCCAATACTTAAAAAGAGGCATTAGTTTCCTCTTAGTTAGTGGTACAAGTTGTCAGCAGTCAACGCTAGACGCCTACATCAGACGGGTCTTGAAGATGCTTGCTTGGACAACATATGTAGCTACCCCAGCCTTGCTGCAAGGGGCAAGCTACCGCCACCAGATTCGACTACTGAAGAGATGCATCTGTGGGAACCAAAAGTAACTGAAGCAGGCGAAAACTGATCCCACACGGTCAGCTAAGTAGCACAGAAGCACAGCCAATTGACATTTCAAATTTGTTCCTATTATCTACCAAAATTTAATATCAACCAATGATGACAAATATCATTGCTTCATTTTTATAGCTTTATTTATTTTAATCCTGTTATTTCATAATTGATATTTAAACTTGTTATATGTAAATATCAATCTTTAGTTCACTTAATTATTATTGAGTAAATTTGCACTCGTATGACTCCGTTATATATATATATATATATATATATATATATAT
Organism: Oreohelix idahoensis; assembly: GCA_024509875.1. Lineage (NCBI taxonomy): Eukaryota > Metazoa > Mollusca > Gastropoda > Stylommatophora > Oreohelicidae > Oreohelix > Oreohelix idahoensis. The sequence continues at coordinate 556,936 of JAMPIV010011732.1, read as the reverse complement.
ATATATATATATATATATATATATATATATATATATATATATATATATATATATATATATAAACCATACAGAGTTAGGCAATTAATAGTTGCTGAATCACATTCAGCTGGGGGCTCAGAAAATGCGAGTCAATATCTTTCCTCATAGAAGGACCGGGAGAATAATGAGTTCATGACAGCTTAGAAGATCTCGGTTGTCATGGTTGCTTTTCTTTAAAATTGTATAAGGCCCCCATGAAGTAGGAGCGTCATTCTTTTATTTATGACTTTTATACTCTGCAAAGAGTAACCTTGAGCGAAGGTTGATGCCTTTGAAGGCCCTCATTTGTATATAAATTTGGCCGTTGTTGGACTACTACTGTATAGCAGGGAAGACAACACCGTCACAAGGTAAACTCATAATTCCTTGGCGATGTTAGAGATTTAGTCGTACACCACCGCGCACTTCCAGGTTCAGTCTGTCATTTGCTTAGATAAAATTACATTTATGTGGCCAAAACAAGCTTCAACCATGCACGACCTTTAGAATGTAAGTAAGAACGGCCCAAATGCTACACAAAGCTTGGAGTGTTTTGTAACAGTATTTCCAGATTTAAATTCGAGTCACGGCAGGCATTTAAATTTCTTATATGATTATCAACTTTCTACCTAAACGTTTAATCAACCCCCGATATCATCCCCATGGATATTGATATCAATTCTTTGGGACCATTGGTCTATATCATTGTTCGTAATTTATAAGTAACTCCATCAATCAATCAATCAATCAATACCCTTTAGCTCCCAAGCAGCATACACATTAAACAAACACATACCAAGTCCTCCTGTCACGTGACATCAGCTCAAGTTTTTTTTCCATGTCTTCCTCGTCGTTTCCACTTCTGTCTGAAGTTCTCTTCTACCTTTGTTTTTTTGTTTACCTCTATACAGTGATTTCCAACTCACGACCATATTGAATTACGATGGCGATTTATATATATCAGAAGTTGTAGTGGTATTGATGGTATTGTATGATGATGATGGTACTACATGTAAATTGTATGAGGCCAGCTGTGAAGGCTCCTGAGATAAAATGTAATTGAGAATTGTCAGAAGGCCTTTCTTGCTACCACTACGACCTCACACTTAATTTTTTTTTTAATGAATGTAGCTGCGTAAAGTGTCTAGGGTTATGATGTGTACTGTGGTGTGATAGTTATAAATATACCCATAGATATTTAACAAGACTAATAAGATTAACAAGTGTTACAATACACTGAACTAACTCACGTGTGTAAAGTTTTTGATATAATTATATTACATTTATTTGTTCTGGATCAAGTTTTATTTTGACCAGAACTTGTTTTAAAAGAAGGATTTAAAATTTATAAAAATTATGCATGGAATGTTACATAATAAATGCAAAAGTGAACATATTTAAGTACTAGAATAGTTAGTTTTATTAAAATGTTCTGGTAGTCAGCTACTAGGGAGGATATTTATTGTCTGTGCTGTTGGGGTGGTCTCATCACACCTGTCTATATTGACTACACAGTGTCCAGAAAATGGTGGGAATTTTTATGGGGTATCTGCAACTAAATGGGGTTGGTGAATATCCAGCAGACCAGAGGCTCACTCATCTGGTATTTGTAGCTCTGGTGCTGAAATCAGGTGGTCCCACCTCTCCGTGCTGGCGGGCAATAATGGTGGTCTCTGTCACAAGGACTGCACAGATACACTTGTGTAAATCACCACCCGAATAGATACTGCTTCGTAGACGACAGAAACTCGCAGCTCTGCAATCAAAGTATGGGCCATGTGTCAAAATCTATTCTCTACCCACGTCTGGACACCACACTGACACAACAACCACATTATACAGACAGGTCAGATCTCTCTGACCAAACAGCACAGTTACCATGGTGGGTTTACATCCGATAGATCCTCCCAGACTATAGATTCTGAAAAATAATTATTAGTTTTCTACCCTAAAAGAGGATAGGTAATATGTTTCCTTATTCTCAACTCTTGATCGGTCTTGCATAATCCTTGCTGGTGTTTAGGTACATTGTTAGTTCCTAGACCCTGACTTGGGCGGGGGGTCTAGAGCAAAATCCCTACTTGTTTGTAAGGCTAGATTATGATATGGCAGTATCAAATCACTCGAACATGAAACAATATTCAAAATATATAAAGAAATAATTTCAATCTTACCAGATTATGAATAATTAACACAGAAGTGCTAGCAAAACTCAGCTGAGCTGCTGGCTATAGGATGGCGTCCCTAAATTTAACTCACTGTCTTTCATATGGGAAAACACCACACTTTAAAATCTGTGTCTAACACTGAACAATTATTGAAGAATGACCCCAAATGCGCTCTGAGCGCTAATGATATGATTGTCTGTGGCCAATCACTGCCGAGGTTTATTTTTAATTTCAAATTTCCTCACTAAAGTCATTTCAGTCAAGCTTCAGTCACGTATGGATGGTTATCTGTTAGTCTGTCCGTCTCTACTTGTGTTTCTACAAAATTGTGCTCGATTTTTGACCCAACCGTTCTCTCCCCTTCAAATTTTTGTTGTAAAAAGTTATATTTAGACACAGCTACCACCAATGTCCCTTCACTTCTATGCCAAGTAAATTTGAACACCTGCGTCCCCAAGGTCGTGTTTTTGTGTGCAAATAACGATATGTTAGATTCAATGCAGTCTGTGGCTGATGTAAACTACACTGTCTTTTGTCATTATTTTCAATATTATCTATCCGTCTGTAAAATTAAGACCATATTCGTTCACTGCTCAGAATAGGCCATCTGGCCAGCTAATTTTTATATTCCTAACATTAATATTAAGAAAAATTTACTTTTTAATTTTTGTAATTTTTTTCAGACATCTGCGTTCTTCCGCTCAAATTCAAATCAAGCGCTTGGTATCGCAAAACGTCCAATTCCGTACCTCGTGTCAATTTGGGGGACTTGAATTTTTTTTACTTTCATCCATTTCTCCCCCCCCCCCCCAATTGCGTCTCTTTAGCCTTTCCAGTCATATTTTTTTCCTTTTTGATCCTCCGTTCCCCTCCGGTCTAGCAAGTCAAATTTATGGAGGGTGATGACCCGCGGTCTAGGCGATCATGTACATCAGCAGCCTACGCATTATGTTTTTATCCTTAAATGTTATCCTTGGGAGGAATTTTACCGTTGTATCTCTGTCAATTTCACTACACATCTCCCCACCTGAAAACATGCCTATGGCAAGTTCCAAAACCAGCGATACACATAGGTAAAATTACTCCTCCCGTCTGCCATTACTCTAATTTTGATCACAGGGGTGCCGACTGAGGAAATCTGCACCGACATTCAATTTGCCTGGGATATATTGGATACTAAACTGATAAGGTTGAAGCAATAAAGACCACCTCAGCAATCTTGCGTTTTCATGCTTAGCCTGAGACAAGAACACGAGAGGCTGATGATCCGTCTCCACCACAAATGTCCTACCATACAGATAGATTTGAAACTTCTTTATTGCCCAGATTAATGCTAAACATTCTTTTTCGCTTGTGGAGTATCCTTGTTCCGCCTTATTCAATTTGCGGCTTGCATAAGCGACTGGTTTCAGTTCCCCATCAGGTGAAGATGATCTTTGCAACAAAGCCCCTCCAAGTCCTACATTACTTGCATCGGTTCTTAAGACAAAGTCCTGTGTCAAATCAGGCAGTTTGAGAATAGGCTTGCTAGTGAGTTTTTCCTTTAACTCTTGGAACGCTAATTCACATTGTGCAGTCCAAATAATTTTATCTGGAAGTCCCTTGCGAGTCAGATCAGTCAGAGGAGCACAAATGGCGTTAAAATTTTTGATGTATTTCTGATAAAATCCGCATAACGACACGAATGATCGCACGTCCTTTTTGGTTTGCGGCCTAGGTGCTCTCTGCAGTTTTTCCAAGTTCTTAGGATCAGGGGTCATATTACCCTGATATACAGTGTGCCCCAAGAATTCCAACTCTTTGCATCCAATACAACATTTTGTTGGCCTAGCAGTTAAGTTCGCCTCCCGAAGTCTATCAAACAACATCTCCAGAGCTTCAATGTGTTCTTCAAATGTCTCTGTGGCGACGAGTATATCATCCATGAAATTCGTGATACATGGGTTATTCAGGGGGTCCAACAATTTTCGCATCATCCTTGAAAACACACTCGGAGCATTTTTCAGTCCGAATGGTAGCATATTGAATTCATAATGTCCATCCGAAGTGCTAAAAGCCAAATAAGGTCTCACTTCAGGCTTCACTGGGATCTGGTAATAGCCTTTACTAAGATCCACTTTTGAAAAGTATTTTGCCTTGTTCAGTCTGGCAAATAGCTGTTTTGTGTCTGGTAATGGATCCACTTGTCCTTCTGTGACAGCATTCAGTTTCCTGTAATCTATGCACAGTCTGTGTTCCCCAGACGGTTTCCTCAACAAAACGACACTAGAACTAAAAGATGATTCACTGTGCGAAATAATCCCCTCCTTCAATAAATAATCTATTTCTTCCTTTAATGCCTTCTCCTTCGCGAACGGAATAGAATAGGCTCTCATACAGATTGGGTTTGAGTCTACCAGTTTCATGTCATACTGTAGCAAATTTGTATGGCCTGGTTTATCTGTTAATACATCTGTATGTTCTTCCAGAACTTGTTGAACTCTCTCCCTCTGGTTTTTAGTCAGGTGCTTACTGACTTTTACCTGTGCTGCTGTTTCACAAGGATGTAATGGGTATTCATGTGAGGTGAGTGGTTCTTTTTGCATCTGGGTTGCAATAGCCAAGGTCAATAAGGGGGTGCTTTCCTGGAGTGGTCTGTCCAGATACTTCTTTAACAGGTTTACATGATAAACTTTTTCCTTCCCCTTTTTGTCAATTTTATAGTTTGTTCTAGACACCTTCTCTAGAACCGTATATGGACCTTGCCAACCAATTTGTAATTTATTCTGGCTTCCCGGTAGTAGAAGCAGCACCTTCTCTCCGACTGCCAGTTCCCTGTCCTTTGCCTTCCTATTAAAATATGCTGCATGTTTCTTCCTGGCTTGTTTCAAATTATCATTTGCCAGTTTCCATCCAGCTTTCAAACGAGTGGTCAGTTCGTTCACATATTGATACGATGAGGTAACAGTCTCTTCTGCCTTCTCATCTGTCCAGGTCCTTAATAAAGCTTCTAATGGACCTTTTATTGGCCTCCCAAATAGCAGAGTTGCGGGAGCCATCCCGGTTGAACTATGTGGTACCTCCCGGTACGCAAACAATGCGGCGGGCAGGAATTGATCCCACAGATCCGGTTTTTCGTGTGCCAGCTTTCTCAGGATAGAAATGAGAGTCCCATTGAACCTCTCTACCTGGCCGTTCCCTTGTGGATGGTACGGACTACAATGAAAGTGCCTGGCTTGAAATAGCTTAAAAACTTCTTCCGTTAGTTTCCCCTTGAACTGAGAACCATTATCCGTCAAGATTTGATGCGGGAATCCTAATCGGGTAAATATTGTAAGTAGTGCCTCTGCTACATGTTTTGAATCAATTGATGGCAGGGCTACCGCCTCTCCCCACATAGAACAAGTGTCCACCAGAGTAAGGATGTAACTGTTCCTCCTCTTGGTCCGAGTGAGAGGTCCTACAATATCCACTGCAACCCTCTCAAAAGGTGTTCCCACTATGGGCATTTCCCCTAGAGTTGCAGGGGCAGTCCAGTGCTTTGGAGCTACCCTTTGACATTCTGGGCAGGATTTGACATATCTTTTTATATCCTCCGTTATCCCTGGCCAGAAGTAATGACAAGCTATACGCTGTCCTGTGGCGCTGATCCCCATGTGACCACTGAAGGGGATTGCATGTCCGAGTTCCATCACTTTCTCTCTATATGCAATGGGAAGAACCAGCTGGTTGTGACCATTTGTTCCAGTTCCGGCCTTCCTGTATAAGAGTTTGTTCTTCATGAAATATTCCCCCTTGCTCGGAGGTGTGTGGCATTTGGGTAATTTTTTAAAACAGGGCTGGAGTGTCCTATCCTCAGCCTGCGCCTTCCTCATCTCCTCTGGATGAGCGTTTATAGGTTCACCTTCTTCCTCCTTCTTCTGTGACCTGGTCTGCACTGTCGCCATGATCACAGGTTTCTCGGGATTCCCCAAGAAGACGTATCTACACCCCAATATCAGAGGGTAGATTGGTTCATCTATCACTGCTGCTCTGATTTCTCCTCCCACATAGCGAGTTTTCACCGTTATCCTTGCGATGGGAAGTGTCATGAGTGGTATGTCCTTAGTCGCCCCTTGTATTTCCACTGTTTCTGTGGTATACTGACTTGGGTCCACTAGGCTAGACTTCACAACTGAATCATAATCCAAACCTGTATCATAAAGGCACCTTATGGTGACCCCATTACAAATAACATCCTCACAAACTGGGGGGTGATAAGGTTCCTGTTGTCCCTTAGGATTAACCTTTAATCTTTGCGTCCCCGACTTCATTGCAGCAATGTTTGAAGGTTTCCTTCTACAAAATTCGGTGTTATGGTTATCCTTCTTGCACCATTTACACCATCTTTTCCCTTGGTTCAACGGTTTTCTTTCATTGAACTTTTGGTCATTGAACTGTGAGTTTCTGTCGCGATAGTCATTTCTTGGCCGCTCAAAATTTGTCCTACCTTTATTTCCCTGCTCTCTATTATCAAATTTATTAAATTGCTGTGGAGCTTTAAAATTGTCTATGTGCTTCTTTTTAGCACCACTTACCTCTGCCTGGGCTGCCTGATACCTCTCAGCAACATTTAAAATTTCCCCCAACTTCTCTGCACCTTGTTCCATGAGAAATTTTCTCATGTCTGGAGCCATGGACTCTCTCAATTGCTCAATCATGATCATTTCTTTAAGATCTTGGGTCTTCCCCAGAGCCGTCCATTTCTCCAAATAGGTTTCTAGTCTGGCAGAGAATTGGTGGTATGTCTCCCCAGACAACAGTTTGGCATTTCTAAATCTCTTACGATAAAATTCACCATTCTTCTCGTACCTTAATAACAAAGCCTGCTTTAACATGTCATAATTGTCTTGGTCTTCCCTGTTCATTTTGGCAAATACTTCATAAGAAGCACCCCTCAATCCCTGTGATAGCTTTAAACTCCACCTCTCTCGCTCTAACCCATATGTAGTAGCTAATAACTCAAAACGTCCCAGGTGTGGTGAAGTGGGATGTTACCCCTCTACTGTCTGAGATCAGCTGTTATCTATATCTATTAAGAGTAGGTCTAAATGATAACCCCATAGCTGAGTTTGACCTCCCATACTGGGCGTAGCATCTCAGTCAGAATTATTCTGGAATAGTGTGATGCTACGTTATGTGTCTAGGGTATGTGTATGGTGAAGTGTAAGTCACAACAACAGACAGATAAACAATTTAATTTAATCCACTACTCTTAACAACACTGTGACACTCACATACATATAACACTCTATGAGAATAGCTTAAAGAAGTCACTCGTAACGGTTCAAATAACAATATGTATTCATTACTAGCATGAATGAATATGTGTCCTGATTCAACTACAAGGGAACCAGGAATCACAATCAATTTAAATTACAAGTTATGTACAGAATGTATTTAATATGAATATTGTAGTGACATATATTAGTACAAATGTTCTATGTGTGTCAGTTGTGTAGTAGTAAAATGAGGTAATACTGGTTTTGTTTTGTTCAAGCTCTGTTGGTATTTGTCATCATGACTTCAATAGTTTGTCTTTAGGGACCAGTATTGGAGATGTTCACAGTTCCTGATTTTAAGACAAGTAAATTCCCCTCTGAATAGTATTTTTATAAAGTTATTTCAAGATGAGGGGACATAATGTTGAGCTCAGCTGGCCAATTCGCTTATCTGGCGTGATGGCGGCAGGAAAGGACTCCTCTGCTCGAATTCTCCTCTGGGCTCAGGAGACACCTCACTGATAGCTAAAAAGACCAAGGAGTATGCTGTCCGACTCTGGATTCAGCAAATCTCTGACCAGATGCTGCTCACTACCATCAAGACCACTGTCCCACAATTTCATGGAAATAAACACAGATACGTTGATTAGCAATGAATTCTGGCACAAACTGGCACAAATTCCGTTCTGCCTATGTTCCAGGCTTTTATTTTAGCAAAAATGTGAGCTGGCTTCAACGTACTGTCGCTTTATCAAGCTTATTTGAATTAGTGGTCTCGAACTAACGCTCCCAAGTGTGTATATCAGCGAGACTGGCCAATGAGCCACGTTTCGACAAGTGTTTGAAAAAATGTTATCTTTTCCCGTCTCCCCTAACAACCAAGATAGTATTTATAACCCGACCAATCGTGGTTAGGCTTTCATTTGTTGCGCTCCAATCAATTTGGAGTTTACATGGTAGGCTATTTATGTAACGTAAGGTTTTTTCAAACACGTTATAAAAAAAATTTTATGAGCAGAAATGATTTTATGCTGTCAGGCACCCCCAATATTTTATTTTGGGTATAATTTATTAATTCCTGGACTATTTGCGTAACGTTTTACATATTATTTGTCAGCAAACCCTAAGGAACCCAAAAATACTAATTTAAAGGAGCTACGTGGCTGCGTTCAAAATATGCAATTTCTTCTATCTCCTGTTTAGAAGATGTGCTGTCTGGGTACTGTTATGTGTTCAAACGTAAACCCATATAATGTTGTCTTTTCTAATAAGAGTCTGTTATGATTTATAAACCTAACTCTGGGAAAGGGTAGTGTATTTTATCACTGTCCGTCTGAAAAAAAATTAGTGCATGTAGACTTACACGCGTGATGGTAGTAATTGTGTATCGCGCGAAGCGGGTTTAGTGTTCGGCTTTCTGCCTCTCCCTTCTCTTTTTATCCCTTTAATCCATCTGTTCGTTCGTTTTGGTAACGCAGTATAATTAATGTTAGGGTTAATTTAGGTCATTACGCAGTACGTCTCAATGCTTTTCCAAGAAATACAGCACACGTTTCATTGAAGAAGGCGGGTAATAATACAGTAAGCTTTACTATCAACGTGAAAGCGTTACAATTTGCAGACGAAGCAGAAAACAAGGGGGATTTCGAGTACATTCTTTGTGACAGCACTGTCATTTTCCCATTGCTCTTCTCTTTATTAATTTTATTTGTTAGGCTTTATATTTACCTAATAATTTATATATGTGGATTAGAATATTCCATGACACCAGGTACCCCTCTATGTCATCGTCTTTCTCAACAAAATGGTCTAAATGAAACCCCATAGCTGAGTTTGAGGCTCCCATACTGGGCGTAGCATCTGAGGCAAAAGGGCTGGCACCATTTTCAGGGGCCGGGCCTTGTAATTCCAGCTCCCTTAGTCGTAATTCGTGCTCCCTCTGCAACCTTCTATCTTCAGCCTCCCTTTCGGCAGTCAACCTTTTTTCCTCTGCCTCCCTTTCGGCCTTTTTATCTTCTGCCTCCCTTTGCTGTCGTTTTTCTTCTGCCTCCCTTTGCTGTCGTTTTTCTTCTGCCTCAATCTGCAGCCTCTTAATTTCTCTATCAGCCTCAATTTGTAACCTCTTCTCTTCAGCTACCTTTCTATCTTCCCTTTCAATATATTTATCACATTCAGTCGTTACGTATTGAATTAAAATTTGACCATCCATCCCCATCTCCTTCGCAGTGAGCACAGCAGCTGATCTAAACTTTGCTAGCTCAGCCATACTTTTCAGACAATATAATAATATACAAGCTAAGTACTTCTTATGACTATAATCTAACTAATTCTAACTAACCAGTTAACTAATTAATTATTACTGGCTGTGAAGATTCACCAACTTTTATCTGCAGGGACACTTTTACTTTTAAAGGAAATTTTACAATTTATTTCCCTACTTTTATTTCTCCCACCAGGAGATCTTAATATTACTGTTGGGCTAATTATCCCTGGACAAGACCCCAATATATGTAGTGGTATTGATGGTATTGTATGATGATGATGGTACTACATGTAAATTGTATGAGGCCAGCTGTGAAGGCTCCTGAGATAAAATGTAATTGAGAATTGTCAGAAGGCCTTTCTTGCTACCACTACGACCTCACACTTAATTTTTTTTTTTAATGAATGTAGCTGCGTAAAGTGTCTAGGGTTATGATGTGTACTGTGGTGTGATAGTTATAAATATACCCATAGATATTTAACAAGACTAATAAGATTAACAAGTGTTACAATACACTGAACTAACTCACGTGTGTAAAGTTTTTGATATAATTATATTACATTTATTTGTTCTGGATCAAGTTTTATTTTGACCAGAACTTGTTTTAAAAGAAGGATTTAAAATTTATAAAAATTATGCATGGAATGTTACATAATAAATGCAAAAGTGAACATATTTAAGTACTAGAATAGTTAGTTTTATTAAAATGTTCTGGTAGTCAGCTACTAGGGAGGATATTTATTGTCTGTGCTGTTGGGGTGGTCTCATCACACCTGTCTATATTGACTACACAGTGTCCAGAAAATGGTGGGAATTTTTATGGGGTATCTGCAACTAAATGGGGTTGGTGAATATCCAGCAGACCAGAGGCTCACTCATCTGGTATTTGTAGCTCTGGTGCTGAAATCAGGTGGTCCCACCTCTCCGTGCTGGCGGGCAATAATGGTGGTCTCTGTCACAAGGACTGCACAGATACACTTGTGTAAATCACCACCCGAATAGATACTGCTTCGTAGACGACAGAAACTCGCAGCTCTGCAATCAAAGTATGGGCCATGTGTCAAAATCTATTATCTACCCACGTCTGGACACCACACTGACACAACAACCACATTATACAGACAGGTCAGATCTCTCTGACCAAACAGCACAGTTACCATGGTGGGTTTACATCCGATAGATCCTCCCAGACTATAGATTCTGAAAAATAATTATTAGTTTTCTACCCTAAAAGAGGATAGGTAATATGTTTCCTTATTCTCAACTCTTGATCGGTCTTGCATAATCCTTGCTGGTGTTTAGGTACATTGTTAGTCCCTAGACCCTGACTTGGGCGGGGGGTCTAGAGCAAAATCCCTACTTGTTTGTAAGGCTAGATTATGATATGGCAGTATCAAATCACTCGAACATGAAACAATATTCAAAATATATAAAGAAATAATTTCAATCTTACCAGATTATGAATAATTAACACAGAAGTGCTAGCAAAACTCAGCTGAGCTGCTGGCTATAGGATGGCGTCCCTAAATTTAACTCACTGTCTTTCATATGGGAAAACACCACACTTTAAAATCTGTGTCTAACACTGAACAATTATTGAAGAATGACCCCAAATGCGCTCTGAGCGCTAATGATATGATTGTCTGTGGCCAATCACTGCCGAGGTTTATTTTTAATTTCAAATTTCCTCACTAAAGTCATTTCAGTCAAGCTTCAGTCACGTATGGATGGTTATCTGTTAGTCTGTCCGTCTCTACTTGTGTTTCTACAAAATTGTGCTCGATTTTTGACCCAACCGTTCTCTCTCCTTCAAATTTTTGTTGTAAAAAGTTATATTTAGACACAGCTACCACCAATGTCCCTTCACTTCTATGCCAAGTAAATTTGAACACCTGCGTCCCCAAGGTCGTGTTTTTGTGTGCAAATAACGATATGTTAGATTCAATGCAGTCTGTGGCTGATGTAAACTACACTGTCTTTTGTCATTATTTTCAATATTATCTATCCGTCTGTAAAATTAAGACCATATTCGTTCACTGCTCAGAATAGGCCATCTGGCCAGCTAATTTTTATATTCCTAACATTAATATTAAGAAAAATTTACTTTTTAATTTTTTTTGTAATTTTTTTTCAGACATCTGCGTTCTTCCGCTCAAATTCAAATCAAGCGCTTGGTATCGCAAAACGTCCAATTCCGTACCTCGTGTCAATTTGGGGGACTTGAATTTTTTTACTTTCATCCATTTCCCCCCCCAATTGCGTCTCTTTAGCCTTTCCAGTCATATTTTTTTCCTTTTTGATCCTCCGTTCCCCTCCGGTCTAGCAAGTCAAATTTATGGAGGGTGATGACCCGCGGTCTAGGCGATCATGTACATCAGCAGCCTACGCATTATGTTTTTATCCTTAAATGTTATCCTTGGGAGGAATTTTACCGTTGTATCTCTGTCAATTTCACTACAGAAGTGTTTCGGCCCCTTAATCTCCTTTACACTCTAAGGAAGGCGGGCCCAATTGTCAGCCTCCTGTTGTCTAGTGCATATAATAGAACCCACTCCACCTTGGTTGCAGCTTTCGAATTCACTCATGTTTTCTGCCAGGTGGAGGTAATTGTGAAAGCAACCCCTATGTTGAAAACAAATTACTGTCTCGAGTTTCATAGCCCGTTGCGGTTGTTCCACAGCCAGCATCATGCCTTTTCCGCAGTTTCGCTGAGCCTCTTAAATGCCCTTGTTCTTGATTGTCCCCTCAACCCCAACAGTTTCAATAGATCATACACTGAGGCAGCCACGAGACCTCTTGCACCCACCTCAACAGTCATGACCCTTGCAATGAACCAATCACGTCTGAAGTCCGCGGCCAGATCATTATACTAATCCACTTTGAACGACTGTTGCTCGTACAATCTGGATTCAAATGACACGGCCAGCTCAATCATTATAGTCTGGTGCGATGATGAGGATTGCAGCACTATATCTGGCGGTGTTCGAGATCTTCTGATACTCTATGGATATGCCTTAAGCCCATGTAGGTCTACTGCCATCTCCCAGTCATTTGTACAGTCAAGAAGAGATGGTAAACTGCTACTTGATTTGCTTGGTTTGGGATGTGCTGACTTTCTTGTTCTCAGAAAGTATGTATTTGCGGTGCTCGTTCTGACTTTGCTGTTCGCCTTCAGCCTTGCCAGGTATATTGTAGCAGCCAGCTCATTTAGTACTTTGTTGTGGCGCCATGCGTATCACCCTTGCCCTAATGACACCTTGCAAGCTGAGAGCACGTGTTCAAGTGTCTGCCTCTCATGGCACAGGGGGCATTGAGCGTCGTCAGACTTTCCCCATCTCACAAGGTTTGCGGACGATGGCAGGAGGTCATACACTGATCTGATAATGAAGCTGAGTCTAAGAGGTGCCATATGCCATATATCATTTCATGCCAAGGACCTTTGAAGGGCTCCTTCCCATGTAGTCCACTGGCCTATAAATGAACCTAGTAAATCAGACTAAGGTAAACACAAAATACCAGCTACTTCCCAAATTCAGAATACGTTTTTTTTAAAAACGAGCAAGTAATGAAAATATTAGCAACACGTGCGTATATTGAACAAAATCATGTCGATTGTCATCATTCATTTAAGAGTTTGTTTGTATACCGAGACCAATTTTGGTAACGTCCTCGAAAAAAGCAGTGCCTTTATTATTTCCCTTCAGAAAAATAAGGAATTCCTCACCCCGTTTACAGCTTTATTGGCGCAAACCAGGCCAAAGAATCTTTCTTGTGACATTTTTCTCACTTTGACGTTTTCAGTATTTAAATAGCAAAGCCCTGTCTATAAGTAGCGTCTACCAAATAATTCTTTTAAATATATAACTGATATTATTCCCCGCCCTGATGTCGGCTGGGGGAAAAGATGTGGTTCATTGTAAAGATAAGAGGGCGTAAAATTTATAGGTGATCTGAGGTCAGGAAATTGGATTACATGATCAGAAAGAAAAGATCGGACGAAATGGCAGAGGAAGACAGAAGAAATAATTTAACGAAATGACGTAATGGCATGGGAGGCAGCAACCAACATAATTCATTGACAACATTATAGATAGAGAGATGTGGGAGAGGGGGAGGATCAACGCAACTAGGTATTCACTAGATAAATAGATAGACGACAGACAGACAAACGTACAGACAAACATGCATACAAACATACAGATAGATAAACAGACGAACAAAAAGGCAGACTGATGCATGCACAATGAATTGTTCAAGAAAACTTTGTATCTGTTCTTACTTTTGCTCATTGTGTAAACAACGTATCCGGCGCATTTTTAGATACTTTTCCATTGGCATTGTCTTTCTACCATCCGCCAGCTGTTGGCTACAGTATCCATGAGTTCGCTCACTCCTTAAAGCCATGTTTCGTGTGTGGACCTAATTTTCCAATTTTTGCTGTTTATAAACATGACTGACGCAGGACGTTACTTAAAACAACTAATGTATTTTCACTTCCTGCAGCTTCTTCGTCATGTGATAAATAACGTGACATTATTGGAGATGATAGAAAAATTCTTCGGTTAAGAGAACGTATTTTGGTTAATAGAAAAAAATAACTTGAGAAAGTACAGACAAATCAGTTCAACTTATCTGAATATTCTAGTTACATTTAACTAAAAAATATATGTGTGTGAGTATTTAACTAGACTCTTAAAAGGAAGGAGTGGGAAGATAAACATCAAACGATGGACAGGTAAGAGCTTGTCAAGATGTTACCATAAAGACGAAAGAATGCATGACGTTGGAGGTCCGTTTTAGCTCACCTTTGATGCGAAGATGGCAGTTTATCTTCTCTTATCTGGAAAACAAGCTTATAGAAAATGGTCAGAATTTCTTCGACTTGAGAGAACAAAAGCAACAACAGCGAGTTAAGTAAACTGAATCATACTTGGACGATAAATTCCTATAAGGTAAAGGTAAAGGATCCCATCACCAACCAAGATCTGCTTACTCGGAGCAAGCAAGAGGACATGCACACCATCATAGCTGGCAGACGCTGGAGCTGGGTTGGCCATGTCCTCAGAAGAGAACCCAATGCCATCACAAGAACAGCTATGCTATGGACCCCTGAAGGAAAACGAAAGAGAGGCCGACCAAAAACAACTTGGTGGAGGACTGTGGAGGCTGAGATGCAAAGAATGAACCAGAGTTGGGGCACTGTACGAAGGATGGCCACCGACCGATCAAAGTGGAATCAATTTGTGGTTGCCCTACAAGACGCCACCAGGCGTGAAGGCCACTGAATGCTTTGACGGTCGGCAGCTAAGGATCAAAGAAGAAGAAAGGATCCCGTTACACGCCCATTGAGGCATATTGGGAATATGGTGTTAGGCCCATATTTTCTTGACCATTGGCACACTAGGGGTGATATGGTCAGCATCACGCCGGCCGCCTTAACCATCCCAGAGTTGTTCTGGCACCCAGTTCATGAGGCTGGGTCGACTCCGGAGCCGTTTGCAGTCCAAAGAAATCCCACCTCAACTGGGGATCGAACCATGGACCACCGCGCTAGGAAATCAGGGCACTAACCACTGCGCTACCGCGGCTCCAAAAAATCCCTATAAAGCAAAGTAGTAATCCTGGTAAGTTGTGGGGGGAGGGGAGATAACGAACGAACTTTATTTTCAAAGGGTTGAGATTTGGGCACACAGGCCCGTCTGACATTCTGCCCTTCCTTTATCTCGTCTTTTATACTGATTTCCTTTATTCTCACATGCATTTTACCCATCAGTGTAAAAGAATTCAACGTTGTAAAGGTAAAATAATAGCATTCTCACATTCACAGTATCTAATTATAAAGATGAAATAAAATACGTTGAAAAGTACAAACTAAGTATCACCACGAAATAAAGTATGTTGAAAAGTACAAACATCATCATTAAACATACATTCGATATTATATAATTTGTTCGGAAAAATAATCACATTATGGGGGGGGGGGGGGGGGGGGTCAGATAATCAGATCTCATAAAGTATTCGAAAAGTCTACGATTGAATGAATAGGGACTGAGGTTGTTATTGTTTAGATAATGTGGAAGATAGTTCCAAAGATGAGCAGCAGAGTAAGCTAAGCTTTTCTTGAATAAGTCAAGCCTAGGCTTGGGCACTTGTATTTTGTTAAGGCGTTGACTGCGTCTTTCATTGTATTTGAACACTGGCCACAGATATGTTGGAGCATTCTGTGACAGGATTTTGTGAACAAATTTAGCTTTGTTGAACAGAAAGCGCATTCTTAGAGGCAGTATTCTGAGATCTTTATATAGATTTGCACACTGTGTTTGGCAGTTGTTAGAAACTAGACGCACTGCACGCTTTAGTAGTGAATGGAGTCTTTTTGTGTTGGACATAGAGCAACCATCCCAGATTGTGGAGCAATAGTCAAGGTTTGTTTGTATGTGAGATATATAGAACAATTTTCGTGCTTCTCCATGTAGGAAATGTTTGATTTTAGCTATCTGGTAAACTTTCTGTGCCGTTTGCTTGGTCAGTGCAATTACATGTGAGTTCCAATTTAGAAGCTGGTCAACGACTATTCCTAGAGTTTTATGCTCATTAACGTTTTTAATTGGTGAGGTACCATGTAGATCTGAAGTGTTGTTTTCTCTGAAGTTTGAAATTTTTGTCTAGTTGATATTAACATGTATTTTGTTTTAATTATATTTATTAGCATGCGATTTCCGATGCTCCACTTAGTCAGATTATCTTATCTTTTTGTAACGATAGTTCGAGTGTGTTGCAACTTGTATCACTCGTGTAGACAGTACAGTCATCAGCAAATAGGTCACATGATGCGTGCTCGACGTGTTGTGGAAGGTCATTAATGTATATGGCAAAAAATAGAGGCCCAAGAATAGAACCCTGATGAACTCCGTTATTGATTACGGTTGGGTTTGAACAAGAGTTATTGTAAGAAACTACACGTTGTCTGTCTGACAGGAATGATTTAATTATCGTCACTAGTTGAAGGTTTACTTTTGATGTTTCTAGTTTTCTAATTAAAATAACGTGTTCTATCATATCAGATGCTTTTTTAACGTCTACAAAAACTGCCCCACATATGTTATCGTTATTAATATTTTAGTGCCAGTTGTCAATCATCTTAGTTAGAGCTGTGTGACATGAATGTTTAGGTCTAAACCCCGACTGACTATCAATTAGCAAGCCGTTGTTAACTAGGTGTTGTAGTGTTATTTTATGTATGTGTTTTTCTAGTGGTTTGGATAGCGATGATATTAAGGAGATTGGCCTATAGTTACCAATGTTATTATATTAGGATGAAGCCAGGTTTTAATAGATGATATACCTTAGCGACTTTAAAGTGCCACGGAAAGTAACTCCTTGCGATACATTGATTGTATATGTATGTAAGCGAATCACTAATAGCTGGAGCCGCACAACGCAGTATTCGATTACTGACTCCGTCAGGTCCTGATGAGTTATTATCTTTAAGGCCTAGAAGATAGTTATACACTTCATTAACTGTCATAAACGGAATGTTGGATGGGATTGTGTTCTTACATTTGTTCTCACAAAATACTGACAGCCTGCTTAAGTCACAAGGTGAATTTGGTATTGTAAATTTAAGACTGTTTATTTCTGCCTGAAGAAGATTGCTGAAGTCTGTGCAATTAAATGAAGTATTAGGGATTGACGAGTCTGACAGATTTCGCTAAAGTGTTGATTGCTTTCCATATATCTCTACTGTTTGTTTTGCTCTGAACCAAATTTTTAAAATAATGTTTTTCTCTACGAATTAAATATTGCACTTTGTTCCATTGTGCTGTGTATATGTTAAAGTCCTTGTTTTTGTGAGCTTGATCTCTCTGCCTCATAGCTTCTAGCACTGCTTGTGTGATCCAAGGAGATTTGATCTGTCGTTTCACACGAACTTTTTTAGTTGGTGCGTGTTTATCAAACACACAATGAAAGATACGTGTCCAATGGGCAATGGCGTCATCGGGATCAGAAAGCTGGTAAACACTGGCTAGAAGTGCAGTTCGCAAATCATGTAAAAGTAGTTCACGGTTGAAATTTTTAAAACTTCTAAATTTAATACTGATATGTTTATTTCTTGGAGCTTTATATTTATTCTTTGACCACGTGCAGCATATATGATAGTGGTCACTCATCTCGACAGTAGGAACAGAACATTCTATAATGTTTTCTGCACAGGTGACGTAGATGTGGGTCAATTGTTGTGGATGATGTTTTTGTTACCCTGGTAGGCTTGTTGACTATTTGTTTTAGGTTGAATGATAGTATGATGTTTTCCAATGTTTGGTTTGTGTTGTGCATGTCGATGTTGAAATCGCCTAGAAGAATAATTTCTTTGGCTGTGGTAAATACTTTATCCATCATAGTGGTGAAATCTTCATACCAGATGGCTCCTGCACTGGGATTTCTATAAAGATACCCGACTAGAAATTGTCCCTGAGTCGGTAGTTTTATTTCTAACCATATGCACTCGGTCTCTGCTGTTTCTAAATCGCTTCTGCGGCGGTAACTAATAGAAGTGGAAATATAAACTACTATGTCTGTTTCTAGCTTTCTACTTCAGTCTCCCCGAACAGTTTTAAAACCATTTAGGGTAATTTCCCATCATCTGATACTTCGTCGTTTAAACGACTTTCGGAAAGTACAAAAACATGACACTTTTTATTCAGAATTCGTGTAAGCTCAGGAAGTTTGCCTAATAAATGGTAAATGTCCAGGTGGCCCAGCCAGAGAGAGAGAGAGAGAGAGAGAGAGAGAGAGAGAGAGAGAGAGAGAGAGAGAGAGAGAGAGAGAGAGAGAGAGAGAGAGAGAGAGAGAGAGAGAGAGAGAGAGAGAGAGAGAGAGAGAGAGAGAGAGAGAAAGAAAGAGAGAGAGAAGAGAGAGAGGGAGAGAGCGCGCAGAAATAATCTATGACCTTTCAACATTTTCATTACCATAGAGAGGAAAATAATAATGAAGAAGAAGAAAACATCATCTGTACAGATCATTATCAATATTCAACAGCGTGAAGTCAATGAGGCGAGCTGGCTGAGACATGTACAATGAAAGAATCGTTACAGAGAAATAGGAAAAGCGGATTATCATTCTCTACGTTTGGGCTCCTTACGGAGTATGGAGACACGACTGCAGCTTGCGCCTTTACCGGAAGCTGGCACAATCATTCACATGCTCTTGCAGCGATCTTCTTCAGCGTTCAGTTTGTAGTCATGCTAAATCTGCAAGCATGTCGCCAGGACCAAGTCCACAGTCTTTTCCAAGTCAGCGCGGCAGCTCCATATCTTCTGCTTGAGTTCAGCACCCCCTGGCCAGGTCAGATGTCGTGGGCCATCATGGGTTAGACAGTTTTGGAGAATGTGTTCGGTTGTCTGGATTCAAGATCCACATGGACATTTATTTGTATGAGATATCCTGAGGCGATAGAGATGGCCACGTGATTTCTATGGCAGTTTGCTTTACGTTATGAGGCTGTCAGCCTTGTGCACAACCTTTATATTAGTGACCTTGAATGCCATACATGAGGATGCAGACGTGTTGTTCTTTCTTTTGTCTCTTCATACCGACAGGAAACAACACTAGTCGAAAAAAAACATACTGAACACTTTCAAAGCACACGGCCAAAGACGGGAGAATGTGCAAGCAAAATAATTTATAGCTTAATTAATAAACACGATAAAGCTGAGAAGGATAAAAAGACGAAAGTCCTTCACGGATAGAAACGAAAGACACGTCAAGAAAAGTCTAGTGGGCTGGGACTACGGCAGTCGATCAAAATGTGGCATTGCTGACGACCTCGGTATACCTTAATTGCTACTAGGTGAAGAAGTCGTAGTGACACAGCCATAATTGTAATATTGTTAGCAATCTTGGTAAACCTGAAGGGCTGAGTGAGCAGGTCATAGTTCACCATTGCTGACGATTTTCGTGGCGTCATTAGATCTTTGTTACACCAGTGGCAGATACTCTATGTGGCAAAATAAAACAAAAACAATAATAAATAAACACAAATGAACGACAAAGAAACATTTTCTTCTTCTTCAAGTACTATGCGTGGTAGCGTAGAGGATCATGCATCTCCATAGCTTCCGATCTCCGGTACTATTGATTAGTTATGTAGTTGACTTCTTTCCATGCCATGATGATAATGCCTCGTTTTGGCAAGGCGTGCCCGTTTTACCCAGGGTCCGTTGGTTATATTAAGGCACATGTCCAAATATAAAAAGCCGTGATGACAAACGATCCAATATATTATCTCTTTATTGTCTTTGTCGTAACTGTTTACTGGTGGAACTACAACAGTAGTTGTCGCTGGGGATGGCCAATGGAAGTTACACTTAGGTACAAGCCGTAATTAAGAAAGATTACTTTAAGGATGATGAAAGAGTAAAGCGAGAGAGAAAATAAAATAAGAAAGATGTTGGAAAAGATACTCGGCGATAAAGATAGGCGCCTTATGACAGTCTTTTATCTTTTTCTCTCCTATCTTTCCTGTTGTCATGATATATTCCATCTTCCTCCTAATATCAGCATTGGCCTCTTTCAGAACATCCTCTTTACTATATTTGGTTGTCCATGGTATGTTTAGCATTCTTCTGTAAAACCACATCTCTGTGACCTACAGTGCTTTCCCAACTTGTTTACTAAATGTCGAAGACTCATTTCCGTATGTCAGGATTTGTTATATTTAACACTGTAGAACTCTCTGTCTTTTTTCGTTTGACGAAGAATTGCTGTGTAAAATAATTTTATTTTTATAGAATTCTGCTTTTGCCGGGACTTTTATACGCCTTGCTTCTGAGATGCATCTTCGATTCGATATTTTAAATGTGCCTATGTATTTATTTAAATCTCAATCAATCAATCAATACCATTTAGCTCCCCGAGGAGCATAGGCCTTCAACAAACACATGCCGTCTTCCTGTCCTGTGCCATCCGCTCAAGTTCTTTCCATGTTTTCCTCATCATTTCCACCTCTGTATTCAGTTCTTTTCTCCATGTGATTTTTGGTTTACCTCTGCCTCTCTTTCCCTGTGGATTCCAGAACAAGGACTGCCATGTAATGCTAACAACAAGTTTCCTCAATGTGTGTCCTATAATTCGCCAGCGTCTTCTTCTCAGCTCTTGTTCCACTGGCACTTGTCTGGTTCTTGTCATCAATTCCACATTTGTGACTTTGTCATACCATTTCAGTCCTTCTATTCTACGCAAGCACCCGTTTATAAAAGTCTGTAGCTTTTTGGTTGTTGTTTTTGTTGTTCTCCATGTCTCAGAGCCATACAATAGGACTGACTTCACATTTGAGTTGAAGATTCTTATTTTCTTGTTGGACGAAAATAAGTATTTGAATCTATTGACTTAAAAAGACCACCACATGCCAAATTTGCCTATGTGGTGTTTTTATCACACGACAAGGACAGCTTAAGATAAAAGTAGCAGGGCGGGCACGAATAATATAAAACTCTCTCGGCCTTTGTCTATCACTTTGACCCTCAGACATATGAACAGTTCAAGCAGTTTAAGGGCAGATCTGTATTTTTTATGAATTTTTATTTTTAACTGCGATCCTTGCGATGGACAGTTCAGTAATCGATGTTATCTTATGATCGATAGAAGCGGTTTGTGGTGCGAGTTCCTTTTTTTGCTGTTACAGCTACTCATGGGATTTTACTTTGAAAGGCGCTTATTGTTTGTAAATATTTTCCGTGGTTCGATTGTTCTTATTATTTATTTAATTTTTTTTTCATACACTAGACCAGAAAAAAGTGCTACCAGAAGCGTAGGACTAAATAAGTGATGAGGTTAATTTTGGCGGAGCTTACGCAAAACAGAGTAACAGAGCTACAGCGGAGTTCTTACAAACAGATAGAACTCCCAGATAGATAGAACTCACAAATAGATAGAACTCACAAATAGATAGAACTCACAAATAGTAGAACTCACAAATAGATAGAACTCACAAATAGATAGAACTTACAAATAGATAGAACTCAACAATGTTTAGTTTATTCTAGATGAAAAAAAGAGCTTAATACATTAGGTTAGAGCAGGGTTTCTCAACCGGGGTTTCACGAGACCCTAGGTTCCGCGAGAGGTCGCTAGGGGTTCGGCAAGAGATCGTGACTGAAAAAAAAATGTTTTTGTTTTGTTTTAACTTTGCGCTCGCAGTGGTGGGCAGTGACCGATCAGCAGCATATGGCAGTGTCACTAGGACCATGTTCACCCTTGCATATATCATATTTCATTAGCATCTTGTAGAGTATAAATTTGTGATAAGACTTTTAGGCCTACCTGGATAAAGTATAAAACAACGTCAAGTAGGAAGTTTAAAAATAGAAAAAAACTGAAGTATCTGCTGCCTAAATTACTGACGCATTAGAGTTCATATCCTTTGTGGGGAAGGGGAACTGCGCAAAATATAGCTGCACTTTAGGAAACGTGCCTGGCAGGTTCTGGAACGGTGAGCGTGAAGGACTACACATTTATTGGTAAGGGAAAGATCTTAATAAAACTAGAGAACACGGAGCAGGTTTTTCTGTAAAAAATCGCTAACTAAAATGGTTGAACCAGGTGAGAATGGATCAGAACGCCTGTTAACGCTCCGCCTGCAAACTAGCGCAGGTCCATCTCCCTTGTCAGCGTGTATGCTCGTACTATACTCTGCCTCAGATGCTAAAGATGAGTTCTACGAGAATCTAGCAGCAGTAATCAAAAGCATACGCAGGCAAGAACAGCTTGTTCTCCTTGGTGACTTTAACGCTAGAGTGGGTGCCGATAATGTTTCATGGCCTTCATGTCTGGGCAGGTTTGGTATTGGCAAGATGAATGAAAATGGACAACGGCTCTTAGAGTTGTGCGTCCACCATGACCTCTGCGTGACCAACACCTACTTTCAGACAAAACCCCAACATAAGGTGTCATGGAGACAACCACGATGCAAGCACTGGCACCAATAGGATCTGATTCTCGTCAAAAGGCCACTTCTCAGGTCTTTGCTCTCCACGCGCTCGTATCATAGTGCAGACTGTGATACAGATCACTCCTTGGTTTGCTGCAACATCAGAGCACAACCAAGAAAACTCCATCGTGTCAGACATGAAGGGAAACCACGCATTGATACCAGCAAGATGTCAGACCCTGTCATGATCGCTGTGTGACCGTATGGTCAGAAAGGTGTAGTTTTAGACTGAGTAATAGTTGTCGATCTTGTCTACGATTGTATATTTGTGCTCATGTTGGCATTCTCACACGGGAATGGGCGATCTAAACGAAACACCTTTGCCATCTGATCCTTGATCTTTTCTCTTCTTCTTTGATCCTTAGCCGCCGACCGTCAAAGCAGTCAATGGCCATCACGCCTGGTGGCGTCTTGTAGGGTAACAACAAATTGATTCCACTTTGCTCGGTCGGTGGCCCAACTCTGGTTCATTCTTTGCATCTCAGCCTCCACCGTCCTCCGCCAAGTTATTTTTGGTCGGCCTCTCTTTCGTTTTCCTTCAGGGGTCCATAGCATAGCTGTTCTTGTGATGGCATCGGAGTCTCTTCTGAGGACATGGCCAACCCAGCTTCCGCGTCTGCCAGCTATGATGGTGTGCATGTCCACTTCCTTGCTCCGAGTAAGCAGATCTTGGTTGGTGATGGTATTCGGCCAAAAGATTAGGTGAATTTTTCTTAGGCATGTTGTGTGAAAAAATGAAAATTTCAACATTTCCTTCTCTGTGACTCTCCAGCTCTCCGCACCATAGAGAAGCACAGAAAGCACACAGCTCTGATATAATCTTAATTTTTTCCTTGTGCTGTACTGAGAGGACTTCCAGATGTTGTTTAGACTAAAAAAGGCTGTTCTTGCTTTGTTCATTCTTTTGTTGATGTCTTTGCTTGCTCCGCCGTCTGGTGTTACTATGCATCCTAGGTATGTGAAGGTATCTGTCTGTACTAGTTGCTGATTCCTTACTGATAAGGGCTCAGGGTTGCTCACATTGAGCGTCATTGTCACGGTGACTGATAATTTATTTTACCATCACGTCCCATTTTTATTACTCTTTTAATGTTCTGGTTTCCTCGACTTTTTGTATTTTCTTTTCTTTCGGATTTTTCCTACGTAGCCCATTATTCCCCTCTCAGACCCCACCCCGCGGCTTGTTTTCATTCTGGCCTTCATTATAAATTCCCCACTGGTCAGTAGCGGTCAGCTCAGCTAACGATAATATTACCTGAGCTGCACCTGGCGTTTGTCTGACCAGAGGAATGTCTCTTGCGCGTAACGGGTTTGATCTCCAGCGAGAAATAGTTCTTTGAAGCGAACCACTAGACTGCTGAAATCAACAGCGGAATCAAAGGGGAGATAACACTCGCGTTCGTTCTTTGTGGTTGTGGCCCTTGAACGCCGCAGTGAGTGCTAGAAATATTACGTCTTATATATGAAACTTGCTCGCGGTTGTTGCTTGTGATGTAGATTCTAGAATAACATCTGTCTTACTCGTGATTACGTTTTACACCGAACATCTGGGGGAACAGGTCCTGGGGTAGCGTCACTTGTAGACTATAAATCTAGAGTGTTTTAATCAGTCAAGGACACTCGTAAAATTTTCCTGCCCGTGATGACCAAATGAGACTAAGTCAGACGTTAACACAGAACTAAATTGTGTTGCCTTTTTTCTCATCACCTCTGGTTTCAGGATATACGGCTTTGCTAGCGCAAGATTCCAGTCAGGCGAAGAACGACCCATTCTCTTCGAGCTAGTGGTTTCTAAAAAAACACCAAGCACCACGAGTTGTCACCCCATACCTGAAGCAAAACCCTTTTGCCAAAGCCCATCCCTCTGATGGGAAATAAGCTCACGCAGTGTGCAACGAGCCATCGCAATTCTGGAAAGCCTATATTGCAGTAGTGGTTTCCTACTCGCCTCTGGATCACCAGTCAGAGCATTGCGGCTTCCAACCTATCTATCAACCCAGCGTCTTCAGCAGAATCAAATACACCAGGTTTGGTGCTTAAACGTAGCACACCGTCTCAAATAATAGTGCAAGCCAGCCCAACCGGATTTACCACCAAGTACGCAAGCCAAATTTCATGCGCCGGGATAATAGCGCAATGGACCATTTGTCCTAAAGTAACCTCGTCTTGGGTGTGTTTCTGGTCATTTAAAACCCCGCACGTATGAGCGGTCAGCCGAAGATAGACAGAGTCATCTACAGCCTATCTTGCCATTAGGGTGTAACCAACGTTAGCGCCTACAGTGGATTTATTTATGGTTATTCCATCATGACTCAGGATGGTGACACAACAAGAGAAATTTATACTAGAATTGCTTTTGCAGCTAGCACCTTCAATAGATTATCTAACATTTGGAAATTACGATCACTGAATATACATACCAAGCTTCGTCTTTTTAATTCGAATGTTATCTCAGTGTTAACATACGGCTGTGAAAGTTGGAAAATAACAAAATCAATGGAGAACAAGCTGAATACATTCGAGAAAAAATGTCTTAGAAAAATCATGAACATCAGTTGGAAAGAATTCAAGACTAATCGACAAATAAGAGAAGACTCTAAGCAGAAATATGTCTCCGACTATATAAGGAAAAGACGATGGTCATATATCGGTCATGTCCTACGAATGCAAAACAACAGAATACCACTACAGGCGCTCACTTGGGTTCCTGAGGGTAAGAGGAAAAAAGGAAGACCAAAAGAAACACTTAGAAGAACAATAATAAGAGAAGGAAGAACGTTGGGCCTAAATAATGTGCAAGAGCTAAGAGGAGTGGCGTCACAACGAACAACCTGGAGAGCACTGGTTTCGGCCTTATGCGCCGTGTTTGGCGCTTAAAGAATTTATTATTATGATTATTATTATTATGGAGGATATCTACACGTAAAAACACTTACTGGAGCTATTGCATTTGGTCCCACAAAAGCGGACGGATTGGAACTCTGTTTATTCAGTTCTCGGTGTTCTACAGGTTTTATGTTGGTGGTTTCTGTGTTCGTTGGTGTGTAGTTGCATATTTATGGTTATTGAGGTATTCTTAGGTTGTTGTGCTGATATGCATTATTTTCATATATATTTCTTCTTTAATAAATTTTACTCATTTATTATCGCGCTGTTCACGACTTTTTCATCCATACTTAATATTAAAACCTCTTTACTATAGTCTCTATTTTTGACAAGAGAAGAGAGAGAGAGAGAGAGAGAGAGAGCGGGTGCTGCTTAGACTATTTAAGTGTGTTGAGGCTTGGTGAGAGAGATAAATTTAGTGAATCCTCTACCAGGTTGGTCTCAAGTTCACCCTATTTACACAATATCTCTGTGTAATCTATAATTTTGTCAGTTCACTCTCATTGTCGATTTCACTACAATTGTCTAAGTCGACAAATACTCTAACACTTCAACTCAACCACGACAGTCGTGACCTCTGACTTCTTTAGATTGATGTTCAAGCCCACCTGCTGGCTATACTTGTTAACTCTATCCGCTTTTTCCTGGATGTGTTGATGTGAACGTGCTAGTAGTGCAATGTCATCTGCATATTCCAGATCTTCTAATGGAGAAAGTGCAGTCCATCTTATTCCTCTTGGACTGCCCTCTGTTGTCTGGCGCACCACCCAGTCTATGACTGTTAAAAATAGAGTGGTTGATAAGGGGCATCCCTGTCGTACTCCTATCTTCACCTCAAAGGTTAGGATGCTCTGCCTAACGCTACACGTAAAGTTGGCATAGAGGCTTTTTATGATAGACACTATGCAGCTTGGAATTCCATAAGCCTTCAGTATTTTCCATAAACTGTCACTATGTATACTGCCAAAAGCCTTTTCAAAATCAACGAAATTAATGTACAGCTGTCTTTGCCATTCTGAGCAGTGCTCTACAATGTTCCTGACGGTAAATATATAATCTACACATCTTCTGTTCTTTCTAAATCCTGCTTGTTCTTTCCTTTTGTGGTCAACTGCTTTTGAAATTCTCTGTATAATTATCCTGCCTAGTACTTTGCTGGGAACTGAAAGAAGAGTGATTCCTCTCTTATTATTGAAGTCAAGATCTCCCTTCTTGGGCAATTTGACAATTATTCCTTTGTTCCACTCCGTTGGTGTTGTCCCTGTTTTCCAGACGTGTGCAAATAGTGGTTCTAATAGTTCTGCTGCTAGCTCAGGGTCTGTCTTAAATATCTCATGCTTGGGATTCCAGGAAAGGAAGAACCTAGACTGGATAACACCAGAAACATTAAACACCATAACGATGAGAGAGGAAATGAAAAGAAAGAAAACAGAAGCGAACAGTACAGTCAGCTGGTCAAGGAAGTGAAACGCCAAACCCGAGTGTCGTGAAACATTCTAAATCCACATATCTAAATTAAAAAGTAAATGTAAAGCCTAACGAATTAAATCAATAAAAGGAAAGAAGAATGGTGAAAGACCAGTGCTTTCTCAATGGCATACGCCAGCGTGTATACCGCCGTAATGGCTGAACAAGAAAAACCCCTTTTTATGCTCAGTCTGCATAATTGTAACGCTTTCACGTTTACTAGTAAAGCCTACTGCATCAACTACACGCGTTTCAAAAAAATAAAACCGGTACTGTGTTTCTTAGAAAACCTTGAGATAGACACACTGCGTAATGACCTAGATTACATTAATGTCATTTTATGCACTACGAAAAGACAGACGGCCTTAGAGAGAGAGAGATGTACGGAGGAACGCATGCAATACTACCACAGTCTCGCGATTAATAGTAACGCCAATCCCACGCGTAAGGCATGAAGCACTAACTTTTTTTCAAATAAACAGTGACAAAAACACTACCAATACACGGTTAGGTTTTGAAAACGTGTTTAATGCTCATTAGGAAACATGACACAATACTGTTTTTCGTCTGAAATCCTGACTTTATACTGACAGAACAGTCGAAAAGGCAGGACAGGTGGCGGTTCTAAATCGATTAAAACAAAAACAAAAACAAAAAACAAACAAATACACGACTATCCTAGAATACATATTTTGAACGGAGCCACTTAGCCCCATTAAATTTATGTATTTGGGTGCCTTAGGACTTGCTGACAAAAAATATGTTAAGTGTTATGCACATAGTCTAGTAATTAACAAATTATAGCCAAAATATTATAGGGGTATTGTCTGACAGCACCAGATCATATTTGCTCATGTTTGGATACTGCTTTAGGGGAATGAGGCCACTACGTTAAATTCGATTTGATTGGTTAGAATTATATGTAAGGCGAAACATGATTAGTCGACTGCAAATACTATTTTTGGTTGTTAAGGGAAACGTAGGAAGGGTAAATTTTTTCAAAAGCTTTTGTAAACATGGTCTCATTGGCTAGACCAGTTGATATAGTCAATTAGGAGCGTCGGTTCAGTACCACTGTTTGAAAATACAATTTGTAAAAGCAAGTGCGTTGAGATCCAGCTCATATTTTTCTAATAAAAGCCTGGGACAGAGGCAGATCGGAATTGTGCTATAACTCATCGCCAGTCAACGTATTTGTTTAATATTTCCTTGAATTGTGGGACCGTGGTACTAACGTATTGAAGCAGTATCTGGTCTGAGTTTTGCTGAATCCAGAGGCTGGTAGCATACTCCTTGGTCAAGATATAGACCAGTGTTATTTCTCAAGGAAACGGTGAAACAGGCGAGCAGTGGAGACTGTTTCCGGCCGCCCACACAGAAGTTAAGAGTTCGTGACCAGAGCAGCTCAATCTTGTGTATAACCCCCCCTCTAAAAGTGACTTTACCTTAAATCAAGAGGGACATTTATTTGTTTCAAATAAAAAGAAACTGTGAACCTTTCCAATATTATTTCCAACAGAAACAGACACTTGAAGTCATGATGACAAACAACAACTTAGCTTGAAAAGCCAGTATTACCTCATAGTACTACCGCACAACTTACACACATATTGCAATAATAATATATGTCAATACAAAGATCCTATCTATAAATTGTGTACATACAACTTGTGATTACATTTGATTGTGATTCCTGGTTCACTTTGTAGTTGAATCAGGATATCTATTATTGAAAGGAATTAATACATATTTTTAAAAGTTACCCTTGACTTATTAAGATAGTCTTATAGAGTGTTATATGTATGTGAGTGTCACAGTGTTGTAAAGTGTTGTGGATTAAATTAAATTGTTTATGTCTGTTGGTTGTTGTGAACATACACTTCAGCATTATCATAACCCTAGACATTCAACGTAGTCATCACAATATTCCAGAATAAGTCTGACTGAGGTATAAATGTGGTAGCAAAGTAAGGTCATCTGTAATACACCACACTTATTAGATACAGATACCTTCACAGCTGATCTCAGTCAGTACACTAAGTCCCCTATAAATATTTATAACATCCCACTTTACCACATATATTGGGGTCTCGCTCCCGGGATATTGAACCTTCTCCTATTATATATATTGGGAATAATAAAAATTTAAAAGGTATCCTTGGGTGGAAAATGAATAAGGTTGAGCTCTCAGTGCCTGTGGTTGTCCTTAGATAATTATTTATAGATTGAATTGTTTAGTTAAATATTGTATACATTTGCCTGTTAGAAAATTGCGGACCTAGCAAAATTTCGATCTGCTGCTGTGCAGGCTGCTAAAGAGTTAGGAATGGACGGGCAAGTTATGATTGCCTATGCCACTACTGAATGTGACAAATTTATTGAACGTGAAGAAAGAAAATTTGAAGCGGAAAGACAGTTAGAGGCTGAAAAAGAAATTAAGAGGTTGCAGATTGAGGCTGACAAAGAGGCTAGTGCATTGGAGGCTGAGGATAAGAAGTTACAATTGGAGGCTGAGGCTAAGAAGTTACAATTGGAGGCTGAGGCTAAGAAGTTACAATTGGAGGCAGAAAGAGAGGAAAGAAGATTGACTGCAGAAAGGGAAGCAGAAAAGGAGTAGAAGAGATTACAAAGGGAGCATGAGTTACGACTTAGAGAGTTGGAATGTCAAAGCCGTGCTCCTGAAAATGGTGCCAGTCCCTTTACCTCTGATGCCTCTGCTAGTCAGGGAGCCTCAACCTCAGCTATGAACTTCCATTTAGATCATTTTGTTGAGAGAGAAGATGATATCGAGAGCTATCTAAATAGATATGAACTATTAGCTACCACGTATGGGTTAGAGAGAGAGAAAGGTGGAGCTTAAAGTTATCTCAAGGGCTTCGTGGTACGGCTTATGAAGTTTTTGCCAAAATGAGCAGAGATGATCAAGAAAATTATGACATGCTAAAGCAGGCTCTTTTGTTAAGATATGAAAAGAATGGTGAATTTTATAGAAAAAAATTTAGGAATGCTAAACTACTGTCAGGTGAAACCTATCACCAGTTCTCTGCACGGTTAGAGACATACTTGGAGAAATGGACTTCTCTGGGGAAAACCCAAGATCTTAAGGAAATGATCCTTATAGAACAACTAAGAGAGTCCATGGCTCCAGACCTGAGAAAGTTTCTCATGGAACAAGGTGCAGAGAGGCTGGTGAGTTACTAAATGTTGCTGAAAGGTATCAAGCAGCTCAAGCAGAGGTAACAAGTAATAAAAAGAAACAGGTAGATAATTTTAAGGCACCACAGAACTTTAATAAATTTGATCCTAGAGATCAGAACAAAGGTAAGCACCAGTTTGATAGGCCACGGTATGACAATAAAAATAAAACCCCACAATTCGATGAAAGGAAATATGATGAAAGAAAATCTTTCAACCAAGGAAGGAGGTGGTGTAAGAATTGTCGGATAGACAATCATGATACTGACCGTTGCAGAAGGAATCCTATAGTAATGGCCACCCTTCAGGTCAGGTCGACCTCAAGAAAGGAGGAGGATATTATGTTAAATACCACTCCAGAAGAGATGAGGAAGGCGCAGGCTGGGGATAAGACCCTCAAGCCTTGTTTTAGGAAATTGTCCCATGGTCAAACACCTCCAGGAAAAGGAGACTTCTATATGAAGAACCACCTGATATACCGGAAGACTGGAACTAGATCCAAAGGTCAGGGACAGCTGGTACTTCCTAAAGGGTATAGGACAGACTTAATAAGGAGCTTACATGTGAAACAAGATGGGGACCATGAGAAAATAGGTACCATCATTCAAAAGGTAGCTCTGAATTATTATTGGCCCAAGGCTAGGTGGGACATTGAAAATTTTGTAGAGAGATGTGGCCTATTACATGAGGGAACACCCACAAGTGGGAATAGTGATCAGGACCTCTACACGCCACGGGGCAAACGTAGGCCTGACACTGAAAAGAAAAATAAATTTAATAAAGTGGACCAAGTGGAATGGGAAGCCCCTTTTCACGGACAATCTTCGATTGGATGTTTTACAATGGCCACGATGCAGAGAGTGAAAAAAGATGTCTTACCCCAGGATAAGCCGAAAATCCCTCAATCGGAATAATGTAAACTGGAGGAAGAAGATGTAGAGAGGAAATCTCTCATCAAGAATTCTAAGTGGGGAGAAAGCCCCAAGAAAAAAATTGGTAGCGGTCGATTTGTGCATGATGATTCTGGGAAGAAAAGTCATCACAACAGGGCTTCGAGTGCAAAGGACCTGACATGTGCCAGGAAAAATAAGTTTCCGAATTTAAAAGTCCATATGTAACTCTGTTAAGAACGTGGACTGATGAAAAGGCAGAGGAAAATATTACATCCTCATACCAATATGTGAATGAGCTGACCACTCGTTTAAAAACTGGCTGGAAACTTGCCAATGAAAATTTGAGACAAGCCAGGAAAAAACATGCTGCCTATTACAATAGGAAAGCTAAATACAGAGATTTGGCTGTGGGAGAGAAGGTACTGCTTCTTCTACCCGGTAGTCAGAATAAGTTACAAATTGGATGGCAAGGTCCATATACAGTTCTAGAGAAGGTGTCTAGAACAAATTATAAGATAGATAAGAAGGGGAAAGAAAAAATCTATCATGTGAATCTCCTGAAGAAATATTTGGAAAGAGAAAATCAGGAAGAGACACACTTGTTGACCTTGTCCATTGCAATGGAGATGAAAAAGGAACCACTTTCATCATTTGAATATCCATTACATCCCTGTGAGACAGCGGCACAGGTGAAAATCAGTACACATTTAACGAAAAATCAGAAGGAGAGAGTGCAACAGGTTCTAGATGATCATACAGAGGTGTTAACGGACCGACCGGGGCATACAAACTTATTGGAATATGATATGAAACTGATAGACCCCACACCTGTCTGTATGAAAGCCTATTCGATTCCTTTTGCTAAGGAGAAAGCCTTGAAGGAAGAGATAGACTATTTGTTGATGGACAGGTGGATCCATTGCCGGATACAAATCAGTTGTTTGCCAGGCTAAATAAAGCTAAATATTTCTCAAAAGTGGATCTGAGTAAAGGATACTATCAGATTCCAGTAAAGCCTGAGGTTAGACCGTACCTAGCTTTTAGTACCTCAGAGGGACACTATGAGTTTAACAGATTGCCATTTGGATTGAAGAATGCGCCTAGTGTCTTCTCTAGAATGATGAGAAAATTGTTGGATCCTCTGAATAATCCATGCATCACAAATTTCATGGATGATATCCTTATAGCAACAGAAACATTTGAGGAACACATTGACTCTCTGAACATGCTGTTTAATCGACTTAGAGAAGCGAATTTAACAGCCCGACCAACCAAATGTTGCGTTGGATGTAAAGAATTAGAATTCTTGGGACACACAGTCCATCAGGGAAACATGACCCTTGACCCCAAGAATTTAGAGAAACTAAAGAAAGCCCCGAGACCACAAACCAAGAAAGACGTGAGATCCTTTGTCTCTTTATGTGGTTTCTACCAAAAGTATATCAAAAACTTTAATTCCATATGTGCACCGTTAACTGATTTGACACGCAAAGAAAATCCAGATCGAATTACATGGACAGCACAATGTGAATTGGCATACCAGGAATTGAAGGAAAAGCTCACAAGCAAACCTATTTTGAAATTACCTGACTTAAGTCAAGAATTCATTGTGAGAACGGATGCCAGTAATATCGGGTTTGGCGCGACCCTGTTACAGAAATCAGATGCACTGAATTGGGAATTAACCCCAGTGGCATATGCTAGTAGAAAGTTGAATAAAGCTAAAACCAATTATTCAACTAGCGAAAAAGAATGTCTTGCCGTAATATGGGCGATCAAGAAATTCAATATTTATCTGTATGGGAAGGCATTTAAGTTGCAAACGGATCACAAACCCTTGTCGTTTCTAGCGCAGGCTAGGCATGAAAATTCGAGGTTACTCAGATGGTCCTTACTTTTGCAGCCATTCCAATTCAGCATAGAGTATATTTCTGGAAAAACCAACCTGGGAGCGGATTATCTAAGCCGCCATCCGTGTGATGAAAATCACCGTAAGCCCCAGGAATAATATTAAATTTCTCTATGTGTATATAGAATTATAGACTGACATATAACGTCTGTTTTAAGTGGGGAGAATTTGTCGTGAAACATTCTGAATCCACATATCTAAATTAAAAAGTAAATGTAAAGCCTAACGAATTAAATCAATAAAAGGAAAGAAGAATGGTGAAAGACCAGTGCTTTCTCAATGGCATACGCCAGCGTGTATACCGCCGTAATGGCTGAACAAGAAAAACCCCTTTTTATGTTCCGTCTGCATAATTGTAACGCTTTCACGTTTACTAGTAAAGCCTACTGCATCAACTACACGCGTTTCAAAAAAATAAAACCGGTACTGTGTTTCTTAGAAAACCTTGAGATAGACACACTGCGTAATGACCTAGATTACATTAATGTCATTTTCTGCACTACGAAAAGACAGACGGCCTTAGAGAGAGAGAGATGTACGGAGGAACGCATGCAATACTACCACAGTCTCGCGATTAATAGTAACGCCAATCCCACGCGTAAGGCATGAAGCACTAACTTTTTTTTTCAAATAAACAGTGACAAAAAACACTACCAATACACGGTTAGGTTTTGAAAACATGTTTAATGCTTATTAGGAAACATGACACAATACTGTTTTTCGTCTGAAATCCTGACTTTATACTGACAGAACAGTCGAAAAGGCAGGACAGGTAGCGGTTCTAAATCGATTAAAAAAAAACAAAAAATAAATAAAATAAATACACGACTATCCTAGAATACATATTTTGAACGGAGCCACTTAGCCCCATTAAATTTATATATTTGGGTGCCTTAGGACTTGCTGACAAAAAATATGTTAAGTGTTATGCACATAGTCTAGTAATTAACAAATTATAGCCAAAATATTATAGGGGTGTTGTCTGACAGTACCAGATCATATTTGCTCATGTTTGGATACTGCTTTAGGGGAATGAGGCCACTACGTTAAATCCGATTTGATTGGTTAGAATTATATGTAAGGCGAAACATGATTAGTCGACGGCAAATACTATTTTTGGTTTTTAAGGGAAACGTAGGAAGGGTAAATTTTTTCAAAAGCTTTTGTAAACATGGTCTCATTGGCTAGACCAGTTGATATAGTCAATTAGGAGCGTCGGTTCAGTGCCACTTTTTGAAAATACAATTTGTAAAAGCAAGTGCGTTGAGATCCAGCTCATATTTTTCTAATAAAAGCCTGGGACAGAGGCAGATCGGAATTGTGCCATAACTCATCGCCAGTCAACGTATTTGTTTAATATTTCCTTGAATTGTGGGACCGTGGTACTAACGTATTGAAGCAGTACCTGGTCTGAGTTTTGCTGAATCCAGAGGCTGGTAGCATACTCCTTGGTCAAGATATAGACCAGTGTTATTTCTCAAGGAAACGGTGAAGCAGGCGAGCAGTGGAGACTATTTCCGGCCGCCCACACAGAAGTTAAGAGTTCGTGGCCAGAGCAGCTCAATCTTGTGTATAACCCCCCCTCTAAAAGTGACTTTACCTTAAATCAAGAGGGACATTTATTTGTTTCAAATAAAAAGAAACTGTGAACCTTTCCAATATTATTTCCAACAGAAACAGACACTTGAAGTCATGATGACAAACAACAACTTAGCTTGAAAAGCCAGTATTACCTCATAGTACTACCGCACAACTTACACACATATTGCAATAATAATATATGTCAATACAAAGATCCTATCTATAAATTGTGTACATACAACTTGTGATTACATTTGATTGTGATTCCTGGTTCACTTTGTAGTTGAATCAGGATATCTATTATTGAAAGGAATTAATACATATTTTTAAAAGTTACCCTTGACTTATTAAGATAGTCTTATAGAGTGTTATATGTATGTGAGTGTCACAGTGTTGTAAAGTGTTGTGGATTAAATTAAATTGTTTATCTGTCTGTTGGTTGTTGTGAACATACACTTCAGCATTATCATAACCCTAGACATTCAACGTAGTCATCACAATATTCCAGAATAAGTCTGACTGAGGTATAAATGTGGTAGCAAAGTAAGGTCATCTGTATTACACCACACTTATTAGATACAGATACCTTCACAGCTGATCTCAGTACACTAAGTCCCTATAAATATTTATAACATCCCACTTTACCACACCGAGCCAACAAAAGGAATTTCCTAGATAATCTTGCAAGACAGGCAGAAGAGGCTGCACTGAGAAATTAACAAAACACAGTATACAAAATAACTAAAATTATCAGTGGAAAACGAGGTGCAAATAATATTACATTTGTAAGAGATAAGCAAGAAAATCTCGTCACGACAGCAGAGGGACAGGAAACAAGATGGGGAGAGCATTGCAGAGAAACTCTTACAAGGAACCACCAGAGACACAATTGAATGTTCCTGAGGCTGAAAACGATCTAGATGTTAATACAGACATTCCACAAAAACAAGAAATCATCACAGCAATCAAAGGGTTAAAGAATGGAAAAGCTCCTGGCCATGATAACTTAAATGCAGAGCTATTTGCCATCTGAAACAAGACAAACGTTTGAGACGCAGATGAATTAATGAGAGACGGCCCTTGGTCTTAGACATCTCGGCGCTGTCTGACACCAGAGGAAAATACCATTTTTGAGCACAAAACCGTAAGAAGTGTGGCTCCGGCAACAGATATCGTAGGAATGTCACCATTAGTGGGCGGTTCTTGAGTTGGGTCGATTAGGAAGATAATTGTGACAGACGAACTCAGCTGACCCTGAAGTGTTGGATGATATGGTACGACCCTTCGTAACGACCCCTTCGGATAACATCAGTGCCCCCGAATATTGTGGTAACTTTTCGTCAAACTGGAATGCTTCCACCTGGACTCATTAGCTATGCACAACAGAAACGTGGAACTACACGTTTGCTCATTAATATGGGTCTGAGCAGAGTAGACTTGTCAACACGTTTGCTGATTAATATGTGGACAGTTTATCTACCGCACATTCTGGTCATCGCATTGATTTAAGGAGATGTTAAATCACGCCCACGGATATCTCTTGAGCAATCATATGCAGTTATTTTCATTAACTTGGTCAGTACGCCGGCCCAGTGGGGGCGTTGCCAGAATCAAAGCGAAAGTAGCGGCACACGATCAAACAGGCACTGAGGAATCTCAGGAAAGACTAGCGGCTTGCTATCAAAGGCAGTAGTGGTCTCTGAAACGAATGACGCAAGTTTCTTGCAAGCATTTCGCACCCCTCTGTTAACCACAGAACCGATCGCAGTGGACACGAACGGGAGAGACAAAGCGGACGCTGTGAACGGAGATACGGAAAACCAGGGACGGCATCTCTCCTTAGTCTGGTGGTCAGAACCCCGAAAGTCTCATGAGATCTAAAAAGGTGTCACATTCTAACATGTCCCCCCAATTTTGCATTCCAGTTAGATATATACAGACCACGAAGAAAGCCATTTTATCATTCGTTCGCCAGAGATTAAAGATTCATTAGCTATAGTAGAATTTTTCTAGATTTCCATCTGAATTGGTGGCTACATTGGAGTGATTTCTTTTTCTGTGCACGGTATAATATATTTGTTAAAGTGATCAGTGGTCTAGTGCTTTCATTTTATTTCACTGGATTTTGTGTTTATTTAAATCTATTAAATTAAACTCTTCTCAAAAGTTCCAGTGGTAAATTTAATGTTATATCTATTATAATATTTCAAAAAAATAATAGATGCTTAAATGCTAAAGTAACTTTTAAAGTCGCGAAGGAATTTATAATTAATAAATTTAGTTAAGTCCTATATATATATATATATATATATATATATATATATATATATATATATATATATATATATATTATATATATATATATATATATATATATATATATGTGTGTGTGTGTGTGTGTTTTAACCGTTAGACTCGCGAAGTGTTTTCTTAATACATAATTAAATACGCGAGTGTATATAAATAGTCTTAACGGTAAATTTATCGCGCGTTAGAATATTATTTGATTTTTGCGGTATGATTATGTTGTCATGGTTTTTCTATCTTTTTCTATAGAATGATCAAATAACCTTTACGATCCCAGCAAGAAATCATACAGAGTCTTTCAGTCTCGGTTCTTAAACTTCCAGATATATTGATGAAACATTTTAAATATAATCGTGTGGTGGTCCGATGCGGCCTAGCTATCATAATTACATGAAAGAAAGCCCACCCAAGAACATTTAAATAAACCATCAAATTAAATAGCCAATCTGTAAGATAAACTGGAAGAAGAACAGTTGCCAGTAGCGATATTTTATTTACTGCTCTACTGTGAGAGAGTACATATTTACCTGAACTGTGATGGTTTAGTTTTTCCTCACTGGATTTAAAACTTACCGGTCAGCTGCTATCATCACGCATTGAAGGAATTTTACCACCAGCGGCGAAATTAAAGAGACCACGCCATTCTCACCTCTGTACCTAACTGTGACAGTGCCATCCCATAGACTCCTTTTTATATAATAAAACACAAGAACTCTTAGGCTTCACGTCCAGCGATAAGTGGGAATATTTGCTATCAGCCAACCTCGCTAAATCTGGGGATGGACATCGAAGGACCAGACATTTTCATATGTCAAGAGTGTAATTGCTTTTTATATAATTCTGTGGAGTGCCTGATGCTACAATCGGTAAGTGAGTGTGAGCATATGAGTGTGGGCCTCACGAGCGTGCATGAATGACAGGAGATTTAATTTTTGCAAACCATTTGTTAACTTGCCTACCGGGTAATACATTTTCTGTAAACCCTGCATTGTTCCTTTAAGTGAGATATTTTGTTAACTCTGTTTAAACCCCCCCCCCCCCTTTTTTTTCATTTGCTTAGTAAAATGAAAAACAATTGGGAATAACAGGATTTTTTTCTACCACCCATACCTAATATTGTAACCCCTCTTTCAGAGTAATTAAATTCATTGTTAGGTTACCTTACCTATGTTCCCGATAACTATCTATCTTTGGACTGGGTTTATCTTTCTCTAATACAAGCGGGAAGGGCGTAGTCGATACCAATCTTCGTCACCCCCCCCCCTCCCCCCTTGTTAATTGTATTTTCTGTACTTATGATATTTTTCTTGTAACACATGATAATTGTTGTGATTGATTTTAATGTTAATAAACAGCATAAACTTATTTAGTACTGTGTTGGAATACCAAAGCCCAAATTTCCCATATCTGTTTAATATAGTTTGTATTCACGTGCGTCTGTGTGTTTGAAGCACCAAATCGGTGTGAGCGCAGGTGTGTGTCTGGAAACTGGCAAATAATTGTTTGACCAGGAGAGTTTGAGGAGAAGAGTGAGAGGAACGATTGTTTTAAATAAGTCTGTCCTTACTCTCCCCAGCACTCTGTGAAGGAACTATTTACTTTCTAACCCTTATTATCACTGAGCTTTCACCATCATTCTCCACTCTAAACAGGACCACCTAAGACTCTTTCTCTCAAAATAAATTTACGACAATATTTGGCTGGCTCGCCGGGATATCGATATTTTTTAATCTGATCTAAGTCTAGGTCTAACTAGATAGAGTGTGAATGATCTGTCCTTGTGAATTAGGGAAATAAATAAAAATAATTAGATTACACCCCTAGACAACGCCTTCTAGTATTTGGGTCGTCCACACAGCATAGTTACAGGTTGTTTTCTTTCCACAGCAGTAGAAAGTACGGATACACATAAATTCGTTCCGTTTTTTTTTAATTCTCTCCCAGAGAAAATTAAATTTTTTCTTTATAAGATTTGCTGGGATTGCGTGATTGGTTTTACAGTCACTAAAGGTTTTTGAAGTTAAAAGAGTTGAGCTTAGCTAAAGACGCCTTGTTCTGACTTTTTAAGTCTAGTTAACAACGTCTCTTCTCATAAACTGACTTCAGAGGGCGGAGTTTTGTTGACGGAGAATTGAAATTTTAGGAAAAAAATTTTTTTTTTTTAAAAATTGTTTTAATATAAATTTTTCTCTACTGTTATTAAAAGTAGATTTTTTTCTAGTGTAACTTACCATTTTAACGTGGCATAGTCGCTTGCGTTAAGAGTCTTAAGTGACAATAATAGCAGCGATAAGTTTGCACATTTCAAGGTAGGAGGAAACACAAGTAAATTCATACTTTGTGGGTTTTTTTCTCGTAGAGACTTTGAGTTTTTCCCTTCTTGCTTTCTTCTTACTATTCGCTAGTAGTAAAAGCATACAGCTTTTGACATGGCAGAAAGAATAAGGATGAGGTCCATGTTGAGACAGGATGCGAAAGATTCAGGATTAGAGGGCGAAGCAGCGAACGTGTTTGTAAACACGGAACTGGAAAGTTATGACGCGGATCAAGAAAGAGAGAGGGCTGAGAAGAAAGAAGCGAACGATCGTCAATTGGAGCAGAAGAAAATTGAGGCAGAGATGGAAGCCCGCAGGGAAAGAGAGAAGGAGAGACAACGTGAGGAGAGAGACAAGGAGAGACAGCACGAATTGGCGCTCAAGCCTTTAGAGAGTCGGGGCGTTTCTACCTCAAATAACGGAGAGCCGTCTTCGCCCCAGTCTCAGTCAACGGATCTCTCCAGCACTCAATCTGCCCAATTAACTGCGATGTCTTTTGCTTTAGAGTCCTTTCCTAGCCCCAATGAGAAAATTGATACCTTCCTAGAAAAATTTGAGAGGCTCGCAAATCTGTATGTGATAGAGAGTTCCCGTTGGGCACTTAAACTCTCAATGTCATTAAAAGTTACTGCTTATGACGTATATACAAAGCTCGGAACCAACCAACATGATTATGACATGCTGAAGAAGGCCTTGCTTTAACGGTTTGAGATGACCGCCCGAAAATTTCTTCAAATGTTCAGAAACAACCGAAAAGAGAGCACGGAAACATTCCCGAAGTTCTCTTCACGTCTCACGGGCTATTTGACAAAGTGCCTTGAATTATCTGACTTACCTCTTACATATGAAGGACTTCTTGAACTTGTTCTTGTGGAACAGATAAAGTCAACTTTGTCAAACGAAACCCGTAGATTTTTGGCTGAACAGGGCGCAGTCAGGCTTGAGGACATCCTCAATAAGGCAGAACGCTATATCAATGCAATGGCCGAACTTCCCAGCACTAAACGTAAAGACACAGATGAGCCATCTCGTAAACAAAATCTAGAGCAGTCATCCTATTCTTCAAATTCCTCTCAGCATTATAACCAACGAGAAAATAATACCCAGAGACCTCCCCAGGAAAAATCTAAATTCTACAAAACCCGATTTCCCCCAAACAACAATTCTGATCAACCCACCAAGCCTACGTGGCAGCGCGGCCACCAAGGACAAGGAAAAGGGAAGAACCCTACACCAGGGACGTCTGATCAGGGCAAGCACGCCGGGCCAAACCGCATCGGATGCCTGCATACAGCTTCGCAAGGAAGAGTCAATGTCAGTGATTCTCAACCTGAGGGGGACCGACCCTCAACGCGAGGAACTGTAATTTTGAATGGTACCTCAACTACTTGTCTCTTTGACACTGGATTAAGATTTAGTTGTATTGTCGCCAGACACCTAGTCAAACCAGGTCAGGAGAAAGAGGAAATCGTCAAACTTAGTGGAGTTTTCAAGAGTGATGCACCCAGGACGCTTCCTATCGCACTCGTAGAAATACAGTCTGATTTTGTCAGAGGTGTTATTAAAGCGGCCATAATGGATGATCCTATCTACCCAGTTATCATGGGATGTAGATATGTGTTTATTGGGAGACCTAAGGAGCCGATTGTAGCAGCGGTAACCACAAGAGGGCAAACTAAGAAGGAGAGGGAGCCTGCGCCAAATTTGTTGCCGAATGAACTGAAGGAGTCGCAACAAAAGGACCCTACTCTGGAGCTCTGCTTTAGAAAACTGCCCATGGCTAAGGACCCATGACACCACGGAGACATCTTTTCTAAGGATGGCGTATTGTATCGTAGAACGGGCGACTCGGACACGGGGAATAACCAGCTCCTAGTACCGACGCAGTACAGAAGCCAGATCTTAGAAATGGGGCACTCTCTTCCCTTTAGCGGACATATGGGACAAAACGCCACTATTCAGCGAATAAAAAAACCACTATTGGTGGCCAGGAATGAACTCTGAAATTATCAGTTACGTGAAATCCTGCGCCTAGTGCCAACGTGTGGCACCAAAGCACTTGACACCCCCAGTACCTATGGGGCAAATGCCAATAGTATGTACTCCATTTGAACGGGTTGCTGTCGACATCATTGGACCCTTAGAAAGGACCAAAAGAAAGAAAAGGTTCATCCTGACCTTAGTCGACACTTGCACAATGTGGGCCGAAGCTATACCGCTAACATGCACGGATTCCAAGCATGTCGCAGAAGCCCTCGTGCAAATTTCTACACGGTTGGGATTCCCTCAACAAGTTTTGACGGACACTGGATCCCAATTCCGTAGCCTGTTAATGGAGGAGATCTTTAAGATCTTGAGGGCCAAACATATCCACACAAGTCCCTACCATCCGGCCGGAAATGAGCGCGTGGAACGTTTTAACGGCAGCCTCACCATGATGTTACGTAAGCTGGGTCAGGAGAGACCGGAAGACTGGGACCTATATATATCTGCTGCCTTATTCGCCTACAGAGAGGTTTCCCAAGCGTCTACGTGTTTTGCGCCAGCTACACATTTATTTGGCAGACCTATTAAGCGGCCACTAGAAGCCTTACTTCGGTCCCTGACAGACCAAAAGGCTGACGAGACAGTCGTCTCTGCAAGCAAGTATGTATCTGAGCTCAAGGAAAGGCTAAAGCTAGGATGGGATCTAGCTACGACAAACCTTAAGAAAGCCCGCGCTAAACATGGTAACAGATACAACAAAGCTGCAAAAGAGAGAGAACTCCAACCAGGGGAGAAAGTTTTGTTGCTACTTCCAACCGGAAGCAATAAACTTCGCATCGGATGGCAAGGACCCTTTACCGTCCTTAAAAAGATCTCACGCACCAATTACAAGATCTCCATTAAAGAGAAAGAGAAGGTCTTTCACGTAAATCTCCTTAAGAAATATTTGGAGAGACCAGTGCCATCCTCCGAGCATCTCCTGGCTGTCACCATAGCAACGGAAGACGAGGAAGATGATGATGGTTGCATGGAGTACCCATTGCAACCCACAGAATCCTTTAAAGATGTCAAGTACGGCGACAATCTCTCACCAGAACAACAAACAGAAACCAGGGGGCTACTAAAACAGTACAGTGCAGTCTTAACGGATGTACCTGGTCGAACAAATCTCATCGGATTTGATATGAAATTAACAAACGAGACCCCTGTTCGAACCAGTTTACCCCATCCCTTACGCTAAAGCTGATGCACTTCGCGGAGAAATAGACAAGCTGCGTTAGGCAGGAATTATC
Organism: Oreohelix idahoensis; assembly: GCA_024509875.1. Taxonomy (NCBI): domain Eukaryota; kingdom Metazoa; phylum Mollusca; class Gastropoda; order Stylommatophora; family Oreohelicidae; genus Oreohelix; species Oreohelix idahoensis. Next base: position 514,428 of record JAMPIV010011732.1, on the reverse strand, counting down.
AGCGAGTCTACATCTCCTTACAGTTCGAGTGTAGTGCTGTTGCAGAAGCCCAACAAGGAAGTTCGGCTGTGTATAGATTACCGGCTGCTAAACGCTGTAACGGAATTCCAACCCGAACCTCTCCAAACTGTTTCTGAGTTGTTCACCAAGCTCAGCAAAGCAAAGATTTTTTCCAAGATTGACCTCAGTAAAGGTTATTATCAAATACCAGTCAAGGAGGAAATTAAACCTTTGTTAGCTTTTAGCACTAGTGAAGGACATTACACATTTAATGTGACGCCGTTCGGATTGCATAACGCACCAGGAGTGTTTACCAGGATGATGAGGAAGCTTCTAGAACCTTTGCAAATTCCCCAGATCCATAATTTCATGGATGACATATTAATTGCATCGGAAACCCACGACGAACATATTGCTACGGTTGCTATGCTCCTCAGGAGACTAAAGGAAACTGGTCTCACAGCCAGACCTAGCAAATGTCTCATCGGGTTTGAAAAGCTAGACTTCCTGGGGCATACTATTTCTCACGGCTGTAGTTGGCCCGTTAAGAAAAACGTGGAGAAAATAATTGGAGCTAAAAGACCCCGAACCAAGAAAGACACTCGTTCCTTCCTATCACTATGTGCATACTATCAGAAATACATCCACAACTTCAACGGACTGACGGCACCTCTGACTGACCTCACAAAGAAAGGTTGTCCTGATAAGGTCATTTGGGATCAAAAGTGCGAACACGCGTACAGCACTTTAAAAGGACAGTTGTCTGCATACCCCATTTTGAGGTTGCCTGACCTCAAGAAACCTTTTGTACTGCGGGTCGACGCGTCAGGTCAGGGCATCGGGTCAACACTGCTGCAAGCCGTGGACAGTGACCCGAACATGGATATGAACGCAGTTTCATAATCCAGATATACCAGGTTCGAAACCTGCTGCAGGCGGTTTGGTAGCAGATCGCTTTGTGTAGATTTTTAACAATGGTATAAGCGCCGTACCGTTCAGAAAGCAATGGCAAACTACTGAATGAAAAAATTGCCTAGAAATATCACAAACAGCCAATAAAAGCTGGGGTTGATTGCCACGTCCTGTAAAGGATAAGCAACTAACTTTACGGCAGTCGGAAATTAAATAAAGCTGAAAGGAACTACAGCGTAGTTGAAAGAGAATTTCTCGCTCTGATTGACGGTATCAGACGCCATCATGAGTTTCTCTATGGGACATCTTTCACGGTGCAAACAGACCACGCTCCGTTAGCCTTTCTTGGTGCCAATAAAGAATTTAACACAAGGATCATGCGTTGGGCCCTTCTTTTAAGCGTTTATTCCTTCAAAGTGGAATATATTCCGGGAAGACAGAATGTCGGGGCAGATTTCCTGAGTAGAAACTGTACTACGGAGGAAGAGGAAGAAGATAAAGATACCAATCACCCAAAAGCTGCCGATCAGGGCAGCTTCATTGTCATAAATCAAACATGAAAAGATGTTTTCATGTCTCAAAAGAGGGAATGATTGTGACAGACGAACTCAGCTGACCCTGAAGTGTTGGATGATATGGTACGACCCTTCGTAACGACCCCTTTGGATAACATCAGTGCCCCCGAATATTGTGGTAACTTTTCGTCAAACGGGAATGCTTCCACCTGGACTCATTAGCTATGCACAACAGAAACGTGGAACTACACGTATGCTCATTAATATGGGTCTGAGCAGAGTAGACTTGTCAACACGTTTGCTGATTAATATGTGGACAGTTTATCTACCGTACATTCTGGTCATCGCATTGATTTAAGGAAAGGTTAAATCACGCCCACGGATATCTCTTGAGACATCATTGTGTAGCAAAATATGCGAGAATAAACGCTCAATTCAGTACGATTTAGGCATAAAACGATAATAAATACTTTAGCCCGCATGTGTCTGACGGTTGGCATCTTCGAAGCCAGCAGCGCTGCTTTTTGCACAGTGCTAAACCTATAGAACGATTTCACGGAAAAAAGTCTGACACGCTTTAGTTTCGTTTTCGAGAAACACTACTAATATTTAACTTTTGCCCAAGCTGCTGTATACACTTTGTAGTCTAGCCTTACAATTAACTATTGGCGGAAGCATACCGCAATATAGCTATCTGAAGTAACACTTTCTGTCAACTTTGTAGCAAAATTAGTAGGAATCCTTACATTTTTTGGTAGTATTACACGATACAAGGCTAACTAGTAACGCAAATTATTAACCCGCCCCGTCTACACCCCGGTTCGCTGAAACAGTCTGCAACGCATATATACACACTGCGAAAAAGCCAGCCAAGTAATAACCACGCAGACAATTTTATTTCCTCCTAGTGGTAGCATTTCTGACGTAACTAAATCAAGTTAGTTATTTGAAAAATACATGCTCGCAAGACGAAGGAGAGGAAAGATGGCGGACTTGTGCAAAATTTTATTTGACGATTGACATGACAAAAATTGGAAATTTAAAAACCATTATGAACTTCCCCATAAGAATTATGTGGTAGTATGACGTAGAGTTAGCTGAGTAAGAATGTACTTTAAATAATATGATAGTCCCAGTATTAGAGAAGTTATTGAAGAAATACTAATATCTAAGAACACACGACCAGACACACTGGCGTTCCTGCTCATGTTTTTTGGTAACGTTAGGGGGACGCGAGCTGGAAAAAAAGCAGGGAGGTACATTCAAATTCGCTTGGGGTGAACAGAGTATGAATGGGAAAGGGGAACGATAGGAGAAATGTAATCCTAAACGTAATATCTTTTGTATTGGGCATGACTAGAGCAGACTAGCCAATCGACCACCAGTTATTCAAAATTATTTTGGGTTTTTCATTCAGACTGCATTTGAATTCAAGTAGTAGAACGTTACGATTGGCTAGTGCTGGTAGATATTAGCAAAAGGCTTTGACTATTCATTGCCAGTTGAACTAAAATTTGTATACAGATACGCTGAAAAACAGCTGTGTTAATTTTAAACTTAAATAAAGAATAAATTCACAGTCTGTGCAGTTCGGAGGAAGCTGAGGCCATTTCTTCACAAAATCAGCGTCATTTGTTTATATATATATTTCTTGATTGTGGTAAGGATATTTTATGAAATTTAATATGTTTGGTCCAACTACAAAGTTAGATACTGCTATTGGGGAAAAAGTGAAGGACAGGTCGGAAGCAGACATTGTTGAGTCCACACATTAAACGGTATCTGACTGATGTATGTTGTTATAATTATGTTGACATACTATTGTATTAAAATAGATTAGTAAGCCTCTGTGTTCAGTGAACACTGTTTACATGCCTGAAGCAAATATAATTGAAAAGAAAAGAAGATAATATCATATCAAAGGAAATGTGGTTACTCCACATTATTGTATGGAGGAAAAGTATGTGAACGTACAGTGGCGTATCTACTATAAGGACTTGAGGTGTGGTCACAACAAGGTGGGAGTCCTGTACAATTCGGGGCGAGTGCATTTGTAAGGCACGCGAGGCTGACCACATACCCACGTAGGAAATTAAGTGTTAGAATAAATGATCAGAGATAAAAGGCCAGGGTGTCCTTCTGTTGCAGAGTGTCTATGTTCCTGTTGCCGGCTGGTGACAGGAACCTGCTGAGTGCTTATAAACGCCAACCAGTCTCCAACCAGACTTATATGCTGTCGAATATCCAGTAGGAGCTTTGGCGACTGTTGAACTTGAAATTTCTGCAATTACCCATTGAATTATCTTACAACAATGACTCCCAGGTGAAGAGTTAAACATCTGGGGCATCTCTGACATTTTCTTGTGTTTCAAGATATTACACAGGAATTTTATGGGGGTAGGATGAACTACAGCCCTCATATACAGTGACTCTCCCGGTAGATAACTAAAGTGAACTAATTTAATATTTCATACAGGAAGGACATTTATAACTACATAATAACTTTTAATTATTGGGCAGATTATCCCAACATTTTTAATTGTTCTTTTCTGTAAACTATCTTGTCCTTATTTTCAAAGACCTGTCCACAAGCTATGAATGGACAGGCAAAATAAATTGTAAATATTTGTTCAAAGAAAAACTTAACTGCTAGTTATTAACTTCTTTAATAGAAACTAAAAGTGTTTGATTGTTGTGTATCATCATTCATTTCTCCCCTAGACACTAGGTACACCATACACCATACACTAGAGCCAGAAGATTGACCGTGTGAGACCTAGGGAGGTAGCTGTAGGTTCTCTGCACATAATTTATTCTTAGCAGAGGCCTTTAGGATTGACCTCATCATAACCTCCCCAGCAAAATCAACTTTGCTACACATATGCAGTTATTTTCATTATCTTGGTCAGTACGCCGGCCCAGTGGGGGCGTTGCCAGAATCAAAGCGAAAGTAGCGGCACACGATCAAACAGGCACTGAGGGATCTCAGGAAAGACTAGCGGCATGCTATCAAAGGCAGTAGTGGTCCCTGAAACGAACGACGCAAGTTTATTGCCGGCATTTTGCATCTCTGTGTTAACCACAGAACCGATCGCAGAGGACATGAACGGGAGAGACAAAACGGACGCAGCGAACGGAGTACTCCTGGGGCATCTCTCCTTAGTCTGGCGGTCAGAACCCCGAAAGTCTCCTGAGATCTAAAAAGGTGTCAAATTCTAACGTGTCCCCCCAATTTTGCATTCCAGTTAGATATATACAGACCACGAAGAAAGCCATTTTATCATTCGTTCTCCAGAGATTTAAGATTCACTAACTGTAGTAGAATTTTGCTAGATTTCAATCTGAATAGGTGGCTACGTTGGAGTGATGTCTTTTTCTGTGCCCGGTATAATATATTTGTTATAGTGATCAGTGGTCTAGTGCTTTCATTTTATTTCACTGGATTTTGTGTTTATTTAAATCTATTAAATTAAACTCATCTCAAAAGTTCCAGTGGTAAATTTAATGTTATATCTATTATAATATTTCAAAAAAATAATAGATGCTTAAATGCTAAAGTAACTTTTAAAGTCGCCAAGGAATTTATAATTAATAAATTTAGTTAAGTCCTATATATATAGATGTGTGTTTTAACCATTAGACTCGCGAAGTGTTTTCTTAAACACATAATTAAATACGCGAGTGTATATAAATAGCTTAACGGTAAATTTATCGCGCGTTAGAATATTATTTGATTTTTGCGGTATGATTATGTTGTCATGGTTTTTCTATCTTTTTCTATAGAATGATCAAATAACCATTGCGATCCCAGCAAGAAATCATACAGAGTCTTTCAGTCTCGGTTCTTAAACTTCCAGATATATTGATGAAACATTTTAAATATAATCGTGTGGCGGTCTGATGCGGCCTAGCTATCATAATTACATGAAAGAAAGCCCACCCAAGAACATTTAAATAAACCATCAAATTAAATTGCCAATCTGTAAGATAAACTGGAAGAAGAACAGTTGCCAGTAGCGATATTTTATTTACTGCTCTACTGTGAGAGAGTACATATTTACCTGAACTGTGACTGGGCCTAGTTTTTCCTCACTGGATTTAAAACTTACCTGTCCGCTGCTATCATCACGCATTGAAGGAATTTTACCACCAGCGGCGAAATTAAAGAGACCACGCCATTCTCACCCCTGTACCTAACTGTGACAGTGCCATCCCATAGACTCCTTTTTATATAATAAAACACAAGAACTCTTAGGTTTCACGTCAGGCGATAAGTGGGAATATTTGCTATCAGCCAACCTCGCTAAATCTGGGGCTGGACATCGAAGTACTAGACATTTTCATATGTCAAGAGTGTAATTGCTGTTTATATAATTCTATGGAGTGCCTGATGCTACAATCGGTATATGAGTGTGGGCCCTCACGAGCGTGCATGAATGACAGGAGATTTAATTTTTGCAAACCATTTGTTAACTTGCCTACCGGGTATTACATTTTCTGTATACCCTGCATTGTTCCTTTAAGTGGGATATTTTGTTAACTCTGTTTACCCCCCCCCCCCCTCCTTTCATTTGCTTAGTAAATGGAAAAACAATTGGGAATAACATGATTTTTTTCTACCACCCATACCTAATATTGTAACCCCTCTTTCAGAGTAATTAAATTCATTGTTGGGTTACCTTACCTATGTTCCCGATAACTATCTATCTTTGGACTGGGTTTATCTTTCTCTAATACAAGCGGGAAGGGCGTAGTCGATACCAATCTTCGTCACCCCCCCCCCTCCCCCCTTGTTAATTGTATTTTCTGTACTTATGATATTTTTCCTGTAACACATGATAATTGTTGTGATTGATTTTAATGTTAATAAACAGCATAAACTTATTTAATACTGTGTTGGAATACCAAAGCCCAAATTTCCCATATCTGTTTAAAATAGTTTGTATTCACGTGCGTCGTAAATAAGTCTGTCCTTACTCTCCCCAGCACTCTGTGAAGCAACTATTTACTTTCTAACCCTTATTATCACTGAGCTTTCACCATCATTCTCCACTCTAAACAGGACCACTATTTCTAAGACTCTTTCTCTCAAAATAAATTTACGACAATAATCTTTACTAAGATGTGATCTCATGTCATCCAAACTGAGCACAGGACTCCTGATTTGCTTCCTAGAGGGATGGGCGGAGCTTTGCCTGACATTTTGACGTGGCTATCGTGTGGTACAGGTGTGGATATGTATATAGATTTGTGATAGGGTGGTCGAGATGATGATGATGATGTTGTGATATGTGATCACTCTCTTTTCACACTTGCAACCGATCCGATTCAACAATAAAACTCTGATTCTTGAGGCAGGGGCTGTATTTATTTCTACAACCCTATCAGTGACCTTTAAACACACGAAGCAAACATTAAACAAACAAACCAACAAACCAAACACCAAACAAACACCCAGCTAGTGCTCAGTTGCTAATCGTGCTCAAGGCATTTACAGCTTGGCTCTGGTGTCTAACTTCGTTTCTCTCTGGGCGGCTTTTGCAAAATAGGCCCGTTCGACGCCCGCTTTCTCTTTATATAGGCTGTAGGCTAATCACTCAACTTTAGTGCGCTGCGCGGATTGATTGTGCCACTAAATAACACTCGCCTTTATTGCTCTATTAGGCATGAACACACAAATATGGCCCACAACTATCAAATATAACACACGACTACCAAATATAACACACAATTATAGTTTAGGCTTTATTGTGGCCTAAACTAATATATTTTCTTTTTCTTCAGACTTTCCACATCCCAGCGTGCTCCGCGCACATCGAAAATATATGGGCGATAAATATGCCATGAGCATGAAGGGGGAATCTGGGGTGTCTTTACGGCCTCATCACAGATTTAAACTGAAACAGTGAGAGAGTCGAGTCAGAGTTGAAAAGAAGCCACATCGTCTTCATGTGCGGTCTGCATCCTCGGAATGATACACCAGTGAGGTAGAGGATTTGATATCGCAAATGTTGCGTCTGTGCTAAGAGAACTAACGACATAGAGGTATGCTTGCATATGAGTACATTTTAAAAAATAATACTTTAGATTTAGTAATATTAGACGTTTCAGGTTCAGAAGTTAATGCATTTTTTAGCGTTTCTCTATCTATAGTTTGATAGAAGCTGATTTGCGATGTATGTGTTTTCTAGTGATCGCTATTTTCAACTGTGAGACTGTGTGTTAAATGTGTAAAGTACTAAGTGATTTTATAAGAGGAATTCTAGTGTCGCATTGCGCTGTATACAAGTGTGTACTTATTACCATTATTATTATTATTTGTGTGGTGTTAAGTAATGGTTATATTTCATTCTTGTGAGCCGTATGGGTGGTTAATTTTTACATCAGTGATTATTGTGAGAGAAAGATTAGCGTGCCCTCTAGCTCCAGATGTAGCCTATGCCTATTACATTTAGTATAGAGCTGTAAGAATAGAGTATATATATATATATCTCCTTTTTCTTTAGAGCAGCTAGGCCTCTCACATACTTATAAATTGATGTCATTTAGACCAGTGCGCTTAACAAGTAATATCCTAGACCTAAGGGTCTTTTATCTTTGGACATGCGCCCTAATATAACCAACTAGTTTGAACGGGACGCGCCTCGCCAAAACGAGGCAAAAGTGTTACATAAAAAAACAAAAACAAAACCAGTGCGCTGTGTGGAATATTTCTTCATAGATAGAAGTGTTTCATTTAAGTTTTCTCTCGCGATGATGTAGTTAGTATTTAGTAGGAGTATGAAGGCATTATTGTTGACTGAGATATGTTTATTTTATGATTACACATACACAGACCTGCATGAACACACACACATGGTCATTTAAGCGCATCTATTAGCATATTTTCACACATGTGTAACACCACACACAACATACACATGGACATATAGGAGCATGTACTTGCATATTTTCACACATATGTATGCATTATTACGTAGATGATGTGTGTCCATTAGTACGATGCTAGTTTATTTTGTTTCATTTTATTTCAGAGTCCAGCAGTCTGTGCTGGGTTATATGGTGTTACGTAGAGAATACCTAAATGGCTTGGTTATATGGTGTTGCTTAGGAATTGCCTTCAAAGTAAACTTGTGGACAGCATTGTTTCTGTATGATTCATATGCTACCTGATAGGGTTTCATTAATAAAAGTGGGACCCCTGTCATCAAGAGAGTTTTTCTGTGACTGCGGAACGTGTGTGAAAGTAGGCCAGAGAGAGTGACGACAACATTACACATGAATTCTTATTCTTCTTCACACATCGTCTTCGCACTGTCACAGCTCAATTTACCACGACCTTCAAGAAAGTGCTCAGTAACCCTCTGCATGGTGATACTGAGAGCACCTGAAGAACACCATTTAAAGTTTAAAATTTACCGTTCTTCCAGAATGCATATGAGCTTTACAAATAACATTCACAAACTCAGCAGAAGATTGAACTACGGACTTGGACTGACAGTTGGAATAAATCGTAGTCATTCAGTGATCTGGACTGAATCTACACTCTACTAAATCAACTCGGTTGTATCATCATCATTATCTTATCATCATCAACATTATCATCATCATCACTTGTCAGCTCCTAAAGGCTAGTAAGCCTTCAACAAACGTGTCGTCTTCCTGTCCCGTATCATCAGCTCAGTATCTTTCAATGTCTTCTGCATCCCAATCATGTGTCGCGGATGGTCTCACGTGATCTACCGTGGTGGTCTGCTAATGGCCAGGCAGTCCGAGTAAAAAGGATAATTCTCCAAATGTAGCAATCTTCGCTCAAGATTGCTTTTCATGGTGATATAAATAAAAGGCTTCTACTCCTATTTGTAGGGAGTATCACAGGTTTTTTTTTTTAGATGGCAATTGCAAAACTGAGATTTTTCGGTTCTCGTAAAATGTGTAGCCCCACCCATTTCTATGAGATAGGTATTTGATAGATAGGTGACACTTGATAGATAGCTATAGGTGACACTTTACTTGTGTTTAATGATTCCTCAGCCGAAGGTAATTCAGCAAAGTATTACTAATATGTTATCTCTGTATGTTATTACTAATATGTTATCTTTGTATGTTATTACTCATATGTTATCTCTGTATGTTATTACTAATATGTTATCTCTGTATGTTATTACTAATATGTTAGCAATCTTAGCCTTGAGAATTCATCGATTGCAGTGTCATTTTCTAATAGCCGATCATTAATAGTCATCAGTATCTCTCCGTTGCTGAAATGATGTTGAAATTGTATAGAAAGTTATGACTTAATTAATTAGAAGAATTAATGCCGACATCAGGACATGCAACTTAAAGAGCACAATATAATTATGCCATCAACCCCACCCCACCCCCGCCCCCAACGCATCATGTTTTGGTGGGTTACTTGCTCATTTCTATATGGTTTTGTTGCTGTTGTTGTGTTTTTGTATTATCAATGTCCGTTATTTTGTTAAAAATATTGTTTACGCTATCTGAATTTGCTAACAGTTCTTAATCTACTACTATCTATGAAAGTGTGCCAGACACCGTCTTAACTTATTAGCTGTCACCTTGTACTTATTAAACTGTGTTTTTCTGGAGCCTGGAAAATCCCAGATATTGTTGCCAACGATGTTGCATTACTTGTGAAATTAGATATAGATTCAATGTAAAATTCTCCGGGCGAGAAAGAGATTCACAGTTTTAACACAATCTTCATTTTCCTTCGCCGAGTTTTTAATTAAGAGTCCAGTAAAGGAAGACAAGAGACGGAGAACTTAGCTGAAGTGGAAAAAAAATCTAGGAATTACATTCCTTTATCATTAACTAGAAATTGTAGGAATGAACATGTACGTTTGTGTATGTGTTTTTCTGTCAGGGGAAGACACAATGAATAAAACTGATGTATCTATTAGTTAGAGATCGTGTGTGTGTTTATGTTTGTCTTAAGGCAAGCCGTCTAGAATGATGGCACACTGGTCAAGAAACGAAGAATCCATATTATCTGTCTACCATAGGAAGTCTTGTAAATCCCAGAGAGGCTTAAGGCATTAAGACGGCACACTTGGTCAATTTTTACCGAGGCCACACAGTCTTTCGCTGTCTCTTGACCGCCAGACAGCGGTTACTTACACTTGCGCTGGTTTTAAATACGAGACAATTCCAGTTTTGAATATAAAGTTTCGTTTTTTTTTTCTTTCTTTTCTTTTTCTGTCTTTCACCAGACACAATTTTTAATTCTCGTGAACTATGAGCTTGAAACAACAAAACTTGGTCACTTGGTAATTTATGACTTCTTTCGCGACGTTCTCACCTGAACGATAACATTTCGAGATGCGGTTCTTACTCAACATGCTTCGTGTTTTCTTTTTATTTATTCGTTCTCTCCCATATAACCATATCTATTTGTCTCTTAAAGAATGTCCGTCCCACTCTTCTATCATCGCTTTCAAATTACCACACCTATTTCTCAAATGACATTACTGCTCTATCTCATGTTTCTCATATGGTGGATACGGTTTTTTTTCGTTAATGGGGTTGATATATACCACGCTGTCAAAATGCTCCAATCATGGAGCCGACATTCTTGTAAGAAAAGTACTATAGTTTGCTGGTCTTCCCCATATGGATACTTGTTCGTCTGCCCGATCCGTAGGTTGCTAATTAAACAGATGGTAATTGAGTTGGAAGTGGTGGGTTATAATGACAAAGGAAAGCACACAGAGACAAGTTGCTTTCTTTACCGATGCACAGTCAGTAATTGCAACGTTGAAAAACCAAAATAATACAGACCTGGATGACCTCAGAATATTGATCCACAAACTATGTCAACGATCCAAAAGTGTTGTGATCCAATGGATCCCATCTCATTGTAACATCACCGGCAATGAAGAGATTGACAGATTGGCAAAAGGTGGTGGAAATCTACGTCAGCCTGATTCAAGCATAACTTTCGAGGAACCAAAGAGTTTTATCAGAATCAGGTACAGAAACAAATGGGATTAGAGCATCCAGGTCACACAGAAAATGATGCATACTACCAGCTCAGCAGAGGAGAACAAGTGGTAATCTTCAGACTCCGCACTGGCTACAAAAGATTGAGATACCATCTATTCAACAAGCTAAAGATAGGAACTACCGAGCAATGTAACTGTGGCACTGATAAAATGACTGCTGAACATCTGCTTCAAAGTTGCTCCACATATGCGGAACAGAGAAAGCGCATATTGCCGACACCAGTACCATTCGTGGAAAAGCTCTACGGAGATTCAAATAGCCTCAACCTGACTACTGCTTTCTTTGAAAACATTCAATTGGACGTCTGAGAGTGTACGAAGAAGAAGTTGTGGGTTCTCAGATGGCTGCTTGGTGAAGCGCAAAAGTAAAGATACACTGCTTTGCCATGAGTTAATCTTAACGGAACATTATTATGTAGCAAAAACTAATAATATTTATGATTAAAAACAAAACTTAATCTATGTGCATTTTTCACTAGAGTATTTTCCATTAAAAATTTTGCTTGCGAATTCCGTTTTGATTGGTCCCTGAAGGCATTTCCGCTGCTAATCCCTGGGTTTCTGCTGTAAGGTATTTGGGGTTCCACGACAAAGAAATGTTTATCTGCTTGAAAGAAATCACCTTGTAATACATAGCGCAAGAGAGGGGGGGGGCGGCAGGGGGGGGGGGGGGGATGAAATACAAATAAACAGAGAGCAGGGTGTATTTTTTTGTTTTTGTTTTTGTGGAGCGCTCATCTCCATCGATTTTTTTCTTTTACCGTGGAGCATAGAGCTGCAGCAATTGGTTAATTACGGTTTTAAGGTTGACAGTCGTCTTCAGCTTAGCTCAAGAGTTTACGACTGCATCAGCTTCTTATTCTACCGTTCTTTCACACGTTCTCTTTGGCTTTCTTGCTCGTTTCTTTCCCACCTAAGCTCACCTCTAGGATCTTTATGGTTCTACATGGTGGATGTTTCCTGGTAGCTTTCTGCCTGAACTCTCCATTTGTAGTTGTTGTTGAGTGGGTGTGCTCAAAATATCTGTGTTTGTTATTATTTCTAATCATCTGATTCGAAGTCAACGACAAACATTTATGTTGGTGATGGACCGACGTTTGAACATGATATTCTTGATGACATGCCATACTTCACAACCAGTAAATACGAGAAAGTGTGCTTTTGTGCTGGCTGTCGTGAATTATTCTAATCCCCATATATAAATTAAAACGTAAATGCAAAGCCTAACAAATAAATTTAATAAAAGGAAAGAAGAATGGTAAAGAACAGTGCTGTCACAATGACTGTACTCGAAATCTCCCTTGTTTTCTACTTCGTCGGCAAATTGTAACGCTTTCACGTTGATAGTAAAAGCCTACTGTATTATTACCCGCTTTCTTCAATGAAACGTGTGCTGTATTTCTTGGGAAAACCTTGAGATACGCAAGCTGATCAATGACCTTAATTTAATATTTCATTCATTCCATTTTATACACGGCGTAACTAAAAGACAGATGGACTAAAGGATAGCGAGAAGGGAGAGGCAGAAAAGCAGGGATACGTGCAACACTAAACCCGCGTCGCGCGATACACAATTGCTGCCATCACGCGTGTAAGGCCACATGCACTAACTTTATTTCAATTCGACAGTGATAAAATTCACTACCCTTCCCAGAGTTAGGTTTTAAAATCCTGAAAAACGCTTATTGGGAAAGATGACATTAGATGGGTTTACGTTTGAAAACATGACAGTACCCAGACACCACATGGGGATTGAAGTAAACAGGAGGTGGTAGAAAATGCACATTTTGAACGCAGCCACCTAGCTCCCTTAAATTCGTATATTTGGGTTCCTTGGGGTTTGCTGACAAAGAATATGTAAAACGTTACGCAAATAGTCTAGGAATTACCAAGTTATGGCCAAAATAAAATAGTGGGGGTGCCTGACAGCATGAAATCGTTTCTGCTCATAAAATTTTTTTTATAACGTGTTTGAAAAAACATTACGTTACGGAAATAGCCTACCATGTTAACTCCTATGTGATTGGAGCGCAACAAATGAAAGACTAAACACGATTGGTCGGACTATAAATACTATCTTGTGTTGTCAGGGGAAACGTGAGAAAGGGGTACTTTTTTGAAAAGATGTGTAGACGTGGTGTGATTGGGTAGAGCTGCGAATATACACAATTCAGAGCGTCTGTTCATTGCCACATCTTGTAATAAACCTACTAAGAAGCAGTGCGTTGAGCACCAGTGTATATTTTTTATAAAATAAAGCCTGGGACATCGGCAGATCGGAGTTGTGCTATATTCATTGCCAGTCAACGAAACTGTTTATTATTATTTCCATGAATTGTGGTAAGCTTGAAATATTCAATATCTTTTAATGAAAATTGAATGTAAATTGATAAATTATGTCTATATATATGTGTGGTTCAGTAGCGAACTTGATGTAAAGCCTATAGTGCTCCAGCCTGAACAGAAGGTGTCGGAGGAAAGTAAAACTGCATGGAATGGCCAAACAGTACACTGACACCTAGATTATTAACTAGAAAGAAATAATTCTGGAATTGCAGAGGCGTAGTAACCATTAGGGAGGGAAATACTGGTATAAAGTATTTCAGATGAAGCTGACAGTTGGCCTAACGCTCTGAACTCAATGTTTGTGATGTATTGTGCTCAGTGTAGAAACAGAGTGTAAATTAGTTCTGACGTAGAAGGTACAACCTTCTTGTTTCAGGGACCGTGGTCTTAAAGTTATTGAGCAGCACCTGGTCAGAGCTTTGCTGAAGCCAGAGGTGGACAGCATACTCCTTGGTCCATATAGCAACCAGTGGGGTGGCTCCAGAACTCATTTAAATACTCGAGCAGAGGAGTATTTTACTGCAGTCATCACGCAAGATAAGAGAGTGTGGCCATGGAGCTCAACATTATGTACCCCCATCTTAAAATGACATTATAAACTAAAATTAAGAGGGGAATTAAATTGTTTTAATACCAGGAACTGAGAACATCTCCAATACTAGTTCCCATAGAAACAAACTATTGAAGTCATGATGACAAATACCAACAGAGCTTGAACAAAACAAAACCAGTATTACCTCATGTTACCACTACACAACTGACACACATAGGATACCATTAATAATATATGTCACTATAATAATCATATTAATAAATTCTGTACATATAACTTGTAATTAAAATTGATTGTGATTCCTGGTTCCCTTTGTATTTGAATCAGGACACATATACATTCATGACAGCACTGAATACATATTGTTATTTGAAAAGTTATCAGTGACTCCTTTAAGATATCCTCTTAGAGTGTTATATGTATGTGAGTGTCACAGTGTTGTCAAGTGTGGTGGAATAAATTAAATTGTTTATCTGTCTGTTGTTGTTATGACTTACACTTCATCATACACATACCCTAGACATATAACGTAGTCATCACACTATTCCAGAATAATTCTGACTGAGGTATACATATGTGGCAGTAAGTAAGGTTATCTATAATACACTACTCTTATTAGATATAGATACCTTCACAGCTGATCTCAGTCAGTACACTAAGTCCCCTATAAATATTTATAACATCTCACTTTACCACATATATTGGGGTCTCGCCCTCGGGATTTTGAATCTTTCCCTATTACAAATATTGGGGGTAATTCACTGCAGGGAATAATAAGAATTAAAAGGTATCCTTGGGTGAAAATAAATAAGGTTGAGCTCACAGTGCCTGTGTTGTCTTGAGTTAATTAGTCATAGATAAAATTGTTTAGACATTTATCTGTTAGACAATGGCAGACCTGGCAAAATTTCGATCTGCTGCTGTACAGACTGCGAAAGAGTTAGGAATGGACGGGCAAATTATGATTTCTTATGTCACTGCTGAATGTGACAAATATATTGAACGGGAAGAAAGAAGATTAGAAAAAGAGGCCGAAAGAAAATTAGAATCTGAAAGATTGGCCGAAGATAAGAGAATAGAAGCTGAAAAAGAGATTAAGAGGTTGCAGATTGAGGCTGACAAAGAGGCTAAAGCATTGGAAGCAGAAGAAAGAAAATTAGCTGCAGAAAGGGAAGACAAGAGATTAGCTGCAGAAAGGGAAGCCGAAGAAAGAAGATTAGCTGCAGAGAGGGAAGCAGAAAAGGAGGAGAAGAGATTACAAAGGGAACATGAGTTACGACTAAGGGAGTTTGAGTTTCAAGGCCATGCTCCTGAAAATAGTGCCAGTCCCTTTGCCTCTGATGCTACTGCTAGCCAAGGAGCCTCAACCTCAGCTATGAATTTTCATTTAGATCATTTTGTTGAGAAAGACGATGATATAGAGAGCTATCTAAATAGGTATGAACTATTAGCTACCACATATGGGTTAGAGAGAGAAAGGTGGAGCTTAAAGTTATCTCAAGGACTTCGTGGGGCAGCTTATGAAGTTTTTGCAAAAATGAGCAGAAGTGATCAGGAAAATTATGACATGCTAAAGCAGGCTCTTTTGTTAAGATATGAAAAGAATGCAGAATTTTATAGGAAAAAATTTAGGAATGCTAAACTACTGTCAGGTGAAACCTATCACCAGTTCTCTGCACGAATAGAGACATACTTGGAGAAATGGACTTCTCTGGGGAAAACCCAAGATCTTAAGGAAATGGTCCTTATAGAGCAATTAAGAGAGTCCATGGCTCCAGACCTGAGAAAGTTTCTCATGGAACAAGGTGCAGAGAGGCTGGGTGAATTGTTAAATGTTGCTGAAAGGTATCAAGCAGCTCAAGCAGAGGTAACAGGTAATAAAAAGAAACAAGTGGATAACTTTAGGGCACCACAGAACTTTAATAAATTTGATCCTAGGGATCAAAACAAAGGTAAGCACCAGTTTGATAGGCCACGGTATGAAAATAAAAATAAAACCCCACAATTCGATGAAAGGAAATATGATGAAAGAAAATCTTTCAACCAAGGAAAAAGGTGGTGTAAGAATTGTCAGATGAACAATCATGACACTGACCATTGCAGAAGGAAACCTGTGTACATGGCAACCCTTCAGGTCAGGTCGACCTCAAGACAGGAGGAGGATAGTATGTTAGATACCACTCCAGAAGAGATGAGGAAGGCACAGGCTGAGGATAAAACACTCAAGCCTTGTTTCAGGAAATTGTCAACTTGTCATACAACTCCAGGCAAGGGAGATTTTTACATGAAAAACAAGTTGATGTATAGGAAGACTGGAGCTAGATCCAAAGGTCACGGACAGCTGGTTCTTCCAAAGAGATATAGGACAGAATTAATAAGGAGCCTACATGTGAAACCAGATGGGGACCATGAGAAAATAGGTACCATCATCCACAAGGTGGCTCACAATTATTATTGGCCCAAAGCCAGATGGGACATTGAGAATTTTGTAGAAAGGTGTAGCATAGCACATGAGGGAACACCCACAAGTGGGAACATTGATCAGGACCTGGACACGCCAAGGGGCAAAAGTAGGCCTGAAAATACAAAGAGATATAAATTTGATAAGGTGGACCAAAGGGAATGGGAAGCCCCTTTTCACGGACAAGCTTCACTTAACTGTTTTACAATGGCCACTATGCGGAGAGTGCAAAAAGATGTCTTACCCCAGGATAAGCCGAAAATCCCTCAATCGGACTTAAACAAACTGGAGGAAGAGGATGTAGAGAGGAAATCTCTCATCAAGAATTTTAAGTGGGGAGAAAGCCCCAAAAGAAAAATTGGTAGCGGTCGTTTTATGCATGATAATTCTGGGAAGAAAAATCATCACTATAGAGCTTCGAGTGGAAGAGACCATACCGGTGCATGGACAAATAGGTCCACACAATTAAAGGTCCATATGTAGCTTTGTTAAGAACGTGGACTGATGAAAAGGCAGAGGAAAACATTACATCTTCATACCAATATGTGAATGAGCTGACCACTCGTTTAAAAACTGGCTGGAAACTTGCCAATGAAAATTTGAAACAAGCCAGGAAGAAACATGCTGCCTATTATAACAGGAAGGCGAAAGACAGAGATTTGGCTGTGGGTGAGAAGGTACTGCTTCTTCTCCTCGGGAGTCAGAATAAGTTACAGATTGGATGGCAAGGTCCATATACAGTTTTAGAGAAGGTGTCTAGAACAAATTATAAGATAGATAAGAAGGGGAAAGAAAAAATCTATCATGTGAATCTCCTGAAGAAATATTTGGAAAGAAAACATCAGGAAGAGACACACTTGTTGACCTTGTCCATCGCCATGGAGATGAAAAAGGAACCACTTTCATCATTTGAATATCCATTACACCCCTGTGAGACAGCAGCACAGGTGAAAATCAGTACACATTTAACGAAAACTCAGAAAGAGAGAGTGCAACATGTTCTAAATAATCATGCAGAGGTGTTAACAGACCGACCAGGGCATACAAACCTATTGGAATATGATATGAAACTGATAGACCCCACACCTGTCTGTATGAAACCATATTCGATTCCGTTTGCTAAGGAGAAAGCTTTGAAGGAAGAGATAGACTATCTGTTGAAGGAAGGAATTATTTCGCACAGTGAATCCTCATATAGTTCCGGTGTTGTACTCTTAAGGAAGCCCTCTGGAGAACATAGACTCTGTATAGATTACAGGAGATTGAATGCTATTACAGAAGGACAGGTGGATCCATTGCCGGATACAAATCAGCTGTTTGCCAGACTAAATAAAGCTAAATATTTCTCAAAAGTGGATCTGAGTAAAGGATACTATCAGATTCCAGTAAAGCCTGAGGTTAGACCATACCTAGCTTTTAGTACCTCAGAAGGACACTATGAGTTTAATAGATTGCCATTTGGATTGAAGAATGCGCCTAGTGTCTTCTCTAGAATGATGAGAAAATTATTGGACCCTCTGAATAATCCATGTATAACAAATTTCATGGATGATATCCTTATAGCAACAGAAACATTTGAGGAACACATTGACTCTCTGAAGATGCTGTTTGATCGACTTAGGGAAGCAAATTTAACAGCCCGACCAACCAAATGTTGCGTTGGATGTAAAGAATTGGAATTTTTGGGACACACAGTTTATCAGGGAAACATGACCCCTGACCCAAAGAATTTAGAGAAACTAAAGAAAGCCCCGAGACCACAAACCAAGAAGGACGTGAGATCCTTTGTCTCATGTGGTTTCTACCAGAAGTATATCAAAAACTTTAATTCCATATGTGCACCGTTAACTGATTTGACACGTAAAGGACATCCAGATCGCATTACATGGACACCACATTGTGAAATGGCTTACCAAGAATTGAAGGAAAAGCTCACAAGTAAACCTATTTTGAAATTACCTGACTTAAGTCAAGAATTCATAGTAAGGACGGATGCCAGTAATATTGGGTTGGGTGCAACTCTACTACAGAAATCAGATGCATTGGATGGGGAATTAAGCCCAGTGGCATATGCTAGCAGAAAATTGAATAAAGCTGAAATCAACTACTCAACTAGCGAAAAAGAATGTCTTGCAGTAATATGGGCAATAAAGAAATTCAATATTTATCTGTACGGGAAGGCATTTAAGTTGCAAACGGATCACAACCCTTTATCGTTTCTAGCCCAGGCTAGGCATGAGAACTCTAGGTTACTCCGATGGTCCTTGCTTTTGGCTCCCTATAATTTTAGCATTGAGTATATATCTGGAAAAACACATTTGGGAGCGGATTTTTTAAGCCGCCATCCGTGTGATGAGAATCACCGTAAACCCCAGAAATAATAATAAATTTCTCTATGTGTATATAGAATAAAGGACTGACATATAATGTCTGTTTTAAGAGGGGAGATGTCGTGAATTATTCTAATCCCCATATATAAATTAAAACGTAAATGCAAAGCCTAACAAATAAATTTAATAAAAGGAAAGAAGAATGGTAAAGAACAGTGCTGTCACAATGACTGTACTCGAAATCCCCCTTGTTTTCTACTTCGTCGGCAAATTGTAACGCTTTCACGTTGATAGTAAAAGCCTACTGTATTATTACCCGCTTTCTTCAATGAAACGTGTGCTGTATTTCTTGGGAAAACCTTGAGATACGCAAGCTGATCAATGACCTTAATTTAATATTTCATTCATTCCATTTTATACACGGCGTAACTAAAAGACAGATGGACTAAAGGATAGCGAGAAGGGAGAGGCAGAAAAGCAGGGACACGTGCAACACTAAACCCGCGTCGCGCGATACACAATTGCTGCCATCACGCGTGTAAGGCCACATGCACTAACTTTATTTCAATTCGACAGTGATAAAATTCACTACCCTTCCCAGAGTTAGGTTTTAAAATCCTGAAAAACGCTTATTGGGAAAGATGACATTAGATGGGTTTACGTTTGAAAACATGACAGTACCCAGACACCACATGGGGATTGAAGTAAACAGGAGGTGGTAGAAAATGCACATTTTGAACGCAGCCACCTAGCTCCCTTAAATTCGTATATTTGGGTTCCTTGGGGTTTGCTGACAAAGAATATGTAAAACGTTACGCAAATAGTCTAGGAATTACCAAGTTATGGCCAAAATAAAATAGTGGGGGTGCCTGACAGCATGAAATCGTTTCTGCTCATAAAATTTTTTTATAACGTGTTTGAAAAAACATTACGTTACGGAAATAGCCTACCATGTTAACTCCTATGTGATTGGAGCGCAACAAATGAAAGACTAAACACGATTGGTCGGACTATAAATACTATCTTGTGTTGTCAGGGGAAACGTGAGAAAGGGGTACTTTTTTGAAAAGATGTGTAGACGTGGTGTGATTGGGTAGAGCTGCGAATATACACAATTCAGAGCGTCTGTTCATTGCCACATCTTGTAATAAACCTACTAAGAAGCAGTGCGTTGAGCACCAGTGTATATTTTTTTATAAAATAAAGCCTGGGACATCGGCAGATCGGAGTTGTGCTATATTCATTGCCAGTCAACGAAACTGTTTATTATTATTTCCATGAATTGTGGTAAGCTTGAAATATTCAATATCTTTTAATGAAAATTGAATGTAAATTGATAAATTATGTCTATATATATGTGTGGTTCAGTAGCGAACTTGATGTAAAGCCTATAGTGCTCCAGCCTGAACAGAAGGTGTCGGAGGAAAGTAAAACTGCATGGAATGGCCAAACAGTACACTGACACCTAGATTATTAACTAGAAAGAAATAATGCTGGAATTGCAGAGGCGTAGTAACCATTAGGGAGGGAAATACTGGTATAAAGTATTTCAGATGAAGCTGACAGTTGGCCTAACGCTCTGAACTCAATGTTTGTGATGTATTGTGCTCAGTGTAGAAACAGAGTGTAAATTAGTTCTGACGTAGAAGGTACAACCTTCTTGTTTCAGGGACCGTGGTCTTAAAGTTATTGAGCAGCACCTGGTCAGAGCTTTGTTGAAGCCAGAGGTGGACAGCATACTCCTTGGTCCATATAGCAACCAGTGGGGTGGCTCCAGAACTCATTTAAATACTCGAACAGAGGAGTCTTTTACTGCAGTCATCACGCAAGATAAGAGAGTGTGGCCATGGAGCTCAACATTATGTACCCCCATCTTAAAATGACATTATAAACTAAAATTAAGAGGGGAATTAAATTGTTTTAATACCAGGAACTGAGAACATCTCCAATACTAGTTCCCATAGAAACAAACTATTGAAGTCATGATGACAAATACCAACAGAGCTTGAACAAAACAAAACCAGTATTACCTCATGTTACCACTACACAACTGACACACATAGGATACCATTAATAATATATGTCACTATAATAATCATATTAATAAATTCTGTACATATAACTTGTAATTAAAATTGATTGTGATTCCTGGTTCCCTTTGTATTTGAATCAGGACACATATACATTCATGACAGCACTGAATACATATTGTTATTTGAAAAGTTATCAGTGACTCCTTTAAGATATCCTCTTAGAGTGTTATATGTATGTGAGTGTCACAGTGTTGTCAAGTGTGGTGGAATAAATTAAATTGTTTATCTGTCTGTTGTTGTTATGACTTACACTTCATCATACACATACCCTAGACATATAACGTAGTCATCACACTATTCCAGAATAATTCTGACTGAGGTATACATATGTGGCAGTAAGTAAGGTTATCTATAATACACTACTCTTATTAGATATAGATACCTTCACAGCTGATCTCAGTCAGTACACTAAGTCCCCTATAAATATTTATAACATCTCACTTTACCACACTGGCCAGCTTATTATTATTTCAATACATCTAATCTATGCAGC
Organism: Oreohelix idahoensis; assembly: GCA_024509875.1. NCBI lineage: Eukaryota > Metazoa > Mollusca > Gastropoda > Stylommatophora > Oreohelicidae > Oreohelix > Oreohelix idahoensis. The sequence goes on along the minus strand of JAMPIV010011732.1, from coordinate 492,697 downwards.
ATTATCACAGTGCATATTCATGATCATTACTGATATTTCTATTACTGATGGGTTTCGATAAGGGGAAGGTAACTCGGTACTTACCCGTCGATTGTCAAGCAGTTAGTGGCCATCACACCCGGTGGCGTCTCGTAGTGCATAAAATCCTTCGTGCAGTGCCTCAGATCTGGCTCATTCTTTGCATCTTGGCCATGGACAGTTCTCCGCCAAGTTGTTTTTTGTCGGCCTCTCTTTCACTTTCCTTCGGGGGTCCATAGCAAAGCTGTTCTTGTGATGGCGTTCTGATGCTATTACTTGGATTTGGAAAAATAGAGGAAATCTTTGAATAGATATTAAAAGAAATGGAAATAAATTTCAGAAATGTTTACCAATAACGGATAACGATGAGAGGGGGAGAGAGAGAGAAAGAGAGATTGAGACAGAGTGAGTGAGTGAGTGAGTGAGTGAGTGAGTGAGTGAGTGAGTGAGTGAGTGAGTGAGTGAGTGAGTGACAGAAAGTGAGAGAAAGAGAGAGAGAGAGAGAGAGAGAGAGAGAGAGAGAGAGAGAGAGAGAGAGAGAGAGAGAGAGAGAGAGAGAGAGAGAAGAAAATCGTAATGACAACTGAATAAGGCAATAAAGTGCCCAGTTTACTCATTCCAGTTACGAGGCATTCAAAGATCCATGCGAAAACCCAAATTAACTAATAAATACATTCTTTGTATAAAATACGTGTAATTAGTGTTTGATACGACACGACTGGGCTAGGGGTGTATGCACAAACCACAACTCTTGAACGACCAACTTCAATTTCTCAAATTATCTTCACAAATGCCCAGGTAGCACGTAATCCCATTTATTGACAATCCACTTATTTGAACAGCTACATGATACTGAAACTTCTTTTATATCTTCATATTAACAATCCATACGTCTAAACATCACTCACGTATTTGCTTCTCCATGCTTATTCGTACGCAATCATTTATATACATATTCCATTTCAATTTCACGACCAATTACTGTATCAGTATCGTACATCGATCCTCAGATTCCACACAGCTTAAGTCATATGGATGTATTTGACTTCATTCTCAAATACATATGGTCAAGTTGACCATGATCCAGACACTGGTCATACATACACTATAAGGCCTTCAGGACACCTTTCCAATAATTAGACACTGCTAGTCCATCGGTACACAATCTAATAATTCCCGTTGCTACCCCATACATGCACACGTGATCCTCACAACCACGCATAAACCCATTCGCATCCATGCATTGTTTGTGCATCACATAGTCTTCAACTTTAGCGACCTATATAGTGCGCAAAAAGACTTTTAACAGTTTTACTTCTGATTGCAATATAAATAAACAAGAAATGAACACGACCATTGTAAAATAGGTTGTCATAGAAAAGCAGCTAATGAGACAGTAAATGACCTGTGAGCAACCAGGCTAGTCGGTCGCTGTCGCACAGATATACCGCTACTGTATGATAGGTGTATGATAAGGATGACCTATGGAATATTATCATGAAGGTCTCCAAAAATCAGCTCGTTAAGAATAGAAAGAGACATATTCGAGATACGGTCAAGAAGAAGAGAAGGTGAATACTCTACACTAGACAGTGATATCTAATACATCATGAAGAGGAGAATTCAGGATCCCTGTGACATTAACTTCTTCCCTAAGATCTCGGTAAAGAAAGAGCCCCAACCTCCCAAATGAAGGTTTTTTCTTATATGCAAATACTTAACAAAGACATCTCTAGTATATACATTTATAAGGTTAGCATAAAGTAAATAGGATTATTATGAAAGAAATTCACAGATGAAAGGTAAAAATGTAGTTAATTACATATAATAGTGAAACTAGGTAAATATTGAAATTGTGATGGAATATACCCTTGGAAATCTCTATGTTGACATTTGTCTCAGGAGACTAACTGCTATTTGATCTTGAAGAAGGCACTAAATTGATTTAGAATTCTTCACGAAATGATCTTCTGGTACAAGTAGGCTTCGGGCGATGAAGCTTCATTGAATTAATTTATGTCGAGCAATACAGTTGGGAGTAGATGCGTTCACTTCATGACCTGACGTAGTGAATAACGGAACTTGGTTTAGGCAATAAACTTTTGAGTGATTTGAACTTAATATATAGACGAACCAGCTTGTGAATACGTGATTTTGATATATTGACGAATCAACATGTGATTGTTTGAACTTGATAGACAGACGAATGAAATGATGTTGCCACCGACTTGTATAAAAGCGGGTGTGGATATCCTCCTCGTAACTCAGGAAGTTTATGATATTCTATCTTGCGAATTCTGCAATCCTGACGTGGACGTTTTAGCTTCTTTCAAATTTGAAGACAAACATTTAATGTGTAGACTCAGATTTCTGCAGGACTGTGCTCCGTAAGTTTTGGATCTAATATTAATAGTTGACTTTCTTTTTATCTTATTCCTCACTATTGCTTCTTCAAAACTGATCACTCTGTTTTTAATTCTTATACTTGATGGTGTGACACGATAGTGTTAAAAATATAGTTAGCATGAAAGTGTGTGCTCAAGTCAGTCTGTAGCGATGATCTAATAATCCATATGAAGGTGAGGTATGCAACTGTAAATTACTTTTTTACATTATCAGTCATAAAATGATGCAAAAGAAAGAATCTATGATTGAATTAAGCATTAATAAATAGAAGTATGTAACAATATCTCACACATTAGCTATGAGACTACTTGCAAGAAGCAATTACAAATAATGTAATGAAAAAGAAAATATATTAACAATTTGAATAAAGTCTACTAACCGCCTTTCCCTTCACGAATGCCTTAAAAACCACTATCATATTTAACTCTACTAGAATGAGATTATAATAGACTGTGGACTGAAATTATCGAACAGGCTACGTTCTGGGGCTTCCACGTATGCTTTGCGATTGTTGTATAACGTACTGAATTCAGTTGCATGTCACGTTATATTTTCCAATTGCCCTTGTGTGACAATTTCCTATAGGCCCGCCTCTGATCCACTAATTCTCCTTCCACTTTGCTATGTCACATCTGACCATTTGCTTGCGAGGCCCAGCACTGTCAAGCTTTGAAAGGTGGGTGGGCTCCCGCAACAGAGTCTTTGACTGCGTGCCTGATGTGAAGTGATTAACAAAACGTGGCTTATGATTGGTCGCCCGATAGATAAATTATCTACCCCTTTGTAACAGAGTTAGGGACCCCAAGATGCAGCAATAGTGAATGCAGTCAGCGACCCATAGCTGTACTGCTTGCATCAGGATCAGCGAACCAGAGCTGGTCAAGACCGCACTCCACCTCCACGTGGTGGTCCTGGAAACAGTCTGCAGCAGTGCAGTCTGGCTGAGCGAGTGCGGATCGCAATGGGAAGGCAAACCCGGTCCCTAAAAAATGCCGTGCAGAAGTCGGATGTGTCGACCGAAAGGTGCAGATATCACAGCTTAGGCGTAAACAGACACAACGCAACCACCGTCCTTTTCAGGGCGAACGAGGAAGAAGAAGAAGAAGTAACAGAGTTATATCTCTTGTGGCCCAGAGTTGTCTCTTCTTCCCACATTGCCTGGCGCTCAGTCTTTTGTCTCATTGTTGTGTGACCTACTGGTGATTTTTTATATCTTTGAGTGCAGAGACATTAGTACGAGTTTGGAGACATTAGTCTCTGCACTCAACAAATTTCAGCTTCTTAGCTGCCGTCAAAGGTAAACAGCTTCTGTGTCCCAGGTGGCTTAGTCTCGAAAGTCCTTTATTTGAACCGATCCTGCGGATATGCTATTGTATCCCAATGTGGTGATACCTCTTTGTTTAAACAGGGGATTTATGTTATCAAACAAATTCTAGTATAAAAATATTCCAGTAGCCAACGAATGGCAATAAAGTTTAACGAGATCACGAGGTGTATATATATATATATATATATATATATATATATATATATATATATATATATATATATATATATATATATATATATATATATATATATATATATATATATATATATATATATATATATATACCTCGTGTGCCAATTTCCTATAGGCCCGCCTCTGATCCACTAATTTGCCTTCCACTTTGCCATGTCACATCTGACCATTTGCTTGCGAGGCCCAGCACTGTCAAGCTTTGAAAGGTGGGTGGGCTCTCGCAACAGTCTTCAACTGCGTGCCTGATGTGAGGTGATTAAAAAAACGCCGCGCTTCGTCAAAACGGCGCAAAATTATATTTTACAAAAATATGTATGTAACGACTTACAGTATTTACCTATAACTTCAAAGCCCTCATACATATCGTATAGGGGAACTAATATAAAGTTGCCATAGCACTGCATTATTCTATCTCCACTTCAGTTTCTTTTCTTCTTCGTTCACACTCAGACGTCAACTTGAATATGTTCAAAGAAAGCAGCGGTCAGCTTGAAGCTATTTCTATCTCCATAGAGCTTCTCCAGGAATGGTACTGGGGATGGCCACATGTGCTTTCTCTGTTCCTCACATGTTGGGCATCTTTGAAGCAGATGTTCAGCAGTCATTTTATCGGTGCCACAGTCACACTCATCGGTAGCTCCTATCTTTAGCTTGTTGAAGAGGTGGTATCTCAACCTGTTGTGGCCCTTGCGGAGTCTGAAGATTATCACTTGTTCTCTTCTGTTGAGCTGGTAATATACATCATTTCTTGTGTGGCCTGGATGTTCTGCTTCCCATTTGTTCCTGTATCTGCTTCTGATAAAACTTTGCGTCTTCAAAAGTTATACTTGTATCAGGCTGAAGTAGCTTTCCGCCATCCTTTGCCAATCTGTCAGCTTCTTCATTGCCGGAGATGTTGCAGGGAGATGGGATCCTCTGTACTACAACTCGTTTGAATTAGTGGCTCATTTTGTGGAGTACTACTCTTAGGTCATCCATATCTGCATTGTTCTGGCTCTTCAGTGTTTCAATTACTGACAGCACATCTGTAAAGAAAGCAGTTTGTCTCTCGGTGCTTCCCTCTGTCATTAGGACCTCTGCTGCAATTTTCAAGGCCTCTGCCTCTGCTCCGAAGTTGCTTCAGGGTGGTCTGGTAGTCTCCTGAATTTTTTTGGCTTGTTTCTGTGCCCTGCTACCTCTTCTATCCTCCATTGGTTGAAGGTATGTAATCTTTTCGAGTTCTTTAATACGTGTTGTCTTCATGCCTCTAATTATGATTCTCATTGCTTGATTTTGGAGTCTATTTATTTTATCGAAGTTTGACTTAGCTGCTGTTGCCCATGCTGCAATGCTTTACTCTAGGACTGGTCTCACTCGCCCTGTGCATAGTTTCTTTCTTAAGCACACTCTCATCTGCTCCCTAAGCTGTTCCAGTAAGTGTTTTCATGACTGCCATTCTTTGCCATGCCCTTATCCGGTCTCGTTCAATCTGGTTTTTTCAAGTCAAACGGCGATCAAAGGTAATGCCTAGGTAGTTCGGATTTTCATCTTGGCATAAGTTCTTCCCATTTAGTACGAGTTTGGAGCTCTGTTGTTTATGTGAGAAGCAGAATACTGAGTATGTGGTTTTCCCTTCATATATCTTCATTAGCCATGATCAGGCCCACTCTTCCAGTGACGTTAGGGCTTGCTGCATCCGAATGCTTGCCGTAGTGATATGATCTTCAGAGATCCATAGGGCTAAGTCATCTGCGAATGAGGCATTGTGTGTTCTTCTTGGAATATTGTCTGTTATGTCATTCATGTATGCAAGGAACAGTATAGGCGACAGGACTCCCCCTTGGGGACACCCTGCTCCAATATAACTTTCTCACTAGTCTGTCCTTTTAGCTGTATTCTGTCAGTTCTATTCTCAAGGTAGTATATCATCTATTTGTACATTCTCCCACACACTCCAATTCATTGCAGCTTGACTTTCAGTCCCTCTTTCCATACTTTGTCAAATACTTTCTCCAGATCTACCCAAACCACGACTGTATGCCTTTTTCTCTTGGAAGGCATCTTCAACTTCCTGAGCTATATATGTGATCTGATCTTCAGTGGATCTGTGCTGTCTGAATCCTGCTTGGTGTGGGGTTAGAAGGTGTTTTTCTTTTAGGTATCACATCAGTCTGGTATTTATCATGCGATCCACCAGTTTACCTACAGAACTAAATAGGCTGATTGGTCTGTAGCCATTTGGTTCTGTCAGGTCTTTGTCTTTATTTGGAAGAGGTATCAGCATGGCTTCTTTCCATACCTGTGGTACAATTCCTCTTTTCCAGCTGCAGTTTAGGACTGCCAGGAGCTTTTTTTTGCCTCTGTGCCTAGACCTATTAACATTTCTTTGATTATCCCCTCTTTTCCCAGTGACTTCTTTTTCTTGAGTGACCTCATTCGTTACCTCTTCCATTTCTTCCATTGTCAACTTTGCCATCATGTGCTCTCCCGATGCAATCTTTGTGTATTCATGGCATATCTGTTCATCTATAATAACTTTCTTCCTGTTTGTAGGGACATCAATATAATTTGCACTAGCATAGTGTTCTATAAGCACATTTGCAGCTGTTTTGCCTGTGAGCATGTTGTTACCTTGTTTGATTGTGATTTGTTTGTTATAAGATCCTTCGTTGTTCAAGGATCCAACTAGTTTCCGCAGTTTGTTTTCTTCTTTATTTAAGTAGAGATTTTCAGTTTTTTTCCTTCCAACAGTCTCTAGTTGTTTGATTTAATGTTCTTTTATATTTCGCAGTTTAGGCTTTGAGCAGGATATTTGCTTTAGTTGTTTGTTCTTTCTCTGCTGTGTTTCTGGCCTCTGTCACTTCATCTTCAAGCTTTTGTAGCTCTTCAGTCCAGTAAGGTTTAAAATTTTTTCTTGCCCCTCAGGGAATGGACTTGGTGGCTGCTTGAAGTAGTGCTTTGTTCAGGCTTTCAACCATTATTTTCATTTTACTGTTGCGCGTGTTAATGGTCTCACAAAACCTATCTGTCAACATTGCAAATCTGTCACAGCTCGTTTGTAGTTCCATCGAGGCAGTAGTTTTAGTTCCTGGAGAACGTATTCCATATTTATGACCAGCTTTATTGGTTTGTGGTCGCTACCTGCTGGCTGATCAAGCACTTGTCTATCAATTTTGTGGAAAAAGTCCCCATTGAAAAGGCTAGATCAGGGGTGGAAGTGGTATGCCATCTTCTGGACTAAAAACTTGGTTTGTTATGTAGCTTGTTGATAAGGTGGAGATTTGTATCTATCTCCCAGTTCTCCACTTCGTCTCCTGTGCTTGTCTGTATCTGAGTATCCCCATCTTTCAAAGTGGCTGTTGAAATGCCCGACCACTATGCAATTGGAGCCCTTTATTTCCACAGTTTCTTCTGAGAAAACACGCTCAAAGGTTTTGGATTATTAGTTGACCAGAATGATATATCACATTAAAATGAAATTCTGAATGACGATCCAAATCCGCAACTGTATGATAATATATGTAGGATGATAGATTCAACTACAAGATGTCGATTTTTGACCTTAGGTCAAGTTTGGCCAAAAGGTTAAATGAAATAAAAGCAGCACTAATTTTGTGCATGGGGCTTGAAACCTCACCATGTAAAATACGTTGCCACAGAGACCACCCCTGCATTAGCATGTGAGTACATGGTGTGGGCTTCCTGCAAGGGGATCAGCTGAAGTAGTAGTTTAAAGCTCCATAGGAAGAGCAAATGAAAATGATAAATTGTGTATAACTTCAAAGACTTCCTGTGGTTTTCAGGGTTCTCGGGATCTGTGAGTAGAAAAAGAAAACGTAGGACACCGTGACTTGATGTCGTAAGAAGAGACTAACGAGAAGCTGTAAAAACGTCTGACAATTTCATTATCTTAAACAAATTGCTGCAGAAATTACCACAGCTATAGTGCATGACATCATACGAGGGCCAACATGAGCTGTGGTTCAATGCTACTTAAAGGAGAGGACAAAAAATTGAGAAGAAAGACAGGGTAATATTAAGTGCATTCATCGGCTTATTCCTGTAGTTTGTATTGAGCCATAATGTGTCCTAGCATATTTTAATTGTTGTAATTGTCTTGAGCCCTTGTCACTTACCACATATACCAGAGTAAGTGAAACGAAATAAATGATCAGTAGTTCGTGGGGTGTCACGAGGGGTTTTGACAGCGTTGTGCATGTCACGAAATTGGACTGTTCAATTGTTCTTCCATTTTCCTCTCTCTCTCCCCTTTCTATTGTTTCTCATTTTTGCTGCACAGAACTCGGTAATAGAGTCATTGTTTCCATTTGCCAAATTTCACTTCGTATGTCCAGACAAGCGTATCGCCCATCCCTGAGAATTTATTGAATCACTAAACGTGTTAATACCACATTGACTCCAGGTAGATGCGAGCTTGAAGTGTTTACTTAAGATTGCTTAATCCCTTCCCACTCGACTGTTTGGGACAGGTGATTATATATAAACGCAGTCTTGGAAAACATTTGGAAGAGTGAGCAGGAAGTGTGATATAAGTCAACTTTGACACCAGTTTACGGATATCACAACTCTATATATGGACGATGACTATTGAAATTTTCAAACGCATGAGTCATGGAAAGTATTACATGAGGAAAAGTTATCATAACATGTACTTTGAATGTATTGGCTGGCATTTGAAGCGCGAATAAACTATCGCGCTGATTGGGAATTTTGTCGAAAACGCCAGGTGGAAGCGTGGGCCGGGAGCCTACGATGTAACGTAGAAAAGGTTTGACATACGGCACTGTATTCCAGAAATCGTCAACGTAGACAGCTCGGACCTTGCCACATAAAAGAATAGAGTTGGATTCTGAATTTATAGGACCGGACATACAAAAACGTATCAGGAACATCTCTGTATATCAGTAGAAAACTCGCCAATATTAATGCGGAACCCGGAATTCTACAGGACCAGTCATACGTCACACAGGGATTCTAAAATAGAAATAATACCCCAGACGTGTGTTCGTGGCATCTGTGTTAAGTCGCCAAGACTATTCTACTGAGTAGGAAGTCTTAAGATTCCTCACTTATTGAGGTGAGTGTAACATATTCTTTATACTGTGAATTTGACATGTTCATACTTACTAGTGGTGTTAAAGATTCATACTAGGCTGGAAATATCAGCATGTGAAAAGGATACATTCATGAACCACAACAGCAAGGGCTGGTGATTGCTTCATGCTAGTTCTCACGGAAGAACAAAAAGCAGAGGTAACCCCAAATTCCGAATAAGAGCTATAGTGGATTATTAGTTGACAGCTATGCACAGGTTGATGTAATCGTCACTCACTCCAGGGAGTGAGTGATGATTACATCAACCTGTGCATAGTTGTATATTATCATGTTGTGAATGTATGTAAACTTAATGTGTTCCTTCAGACACAAGTCACTGCCGCTGTCCAGTCACAAACGTTTCCTTAAATTAACTGACATAAAGGTGATGTTTTATCACATGCCCTGAGTGATAAGATATACGCTCAGGGCGAGTAGGAATCTGAGAAAATAAATGGCTGACGGACAGCAGGATAAGGCGCCTGATTAATGTCAGGCAAACAAATATTTAGCAGCGGAATTGTTCTTTTATTACCTCTAAAGTTTGTGGTACCAGTACGAGGCGACATGACGTTTTGCTGTACGACCCGGAGAGACCATTTACTGTACTCCTAGACTGTGCTACGAAGCTTGAGATCAACACCTGAAGATTTGTGCTTTGACCAGGAGCGGTTACTTCCTGATTGGTCTGAAAACGTGCCCACACCACAGAGACGAATGTACGGAAAATCAGCATCGGCAGTTCAGCATGTTGGCAAGTCCAATTTTTAGCAGGCCAAAAGCAACTGAACTCTATTCTGATTAAATTCATAAAGCCTAAAGACTTTTCGGTGAAGAAACCTAATTATTTTTTCATACATAATCACCAGTCATATTTATTTACATTTGTTTCAAAATAATTGATCATTAAATTTGTATATGTTGATTTTGACAAATTCTTAGAGAGATAAAGATAGTTATATCTACTTTTGAAGAGCCATTATGAACAATAATAATAATAAGAGGAATTTTGCTGAGATAACTCAGCTTGGGGCTTGAACGAGCTAAATCATACAACATACATCTTCACAAAAGGCGGCGGGTCAGATAAAAAGTTAACGTGCTCAGACGCATTCAGCATTGTTCTTGACTTCTGAAATATCATGTGAATACTTCCTCGAAGGAGAAGCATCATTATCCTTCTATCTACAACTCTGCCAAGAGTAATCTTATGCGAAGACCCACATTAGATACTCTAGGTTTTGGGCCTCTGTTTAAGCACTACTGCAGAGCAAGGGGAGGCAATCCGTGATAGTGCAGTTGGCCAAAAAAATTTTCCGACTCCAGAAATTTTAGAAGTCCGACTACGACTCCACTTTTTTTAACTAGTGATACGGCATACAATTATGCACAGTTAAATGTGTAACTATGGTATGTGTGTAAATAAATAAATACATGGTTTCGTAGATTACATTTTTAACTATTCATTCATTCAAACAGTAATACAAAATAATAAATCATCCACACCTGCACACAAATGACTGCTTTCCCAAATACCATGAGGCAAAATAGTTTCATTTTAACAATGGCAAAAAAATTGACAGTGTCTATAATTTATTTTCATTTCTTGTGTGCTTTTTCTAAATGTGCCAACAAATTTCTAATTGTGATAAAAACTTTATTTATGATCAGAAGCAACTGAAATTTTCCTACATTATGTAAAAATTGATGTACTTTAACATGAAAGTGGTTCTAGGAGTTCTACTATTTTAAAATATTATTTCAATTTTTTAAGCACCCTTCCTTGCATGGATCAAACGTGGATCTGCCTTGACTTAAGTCTCGTAAAATTTAAAGTCTGAGTCAGGACATTTTCACCGACTCCTCCACTAAAAATCACTGACTCCATGATTCCGATTTCGACTCCGACACGACAGCCCTGGGTTTTGACCATTATGTAGGTATGTTAGAAATTTTGTATTAATAAATTATGGAATTTATAACAACTCAAGTCAGAACTGTCCAGTTCAACAATGCAAGGGTAATAAACACGAATCCCTTATGAAATCGAAGTCCATTCACATTATACGCTAATCTTTATTATCATGTTTGACTTCAGTTATTATTATTCCAAAGGATACGTGTAGAGTAACTATATATGTTGGTTGGTGGTATTCCTACTGTAACTGTAGAGTCTTGGGATGCGGATGTTATGTTAGAGTCATGCACTGATCATCACTGAAAAAAGTCTTCTTCAGTTACCTCTGCATCATCGAATGAACCTGTCATATTGACATTGAGTGGGAGTGTCAAGTAACGCGAATGGTGTAGTAGTTCGGTGTAACAGACCACTTGATAATATCTCTCACACACTCTCATGTAATGCAATGACGACTTGAACTGCCGCTGACATTTCAATAGTTTAATGAAGGCACGCACACTGGACAGCACGGATACAGTCATGGGAACATGTTGACATACATTCATTGGTTATTTGAATCGTGGATGATACATTCATGTAGTAGTGAAATAACATTCAACCTAAGGTAGCATTCACTGTTCTGGTACCTAATCGCCGTATCCTCTACTGACTGAACGCGTCAATGAGGATCGGTAAACATACAAAAGTCATTGGCCCAACCTTCATTGCATGGCTAAGTTCTTAAGCTGAGATATGTCCAATGTTTGTATAACACTCATAAACCACGATAGTGGGTTTTCACCTCATAACAAGATCTCGATACCACTGCCCGATAGTAGGATACATAATCTGTTCTCTTGACAGTGATCAAAAAATATGATGACAGGAATATAACATGGCCGCCTTCCTGAGTTGTCGCTCACTCACTCGTAGGAAGGTAGATATAAGCCAAAGTTACTTTATAATGTGCATATAAATAATTTCATAAAGTTTTCCATACAGCTCTACAGTAATCAAGTTAATTCACGTAGACATAACTGCTGTAGGAAAGCCTGTCATCTTCGTCGATACAAAACACGACCCTAGCGATACGAAGCACAATGTTCTATCTAGGCCTAATCGACTCGAGATCATCAAAAATAGGATCTGGCATAACTGGAGTCCGAATCACACATATGAGGAGGATCTCTGACAAATAGACTCTTGCAGAGACATAAACTTCTCCTAGAAAAACATCTATGAATCACTGTTAAACCTTAAACAGTGCCAGCCCTGGAAAAAGCACTCAGCCATCTTGGCGACATTATCGGAACTCTTCACAACCCAGTAGGACTACAAAAACCTGCGCTAGATTCCGGCAGAAAGAATATAGTCCGACCTGAACATATAAAGGTATGCAATATACGACTGAATCTTCTTTCACAAGACAAGTAGTACACATGAATTCAGGCCATAAACATAACAAGCAAAATTAATCTATTTTCTGGCCCGAACAAATAAGAAATGACATGAATACAATATCCTTGCGCCGAGTCAATATCAAGAAAGATCACTCATATAATCAAAAGTGTAAATCAATCATGAATTATCTAGCTTTACCAGAGGAAGCATTTTCATACACAAATGAATGCTAGTATAATAACTTCATCGATTTCACAAAAGCCTTCGATCGAGTCTGGCATGAAGGCTTATGGCAAGTAATGAGAAAATTCAATTTTGATACCAACATCATAGATATCATTGAAGCACTATACAAGGACGCAAGCAGTGCTGTTTTTGCAAGCAACGACATTGGAGAATTTTTCAAAACAACTGTAGGAGTTCGGCAGGGATGTATCCTGTCCCCAGTGCTCTTTAATATTTATCTAGAACATATTATGCAGGAGGCTCTCTACGATTATAAATCAACCATATCGATTGGAGGCCGACCTCTGTGCAACCTACGTTTTGCTGATGATATTGATCTGATAGCTGGATCAGAATCAGAACTTCAAGACCTTACCTCTAGACTGGAGAAAGTAACAAGAACGTATGGGATGGAAATTAATATAGAAAAAAGCAAGATATTGGTGAATAGCCATAAGAAACATGTTCCGACCAACATTACGTTAAATGGGCAAACGTTAGAAGAAGTTAACACCTTTAAATATCTCGGGTCCACTATATGTAGTGATGGAAGATCAAGTAAAGAAATCAAGACAAGACTTGAGATGGCCTCAGCTGCCATGACAAAGTTGAATGTGATCTGGAAAAGTAACATCAGTTTTCCTGTGAAGATCAAATTATACAAATCACTTGTATTATCTATTCTCTTGTATGGGTGTGAGAGCTGGACACTCACTGCAGATACGGAGCGAAGGATTCAGGCTTTCGAGCATAAATGTTATAGAAGAATTTTGCGCATTTGCTATAAAGAGCACAAAACAAATGTCTATGTTAGAGAGAAGATAAACACCTATGCAGGCCACCAAGAACCACTTTTGTCAATAGTGAAACATCGAAAGCTTGCCTGGTTTGGGCATGTAACTCGTCATGACTCCCTTTCGAAAACGATCCTTCAGGGGACAGTCGAAGGTAAACGGAGAAGAGGAAGGCAAAGAAAATCCTGGGCTGATAACATCAAAGAATGGGCAGGACACGGTTTTTCCACACTTGTACGCATTGCTGAGGATAGAGAGCAGTGGAGGACCCTGTCTGCTGATGCTTCCACCATGGCACCCCTACGACCCATGACGGGTTACGGGCTGAGATGATGATGATATATTTTCCATATTAAATAGCCATATCGTATTTTTGTAATATGTGCGTCAAAATATGCACGCAACAGATTACCACACCCCTCGGGAAAAAAAATGGTACATTTTTTTTTTTTAGAAATACATCTAGGAGCAACATACAATAGGCTCACAACGCACCAATAACAATGCGCAGATGATAAGCATTGAGAATATATTTCATGAACTTAGAGAAAGTATTTCTCTAAGTATAAATATTTCCAGAGAGGTGTCACCAACGCATACTACAATACTGGCAATGCCACACTTTCTACATCAGTTTATACATAAATTTCATCTTAGATACCTTAACATCATGATCATCAAAGACGAAAAAAACATTGAAAGATCAGCGGTGAATAAACATCAATGAACCGCTAAGTAGTGTTACAATCAATATATGATATATTACATATGTGTACACATTTCAACATAGGAACAACTGTAGCAAAGTTAGGCATATAATTTAACAGTTATGTATCATGTGGGCATCTAGACAAAATATCTGCCATCACATTTTCTGACCCACGGATAGCTCGCACCGAAAAAAGAAACGGCTGCAGAGCAATCGCGTATCGCGTTGATCTCGCGCTCTTCAGATTTTTACTCTGAATAGCCGTAAGAGCTTTCTGGTCAGTTTCCACAATGAAATGCGCGCCAAGAAGAAATCTTTGCAGTTTAAGGATTGACTAAACCATAGCCAATAATTCACGGTCTAGGACCGAGTAATTCTTCTCTGCGGCATTTAAGTTTCGAGAAATATACATCACAGGATGCAGAGTTCCAGAGTACTCTTGCATTAGTGCTGCTCCAATCCCTGTGGATGAAGCGTCACTACAAAGAATAAATGTCTTATCCTTAGAAGGCAATACTAGGATAGGTGAAGTAGAAAACATAGTTTTAACCTTATCCAAAGAGGATTGACATTCTTGAGTCCAATGGACTACATTAGGAGACCCTTTCTTTAGCAAGGAAGAAAGAGGTGACATAATGGAGGACAGATTCGGAATGAATCGTCCATAAAATTGTATTAGACCTAAGAGCCTTCGCACTTGCTTTTTAGTCTTAGGAATAGAAATGTTAAGTATCTTACTTGTATTATGGTCCTCTGTTTTTAGGAACCCATGACCAACACGGTGACCTAAGAAAGATATTTCGCTAAAACCAATACAAGCTTTAGATGGTTTCGCTGTTAGGTTATGCTCGCGTAAGATAGACAATAGTTCATTTATCCCATTATAGTGATCGTTCCAAGTATCACTGAAAAGACAGATGTCATCAAGATATGCAATGACATCTGAGCGATGAGATAGGATTCGACGCATCATGCGTACGAATGTTGCAGGGGCGTTCATAAGGCCGAAAGGCATAAAATTCCATTGGAATAGACCCCTAGGCGTCGAAAAAGCAGTAAACGGTTTGGCGTGTTCGGATAGTGGAACTTGCCAATATCCCTTAGACAAGTCGAGTTTAGTAAAGAAATGGGAATTCGATAGTCTCGTAAGTAGCTCTTCTTGTAAAGGCATAGGTTCAGCATCAAATTTCGTCACTTGGTTCAATTTGCGATAATCAACGCAAAGACGTATGTTGTTGTCTTTTTTTTCGCACGATAACCATCGGCGAAAAATATGCTGATGTGGATGGTTCAATAATTGTTAACTCTATCATCTCATCCAACTCTTTTTCTACCTGTGCTTGAAAATGTATCGGGATAGGATACGGTCTGACTCTTATAGGATTATGGTCAGTAAGAATAATGTCATGTTGAATGACGTCAGTTTGACCAGGAATGTCAGTAAGGACATCCTGAAATTGTTCTAACATAGTAGAGACTTGTTTCTGCTCTCCTGGAGATAATTCGGGAGAAATCGCAACATCTTTCCATGATTCATTAGAGTGAAGAGGAATCATTGGAAAAGGTAGATTTACATCCGAGAAAATCGTTTCCTCATCCTGTATTACTGACAGTGATGAGTAATGTCCGTGTTGGACTGGAAAATCGTCCGTTGCCTGGAAAACAGGTTGTAAATAATCCGGACGTTCATGGAATTCCGTGAGCATGTTGATGTGGAAGGTTTTATGCTTCCCGTCAATATCGACGATATAGTCAACATCGGAAACTTTTGATATTATATCGTACGGACCTTTCCAAGAAATAAGAAGTCTGTTTTCTCTACAAGGTAGTAGGACCAATACTTTGTCACCTGGACAGAGTTGTCGCAAGCGTCTGGTCTTATTGGCAAATTGCCTTGCCTTCTGTTTCGCAAATTCAGAAGAAGCAGTTGCCAATTTGCATGCTTCAATAATCTTGTGTCTAAGTGCAATGACATATTCGTAAGAGGATTTTGTGTCATCGACAATATTATCAGCAGTTATGAGATCATGAAGTAAGGGCATAGGACCTCGCGGTTTCGCGCCGAAGACAAGTTCAAAAGGAGAAAATCCTGTATGTTCGTTGGCGACCTCTCTATATGCAAAGAAAGCCGCGGGTAAAACCCTGTCCCAATCCTGAGGATGATCCTCAGTTATCTTACCTAGTAGGTTTTTCAGAGTTCTATTCAGACGTTCCACCATCCCATTGGACATAGGATGATAAATACTACTCAGAGATCTCTCTATCTTTAGAGTCGACATCACTTGAGACATGGTATCCGATATAAGTTGGGTACCATGGTCCGATAATATTTCTGCTGGAAATCCCAAACGAGAAAATATTAACCAAAGAGCATCTGCAATATCAGTAGTAGTTATGCTCTTTAGAGGAACAGCCTCTGGCCAACGTGTGCACATATCCAAACACGTCAAAATAAATTGGTGTCCTCTAGCAGACTTTATCTTAAATGGACCAATGATGTCTATCGCCATTTTTTGAAATGGTCGAAAGGGAATGTCTGCAGCCTGAATAGGTGCAGCATGGCGTGGACCTCTGGATTTAACCTCTTGACATACTTTACAAGATCGACATTAGATTCGTATGTCCTTATTCACAGCAGGCCAAAAGAAAGATGCAAGAACTCTAGATTTAGTACGGGAAAAACCCATATGTCCAGCACACTGAAAATCATGAGCGTGCTGTAAGATTTTAACTCTCATATTTTTGGGCACAAGAATTTGAGAATGAATGGATTTAGCGGAGTCTTGTACCATACGTACAAGTACGCCATTCCTCATCGTAATCCAAGATTTACGATTTGTATCCTTATTCGGATCACCTTTTGTTGCCAGAGTAAAGAATTTCTTTAGAGTAGGATCATCTTCCTGCTGTTTTATAAAGGAAACATGCGAAATCTCCAAGAGATCACCTTGGTTCTGGTCATTATTATCTCCAGAAGGCGAAGATTGCGGCATGTTTAGAGCTTGAGCTCTAGTGACTACAGCATTTGCAGTATGCATATTATCACTTTCCCACTCGGCAATTTGTTGCGGAGTGCATTCTTTCGCACCATGAATGCGACCGACGATAAGATCAGCGATCGAATTCGGCAGCAGACATGCGTGCACATCTCCTGTAAAGAAGGGAGTAGAGATGTTGATAATGGCAGTGGAGTACTTCTCCAATGTGCCACCAAATGTTATGCATTTGATTATCTTGCCAGTGGCTCGAGAAGGATCTATAAGTGACTACCTCACTCCAATGGTTGTGCACCCGGAATCGAAAAGAATTGAGACCGGAGTACCATATACTAGACCTCTATTCAATACAAGAGCACCTCTTCCATCATGCGCGACTGACGCAGGAAGAGCAGGAAGAGGATGACCACAGCTTAAAGTCGAAACTGTGGTTGGCTCGAATAATGTTTTGCATTGGGAACACTGAAATGCTCTGTCAAAATCGAAAGCAGAACATCCCACACTATTAGAGTCTTTCTTATCATTGGTTTGATTACCGGCTTCGTGAAACTCTTGTTGTGCAGAGTTAGCCTGGTAATGAGATTTACCATGTCTTTTGTGTTGTGATCTACCTCGGTTATAATTGCCTCTGTAATTATTATTCCCTCTGTTATAACCCCTATTTGGGTTTGAATCACAATATTCATGATCATAATCATCATGCTCATTATAATGAGTATCCCTGTAATGTTGGTTTTGTTGTTTCCATGAAGAACTTGGGTAGTTCCTATGGTTACTCCCTTTTCGGAAATTTCTATAATTATGGGCACCCCTCGCGTATCGAGGACTGTCAGCCCGATTCCAGTTCTTCGAAGAAGAACCCTGATTTGAGTGGTTACCTTGGTTTTGATACTTATTCCAATTAACCTTTTTATCAAATTTATTTTGAGCTCCTTGGAATTTGTGTGAGTAATTATGATTATATTCTGTTGCTGAAGCAACTGGCATACCCTCTTTAATGTTAGTGTTACTAAGAATCATGACAGGGTGTGCCGTGGCATACTGGTCACAATATTCTTCCATTTGCTTTAATGTACTAGGTTTACGCTCATGTAAAAACTCTAGGAATGGTTTATTTACCGAAGACATGACCTTGTATCTTAGCAATAAATCCGTAAGACCATCAAATGTTTTCTCTATTTTGGATAATTCAATCCATCGTGATAGTGTAAGTCGTGCTTTTGAAATGAATTCTGAGAATTCTACACCTACCTCAGGTCTCATTGTTTTAAACAAAAGACGATAACCTTCTTCTGACAGCTGATATCTCTTTATCAAAGCTGCCCTAATAGCATCATAATTATCCTTGTCGGCCTCTTCAACCAAACATAACTTAGTCAGAGACTCCCCTTTTAGATTTTCAGACAACTGATTCACATACTGTGATTTGTCAACATTATGAGCTCGACAAGCACGTTCAAATCTAGAAAGCCAAAATGTTATATCATCACTGGTAGAGTTGAACGCTGGCACCTTGACCTTATAATTAAAGGGTTTACCATTACCACCAGATGCCTGATTAACATTACTCATACTTGTCAATCTTAATTTCTCTAATTCAAACTCATGTTCTCTTATTGCTTTTCTCTCTTCAGCTTCTCTATCTAATTTTTTTTGTTCAGGAGCAGCTTCTAATTTTTTCTGTTCAGCAGCAGCAGCAGCTTCTAATTTTTTCTGTTCTGCCACAAATCTCCTTTCCTCCACCTGCATCTGCAATTTCTTTTGTTCAGCAGCAGCATCAGCTTCTCTTTATAATCTTTTCTCTTCAGCCAGGGCTTTTCTCTCTTCAGCAGCAGCAGCTTTTCTCTCTTCAGCAGCTAATGCTTTGTCATATTGAGCCACAGCCCATTCTTCTAAATCTTTCCCAGTCTTATCAAGGGCTTTCCCTTGTGCAATAAAGTAATCTAATGTAGACATCTTGTCTTATTAAATTAGAAACCTGAAAAAGTAAATAAATTACCCTATTTCACTTTCATGGGAGACAAGTCTATACTATAGACTTAGTCTTAGTGAAAACCTTGTATGGTTATTTTGTTTATAATATAACCAATGATAACTTGAGTACCTGTGGAAAACAATATCTGTATATCCCAAACACTGTGGGAGACAACCATTAGAAAGGTCTTGTATACTTCCTTAATGTAATCAATGATCACTTGAGTACCTGTGGAAAATAATATTTTCTATCCCAATCACTGTGGGAGACAAACCTTACAAAGGTCTTGTACACTTTCTTAATGTAATCAATGATCATAAGTACTGGTCTGTACTATAATATAAATATATTCAAATATACCTTATATATTATCTGTCAACCAAAGACATTAACAAGGACAAACAAGAAAAGACAATATGAAAACAATTGCAGGAATCAAATTAAATAAAATAGAAAAAATCAAAAAAAAAATGATCACAGAATCTGTGATGATAACCGCAATGAAATCAACAAGACAAATAACGCCACAGTGTATAAACATAAGGGTGTAAAGAACTGAAATGAAAGGAAAGATGAGACCTACAATATACAAACAAATCAAACAAAACTAAAGAACATAGAAATATTCCAAAAACAACAAGAAGTACAGTCTTCACAGCTAACAAATATTTGCAAACAATGTTGCATGCAAATTTCAATTAAGAAATTTGCTCCCTATAGACCGCTAGAGCAAGACCAATGTCACTTGGTATTTCTTGTTCTAGTCACCTCCCATCCAGGCCCGCAGAATACAAACTAACTTAACACACAACAAATAACATATAAACATAAATACATGTAAACCTTAATAGCATAAATGCATACATAATATTATTAAATAATATGGCAATGTGATGTTAATAGAGTGTCGCAGAAAGGATGTGTTGCAGAGAAGGCTTATCTTTTATTCAAAATAATTTTTCACTTTTAATAAGTTATTAAATTATTGAATTAACTTATTACAATGTTCAATTCTTTTGAAGATCCAACTATGAAATATGCACTTTATGTCCAACAACACTATGATTCTTCTGTACAGGATCAACAATCACTTCTTTCTTCTGTACGATGAGAAATGTCAACAGTACTGTTCCCGATATTTTCTACACTTGATACAACTGTCCTGTGTAATACCATCTGTACAGCGAAAAACTGTCAACAAGCGCTGACCTAGATACAGCATTCGATCGGTAATACAGGTCAAGCTGACATCGACTGCCCCGTTGTAACTTGTACACTGGTGTTCATTCGTGTCGTATGTGGCGTCAGGGATGGTCTGGTTATCATAACCCCAGGAATCTGGTTCACCACTGTAGAGTGTCAGTGTGGAGCTGCCGGGGACAGTTTCAATATGGTTTAATGAAGGCACGCACACTGGACAGCACGGATACAGTCATGGGAACATGTTGACATACATTCATTGGTTATTTGAATCGTGGATGATACATTCATGTAGTAGTGAAATAACATTCAACCTAAGGTAGCATTCACTGTTCTGGTACCTAATCGCCGTATCCTCTACTGACTGAACGCGTCAATGAGGATCGGTAAACATACAAAAGTCATTGGCCCAACCTTCATTGCATGGCTAAGTTCTTAAGCTGAGATATGTCCAATGTTTGTATAACACTCATAAACCACGATAGTGGGTTTTCACCTCATAACAAGATCTCGATACCACTGCCCGATAGTAGGATACATAATCTGTTCTCTTGACAGTGATCAAAAAATATGATGACAGGAATATAACATGGCCGCCTTCCTGAGTTGTCGCTCACTCACTCGTAGGAAGGTAGATATAAGCCAAAGTTACTTTATAATGTGCATATAAATAATTTCATAAAGTTTTCCATACAGCTCTACAGTAATCAAGTTAATTCACGTAGACATAACTGCTGAAGGAAAGCCTGTCATCTTCGTCGATACAAAACACGACCCTAGCGATACGAAGCACAATGTTCTATCTAGGCCTAATCGACTCGAGATCATCAAAAATAGGATCTGGCATAACTGGAGTCCGAATCACACATATGAGGAGGATCTCTGACAAATAGACTCTTGCAGAGACATAAACTTCTCCTAGAAAAACATCTATGAATCACTGTTAAACCTTAAACAGTGCCAGCCCTGGAAAAAGCACTCAGCCATCTTGGCGACATTATCGAAACTCTTCACAACCCAGTAGGACTACAAAAACCTGCGCTAGATTCCGGCAGAAAGAATATAGTCCGACCTGAACATATAAAGGTATACAATATACGACTGAATCTTCTTTCACAAGACAAGTAGTACACATGAATTCAGGCCATAAACATAACAAGCAAAATTAATCTATTTTCTGGCCCGAACAAATAAGAACGGACATGAATACAATATCCATGCGCCGAGTCAATATCAAGAAAGATCACTCATATAATCAAAAGTGTAAATCAATCATGAATTATCTAGCTTTACCAGAGGAAGCATTTTCATACACAAATGAATGCAAGTATATATTTTCCATATTAAATAGCCATATCGTATTTTTGTAATATGTGCGTCAAAATATGCACGCAACAATACGTTACACAACTGCCATGTGTCCATAATTCATTCTCAACCACTTGTTATGTTCCGCATATAAACTATATACATGACCAGAGACATGAGGGCACTGGACATAAGCCCAGAAACCTGGGAGAATGAAACTGCTGATCGCACTAAGTGGCGATGCTCTGTACGGCGCCACCTCAGATTGGGCGAAAAGAAGCTCTCACTGCAAGGAGAACGAAAAAGTCGAAAAGAACACCAGGAAAATAGCAGCTGAGGACTGTCACCTCAGAGGCCCATTCCCATAGTCAGTTAAGACTGAAGGGGCTATTATTATTATTAAACTCTATACGACAGTCCACTTCAATTATATCATTTATTGATCTCTTGGGCAATATTTATCAATCTTCCGAAAAGCTAGTGGGCAACACCACGCGCCAATGGAATAATACTGACACTTAATCTGAAATAATGACACTATTTTATCACTGTAAAAAATAAACATCGTAATCTGAAACACACGACTAGTCCACAATGACATTGCACACATAATCCACAAAAATACGACAAATCCATCAGGAAACTAGATACATAATAATCTCGTTGCTATACCAAAGAACAGAACGTCATCATCACAACCACACAAAGTTACATACACACCAATGCCTTTGTGCATGTCAAACAGCTTTAAAATTTAAGTCCCTATCTAGCGCACAAAACAAGGACAGTAACTCGGTTGTCTTTTATGAGACAAAGAATGAAGAGTATTACTGCTCCCTCAGGGATGTCGTACGATGTAAATAATTATGAGGTTGTGCAAGGCGCTGGCAACCTCAGTACGTAAAACATACTACTACGGAAACCACTGCTGCACGAGCATGCGAATTTTCGGTGCAGGATTCACGCTTAGAGGGGGGGGGGGCAGTTGCAGCGATTACTCCATTCTCCATAGGGAGCTAAAAGGACGATGATGATGATGATGATGATGACTAGTTTCTTTTTATGAGAATAGAAAGCCACCAGTAACAGAAGTAACCTATGTAGTTCCCGGGGGGGGGGGGGGGTCAATGATGAGACAAAGAAAAAAATAGGACTACCGCTCCCTCAGGCAGTCCGTCATCATCATCATCTCAACCCGTAACCCCTCATGGGTCGTAGGGGTGCCATGGTGGAAGCATCAGCAGACAGGGTCCTCCACTGCTCTCTACATCATCATCATCTCAACCCGTAACCCGTCATGGGTCGTAGGGGTACCATGGTGGAAGCATCAGCAGACAGGGTCCTCCACTGCTCTCTACATCATCATCATCTCAACCCGTAACCCGTCATGTGTCGTAGGGGTGCCATGCTGTAAGCATCAGCAGACAGGGTCCTCTACTGCTCTCTATCCTCAACCCGTAACCCGTCATGGGTCGTAGGGATGCCATGGTGGAAGCATCAGCAGATAGGGTCCTCCACTGCTCTCTACATCATCATCATCTCAACCCGTAACCCGTCATGGGTCGTAGGGGTGCCATGGTGGAAGCATCAGCAGACAGGGTCCTCCACTGCTCTCTATCCTCAGCAATGCGTACAAGTATGGAAAAACCGTGCCCTGTCCATTCTTTGATGTTATCAGCCCATGATTTTCTTTGCCTTCCACTTCTCCGTTTACGTTCGACTGTTCCCTGGAGGATCGTTTTCGAAAGGGGGTCATGACGAGTTACATGCCCAAACCAGGCAAGCTATTGACGTTTCACTACTGACAAAAGTGGTTCTTGGTGGCCTGCATACGAGAGCCGAGATAAGTGGCAGCATGCATTCATCACCTTAGGGATGGTCGGTACAAGAGGCAGTCCGTACAAGGCGACTAACATGAAGTTATACAAGGAACAGGCAACCTCATCATGTAAGACAAATTGCTACGGAAACCACCGCATCATGGGCTTAAGGATGCTTCATGTAGGCATCGTACCATGGGATAAAATGGATGGGTATGAAAAAAAATCGAAAAAGATGATTCGTCTTACGAGGACAAAAGAGAAAGAAAATAGCCAACGTTGCGGCCACAAGGTCTTCGTCAGGGAAATGAAAGAAAAAAAGTGAGGGCTAGATAGGACACATAAGAATCTAATTAAATATAAAAATAATAATCATAAAAATAAAACATACGTACTTCCCTAAAGGCAGCTAAGACCCAGCTTGCCTGCCGAAGAGAGAGTGCGTCACCCGGAAAGGAAATGACTGACACTTCCGGATGTAAACAGTACATTATGGCAGATAAAGGGAACGAATAGTGAGAATCAAACATAGGAAAGTCTACAAAGAGTAGAAAAATGGGATGCGCAAAAACAATGTGCATGAAACGGAGAATCCGAAAAGGGGTTAACAAATCCGGTTAGGCACGCTTTTCAGCAACTCAGTAAGAAGCGTGAGTGAAGCAGTGCAGGTCGCACATTACCAAAGTATACAAGGGTAGTCATGTTGAGACGACAGTGACTTGCTCAAGATTCTATGTAAATTCGTAGGTCTGCGGCGGCAGATGTGGGCAGTACAAGTCGTCAATATATATTGTATTATCCTGACAAGGAGGTGAGGATTGATTGTTATGCTCTCATTCGTTAATACGGTACGTAGAACGCAGTAGTTACGATAGTGGTGTGGGCCTGTTGTTCGGGCCAGTATAGAGGTCAGCTAAAGTTCAGGGAAAGCATCATTCCCTGGAGTCGCCCGGTGATTGCAACTCAGTAACCTGAACGTGAACAATAATAGTTAAATAGGCAAAGCCGTTAGAGAAGAAAGAAGATAAGCACCAGTAACATCAAAATAGAGCCAGATAGAGCAACGTAATACAGTCTACTATCATTAGCAAGTGAGCTGTATGAAAGTATGTCGACAGGACCAAATTGTTGGAGGTCCAACTATATTACTGTTGTACAGTGTAAATAAACAGTGTTCCTATTCAAGCGGTGTTCCTCAAGTTTTATATAGAAGTACCACTTCGCATTGTATGACCACTCTGTGTGTTGTTGTACACATCCACCATCATCATGTCATCGCTATCTACTGAGGCAAAGAAACTGGGCATACAGCGGCCATTTGGGGTAACCACCTGTCAGCGCAGGCGGCCACAACATACTAAGAAGCTAAAAAATGAAACTGAACAGGAAACTACCAAAACGTGATAATAATGAGGACTGGAGATAGAGTGGGCGAATGAGTGGGAGATAATTAAATATAAAATCAAAAATCAAAAAATTATTTTAATTAATTTAGAACTAGAAAAATTGAATAAGAGTGGAAAGGGTCAAAATAAAATAGGAGTGGAAAGTGTAACCTTAGACAAATGGGACAAACTCCAGTAGTGCTACCATGCTCCATAAGACGCCCGAAGCAGTATTAATGAATGAGATATAAATAGGATAACAAACCTTGTTAATCGTCATTATTTAAGGCTGGATCGCCTTAAGTACATATCCGGTGTTCCGTATTGCGAAGCGTGCCAATGACCTATGTCTACGAAGCACTATTTTTGTGGCGCCTAGCTGGCAGTGAGAATAGTGTGATTCGGTTCCATACCTAGGCCGTGGTGCCATTTGGAATGTCCTGGGTTCGATTATCCGGTAAGCCACTCACGTCTGTTGTTTTTTTCTGTTGTCTAGTTTTCTACTTCTTTATTTCTCACGAGTGCCTGAAACATATCTTTATGTTTGTATTATTTATTTATTCTTGTTAATCGTCCACTCCACAAATACGGAAGTACTAACAAACAGAGCAACACAAAAAGTTAAGTCAGGGTCAATAATTTCATAATGTTCGTCAACAAAGACAGAAACTGCTGGGAAAGAAATCATAGCAAACAATGAGAAAGAGATGCGTGTAAAATACTACGGTCCGTCATGTCCACCCGTGACACACACAACGTAATAAATTAATAACATGAGGACAGACATTGCTATGGCAACGAGGCAGGCTCTATAATCAGACTGTTTGTGGTTTTGGACAAGACAAGCCGGAGGCATTGTAAAGAAATAATAAGTGTACGGCACAGTGATACAATAACAAGTCGCTGGGATTTTCAGGAGACATGACTCAACGACGAAAAAAAAAGAACTTTGTAAGAAAATTTTTCCCGCCACAATCACGGAATTACAGTATTTTCTTGTCACAAATTCTTCACAGTTTAGTATTACATATCCTTCCTATGTTTTAATGTAACTTTTCAAAAGCCACATTTTCAGAACAATTGCATCCATATTATCACAGCAATTGCATGTTACTGAGAGATGTGCTTAACAAAGGCAACAACAAATTGCATATTTCCCTAAGATGATGAATACATGCTGCCATTTATCTCGGCTTTCTTTAACTTCTTTTTTCTGTGCAGGTACATAAAGATCGTCCTGTTCTGTCACATAAATTTTCTGCTACATGTGCTCTCTTTTTACCTGGTCTTCTTGCTCATTCCTCGAAAATTTGCTGCCACTTGTTGAGGTGATACCCAGTTTTTCTCAAGAATATTATAATAGACCAGAAAACCCTACGGAGCATATGTTTCTTATCCCAGAACCCCTGAATAAATAGATAAATAAATGCATAAAGATAGATAATTAATAGACACTCGCTAGACAGAAAGTTAGACGAAAGACAAGAGAGAGAAATATAAAGTGATAGGCTTACTGGGAAGCGAACCAAGTATGCACAGCCAACTAAAAAAATGCTTCATTCTCACGACACCTACGTACAAGGGGATTGACATAAGTCTTGGGCCTGACCATGAAGGACATGTCACAGAGAGCTGAAATTTTGTATAGTGTTTATTCCTTTTCAAAATAGCCAATTCCTGAATTGACACACTTCTGACATCTCTGCTTAACCTTGAAAAGTCCTTGGGAGTAGAACACCCTTTTTTTCAAACTAAAGCAGTCATCACATGCCAGTATAACCTCTTCAACGCTGTCAAAATGATTTTCTTTTAGCTGTTTTTTAAGATTTGGGAATAGAAAAAAGTCTGATGGAGCCAAATCTGGAGAATATGGTGAGTGTGGAAGAATTTCAATATTCAAATCGTTGGCTGCTAGCTGCACAAGCCGTGCTTTGTGAGAGGGTGCGTTGTCTTGAAGCAAAGGAAGATTTTGAGTGCGCGTTGTCGTGAAATATTCTAATCCACATATATAAATTATCAGGTAAATATAAAGCCTAACAAATAAATTCTAATAAAGAAAAGAGCAATGGTAAAATAACAGTGCTGTCACAAAGAATGTACTCGAAATCCCCCTTTGTTTTATGCTTCGTCTGCAAATTGTAACGTTTCCACGTTAAATATAAGCCACTGCATAAATACAAGCGTTTCCAAAACACATTAAAACGGGTATTGCATTTCTAAGAAAAACATTGAGAGGCACACTGCGTAATGACCTAAATTAAGCCTAACATTAATTATACTACGTTACAAAAACGAACGAACAGATGGACTCAAATAGAAAGAGAGAGGGAGGGCTGAAAATCAGGAACGCATGCAACACGCGTCGCGCGATACACAATTACTACTATCACGCGTGTAAGGCCACATGCACTAACTTTTTTCAGACGGACAGTGATAAAAACACTAACCTTCCCAGAGTTAGGTTTTAAAATCTTGAAAAACGCTTATTAGAAAAGATAACATTAGATGGGTTTACGTTTGAAAACATTACAGTACCCAGACAGCACATCTTCGAAACAGGAGGTAGAAGAAATTGCATATTTTGAACGCAGCCACTTAGCTCTTTTAAATTTGTATATTTGGGTTCCTTAGGGCTTGCTGACAAAGAATATGTAAAACGTTACGCAAATAGTCTAGGAATTACCAAATTATAACCAAAATAAAATAGTGGGGATGCCTGACAGCATGAAATCATTTCTGCTCATAAAATTTTTTTATAACGTGTTTGAAAAAACCTTACGTTACAGAAATAGCCTACCATGTTAACTCCTAATTGATTGGAGCGCAACAAATATAAGACTAAACACGATTAGTCGGGCTATAAATACTATCTTGCGTTGTTATGGGAAACGAATAGAAGGAGTATTTTTTTGAAAAGATGTGGAGACGTGGTTTCATTGGTTAGAGCTGCGAATATACACAATTCAGAGCGTTAGTTCGAGACCACTAGTTCAAATAAGCTTGATGAAGCAACAGTGCGTTGAAGCCAGCTCATATTTTTGCTAAATAAAAGCCTGGAACATAAGCAGATGGGAATTTGTGCCAGTATTTGTGCCAGAATTCATTGCTAGTCAACGTATCTGTGTATTTCCATGAATTGTGGTAGGTTTGAAATATTCAATATCTTTTAATGAAAATTGAATGTAAATTGTTAATTTATGCCTGTATATATGTGTAGTTCAGTAGCGAACATGAGGAAAAGCCTATAATGCTCCAGCCTGAACAGAAGGTGTCGGAGGGAAGTAAAACTGCATGGAATGGCCAAACAGTACACTGACACCTAGATTATTGATTAGACAGAAATAATGCTGGAATTGCAGAGGCGTAGTAACCATTAGGGAGGGAAATACTGGTATAAAGTATTTCAGATGAAGCTGACAGTTGGCCTAACGCTCTGAACTCAATGTTTGTGATGTATTGTGATCAGTGTAGAAAGAGAGTATAAATTAGTTATGACGTAGAAGGTACATCCTTCTTGTTTTCAGGGACCGTGGTCTTAACGTTATTGAGCAGCACCTGGTCAGAGCTTTGCTGAATCCAGAGTCGGACAGCATACTCCTTGGTCCATTTAGCTATCAGTGAGGTGTCTCCAGAGCACAGGGGAGAAATCGAGCAGAGGAGTCTTTTCCTGCCGCCATCACGCAAGATAAGCTGATGTGGCCAGCTGAGCTCAACATTATGTACCCCCATCTTAAAATGACAGTGTAAAATACAATTAAGAGGGGAATTTAATTGTTTTAATATCAGGAACTGAGAACATCTCCAATACTAGTTCCAATAAAGACAAACTATTGAAGTCATGATGACAAATACCAACAGAGCTTGAACAAAACAAAACCAGTATTACCTCATATTACTACTACACAACTGACACACATAGGATACTATTAAAAATATATGTCACTACAAGATTCATATTGATAAATTCTGTACATATAACTTGTAATTAAAATTGATTGTGATTCCTGGTTCCCTTTGTATTTGAATCAGGACACATATACATTCATGACAGCAATGAATACATATTGTTATTTGAAAAGTTATCAGTGACT
Source organism: Oreohelix idahoensis (assembly GCA_024509875.1). Taxonomy (NCBI): domain Eukaryota; kingdom Metazoa; phylum Mollusca; class Gastropoda; order Stylommatophora; family Oreohelicidae; genus Oreohelix; species Oreohelix idahoensis. The sequence continues at coordinate 463,853 of JAMPIV010011732.1, read as the reverse complement.
CCTTTAAGATATCCTTGTAGAGTGTTTTATGTATGTGAGTGTCACAGTGTTGTCAAGTGTAGTGGAATAAATTAAATTGTTTATCTGTCTGTTGTTGTTTTGACTTACACTTCATCATACACATACCCTAGACATATAACGTAGTCATCACACTATTCCAGAATAATTCTGACTGAGGTATACATATGTGGCAGCAAGTAAGGTTGTATATAATACACTACTCTTATTAGATATATATACCTTCACAGCTGATCTCAGTCAGTACACTAAGTCCCCTATAAATATTTATAACATCCCACTTTACCACACGCGTTATCCCTCGTTTCCTGGTCACAACCTTTCTTAGTTTGGTGAGAAGATCTGCATAGTACTGTCCATTAACAGTGTTGCCACGAGGCAGATAATCTTTCTAAAGGACACCTTTGCTGTCCCAAAAAACAGTCAGCATCACTTTTCCCGCAGATTTCTGCGCTCTCGGCTTGACAGGTGTTGGGGAGCCCGGGGTTTTCTGTTGCATGCTGGCAATTTGGATTCGGGGTCATAATGGTGTACCCAAGTCTCATCTACTGTCACCATGGTCTCCAAAAAAGTTTTTGACTGACACTTTTTGAGCAACTGTTGACAGCAATTTACCCTCGTTTGCTTCTGTTCACGTGTCAACAGTCGCGGAGCCCAGCGTGCACACACTTTTCTCATGTTCAGTCTGTTGTGTAAAATTCTATAAACTGTTCTTTCATTTAGTTTTACTCTACTAGCTATCTCTACAATTGTAATTTTTCGATCCTGGTCAATGATTTTCTTCACTCTTGTTGCATTTTCATCGTTGCACTCTGAGGCTGGTCTACCAGATCTTGGCAGATCAGCAACAGTTGAGCGGCCGCACTTAAACTGTTGACACCAGTTTTTTACCGAAGTATATGAAGGACAAGAATCACGAAACACTGGTTCTATCTCCCTGTGTATTTCTGTAGGTGTTTTTCCCTGAAACATCAGAAATTTTATCACAGCTCTGGCCTCCTTCTTTTCCATTGTTTTGTCAAATCTTTGGAGCAGCAGATCCGGTCAATAGGGTACATTGCGCCGTGCACCGTAGCGGGAAAACCCATTGAAGAAACAAACGCGTACTTCACACATTCAGTGCAAATATAATGAACTTTAAATGTGCCAAGTTTCATCTTCCTCCTGTGACTCCTTCATGGTCAGGCCTAAGACTTATGTCAATGCCCTTGTAATTAAGGAATGCAGGGGCCGCGAACAAAGCCAACATTAGCCAAACAATACAACCAATCAAACCGACTAACGAAACCAAATAAATAAATCACCGTTTCAAAACAAACAAACAAGCCAAGCTACCAACATTCATATCGGACAAAGAAACCAAGAAAAGAAATAAAAACCCAAACGAAGTAGAAGGAAGAAGAATAAAAGAAATCGCCACGCAAAGCATAATTACGCAATGAATCCCTTATTATTGCGGACCACCGAAATACTGATGGATTCATGAGTGTGCCGTTCATTAAGCAATGCTTGATTCCACCGTCTGGTGTTTTTGTGCCTCGTACCCTATGCAGTACCATACGGAGCAGCTATCAGTCAGTGTTGTATAGGTGTACCATTTCAACCTGGCTCAACCCTTTAAGTTTAGGAATCTCCGGATAATTATGTACAGATATTCATTTTTTTCACCAAAGAACTTCTCCCTGCCCCCTGTCCTCGTCCTCTGCGTAGTAAATGAGTAAAACGTAAGGTGAGTCATATAATAAATACCGCCTTAGAGAAGTATATGAGGAGAACTGCCGTAAGACGGGGGTAAAACGGTAGAATGAAACATGTGGCAACACATAAGGGAGTATTATTCTCTTATTTTTATAGTTTCATGTTCTCCACTTAATTCTCACTTTCTTTCCCTCCTGTCTCTTGTTTTTCTGTCCCTGACGAAGGCCTTGTGGTCGCAACGTAGGTTTTTCTTGTCCTTTCTATTTGTAAGACGTATTTCTATTTGTGTGTTTTTGTAATTTTTTTTTTCATTCTACCTTTGAGGAGTAAAGTGTAAGTTACCTAATTGTACAAGATCTCCGCTTTATGACCGAGAGTAACCGGTTTTCTTACTTAACCAAGAGCAGAGAACCCAAGTTGGGTAGACTGGAACGTGACGCTAACAGGTGTTGAACCCATAAGAGTGCCTCGAGAAGCAAGCGTCCTAAACCACTTTGCCAATCAACGCTCCAGTAAGTGGGTACCTCGAGATAAAGAAGTATTTTTTCAACAACAAAAAGTATTCTGGTGGTATGGTAAAAAAAATATGAGTTGTCTATGGAGGTAAAAGAAGCATATCTGCGAAATCGCCTTCATTGAAGTACACCACCTGTCCCTTGTTTCCAGGTGGATGCTAGCTGGATCATTGTACAGGTGCTGTGATTAGTGGCTGCGTGACGTCCTGGTATACCTTCCTAAGCGTTATTGTTGGATTTAATACTTGACTTTTAGCCAGAGCAATTGGTCACTTCCTCTGTTGATGCACTTACGTATGTGTTTGATAAACATGACTATACTCAAATTCTACGTTAATGAACGCTTTTGAAAGTTGTGAAAGAGTTAGATAAAATTAAAATTAAAAAAATTAACCAGAGCGCCAAAACGAAACAATTTTTTTTAAAGGGGTAAAGTCTATCTATTTTCATGTAAACGATCTTCTGATACACTCCTACCTCAATCAATACGCCACTTTTCTCTGATGGTAATTGTTTTCAGAACCAGCGGGTCCTAATATTGTCGTACTCCCTCCTGACCTCCTGGCCTCCTGGGTAATGAAATCGGATGCTTAGCCTTCTCGGATAAGGCTGAAATAATATGAGGTCCCGTGTGCAAGTTGTTTACGCTAAAAATCCCACGGCAGTTGGAAATCGTAAAGAGTAAGCCGTACGGTCGCTGCCCTAGCAAAAATTTAAAATCATAGATGTACCATATTCGTTTCCTTGCACAGTTCATTTCCTCAATTTCAAAACTTCTTAACTTTGCACTATACTGTTTTTTCGTGTACAAAGTTGGAAGAAAAAAACCCCCATAGCTCGTACTGAATTAAAAATCAAATCAGGACATTACTGTTTGGAGATGGCAGACGTATTGTTTGTCCAAATAACCCCCCTCCCTACACTTATGCTGGCATCTTCGCCATGTATGGAACAGTACAGAAGAAAGCATCTCGTGTTCAATCTTTCTATCATCGATTTGAAGCGATCAAATCATCTCATGCCATCTTTTCGGGGCTGAAATTATCTCTTCCCATCTTTTTGGCGCTTAAATCGTCGGCTGTTTTTGACCAAGCTGCGTTTCCGTGCTCTATAACGTAGAATGCAAGTGCTTGATTTAATAATTTCCTCACCTTTCTCAAGATCAGAATGTTGTAATTCATGCAGGCGTGGTTTTTTCCATGTATTTCGAATTCGAATTCAGGATCAATAACTAGTCGTTCAAAAAGGTCTCTCGTATATTGCGATTCGATAGGTCCTGATGTCCGTGGTACTGTTAAATTAATAAATAGTAGACGCGTAAAACATAATCAGTGTCCTCTGCCAAACACACACACACAAACATAAGATGCACTTATGGAGCGGTCATTTCACAATAATTAATCTTGTTATTCCACCTCGGGGCAAACACAAGGGCTATAGTGCGTCATTTTTGACGTGTTTATAAGTAATTCCTGAAACATTTCGATCTATGATGCATTGACTTTCAAGTAATACCTCCTTCATTATAACCCTTGACATTTGGTGACATTTATGTTTGTGCGTACACACACGACACACGTCCAGAAGAGAGGAAGGGAAAAGTGTACATGGAGAGTTAAGGGAGAATAATACCACAGTTTCCCCACCCCGTGTTGTTCCCGTGGTCTCTAATGAGACAAAGAAAGATTATGACTACTTCTCCCTAAAGCATGTCGTAAAAGGCGACAAATATGAGGTTATGCGTGAAGCTGGCAACATCATTATGTCAAACAAACAGCTTCAGACACCACCTGATGCTAGACTATGTTATTGTTGTGTGTATGCTTCCTGCAAGGAGGACAAGATGTTGGGTTAGCTCCACGCTTTACAAGTTAACAGAAGGAAAATGATGGTGAATTGCATAGTTTGAGAAGACAAAGTTATAGAGTTGATGATTGGCCTGCATTTAACGTGGCAGTACCATATGCTGCACGTAACTAAACATTTAGCTCAAAATATCTATCACCTGGTTAAAATACAACACATCTTAGACACATACATCACACTATCATTCTACACTTCCTATAATAATAATATAATAGCCCCGTCAGTCATAACCGACTATGGGAATGCGCTTATGAGGTGACAAGACCTCAGCTGCTTGTTTTCCTGGAGTTCCTTTCGACGTTTTCTCCTCTCTTCTGCTTGCCGTTAAATGCTACTTTTCTCTCAATCTGAGGTGGCGCCGTAGAGAGCATCGCCACTTGCTGCGATTGGCAGCTTCATCCTCCCAGGTTGTATTGCTCCACACAGTGGAAATTGTGTCATACTTCCCACCACAAAGAGAATGCACAGCCTGCATAAACATCATCATCATCAGCTGCCATATCCACAACGAAGGTTGGCTGTAATGGATCTCCAACGTCTTCTGTCTCTTGTCTTGATGGTGCACTGTGATAGACTCTTTCCTGTCCATCTCTTGATGTTATCTTCCCACTTATAGCGCTATCTTCCCCTTGCACGTTTTCCTTCAACTCTCCCTTCTATTATGGTCTTCAGCAAGGTGTTGTGCCTTTTTATGTGGCCAAAGTATTTTAGCTGCATAAACATACAGTAAGCATAATCACCGATTGTCACACTACACCACTTGTAGTCATTAAGAATAAACTCAAAACTATTTAAAAACAAAAAAAAAAACGAACTCCTCAAAACGGTCTCTCAAAACCAAACAACTCCTCTATATACAAAAGCCAAGCTGACTTACACTATTCAATGACCCTTATAACTAGTAGAACAGAGTGCATCAATTACGTCTGCCCAAACTTACGATCCTAACATGAAAGGAATGAAGAAGATCTTGAGCTGATGGCACGGGACAGGGAAGATTTGACATAAGTTTGTTGAAGGCCTATGCTCCGTGGGGAGCTGAAGTGTCATGACTGGAACCTAGGATCGACCTGTATTAAGAGAGCTAATACACGTTTTTTTTAAATTATTCCCAGGTCTTTGTCACTGATGTTTACGCTTTTAACATTGTTATTATGTCCTCGAGGTCACAACTGCTGGAGCACTTTCCTCTCGCGACCGGGTTCCAGGATCAAATCTGTTAAGCGTCGCGTTCCAGTCTACCCAGCAGGAAACAGGTACCTGACTCTGCTCGTGAGTTGAGGAAGGCAAAGGCTGCAAGGAAGGGAACTGGTCATCCCACCTCATAAAAAAGCTGGAGCTAGTATTGAAGTCTATAACACTTCACTCCCCTACGACAGTACATGCTTTAGGTTACCTTTACCGTTATCTTTTTATAATTTTCCCATTCTTCACTTATCGAATGCCTTGGTGTAGGCATAACAGAAAAGTATAGGTCTCTCGTTACATCACTAGCTCTTTCAACTAAGGTTGCCAGTAATTTGCACGGGGAATCTGTAAATAACTTCTTTTTTTTCAAACATAAAATTAAATAAAGGAAAAAGTAATCAAAGATGAAACTCTTGTTTAAATATTAATCCGGTATTTATTTAAACTGTGTGACATATCTTTATATAACATAACACCGCAGTCAGCGACTCATAGCTTGACTGCGTGCGTCACAACCAGCGAACCAGAGCTGGTCAAGACCGCACTCCACCTCCACGTGGTGGTCCTGGAAACAGTCTGCAGCTGTGCAGTCTGGCTGAGCGAGTGTGGATCGAAATGGGAAGGCAAACCCGGTCCTAAAAAATGCCGTGCAGAAGTCGGATGTGTCGACCGAAAGGTGCAGATATCACAGCTTAGGCGTAAACAGACACAACGCAACCACCGTCCTTTTCAGGGCGAACGAGGAAGAAGAAGAAGAAGAAGAAGAAGAAAATATAACATAACTTCCTGTCTACAGTCAATTATCCGGACCTAAAGGTCTTTTATATTTGGACATGCGCCCTAATATAACCGGTTATGTTGAACAGGACGCGCCTCGCCAAAACGAGCAAAATTTTATTTAAAAAAAAAAAAAAAACTATCTAGTACTAAATCTGTTGTTGACGTCTTTCCATGCCATGATTTGAAACTGTCCAGAATCTTCTCTCTTTGTCCTTCCCTATCTCTTTTTCCTTCTGTCTTTCCTATTGTCACGATATACTCCAGCTTCCTTCTCGTAACATGCCCAAAAGAAAGAAGACTGCTTGTTTCTAACCTGAGAAATAAATGTCCTGTGCACATTTGGCATCTTTCAAGACATCTCTGTGGCTGGCATCTTTCAAGACATCTCTGTGGCTGGCATCTTTCAAGACATCTCTATTTTAGCTGTCCATGTTATTTGTAACATACTTCTGTAAAACCACATCTCTGTGGCATATGGTGCTTTTCCTACTTGTTTACCATAATTCACTTCCGTATGCCATGAATGGTCCTATGTAACTCTGAAGAGATCTCTTTCTTACTTCCACCAAACAAAGAGTTGTTGCATAAAATTCTTAAGCTGCTTTAACCATGTCTATTCTACACATCACTTCTGAGATACATCTTTCATCCGATTTTATTAATGTGCCCAAGTATTTGAATCTTTGGACCTGTTTTAAAATTGTTCCATTTACTTTGAAAAAGCATTCTGGAGAAGTAATTTTCTTCGAGATGACTATAGCTTCTGTCCTTTTGCTATAAAGGCTAAGGCCTTTTATTTTAACTTTCTGTCACGTCTGTATCAATCATTCCTACAACTCATTTTCACTATTTGCCATTAAGAGTGTCTCATCGGCGACGTACCTCAAGTTAATTATATTATGATTTCCACCCATTGATATGTCTGGCATGTCCTCTATGGATTTTTTTTTCACTGTGCACATTGAATACATCTGATGACACTACACATCCCAATGTAACACTGTTTTTTACCTGCTGAAATGTTCATATTTGGCTGCTAATTCTTACAGCAGCTGTTTGTTGCCAGCACATGTTTTTTTTTATTCTCAAGCTCTTACCATTAATGTTGATGCTTTATAACATTTTGAAAATTTACTCGCGATCACTTTGTCAATTGAATTAATGTAGTCTACAAAACTCAAAATACATATCTGTTTTTGCTTCTGTGGTCCTCTCTATTAATTTTCTTATAATACATTTACCGTTGCTTGTACCTTTAATAATAATAATAAATTCTTTAAGCGCCAAACACGGCGCATAAGGCAGAAACCAGTGCTCTCCAGGTTGTTCGTTGTGACGCCACTCCTCTTAGCTCTTGCACATTATTTAGGCCCAACGTTCTTCCTTCTCTTATTATTGTTCTTCTGAGTGTTTCTTTTGGTCTTCCTTTTTTTCCGCTTACCCTCAGGAACCCAAGTGAGCGCCTGTAGTGGTATTCTGTTGTTTTGCATTCGTAGGACATGACCGATATATGACCATCGTCTTTTCCTTATATAGTCGGAGACATATTTCTGCCTAGAGTTTGGTCTTCTCTTATTTGTCGATTAGTCTTGAATTCTTTCCAACTGATGTTCATGAGTTTTCTAAGACATTTGTTCTCGAATGTATTCAGCTTGTTCTCCAATGATTTTGTTATTTTCCAACTCTCACAGCCGTATGTTAACACTGAGATAACATTTGAATTAAACAGACGAAGCTTGGTATGTATATTCAATGATCGTAATTTCCAAATGTTAGATAATCTATTGAAGGCGCTAGCTGCCAAAGCAATTCTAGTATGGATTTCTCTTGTTGTGTCACCATCCTGAGTCATTTTACTGCCCAAATAATTGAAACTTTCAACTTTCTGTAGTTTTTCCCCGTTCAAGATGATATCAAAGGTCTCGTTAGAAAAGTTCATTGCTTTAGTTTTAGAGGCATTTATTTGGAGACCAATTTTAACCGAGAGATGACACAAATTATTTATTGCTTCTTGGGATTGTCTTGGTGTTGAACTTAAGAATGCTACATCATCTGCGAAATCCAGGTCCCCCAGGAATTTTCCATTTGTCCATTTTATACCTTTACCTTCTACAAAATCGCATTGTTTGTCACAAATTCTTGTTGTGTCTTTGCTGTGCTACATTTCGAGTCTTTGCACTTGTGGTTGAACCATCTTCTTTTGTTGTTTTCCGTTTGCTTATTATTCCCTTATTTAGCCTGCCGTTTTTGTCTTGCTTAGTTTTTGGTCCTGCATCCATCAGTTGTAAAATTTCAAGTGGCATCAATTTACTCTTTGCAGTCCCCTTTTCACTACTATACTTGGACACCCGCAATTTCGGAAAATGTCCCTGTTACACTCCTGTTTAAAGCGACGTCATTGCATTTTGGATCATTTTAAATGTGTGCAGGAATGAATAATACGTTCTTGTTGTTGTTTTGAAAAGGTGATGGGTGGAGAGCGGGCACTTAACAGCTGACCATTATTGCCTCTTCTCGTTCCATCTTGGTCTACCCTGTTCAACCTGAAAATTGGTTATAATTGGGGGTATTTAGTGTCATTTTATTTACTAATTTTGTATTAAGTTTAAATAACTATTGTCTTTTGCAGTTGCTGGTTTTAATTTAAATTAGTATTTGTCATTTTATTTTCAGTTTTGTATTGTATATAGATAACTATTGGCCTTTGCACTTGGTTTTAATTTGTATTAGTGTTTGTTTTTTTGTTTTTTTAAATCTCGTTGCCTTTCCTTGTCCTATGAGTAGTTTGCTAATTTTTCTGGTTTTATTTTTTTAATGATTTGTTAGTTTTTGTTTCTTAATTTCTATTTGGTTGAATGTCTTTTCTGAAGTATCATTTTTGTTATTGTTGTTTGACATTGCCATTGTTACTAACCTTATATGTTTTCTTTTGTTTTATGTATATATCGTTTAAGTATTGATTGGGCTTCCCCTGGGGCATCTATACTTAACACCTTATCCCCTGTCATGTTTATATTGTTATTTCTAAAGTATGTTTTTAATTCTAGCCTCTGTTGATCATATTTTCTACAGTGGATCAGGTAGTGGTTTATGTCATTTTCTTCCTGACATTCTTGGCAGTGTGGTTCCTCTATCATGAAGTATGCTGCACCGAGACGGAGACGCCACAGCTTTTTGTTCGAGAGTACCTTTAGTTCTTCTTTGACCTGGCACGTTCTTGTTGGTTCTTCCAGCAGTTTGAACGCATGTCTGCCTTTTCTACTGTTCTTCCATATTGTCTTCCATTCCTCGTTTTTAGCTTCACGTGGCTCTTGATCTCCGACCTTCCCAGTCCTGTTCTTATATTGTTTTTACTTATCCTTCTATACTTGGCGTTCTGGTCTGCCATCTCATTACCAGCTATACCTATGTGTGCTGGAACCCACACTAGCCTCACACTACATCCTCTGTTCCCTAGTGATGTATTAATTGCAAGAATTTCTTCCTTTATGTCTGGCCGGCTATATTTACCTGGGTGTTCTAGGGATTGTAGTGATAATAGGGAGGCTGTAAATATCGTAACAGCTTCTGGTGGGTTATCTTCGATATTTCTAAACTTTTTAGAATTGCTACCATCTCTGCGGTAAAAATCGAAGCCCCTTCAGTTACACTGTAGCTCTTCTTTATTCCCCACTGTGGTATTACCACTCCTGCACCTAGTTGCCCACTATCACCCTTGGATCCGTCAGTGTAGACGGCGAGACTTTGTTTTGTAAGTTGATTTATGAACTTTCTACTTATCGTTTTGACTTCCTTATCTTCTATGTTTTGTTTGATCTTTTCAATAAGTGAGTAGTCTATGATTGGTGATTTTAGTTCCCACGGTGGTATTGTGCTTCTATATTTATTACTATTTTTAATTGTGTCTGACAGTTCTTTGAACTGTTAGATCTTATATAGTTCTCCACCCTGTTGGATATCTTTATTTAAGGGGACGTCCCAAACACTTTATTGCTAGCCCCCCATCCACTACCTTTTACTATCCTTATTATATTTAGGGGTCCCCTACAGCTTTCTACTAAATTGTCTATATGTTTATTCCAATTTAGTTGTTTATCTAAAGTCATGCCCAGAAATCTAGTTGTTGAGGAGGTACATTTTTCTGCCCTTTAATGGTTATATTGATTTTGTTATTTTTTTTTTAATTTCCTTTGCTGAATATCATACCTACTGTTTTGTTTACATTAATTTGGAAACGCCAACTTTTCATTTACTCTGAAACTTTGTCTATTTGTTTTTTGAAGTTTTTGGTAAACATGGTCCAAGTTTTTTCCAGATCGCCAAATGGCACAGTCATCTGCAAATTGTGATAATGCATTCTTAATGTCGTTAAATTCATCTTCTAAATCATTTACAGTAATAGTGAAAATTGAAGGTGGAATCACTGATCCCTGAGGAATCCCATTCTGTTGTTCATATATTTCTGACTTATCATTGTTCACCTGTACAGCAAAATACCGGTCCTGTAAAAAGTTTTCTAGATATTTATAGGTTTTACGGGAGCCGCGCTAGCGTATTGGTTACATCACCGCTCTGGCGACCGGGTGATTCAGGATCAAACCCGGGCGACGGCATTTGAGGATTTTTGACTGCCACTGTTTTCTCTTTCCTCTTGAACCCTAGCTTTACATCGTGTTCTAATCTTACAAGCTTGTCTATTGTACTTCTGTCTGCTCTAAACCCTGACTGGTTTGGGCTATATAACTGATTTCTTTCCAGGTAGAAGTTAACTCTTTTGTTAACAACAGTTTCCAGTATTTTGCCTAGTTGTGATGTTAAGGAGATAGGCCTATATGAACTTACATCATGGGCTTCCTTATTGGGTTTTAGGATGGGTACTGTAGTGGATTTTGATGGTATTGTATGGTTGATGTTACCTAGTGTGATGTATGAGGTCAGCTGTGAAGGCTCCTGAGATAAATGTAGATGTGAATTACAGAAGGCCATTCGTACTACCACTTACGACCTCACACATATCTTTTTTACTAATGAATGTAGCTACGTTAAAAGTCTAGGGTACTGATATGTAATGTGTTGTGGTAGATTACACACACACACACACAGGTATTTAATAAGTCTAATAATATTAATAAACTTTATAACACACCGAACTAACTCAGGCTGTTTTAGTTTTAAAATTTAAATCTTTTGATAAATTTATTTGTTCTGAACCAAATGTTTGTTGGTCAGAACATATGAAATATTATGGAATTATAAATGGAATGCATAATCATATGACATAATAAAATGGAATGTGTATATCTAATTATTTCAAATGACTGGTTAATATTAATTATATTAAGATAGTCCCAGGAGAACTTATTACTAGATATGCTGTTGGGGTGGTGTCATCACACCCACTCTGTGACTACCAAAACATTGTCCATTTACTGATGGGAGGAATACAAGTTTTATTTCCCACAATTGGTATGTTCTAGTTGATGGTAATATAGTTGGTGAGTAGTTAGTAATTTAGTTGGTGAATGTCCAGCAGGCCAGACGCTCACGTATCTTGACTGCGTAGTTCTGGTGCTGGAATCTGGTGGCCCACTCCTCTCCGAATCTGGAGTACAACGTTAGACTTCACTGACACCAATCTTAGTCTGCACAGGCACACTCTTGTGTAGTCTTATAACAGCATTTGACACCACTTCGGTGCCAAATAGAAACTCACAATTCTGAAACAAAAGTATTGGGTCATGTGTCAGAACTCTACCTCCTGAGCCACTTCTGCACACAACACGACACCACAACACCACACAGAATGGGTCAGATCTCTCTGACCACACAGCACATCTTACCTAGTTGTTTTCACATAGTACTAGTTCCCCAAGACTACATTGCATCTGAGATATGTTCAATAGCTTCCTGCTATTGAATAAGATAGGTGATATGTTCCACTGATCTCAACACTAGATCCTTTTCCATAGTTTTATTTAGGCGTTCCTATATATTTTCTTTGTATGTATGTCTCTAGACCCTGAACTTGGGCTGGGGACTGGAGCGAACACTTACTTGTCGTAATCATTTTTATGATATGGCAGTATCAATCACTCGAATTATTAAAATATACAGAATAAATACTGTTCATTCTTACCAGAATTCAGAATTGAGAACACAGTTAAATTTGCTAGCAAAACTCAGCTGAGCTGCTGGCTGTATGATGGCGTCCCACTATATATTTGTATTCTTCTGGAATCAACACCACTATTAATTTAAACTGCGTCTCTGAACAGACTTATGTCAAATGGCAAAATTTCACATCTCTGTCCCGCTACTATAAAATGCGTTGACCAATCGCCGACTTCCCCCCTAACTTTCAAATCTACAACCAAAAGTCACTTCAGTCAAATCTCAGTCAAGTATGTATTACGGTCTGTTAGTCCGTCTGTCTCTACTTGATTTTTTCATAAAAACCACGCTTGGTTCTACATGCATTTCCTACACGAATCTGCCTCCTAAGTTATTTTTAGCTACAATTCTCCACCATTTCCCCTCTCTTTAATTACAGCTCGATTTTTACGTTTGCATGCTCAAGGCCAAAATTTTTGAAACTTTAGTGACATTGTTTAACAGTGCAGTCGCTCGTCTGATATGAACAATACAGTCTTTTGTCAATATCTTCCTTATTATCTATCCGTCTGTATAAATGAAAGCATATTATTTCTCTGCTCAAGATGGGCTATCAAACTAGCTAGGTTTTATTTTCATAACTCTATTATTAAGAAAAAACATATTTTTTTTTCAAGTTTAGTTTTTTTGAAATTTGTTCGAGAACCTTCTCTCATGTGTTTTGCCGCGGCATTCAAATAAAGACCAAGTATCGAAAAACGTCCAAGAAATGACTGTCTCGAATAAGAGCTAAGGTCCTTTTCTTGTCCATTTCCTTACTTATGTCAACTAGTGACGTGAATTTTTTTCCTTTCACCCCCAATTGCGTCTTTTTTGCCGTTCGAACTTCAAACACGTGTTCAGTCATATCTTTCCTTTTTTGATCTCCGTTTCGTTCCCCCCACCCCCCCCCCCCGCCCACAAAGGGTAAACGTTCCGTCTGCACGTCTAACTAGATAATTTGAATGGTGGCAGGAAAGGCGGGCATGGGCGAGCATGTCTCCTAGTATCTTACGCATTATTTTTATCCCTACATTTTATCGTTAATTTTGGAGATATTTTAACGTTGTATCATGGTAAATTCATCACACATCTCCCCACCTGAGAACATGCACTACGGCAAGTTCCAAAACCAGTGATACACATAGATAAAATCTCTCCTCACGCCTACCACTACTCTAATCTTGATCACAGGGGTGCCGACTGAGGAAATCTGCACCGACATTCAATGACCCTGGGATGTATTCGATAATAAACTGATAAGGTTGCAGTAATAAAGACCACCTCAACAATCTTGCGTTTTCATGCTTAGCCTGAGATAAGAATACCAGGGGCTGATGATCCGTCTGGACCACAAAAGTCCTACCATACAGATAGATTTGAAACTTTTTTATCGCCCAGATTAACGCTAAACATTCCTTTTCGCTTGTAGAATATCCTTGTTCCGCTTTATTCAATTTGCGGCTTGCATAAGCGACTGGGTTCAGTTCCCCATCGGGTGAAGATGACCTCTGCAACAAGGCCGCCCCGAGGCCTACATTACTTGCATCTGTTCTCACCACAAAGTCCTGTGTCAAATCAGGCAATTTGAGAATAGGCTTGCTAGTGAGTTTTTCCTTTAATTCTTGGAAAGCTAATTCACATTGCGCAGTCCAAATAATTTTATCTGGAAGTCCCTTGCGAGTCAGATCAGTCAGAGGAGCACAAATAGAGTTAAAATTTTTGATATATTTTTGATAAAATCCGCATAACGACACGAATGATCGCACGTCCTTTTTTGTTTGTGGTCTAGGTGCTCTCTGCAGTTTTTCCAAGTTCTTGGGATCAGGGGTCATGTTACCCTGATATACAGTGTGTCCCAAGAATTCCAACTCTTTGCATCCAATACAACATTTTGTTGGCCTAGCAGTTAAGTTCGCCTCCCTAAGCCTATCAAATAACATTTTTAGAGCGTCAATGTGTTCTTCAAATGTCTCTGTGGCGACGAGAATATCATCCATGAAATTCGTGATACATGGGTTATTCAGGGGATCCAACAATTTGCGCATCATCCTTGAAAATACACTCGGAGCATTTTTCAATCCGAATGGTAGCATGTTGAATTCATAATGTCCTTCCGATGTGCTAAACGCTAAATAAGGTCTCACTTCAGGCTTCACTGGAATCTGGTAATAGCCTTTACTAAGATCCACCTTTGAAAAGTATTTTGCCTTGTTTAATCTGGCAAATAACTGTTTTGTGTCTGGTAATGGATCCACTTGTCCTTCTGTGACAGCATTCAGTTTCCTGTAATCTATGCACAGTCTGTGTTCCCCAGACGGTTTCCTCAACAAAACTACACTGGAGCTAAAAGATGATTCACTGTGTGAAATAATCCCCTCCTTCAACAAATAATCTATTTCTTCCTTCAATGCCTTCTCCTTCGCGAACGGAATAGAATAGGCTCTCATACAGATTGGGTTTGAGTCTACCAGTTTCATGTCATACTGTAGCAAATTTGTATGTCCTGGTTTATCTGTTAATACATCTGTATGTTCCTCCAGAACCTGTTGAACTCTCTCCCTCTGATTTTTAGTCAGGTGCTTACTGACTTTTACCTGTGCCGCTGTTTCACAAGGATGTAATGGGTATTCATGCGAGGTGAGTGGTTCCTTTTGCATTTGAGTTGCGATAGCCAAGGTCAGTAAGGGGGTGCTTTCCTGGAGTGGTCTGTCCAGATACTTCTTTAAAAGGTTTACATGATAAACTTTCTCCTTCCCCTTTTTGTCAATTTTATAGTTTGTTCTAGACACCTTCTCTAGAACCGTATATGGACCTTGCCATCCAATTTGTAATTTATTCTGGCTGCCGGGTAGTAGAAGAAGCACCTTCTCTCCCACAGCTAGTTCTCTGTCCTTTGCCTTCCTATTAAAATATGCTGCATGTTTCTTCCTGGCTTGTCTCAAATTATCATTTGCCAGTTTCCATCCAGCTTTCAGACGAGTGGTCAGTTCGTTCACGTATTGATAAGATGAGGTAACAGTCTCTTCTGCCTTCTCATCTGTCCAGGTCCTTAATAAAGCTACATCTGGACCTTTAAATTTTCATACTTATTTTTCATGGAACCCGTCGGGTCCCTTCCATTAGAAGCCTTATAATGAGGACTTTTCTTCCTAGAATCATCACTCACAAATCGACCACTACCAATTTTTTTCTTGGGTTTGTCTCCCCACTTTAGATTGCTTGTGAGAGATCTTCGCTCTCTTTTAGTTTCATCCAGTTTATATAACTCTGACCGAGGGATTGTCAGTTTATTCTGGGATAAATTTCTTCTTTGTACTCGTCGCATAGTGGCCATGTTAATCCATTCAAGTGAAGACTGGGTGTGAAAAGGGGGCTCCCATTGCACTTTGTCTACCTGAGTATAATTATTTTTCCTTCCAGGCCTAAATTTGCCCCGTGGCGTTTCTAGGTCCTGCACATATTTTCCCTTTGTGGGTGTTCCCTCATGAAATACGCCACATGCTTCTACAAAGTTTTCAATATCGACATTTACGTCGGGCCAATAGTATTTTCGAGCAACTTTTTGGCAGATGGTACCGACTTTCTCATGGTCACCATCTTTTCCAACATGTAAGCTCCTTATTAAATTTGCCCTATATACCTTGGGAAGAACCAACTGTCCGTGACCAGTGGATCTAGTTCCTGTCTTCCTATATAGCAATCTGTCCTTCATAAAATATTCTCCCTTGCTTGGAGGTGTGTGGCATTTGGGCAATTTTTTAAAACATGGCTTGAGTGTCCTATCCTCAGCCTGCGCCTTCCTCATCTCCTCTGGATGAGCATTTATAGGTTCACCTTCTTCCTCCTTTTTCTGTGACCTGGTCTGCACTGTCGCCATGATCACAGGTCTCTCGGGATTCCCCAAGAAGACATATCTACACCCCAATATCAGAGGGTAGATTGGTTCATCTATCACTGCTGCTCTGATCTCTCCTTCCACATAGCGAGTTTTCACCGTTATCCTTGCGATGGGAAGTGTCATGAGTGGTATGTCCTTAGTCGCCCCTTGTATTTCCACTGTTTCTGTGGTATACTGACTTGGGTCCACTAGGCTAGACTTCACAACTGAATCATAATCCAAACCTGTATCATAAAGGCACCTTATGGTGACCCCATTACAAATAACATCCTCACAAACTGGGGGGTGATAAGGTTCCTGCTGTCCATTAGGATTAACCTTTAATCTTTGAGTCCCCGACTTCATTGCAGCAATGTTTGAAGGTTTCCTTCTACAAAATTCGGTGTTATGGTTATCTTTCTTGCACCATTTGCACCATCTTTTTCCTTGGTTAAACGGTTTTCTTTCATTGTATTTTTGGTCATTGAACTGTGAGTTTCTGTCTCGATAGTCATTTCTTGGCCGTTCAAAGTTTGTCCTGCCTTTATTACCCTGTTCTCTATTTTCAAATTTATTAAATGGCTGTGGAGCTTTAAAAGTTTCTATGTGCTTCTTTTTAGTGCCACTTATCTCTGCCTGGGCTGCCTGATACCTCTCAGCGACATTTAAAACCTCCCCCAACTTCTCTGCACCTTGTTCCATGAGAAATTTTCTCAAGTCTGGAGCCATGGACTCTCTCAATTGCTCTATCATGATCATCTCTTTAAGATCTTGGGTCTTCCCCAGAGCAGTCCATTTCTCCAAATAGGTTTCCAGTCTGGCAGAGAATTGGTGGTATGTCTCCCCAGACAACAGTTTGGCATTTCTAAATTTCTTACGATAAAATTCACCATTTTTTTCGTACCTCAATAACAAAGCCTGCTTTAACATGTCATAATTGTCTTGGTCTTCTCTGTTCATTTTTGCGAAGACTTCATAAGAAGTACCTCTCAGTCCCTGTGATAACTTTAAACTCCACCTCTCTCTCTCTCTCTAACCCATATGTAGTAGCTAATAATTCAAAACGACTGAGGTACCCCTCGATGTCATCGTCTTTTTCAACAAAATGGTCTAAATGAAACCCCATAGCTGATGTTGAGGCTCCCTGACTAGGCGTAGCACCATTTTCAGGAGCATGGCCTTGTAACTCCAGCTCCCTTAGTCGTAATTCGTGCTCCCTTTGCAACCTTCTATCTTCTGCCTCCCTTTCGGCCTTTTTATCTTCTGCCTCCCTTTCGGCAGTCAATCTTTTATCTTCTGCTTCCCTTTGCTGTCGTTTTTCTTCTGCCTCAATCTGCAGCCTCTTAAGTTCTCTATCAGCCTCAATTTGTAACCTCTTCTCTTCAGCTAACCTCCTATCTTCCCTTTCAATATACTTGTCACATTCAGCAGTTACATACTGAATTAAAACCTGACCATCCATTCCCATTTCCTTCGCCGTTAGCACAGCAGCTGATCTGAACTTTGCCAGCTCAGCCATCACACAAAATAACAATGATCAAGGTAAAAATCTAACTAATCAATAACTAAAGTAATTCTAATTAACTATTGACTAAGGTAATTCTAATTAACCAATTAATTAATTAATTACCACTGGCTGTGAAGATTCACCAACTTTTATTTTCACTTTCAATTTTAAGGGACACTTTTAATTTTTACAATTTGTCCCCCTGATTTTATTCTCCCACCAGGAGATCCTAATATTACTGATAAGCTAATTATCCCTGGACAAGACCCCAATATATGTAGTGGATTTTGATGGTATTGTATGGTTGATGTTACCTAGTGTGATGTATGAGGTCAGCTGTGAAGGCTCCTGAGATAAATGTAGATGTGAATTACAGAAGGCCCTTCTTACTACCACTTACGACCTCACACATATCTTTTTTTTTTACTAATGAATGTAGCTACGTTAAAAGTCTAGGGTACTGATATGTAATGTGTTGTGGTAGATTACACACACACACACACACACACACACACAGATATTTAATAAGTCTAATAATATTAATAAACTTTATAACACACTGAACTAACTCAGGCTGTTTTAGTTTTAAAATTTAAATCTTTTGATAAATTTATTTGTTCTGAACCAAATGTTTGTTGGTCAGAACATATGAAATATTATGGAATTATAAATGGAATGCATAATCATATGACATAATAAAATGGAAAATGTGTACCTAATTATTTCAAATGACTGGTTAATAATAATTATATTAAGATAGTCCCAGGAGAACTTATTACTAGATATGCTGTTGGGGTGGTGTCATCACACCCACTCTGTGACTACCAAAACATTGTCCATTTACTGATGGGAGGAATACAAGTTTTATTTCCCAAAATGGTATGTTCTAGTTGATGGTAATATAGTTGGTGAGTTAGTTAGTAATTTAGTTGGTGAATTTCCAGCAGGCCAGACGCTCACGTATCTTGACTGCGTAGTTCTGGTGCTGGAATCTGGTGGCCCACTCCTCTCCGAATCTGGAGTACAACGTTAGACTTCACTGACACCAATCTTAGTCTGCACAGGCACACTCTTGTGTAGTCTTATAACAGCATTTGACACCACTTCGGTGCCAAATAGAAACTCACAATTCTGAAACAAAAGTATTGGGTCATGTGTCAGAACTCTACCTCCTGAGCCACTTCTGCACACAACACGACACCACAACACCACACAGAATGGGTCAGATCTCCCTGACCACACAGCATATCTTACCTAGTTGTTTTCACATAGTACTAGTTCCCCAAGACTACATTGCATCTGAGATATGTTCAATAGCTTCCTGCTATTGAATAAGATAGGTGATATGTTCCACTGATCTCAACACTAGATCCTTTTTTCATAGTTTTATTTAGGCGTTCCTATATATTTTCTTTGTATGTATGTCTCTAGACCCTGAACTTGGGCTGGGGATCTAGAGCGAACACTTACTTGTCGTAATCATTTTTATGTTATGGCAGTATCAATCACTCGAATTATTCAAATATACCAAATAAATACTGTTCATTCTTACCAGAATTCAGAATTGAGAACGCAGTTAAATTTGCTAGCAAAACTCAGCTGAGCTGCTGGCTGTATGATGGCGTCCCACTATATATTTGTATTCTTCTGGAATCAACACCACTATTAATTTAAACTGCGTCTCTGAACAGACTTATGTCAAATGGCAAAATTTCACATCTCTGTCCCGCTACTATAAAATGCGTTGACCAATCGCCGACTTCCCCCCTAACTTTCAAATCTATAACCAAAAGTCACTTCAGTCAAAACTCAGTCAAGTATGTATTACGGTCTGTTAGTCCGTCTGTCTCTACTTGACTTTTCATAAAAACACGCTTGGTTCTACATGCATTTCCTACACGAATCTGCCTCCTATGTTATTTTTAGCTACAATTCTCCACCATTTCCCCTCTCTTTAATTACAGCTCGATTTTTACGTTTTCATGCTCAAGGCCAAAATTTTTCAAACTTTAGTGACATTGTTTAACAGTGCAGTCGCTCGTCTGATATGAACAATACAGTCTTTTGTCAATATCTTCCTTATTATCTATCCGTCTGTATAATTGAAAGCATATTATTTCTCTGCTCAAGATGGGCTATCAAACTAGCTAGGTTTTATTTTCATAGCTCTGTTATTAAGAAAAAACATATTTTTTCTCAAGTTTAGTTTTTTGAAATTTGTTCGAGAACCTTCTCTCATGTGTTTTGCCGCGGCATTCAAATAAAGACCAAGTATCGAAAAACGTCCAAGAAATGACTGTCTCGAATAAGAGCTAAGGTCCTTTTCTTGTCCATTTCCTTACTTATGCCAACTAGTGACGTGAATTTTTTTCCTTTCACCACCAATTGCGTCCCTTTTGCCGTTCGAACTTTAAACACGTGTTCAGTCATATCTTTCCTTTTTTGATCTCCGTTTCATTCCCCCCCCCCCGTCTACAAAGGGTAAACGTTCCGTCTGCACATCTAACTAGATAATTTGAATGGTGGCAGGAAAGGCGGGCATGGGCGAGCATGTCTCCTAGTATCTTACGCATTATTTTTATCCCTACATTTTATCGTTAATTTTGGAGATATTTTAACGTTGTATCATGGTAAAATTATCACAGGTACTATCATAGCTACTGTCCATGCTTTTGGTATCTTTCCTAAGCTCCAGATTTTGTTATAAAGGGAAGTTATTGCGTTTATAGTTTTTTTAGTACTTTCTTAAGGATTTCGTAACTAAGTATATCATGCCCTGAGGCAGTATTAGATTTCTCTTTTATTGCACCAGTTACTTCTTCCTCTGTTATATCAGCATCTAAATAGTTGTTTCATCTATCTGTCTGGTAGTTGCTTTAAAAACTGTATACTTAGTCTTTCTCTTCTCTCATTTTCTTCCTGTCCAAGACTACTTTTTGCACTGACTTTATAGAAATACTCAGCAAGGGCATTAGCTTTTATTTGTTTCTGCTCTCTTTGGTATTTGGATTGTTGGCATGATTGTTCTCTAATTGTTCCCTTTGATTGCCTTAAGTTTTTCTCCATACTTCCCTAATTTGAGTGCTAGGTTTAAGTGATTGACAAAACTCTTTCCATTTGGTTTCTTTGGCTTTGAATATTATTCTGTTAGATTCATTCTTAATATGTTTATCCTCATCATAGTTTTCTTCTGTTCTGTTATTCTGTATTTTTGTAAGGCCCTTTTTCTTCTCTCATGAATTTCTGTACAGCTTTTATTCCACCAAGCAACTGGTTCTTTATTCCACTGAGTTTTTCTTTTCTTATTAATGTTATTTATTGGTTTAAGGTGCTGTGGAATATTTTTATTTGGTATATATTTTATTGCTAATTTAAGAATTTCATTGGTCAGTTTTTCTGCCCACAAGTCAGTATCATCTGATTCCATGTCTTTATTTTCCATCACCTCCAGCTCTGATTGGAAGGCTTCCCCGTTTGCTTTTTTATAGTTGAAAGTCGGTTTCTCTGGTCCTGGGTTTGGAATGATGTTTTCATGCATGGTTATTACAATGGGCAGATGATCTGAGTTTGTGTCTTTTAACACTTCCCAATTTACATTAGCTAGGTTATTAGTTGCTATACTTATGTCTATTGCTGAGTCTGCCCTGTTAGCTTGTGGATTAATCCTAGTTGCAGTTCCATCATTTAGTATTAGCAGGTCATTGTTTTCTATAAAGTCAAGTAGGCGCTTTCCTGCATTGTCTGTATGTTGTCCACCCCAAGCATAATGATGGGAATTAAAATCGCCTACTATGACTGTTTTCGGACCTAGTCTGGTGCTTATGGCGAATATTTCTTTATCTTTAATTGTACAATTTTTAGCGTATACATTTAAGATTGTTAGATTGTTTGGTTTAGCTGATATAGTGACCTGGATACCTTCTATGTAGGTTGTATCAAATACTTCACAGTCTATAATTTTTAATGTTTCGTTAACTAAGACTGCAACGCCCCCTCCTCTGCCTTCTTTCCTATCGTGCCTAAGTATCTTAAAGCCCTTACAACTATATCTACTATTTGGGTTTAAAAGTGTCTCTTGAAGAGCATATATAGTGTTAGTTCCTCCTGTCTCTGCAAGTAGGGGTGCAAAATTCTTTTTGATACCCCTACAATTCCACTGTATAATTCTAAATCTTTCTAAGTTGAACTTTAACATCATCTAGTCTCCCTTTTATTTTTGGTTAAACTATCACATTTGCTCTTATTCAGTATTTCTTGTACTCATGGGCCCATTATCAACCATGTTCTCAAGAAATTCCTCATTCAGACTTGTCATTTTGTACCTAATTTTTTCCACTAAGTATGGTGAAAGTACCTCAACTTGTTCTTTGATAGATTCTTCTAGGTTGCTTGTGTTTTCCTGTTGTATTATGTTCTTTTTGACCACTTTCCTATTTTCATCCAATACTACATTCGCTTCTCTGCTTAGCTTTATCTCTTGTCTTTCACTTTCCATTCTTTATAGTATTATTTCATTTTCCTCTTTTAGTTCAGACAGTTTGACTAGTATTATTTCATTTTCTTCTTTCAGTACAGTCAGTTTAGCTACATCCTGGGCAATTTGGTGCTGTATGGCTTTCACGTCTTGCAGCACTGCCTCTGCACTTTTCAGCGCATTCACATTTTCCAATGTTGTCGCTGAACTGTCTGGCTGACTGTTTTCTTTTGTTGTGTTAGTTACTTCTAGTCTTTTTCTTTCGACAGCTGCGTTTTAATAGTTTTAATTTTTTCTTTTACAGACTTGATTTCTGCTATAACTTTAGTGTTTGAGTTTTTGGTGTTTTCTTTTATTTCTTTAATCACTGTTTTAAATGGTGTTCTTGTTAAGATGGATTCTTTTAGCGCTTGTTTGGTTTGCTGGTACACTGGACAGCCCTGTGTGATTTAATTTACCATGATACAACGTTAAAATATCTCCAAAATTAACAATAAAATGTAGGGATAAAAATAATGCGTAAGATACTAGGAGACATGCTCGCCCATGCCCACCTTTCCTGCCACCATTCAAATTATCTAGTTAGACGTGCAGACGGAACGTTTACCCTTTGTAGACGGGGGGGAACGAAACGGAGATCAAAAAAGGAAAGATATGACTGAACACGTGTTTAAAGTTCGAACGGCAAAAAGACGCAATTGGTGGTGAAAGGAAAAAAATTCACGTCACTAGTTGACATAAGTAAGGAAATGGACAAAAAAAGGACCTTAGCTCTTATTCGAGACAGTCATTTCTTGGACGTTTTTCTATACTTGGTCTTTATTTGAATGCCGCGGCAAAACACATGAGAGAAGGTTCTCGAACAAATTTCAAAAACTAAACTTGAGAAAAAAAAAAAGTGTTTTTTTCTTAATAATAGAATTATGAAAATAAAACCTAGCTAGTTTGATAGCCCATCTTGAGCAGAGAAATAATATACTTTCATTTATACAGACGGATAGATAATAAGGAAGATATTGACAAAAGATTGTATTGTTCATATCAGACGAGCGACTGCACTGTTAAACAATGTCACTAAAGTTTCAAAAATTTTGGCCTTGAGCATGCAAACGTAAAAATCGAGCTGTAATTAAAGAGAGAGGAAATGGTGGAGAATTGTAGCTAAAAATAACTTAGGAGGCAGATTCGTGTAGGAAATGCATGTAGAACCAAGCGTGTTTTTATGAAAAAACAAGTAGAGACAGACGGACTAACAGACCGTAATACATACTTGACTGAGATTTGACTGAAGTGACTTTTGGTTATAGATTTGAAAGTTAGGGGGGAAGTCGGCGATTGGTCAACGCATTTTATAGTAGCGGGACAGAGATGTGAAATTTTGCCATTTGACATAAGTCTGTTCAGAGACGCAGTTTAAATTAATAGTGGTGTTGATTCCAGAAGAATACAAATATATAGTGGGACGCCATCATACAGCCAGCAGCTCAGCTGAGTTTTGCTAGCAAATTTAACTGTGTTCTCAATTCTGAATTCTGGTAAGAATGAACAGTATTTATTCTGTATATTTGAATAATTCGAGTGATTGATACTGCCATAACATAAAAATGATTACGACAAGTAAGTGTTCGCTCTAGATCCCCAGCCCAAGTTCAGGGTCTAGAGACATACATACAAAGAAAATATATAGGAACGCCTAAATAAAACTATGAAAAAGGATCTAGTGTTGAGATCAGTGGAACATATCACCTATCTTATTCAATAGCAGGAAGCTATTGAACATATCTCAGATGCAATGTAGTCTTGGAGAACTAGTACTATGTGAAACCAACTGGGTAAGATATGCTGTGTGGTCAGAGAGATCTGACCCAGTTTGTGTGGTGTTGTGGTGTCGTGTTGTGTGCAGAAGTGGCTCAGGAGGTAGAGTTCTGACACATGACCCAATACTTTTGTTTCAGAATTGTGAGTTTCTATTTGGCACCGAAGTGGTGTCAAATGCTGTTATAAGACTACACAAGAATGTGCCTGTGCAGACTAAGATTGGTGTCAGTGAAGTCTAACGTTGTACTCCAGATTCGGAGAGGAGTGGGTCACCAGATTCCAGCACCAGAACTACTCAGTCAAGATACGTGAGCGTCTGGCCTGCTGGACATTCACCAACTAATTTACTAACTAACTCACCAACTATATTACCATCAACTAGAACATACCATTTTGGGAAATAAAACTTGTATTCCTCCCATCAGTAAATGGACAATGTTTTGGTAGTCACAGAGTGGGAGTGATGACACCACCCCAACAGCATATCTAGTAATAAGTTCTCCTGGGACTATCTTAATATAATTACTATTAACCAGTCATTTGAAATAATTAGGTACACATTTTCCATTTTATTATGTCATACAATTATGCATTCCATTTATAACTCCATAATATTTCTTATGTTCTGACCAACTAAACATTTGGTTCAGAACAAATAAATTTATCAAAAGATTTAAATTTTAAAACTAAAACAGCCTGAGTTAGTTCAGTGTGTTATAAATTTTATTAATATTATTAGACTTATTGATTATCTGTGTGTGTGTGTGTGTGTGTGTGTATGTAATCTACCACAACACATTACATATCAGTACCCTAGACTTTTAACGTAGCTACATTCATTAGTAAAAAAAGATATGTGTGAGGTCGTAAGTGGTAGTAAGAAGGGCCTTCTGTAATTCACATCTACATTTATCTCAGGAGCCTTCACAGCTGACCTCATACATCACACTAGGTAACATCAACCATACAATACCATCAAAATCCACTACATATATTGGGGTCTTGTCCAGGGATAATTAGCTTATCAGTAATATTAGGATCTCCTGGTGGGAGAATAAAATCAGGGGGACAAATTGTAAAAATTAAAAGTGTCCCTTAAAATTGAAAGTGAAAATAAAAGTTGGTGAATCTTCACAGCCAGTGGTAATTAATTAATTAATTGGTTAATTAGAATTACCTTAGTCAATAGTTAATTAGAATTACTTTAGTTATTGATTAGTTAGATTTTTACCTTGATCATTGTTATTTTGTGTGATGGCTGAGCTGGCAAAGTTCAGATCAGCTGCTGTGCTAACGGCGAAGGAAATGGGAATGGATGGTCAGGTTTTAATTCAGTATGTAACTGCTGAATGTGACAAGTATATTGAAAGGGAAGATAGGAGGTTAGCTGAAGAGAAGAGGTTACAAATTGAGGCTGATAGAGAACTTAAGAGGCTGCAGATTGAGGCAGAAAGAGGGCTAAAAAGATTGAGGCAGAAGAAAAACGACAGCAAAGGGAGGCAGAAGATAAAAAGGCCGAAAGGGAGGCAGAAGATAAAAAGGCCGAAAGGGAGGCAGAAGATAGAAGGTTGCAAAGGGAGCACGAATTACGACTAAGGGAGCTGGAGTTACAAGGCCATGCTCCTGAAAATGGTGCCAGCCCTTTTGCCTCAGATGCTACGCCTAGTCAGGGAGCCTCAACATCAGCTATGGGGTTTCATTTAGACCATTTTGTTGAAAAAGACGATGACATCGAGGGGTACCTCAGTCGTTTTGAATTATTAGCTACTACATATGGGTTAGAGAGAGAGAGAGAGGTGGAGTTTAAAGTTATCACAGGGACTGAGAGGTACTTCTTATGAAGTCTTCGCAAAAATGAACAGAGAAGACCAAGACAATTATGACATGTTAAAGCAGGCTTTGTTATTGAGGTACGAAAAAAATGGTGAATTTTATCGTAAGAAATTTAGAAATGCCAAACTGTTGTCTGGGGAGACATACCACCAATTCTCTGCCAGACTGGAAACCTATTTGGAGAAATGGACTGCTCTGGGGAAGACCCAAGATCTTAAAGAGATGATCATGATAGAGCAATTGAGAGAGTCCATGGCTCCAGACTTGAGAAAATTTCTCATGGAACAAGGTGCAGAGAAGTTGGGGGAGGTTTTTAAATGTCGCTGAGAGGTATCAGGCAGCCCAGGCAGAGGTAAGTGGCACTAAAAAGAAGCACATAGAAACTTTTAAAGCTCCACAGCCATTTAATAAATTTGAAAATAGAGAACAGGGTAATAAAGGCAGGACAAACTTTGAACGGCCAAGAAATGACTATCGAGACAGAAACTCACAGTTCAATGACCAAAAATACAATGAAAGAAAACCGTTTAACCAAGGAAAAAGATGGTGCAAATGGTGCAAGAAAGATAACCATAACACCGAATTTTGTAGAAGGAAACCTTCAAACATTGCTGCAATGAAGTCGGGGACTCAAAGATTAAAGGTTAATCCTAATGGACAGCAGGAACCTTATCACCCCCCAGTTTGTGAGGATGTTATTTGTAATGGGGTCACCATAAGGTGCCTTTATGATACAGGTTTGGATTATGATTCAGTTGTGAAGTCTAGCCTAGTGGACCCAAGTCAGTATACCACAGAAACAGTGGAAATACAAGGGGCGACTAAGGACATACCACTCATGACACTTCCCATCGCAAGGATAACGGTGAAAACTCGCTATGTGGAAGGAGAGATCAGAGCAGCAGTGATAGATGAACCAATCTACCCTCTGATATTGGGGTGTAGATACGTCTTCTTGGGGAATCCCGAGAGACCTGTGATCATGGCGACAGTGCAGACCAGGTCACAGAAAAAGGAGGAAGAAGGTGAACCTATAAATGCTCATCCAGAGGAGATGAGGAAGGCGCAGGCTGAGGATAGGACACTCAAGCCATGTTTTAAAAAATTGCCCAAATGCCACACACCTCCAAGCAAGGGGGAATACTTTATGAAGAACAAACTATTATACAGGAAGGCCGGAACTGGAACAAATGGTCACAACCAGCTGGTTCTTCCCACTTCATATAGGGATAAAGTGATGGAACTCGGGCATGCGATTCCCTTCAGTGGTCACATGGGGATCAGCGCCACAGGACAGCGTATAGCTTGTCATTACTTCTGGCCAGGGATAACGGAGGATATAAAAAGATATGTCAAATCCTGTCCAGAATGTCAAAGGGTAGCTCCAAAGCACTGGACTGCTCCTGCAACTCTAGGGGAAATGCCCATAGTGGGAACACCTTTTGAGAGGGTTGCAGTGGATATTGTGGGACCTCTCACTCGGACCAAGAGGAGGAACAGTTACATCCTTACTCTGGTGGACACTTGTTCTATGTGGGGAGAGGCGGTAGCCCTGCCATCAATTGATTCAAAACATGTAGCAGAGGCACTACTTACAATATTCACAAGATTAGGATTCCCGCATCAAATCTTGACTGATAATGGCTCTCAGTTCAAGGGGAAACTAACGGAAGAAGTTTTTAAGCTATTTCAAGCCAGACACTTTCATTGTAGTCCGTACCATCCGCAAGGGAACGGCCAGGTAGAGAGGTTTAATGGGACTCTCATTTCTATCCTGAGGAAGCTGGCACACGAAAAACCGGATCTGTGGGATCAATTCCTGCCCGCCGCGTTGTTTGCGTATCGGGAGGTACCACATAGTTCAACCGGGATGGCTCCCGCAACTCTGCTATTTGGGAGGCCAATAAAAGGTCCATTAGAAGCTTTATTAAGGACCTGGACAGATGAGAAGGCAGAAGAGACTGTTACCTCATCTTATCAATACGTGAACGAACTGACCACTCGTCTGAAAGCTGGATGGAAACTGGCAAATGATAATTTGAGACAAGCCAGGAAGAAACATGCAGCATATTTTAATAGGAAGGCAAAGGACAGAGAACTAGCTGTGGGAGAGAAGGTGCTTCTTCTACTACCCGGCAGCCAGAATAAATTACAAATTGGATGGCAAGGTCCATATACGGTTCTAGAGAAGGTGTCTAGAACAAACTATAAAATTGACAAAAAGGGGAAGGAGAAAGTTTATCATGTAAACCTTTTAAAGAAGTATCTGGACAGACCACTCCAGGAAAGCACCCCCTTACTGACCTTGGCTATCGCAACTCAAATGCAAAAGGAACCACTCACCTCGCATGAATACCCATTACATCCTTGTGAAACAGCGGCACAAGTAAAAGTCAGTAAGCACCTGACTAAAAATCAGAGGGAGAGAGTTCAACAGGTTCTGGAGGAACATACAGATGTATTAACAGATAAACCAGGACATACAAATTTGCTACAGTATGACATGAAACTGGTAGACTCAAACCCAATCTGTATGAGAGCCTATTCTATTCCGTTCGCGAAGGAGAAGGCATTGAAGGAAGAAATAGATTATTTGTTGAAGGAGGGGATTATTTCACACAGTGAATCATCTTTTAGCTCCAGTGTAGTTTTGTTGAGGAAACCGTCTGGGGAACACAGACTGTGCATAGATTACAGGAAACTGAATGCTGTCACAGAAGGACAAGTGGATCCATTACCAGACACAAAACAGTTATTTGCCAGATTAAACAAGGCAAAATACTTTTCAAAGGTGGATCTTAGTAAAGGCTATTACCAGATTCCAGTGAAGCCTGAAGTGAGACCTTATTTAGCGTTTAGCACATCGGAAGGACATTATGAATTCAACATGCTACCATTCGGATTGAAAAATGCTCCGAGTGTATTTTCAAGGATGATGCGCAAATTGTTGGATCCCCTGAATAACCCATGTATCACGAATTTCATGGATGATATTCTCGTCGCCACAGAGACATTTGAAGAACACATTGACGCTCTAAAAATGTTATTTGATAGGCTTAGGGAGGCGAACTTAACTGCTAGGCCAACAAAATGTTGTATTGGATGCAAAGAGTTGGAATTCTTGGGACACACTGTATATCAGGGTAACATGACCCCTGATCCCAAGAACTTGGAAAAACTGCAGAGAGCACCTAGACCACAAACAAAAAAGGACGTGCGATCATTCGTGTCGTTATGCGGATTTTATCAAAAATATATCAAAAATTTTAACTCTATTTGTGCTCCTCTGACTGATCTGACTCGCAAGGGACTTCCAGATAAAATTATTTGGACTGCGCAATGTGAATTAGCTTTCCAAGAATTAAAGGAAAAACTCACTAGCAAGCCTATTCTCAAATTGCCTGATTTGACACAGGACTTTGTGGTGAGAACAGATGCAAGTAATGTAGGCCTCGGGGCGGCCTTGTTGCAGAGGTCATCTTCACCCGATGGGGAACTGAACCCAGTCGCTTATGCAAGCCGCAAATTGAATAAAGCGGAACAAGGATATTCTACAAGCGAAAAGGAATGTTTAGCGTTAATCTGGGCAATAAAGAAGTTTCAAATCTATCTGTATGGTAGGACTTTTGTGGTCCAGACGGATCATCAGCCCCTGGTATTCTTATCTCAGGCTAAGCATGAAAACGCAAGATTGTTGAGGTGGTCTTTATTACTGCAACCTTATCAGTTTATTATCGAATACATCCCAGGGTCATTGAATGTCGGTGCAGATTTCCTCAGTCGGCACCCCTGTGATCAAAATTAGAGTAGTGGCAGGCGTGAGGAGAGATTTTATCTATGTGTATCACTGGTTTTGGAACTTGCCGTAGTGCATGTTCTCAGGTGGGGAGATGTGTGATGAATTTACCATGATACAACGTTAAAATATCTCCAAAATTAACGATAAAATGTAGGGATAAAAATAATGCGTAAGATACTAGGAGACATGCTCGCCCATGCCCGCCTTTCCTGCCACCATTCAAATTATCTAGTTAGACGTGCAGACGGAACGTTTACCCTTTGTAGACGGGGGGGGGGGGGGGGGGGGGGAATGAAACGGAGATCAAAAAAGGAAAGATATGACTGAACACGTGTTTGAAGTTCGAACGGCAAAAAGACGCAATTGGGGGTGAAAGGAAAAAAATTCACGTCACTAGTTGACATAAGTAAGGAAATGGACAAGAAAAGGACCTTAGCTCTTATTCGAGACAGTCATTTCTTGGACGTTTTTCGATACTTGGTCTTTATTTGAATGCCGCGGCAAAACACATGAGAGAAGGTTCTCGAACAAATTTCAAAAACTAAACTTGAGAAAAAAAATATGTTTTTTTCTTAATAATAGAGTTATGAAAATAAAACCTAGCTAGTTTGATAGCCCATCTTGAGCAGAGAAATAATATGCTTTCATTTATACAGACGGATAGATAATAAGGAAGATATTGACAAAAGACTGTATTGTTCATATCAGACGAGCGACTGCACTGTTAAACAATGTCACTAAAGTTTCAAAAATTTTGGCCTTGAGCATGCAAACGTAAAAATCGAGCTGTAATTAAAGAGAGGGGAAATGGTGGAGAATTGTAGCTAAAAATAACTTAGGAGGCAGATTCGTGTAGGAAATGCATGTAGAACCAAGCGTGTTTTTTTATGAAAAAACAAGTAGAGACAGACGGACTAACAGACCGTAATACATACTTGACTGAGATTTGACTGAAGTGACTTTTGGTTGTAGATTTGAAAGTTAGGGGGGAAGTCGGCGATTGGTCAACGCATTTTATAGTAGCGGGACAGAGATGTGAAATTTTGCCATTTGACATAAGTCTGTTCAGAGACGCAGTTTAAATTAATAGTGGTGTTGATTCCAGAAGAATACAAATATATAGTGGGACGCCATCATACAGCCAGCAGCTCAGCTGAGTTTTGCTAGCAAATTTAACTGTGTTCTCAATTCTGAATTCTGGTAAGAATGAACAGTATTTATTTGTATATTTTAATAATTCGAGTGATTGATACTGCCATAACATAAAAATGATTACGACAAGTAAGTGTTCGCTCTAGATCCCCAGCCCAAGTTCAGGGTCTAGAGACATACATACAAAGAAAATATATAGGAACGCCTAAATAAAACTATGAAAAAGGATCTAGTGTTGAGATCAGTGGAACATATCACCTATCTTATTCAATAGCAGGAAGCTATTGAACATATCTCAGATGCAATGTAGTCTTGGGGAACTAGTACTATGTGAAACCAACTGGTAAGATGTGCTGTGTGGTCAGAGAGATCTGACCCATTCTGTGTGGTGTTGTGGTGTCGTGTTGTGTGCAGAAGTGGCTCAGGAGGTAGAGTTCTGACACATGACCCAATACTTTTGTTTCAGAATTGTGAGTTTCTATTTGGCACCGAAGTGGTGTCAAATGCTGTTATAAGACTACACAAGAGTGTGCCTGTGCAGACTAAGATTGGTGTCAGTGAAGTCTAACGTTGTACTCCAGATTTGGAGAGGAGTGGGCCACCAGATTCCAGCACCAGAACTACTCAGTCAAGATACGTGAGCGTCTGGCCTGCTGGACATTCACCAACTAATTTACTAACTAACTCACCAACTATATTACCATCAACTAGAACATACCATTTTGGGAAATAAAACTTGTATTCCTCCCATCAGTAAATGGACAATGTTTTGGTAGTCACAGAGTGGGAGTGATGACACCACCCCAACAGCATATCTAGTAATAAGTTCTCCTGGGACTATCTTAATATAATTACTATTAACCAGTCATTTGAAATAATTAGGTACACATTTTCCATTTTATTATGTCATACAATTATGCATTCCATTTATAACTCCATAATATTTCTTATGTTCTGACCAACTAAACATTTGGTTCAGAACAAATAAATTTATCAAAAGATTTAAATTTTAAAACTAAAACAGCCTGAGTTAGTTCAGTGTGTTATAAATTTTATTAATATTATTAGACTTATTGATTATCTGTGTGTGTGTGTGTGTGTATGTAATCTACCACAACACATTACATATCAGTACCCTAGACTTTTAACGTAGCTACATTCATTAGTAAAAAAAGATATGTGTGAGGTCGTAAGTGGTAGTAAGAAGGGCCTTCTGTAATTCACATCTACATTTATCTCAGGAGCCTTCACAGCTGACCTCATACATCACACTAGGTAACATCAACCATACAATACCATCAAAATCCACTACACCCTGAAACCTGGCACTGTGGTTCCCTTTGCAGTTGATACACTTTCTATTCCCATTCGCCTTTTTGTAGTCGGTATCTGCCTTTGCCTTTTCACACTGTGTAGATGGGTGAGTACTGGAGCAGTATCTGCAAACTGTTTTTCCTTTACAGTGGTTCCTTCCGTGGCCGAATTTCAAACAGTTGGAGCATTGTAGCACAAGGGGAATGTAAGCTTCTGTATTCTTCTTAGTTTTCTCAAATAGTAGTGTTTTAGTGGTTTCCCTCCCTTCTGTCGTTATTACTACCACTGGGGTTACAATACTCCCTTTCACTGTTATTCTGTCCACGTGTACCAGCTTTATGTCTGGGTTCTGGTTTGCGAGGTTGTTCCTAACTCCCCCGCTTGACAGGGTAGTGTTTATCTCCTTTATCACACATCTACTGGTCTCTTTTGCTAGCTCTATCTTCACTTTTATGTCGTGTGCAAGAGTCACTGTTTTTGCTTCTACTTTTAGTTCCTCTAACATCTCTTTTATTCTGTCACTCTGATTTAGGGTAATGATTATGCCAAAAGGGGTTTTTAAAATTTTGGCTATCGCCTGTTTGCCCAGCACAGGTTCAAGGATGGTTATAATTTTGTCTTCATCTAGTGCCTTGATCTTGACAGCCTCACCAGCTACTTACGTTATCTTTAAACGACATATGTTTACTACATGCTCATCTTTATTTTTGGAAACTGCATGGGTTGCTTTATGTCTTGAGTCTTCTTTGGTACTTTCTATTCTTTCAATGTTATTTTTTTTTTTTTTTTTGGTTATTTGGTTAGTATTTTCTTCTATGGGGTCCTGATTATTCTTTTCTAGTTTATCGTGCCTGGTGTCCCTACCTTTAGTTTTAACTGCTTCTGCCCACGTTTTGCCTTCACCTGACTATGCTCTATTTATAGGTGGCATGTTTGGTTATGAGCTATGTCCTAATTTCCTATTTGAATTTATTTATTTATTGTTCTTTCCTATTTCTTTTAGCTCCCTTTCTTTTCTTTTATTATTATTTTTTTACTTATTTTATTGTGCTATCTTGTTCTTAGTTTTTATTCTTAGAAGTTTTGTCTATTTTCGTTCACTCTTTTGATCTGGCAAATCTAAATTTTTCCTTATCCACTAATATTTATTATTAATAGTTGATTAACACTACTAGAATATATGATTACAGTTTAGGAGGATTCAACTTATTGCTATTTCCTGGTGAGTTAAGTAAAACAAAAATGGCTGCTGTACCACGCAATGGAAAGCACGTGGCGCCTGGGCCTATTAAAATTTATTTGTTTTCTTTTTTATTTATTACTGTTCCTAATTTATATTATCACTCCTAGCTAGTATCAAGCAATCAACAAATACTAATTATAATCAACTGCTTAAATTGTGTACAGAATAGAAACAGAAAATAAATTCAACTTATCTCTGGTCAAGGTTGTGGCACGTCTGATCTTTCTTTTTTTTAGCCCCTTCTGGGGCTCAAAGTGAGGTCCTTTTTTTTTTTTTTTTTTGGAAGTGAACTTTATTTTCATTTCTTTGCAATTTTACAAATCAGTGTACATGTTACAACAAGTAAGAATGAAATTACATTGCAATATAAGGACTTTCCATTAATTTTACAGGACATGTGTAATTTACAGCAAGTAAACATGAGAGAACATTAATTGAAAATTACATGGCACTATAAGAAATTCCTTATATTCCCGCATGTACTTTCATACACATGCATAATGGGTTTTATAAGGGCTTTAGTGCGTATAGACAGGGAGAGACAAAGCTGGAAGGAGAAAGTGGCAGGATGTGTATTATTGGACTAGTTAAAGAAACACGTTTTAGCATGACGTGCAAGGGAGAAGTGCAATAAATAGAGGTCGCACGCGCGCGCGCACACACACACACACACACACACACACACACACACATGGAAGGTAAGGCTGTGTTCCGAGGTAAGCCGGTACCAGCTGGTGCTCGGATACAATGTTGCTTGAAAAGGCTCATGCAAAATAAAAATTACGCAGTTGTCCGAAGGAGAAGCCACACTCAGAGCACTCCCGGACGACAAAGTAATCAATGTCCTGGAGAAAGTAGTAGGCAAAAGAGGCATAATAAGTATCAGAAGGCACCAACAGGGAGTGACACTTGCCCTGAATGATACAGGAAAAACTAAATCGCTGATGACTGCTCTGGCATCCGGGCCTAAAGAATTTCAGCTACCACACCGGATCAAAATCCAAGCAGAAATCCACACTGAAACCAAGAGAGTAGTCATCAAAGGGATAGACACCAGCTTGTCAGACACAGAGGCCCTCAGCTACATCCAGGCCGAAAACCCTCGGTACAGATTCACACACGCAGAAAGGCTTAAATCCTGGAACAAAGAAGACACCAGACTGATAATAGTGACTCTACAGGGGAAAACAGTCCCAGAAAACATCACTATCCAGAATAGACCTCGAAGAACACATGCCTTCATCCCGCCAGTGATACAGTGTTCAAAGTGCCAGGGATTTTCTCACACAAGGAACACGTGCAGAAAAGAGACGGTCTGTAGATACTGTGCGGGCAGCCACGAGTACAAAGACTGCCCAAAGGCCAAAAAGACCAAGACTACAAAGCACCAAATAACAATAGAAAATGTACCAACTGCCTCGGAAAGCACGGAGCACGATACCGAGGATGTCCCGAATACCAACAAACCAGGCAAATAATTACAGTTGCCATTGGAAAGGGAGTATCGTACCAAGAGGCAAAGAACACACTGAAGGCAAGTACTCTAGGTGATAGGCGCCAAGACAGCCTAACGGAACAAGTCAGACGGCTCACGACTGAAGTGAGAGATTTGAAACAACAACTGCGAAAGGAGAGAGAAAACCGCCAGCCACACAAAAACAGAACCTCAACTGACAGATTTGAAGAAATACATGACAGCTCGGAAAGCGCGAAACAACAACAATTCATAAACGACATGAAAATAATACACCAAGACATGAAAAGAATTCAGCAACAGGTAGAAGAAGATGTCCGGAAACTGATAGAACTGAAAGATGGAAACGAACAACTACTGAAAAGAATAGAGGCAGAAAGAATGACCATTGAAGAAATTACATCAAACGCAAAAGACACTAAAACGAACGACCAATCAAACGAAGAAGTCATCGAGGAAACGCTAGAAGAGCTACTCCCAACAATTATAGAAAAAGCGCTTTCCCAGATACAGGAGAAGAGGAAGACACAAGAAACAGAAACGAGGAGGGCAAAAACTCACAAAACCTAACAAGCCAGATAGGAAAACAGCAAATGTACACCATGAACACGCCACGACACCCCGAATGGACAAGAGCAAAGAGGTATCCGGACAGGCAGCTAGTGGTCCTTTTTAGGACCAGTCCTTTTCAGGACTAACAACAGGCTAGCACTGAAGAAAATAAACACACAATATACCCAAATTATAACCAACTTTCAGGTTGAACAGGGTATTACAGCATTATGGTAGACGAAATCAACAACAACAAACAACAACAACGGATGGTCAGTATGTTTACAAAAACGTGTTTACCTCCGAGTGTGGACAGGTTTCAGACGATGTGCAACAGTTGGGCGCGGTCCGCTGAGTAGCCACGAGGGCTTAGCACACACTGTCTCAAAGATAGGGACGGGAGTTTTACCATATATTTATATTATTTTTACCCGTGCGCAGTACGGTGTGAAAACCATATTAGCTTTCCAACATGTACAAATTTTGTACACAATTTTTTTTTAGTACAAGTGCGTGTGTATTGGAGTGGATGCAGGGTTTCCAGGTTTCACCTGCGCTTTTGGGTGTGGGTGTGTTCGTGGTTTCCATTTGTGGTTTTAAAATTTAAATTATATTGTTTATGAACGTACACAATCAATTATTACATGATTATAAATAAGTTTTCAACTTTGGGATTCCCCCCCCCCCCCCCCCCCCCCCCCCCCCCCCCCCCCCTTTCCACCTTGAAATTATTGGATTATGAATGGACACAATCTAATTTACATGAATGTACAGAAATGTCCAACTTTGGTATTTACTTTTCTCACCTTGTACTTACATTTTATGAATGTATTTTATTGTATGTTATAAAATGAACATGTTTTGGAATTTCAAAATGGATATGCTTTAGGGAACATGATTACAACTACCCCTTGTATCTTTCTCGAAGTACCGGTGTGCCTAGCCGCCTTTATGACTGCTCAAGGCTGTGTGCTCAAACTTGTTAGTTGAAACTTGCCAAGGAGAAAAGCGTAACGCAGCACACAATTGGCCACTATCCTTTCAACCCGGGGGCTCTCAATATCTCGCCCAGACAAAATTTTCAAATGTCCTTTGTCCTGTCAGCCACTGAAGTTACTTCAGAATGCAATCACCATTAGTCACCTGGTACGACATGCCGAGGGTGAAGCAGACCATATTTCTTCTATGTATTTTCAGTGACCTCCCAAGTACGACACTATACAACATACAACATGTGAAGTTTATTTGAGACACTTTGAGAAATGCACTTGACAGAATGAATAAAGATCAGTTAAAAATGGAAAAAAGAGAAAAATGTTGGAAGAAGAGACTTGAAACCTGTAAACAATTTTAATATGCCTAGTGTGTTTCGCCTAGGGAAACAAAGAAATGTTTCAAACGTCTATTTGTATGACACATGTACCAACAATGTCCATTCAATCTCCCCCCTTTTTTTTCTTTCCTCCACATTTTTGGTAATATACATGCCCCACAGGGTCTTTTTTAGTCTGGTTTTAAGAGAACCCTTTAGATCAGTGTTTCTCAACCCTGATAGTAGCAAAGCCCCCTTTTGACAACTAATATTTTAAAAAGCCAACCCCCCCCCCCCAACCCTTTTAGCACCCCCTTGCTCTTTATCGTGTATACACAAACACAAACACAAACACATATACATATATTCCATCATACTTTTAAAAAAGTAATGCAGTTAATGAGTTATCTTTTCTTATAATATAAAGAAAGAGAGAAAGCACATTTATAAAAGCGTAGTTATATTAAATATGTGTTTAAGTACGGAATTATATATACCACACGTTCATTATCCTTGAATTACAAATTGGCGGAGCAAATGATATAAAATTAGTTCTTACAACTCTATAACTATCATAATCATATCATTTTAATAGCGCCTAAATGACTGCATATCAATCTTCAAATCTGAATATTTAAGATTCTCCTTATGTAACCACTTTAAACATGAAAAAAATTAAAAAAATTATTAGTTGATAATAATGATATAATTATATAAAAATTCACTTACTAATGAAGCTTTTTGAGATCCTTGCGCTTGGTGTGACTCAGCCAGTTTTGTAATAATTGGTTCTAAGTTTGTTAAAAATCCTGTTACAAATCTGTAGTCGGTTTCGTTGCTTTTGTAGTAGCAACACTACTGCACTGAACCCCTTCTCCACCAAATACGACGTTGGGAAAGCTGTAATTAGCAATTTAGTTTCACGCCAAAGAACGGGATACGCAAGCCTCTGCTGGATCCAGAATTTTTCATAATGTGTGTGACTGAATCGTGCTTTTACCTCGAAGTCATTTTGTAGCTCAATTAATTCTTCTTGTAAATGTTGACTAACTTGTTCCACGTCTGATTCAAACAGATTAATCACCCAATCCGGTATTATTAGTTCTTGCAAGTCTTTAAATCTTATGCTCATATCATTTTTAATAGCGTCAAAATGACTGCAATAAACCTCTAAATCGGAATCTTTAAGCCTGTTGTTATATAATGTCAATTTGTTGATGAACCCCATGATAATTCCTTTCACTTTAATCAGACTGATATCATTTCCTTGTAGCTTAAGAAGAACCTCATTTAACTTTTCAAATATATCTGAAAGATAGGCTACATTGTTTCGCAATACTTCTCTTTCGATGCTAAATTCTTCTTTGATTGAATCCAAAAACTATACTGTCTCCTGACAATGGTAACATCCCAGGTACTAAAATTTTGCGTTTGGAATCCTTGAAACACTCCATGGGACGCAGGGCAAATAAAAACTATCGTGTTACAAGCTATGCGAAGGGAAATATCTTTTGTAATTGTTTCATATTGATTCTTGTAAAAATATACAAAACGCCCCCCTGAATGGAAGTAGCGACCCCCAATCGTTGCGACCCATCAGAACGCCCCCAGACATCTTGAAAACGCCCCCCAGGGGGCGGTACCGCCCCCGTTGAGAAACACTGCTTTAGGTATTCGTAAATTTCCTTGTGGAAGTATGATTGGTTTTTTTTGCAAGGTCATTTCTCTTATCACGAAAGTGAGGTCTATTTTTTTATTACCCCTTCTGGGGCTCAAAGTGAGGTCTATTGACTTTATTGAGTTAAATGTGTAAAATTGTGTGATCCTTTTTTTTTTTAAATACCCCTTCTGGAGCTCAAAGTGAGGTCTATTGACTTTATTGAGTTATATGTGTAAATTTTGTGTGATTTTTTTTTTTTAAATTACCTCTTCTTGGGCTCAAAATAAGGTCTATTGACTTTATTGAGTTAAATGTGTAAAATTGTGTGATCCCTGCCCTGGCTAAGACACTTTGATCTTAGCCAAAAGGCCGATACGTCAAGTCGATCGTTTCGTTCGTTCGTTTGTCGACTATATTGCTGTTATACCCTGTTCAACCTGAAAATTGGTTATAATTGGGGTATATTGTGCGTTTAGTTTCTTCGATGCTAGCCGGTTGTTAGTCCTGAAAAGGACTGGTTCTAAAAAGGACCACTAGCTGACTGTCTGGATACCTCTTCGTTGCTTGTCTGTTCATGGTGTCCGTGGCGTGTTCATGGTGTTTTTCATATCCTGCCTCACTATCTGGCTTGTGTGGTTTTGCGTGTTTTTACGCTCCTAGTTTCTGTTTCTCGTGTCTTCCTTTTCTCCTGTATCTGAAATAGCGCTTTTTCTATAATTGATGGTAGTAGCTTTTCTAGCGTCTCCTCGATTACTTCCTCGTCTGTTTGGTCATTCGTTTTAGTTTCTCGCGAGTTGTTAGATGTAATTTCCTCTAGGCTCTTCGTCCTGCTTCTATTCTTTTGAGGATTTCTGCGTTTTCCTCTTTCAGCTCTGTCAGCTTCTAGACATCTGCTTCTACCTGCTGCTGAATTCTTTTCATGTCTTCCATCATATTTCTAACGCTCTGTAGGTCTATCACGTCTTCACCGCTGTCGGTTGATTCTTCGGGAGTCTGCTTGCTTCTGTTTTCGACCTGTAGTTTTAGTTTTATTTCTTTGACTTAGCGGTCAGCTGATGCAGCTGTCTTTAATCTGTTGTGTGCTGTCTGTTCGCGACATTCGTTACCACTCTGTGTTTTGCATCTCTGAAGGGGATGCTTTTGGATACCGCTTCCTTCAGTATGTTCTTAGTTTCCTGGAACATCAAGCAGCCTCGGTACCTTGCCCCATGGTTTCCGAGGCAGTTTGCACAGGTACGGTTTGCATTTATGGCCTTGTAATTTTGATCCTCCCTCGCCTTGGGACAGTCGCGATATGGGTGGCTACCCGCACAATACCGGCATACTGCATCTCTTCTGCACGTTTTCTTTGTGTGTGAAAACTGCTGGCAGTTGGAGCACTGCATGACCGGAGGGATATAGGCTTCTGTCCTTTTTGCTGTAGTTTGGAACGTCAGTCTCTCTGGTCTTGTCGATCCTTCAACCGTTACTACAATCAGATTTGTGTCTTTCTTGTCCCAGGTTTTTAGCCTTTCGACCTGTGTGATTTGGACCTCTGTGTTTTCGGTTTGAAGGTGTCTGTGAACCTCGCTTGTGGCCCTTCTGATAATCAATCCCTCTTATGACCAACTTCTTTATTGTCTTGGATGTTTCCACCACTACTTTTATCTGGTGGGGCAGCATGAATTCTTTGGATCCGGCCTCCAGTTCTGTCATCAGCGAAGTTGTTTTATCTGTGCTGTTGAGCGAAAGCACGACTCCCTTTTCGTCCCTCCCTACTTTAGTGATGCCTCTCCTTCCAGTTATTACCTCGAGGATACTGATCACTTTGTCATCTGGTAGGGCCCTGAGTGAGGCCTCACCTCCAGACATCTGCGTGATCTTAACTATCCTCTCCAGTATCGTATCTGTGTTCTTTGTCTTGTTAGTCTTTGTTCTTTCTTCCTTTCTCCGGTCTTTGTTAGGACAACCATCAAGTTCCTGTTCGCTGTTGGAAGGAGATTTTTCTTTTGTCTGAGCTGTTGAGTAGTTCTCAGCTGTTGTTTCGTCCGTACTAGGTCTGGTCGTTTGCGCCTCGGGGTTTTCGTTGGTTTGTATCTTGGTTTGCGCCATCTGAGGGTTGTTTTGTTGAATTTGGCACTCTTCTGCAACTTCGTGATTCTCCGTTGTCGAGTTACGGACAGCGTCTTCGATGTCTAAGCCTGTCATGGCGAGCGTGGATGTTGTTGTTGTTTCGTATGGTGGTTGTGAATTCGCACGTAGTTTATCTCTTGCCTCCTTCTGGAATTTTAGCCTTCCCATCATAATTCTTGCAATTTCGTTCATGGCTTCCTCTCGTCTTGGGCCAAGAGCTGCATCAAATTTTGCGCGGCTGTCAACTATTGCCGCCGCCGTGGTGTCAGGAGCGGCATTGCTCGGCTTTTCAGAAGGTTCGTCCTCGACGCTAGTATTTGGGGCAGCTTTGCTCTCCGGTAATCTGTTCTTGTTCTGTGATGACTCTTATTTGTTGTCAAGTGCTGGCAGGCTTTTATAAACATTCTTCTTTTTGGCTGGCATTTTGTCTTCTGCGTACGCCCTGAAAAGGACGTTGGTTTTAATATATTGCTATCTGCCTCCGTGTTGAAAAATGACGTCAAGTCAACATAGCATACTTGTAATTTGAATGCATAATGACAATCTGCTTTCTAAAGTGAACTACTTTATAATTTTACAATAATATTAATATTATCAATATAAATTCTTAAAGATTGTTTTTACCTTTTTATGTAACAAATTATGTGCTTAATTTCTAAAAACAGTGTTGTAAAAGTAAGACAGGTTTAGTTTATAAAATACATACAATCTTTAATTTTATAATAAACTGCTAACTTCCTTTTAAAATGAAAAAAATTATTTTAAATATTATTTCCTTTGGTGCACGATGTTGCTGGCTTAATTACGGCGTCGTGTTACTTAATACCTGGTTAATTACGACGTCGCGGTACTTCATATCTTGTTTTTCGGATTTTTCTAGGACATCATATCTTAAGAACTATCAGCACGCCAAATTACAGACTTCTAGGTAGTCTCAAAGTGGTCAAACAATTTCGTGCGGAAGGACAGACAGAAAATATGCTTTCAATTTATATAATAGATAGTCCGTTATTATGTGCTTATACTTACAAATCGCCACAGTATGTCACGAATTTCAGGTTTTATTTTACTTTTGACTTTTTCGATTATCATTCTAATGAGTAGTTTGATCAAAAGGCTTATAATACTAATTGTGCAGTGGTCTTCAAAGAATTAGGTTTCTTCGGTAAAGCTATTCGAATTTTAGTTCATTGGGTTATGAATGTCATTCAACAGTTTTGTTATTACATTTGTTTCAGACCCTCCCATTACCTCAGTTTCATCTACTGTTATATTATGTGGCCCAGAGACCTTGCCCTTCTTCACTTGGCAACTTCGGCCACAATCATTGGTATTCCTTGGCAGTTATCATCAGTAATTGTTTTTGATCTTTCGTTATCGTAGAGTAACACCATTAATATTATCCCGTCGTCTGATTTAAGACAGCAAATGGCTGTTTGTATTTTTAATTATTTGACTGCATTTACTTTTGGTCGCTTCCTTATTTTTACCTGTTAGCCTCTTTGTGTTGTTATATAGGCCCCTTATATTTCCT
The DNA here is from genome assembly GCA_024509875.1 of Oreohelix idahoensis. Lineage (NCBI taxonomy): Eukaryota > Metazoa > Mollusca > Gastropoda > Stylommatophora > Oreohelicidae > Oreohelix > Oreohelix idahoensis. Next base: position 421,974 of record JAMPIV010011732.1, on the reverse strand, counting down.
TTGGCTTCAGTTGTCTCTGCTTCTCTGGTTTTGCTCCTCTTTAAATTTGTTTCATGTCTTTTATCTTGTTGATGGGTTTTGTTGTCATCTATGCATAGTGCTGACGTTCTCTGTTTCCCAGTACCTCTGTGTGTGTGTCATTGCATATATTTGATTTGTAGCCAGTGGTCTTCTGTATTTGCTACATCATTCAGCTGGTGGAGTATGTGTTGGATACTATGATCGGAAATGTATCTCTTATCTTTTTATTTCTTATATATCCTACATTAAAACTCTTTCAGTCCCAAGCAAAAAGGTGGGTTTGGCCCAAACAAAAATGGCCATACCAGTATGTTTTTATTGTTTTTGTTTGGAAATAATTTTTTTTAAATGTTCATATTCATAAATAACAAAAGTCCATAATGGATGGCTATACTTTAAGAAGATAGCGTTTTTGAGTTGTCAAAATTAGAAAACAGCCCTAGAAAGGATCAAGAGATACGAAAGCCAGTATACTGGCTCTTGGGCCAAATGGGTCTAGCGGGAAGTACAGTATACTGGCTCTTGGGGCTTAAAGAGTTAAACTGTTGGCTATAGCTATCTACTTTTATGTATCTCTTGAGTTTTAAATTTGTTTTGGCTAACAGAAGATAGTGATCTGATGCCACATCTGCTCCTCTGTGTACCTTTACGTCGTGTAACGGTGATCTAAACGTCTTATTTATGCATATGTAACAAGTCTAATTCTCTGTCCTGTGGTCTGGAAGTATCCATGTTGCTTTGTATCTAATTTTATGTTGAAATATGCTTCCTCCTATAGCCAGTTGATTTAAAGCACAGAAGTGTGTGAATAGGTCAAAATTTTCATTCACTGTCAGTAACCCATATTTTACCATTATTTCTTCAAAGATGTTGTCTGTTCCTACTTGTTACATTTAGGTCGTCCATCATAATTATGATGTCTATTCTTCTTTTTTTATCCAAGACATTGTACAGCCTGGTGTAAAGTTCTTCTTTCACAGCTTCTTCTTTATCATTGGTTGGTGCATAAAACTGTTTATTTTTATTTGCCTTTGGTTGTTTTGACTTCCGGGTCCCATTGCTTCCAATTCTATAAGTGCTTTCTGTGATTCCTTATATAGCATTAGAGCCAACCCTTCACTGTGGTGGGCCCCTTCTTCCTCACGTCCTGAGGATAACATTATTTCTCCTGTGATCAGTTTCTTCCTCTATATGTCCTTCCACATTGTCTCACAGTGTCACATCTTTCTTAAAATACATTTCTGCTGCAATCCATGCAGTTTTCCCTTGTTTGTTTAGAGTAAGAGCGTTCCAGAGGTCATGGAGATTTTCATAGACGAGAAAAGATTAGTCAGCAACTCAGACACCTTTTGGTTTTCTCTGGGCTGCTTCATAAACTTCTTTTCCAGAGGACCTTCTTTTGTCTTGGATGTTTGAATTGATTTATATTCTGCATTTGACCTGTCCATGTTGTTTCTTGAAATTTTTGTAGTTTACAGGATGGAGTAACTGCTTCCATGGCCACCCCCGGTCGATTTTTACGACATGCGTGGTAGGGTATCGTGTCACTATTCTTTGCTCCCCTTCCAGGCCTCGGTGACACACGTGACAAGTAAGTTTACCATTAGATATATATTTTACACAACAAATATTGTGACGGAATTGTGGTTGTGTCATTTTACTCCCATACTTTCCCTCATTCTTGCTCCATTTAATTATTTATTTCTCGCAAGTAAACCTGTCCCATCGCCGCGCCTTAGATTTGTTGACCTCTGTTCATACTGGGATAGTGTTATTTCACGGCTAATTGACCATCCTTAAGGATTAATTATAATCGCTTAAGTTGCTGAACCAGATTGACTTCATACGGTAACCGTGAAAACAACCGTCTAGGCGCATTGTTCACTACAACCACGTTCAGATACCGGGGCGAATAATACAAAAGGAAGACCAGGTATTGCCTGCGAAATGTCATGGCTTATCCTTCTGGGGACCAGGAAAGTACAGGAGATAATTGCTTAATCCCTTCCGCCCAGACATTGTCTGAGTAATTTTTACTGAGAAACCCGTCTGGGCAGACACATTAGCAATGACACTATTTGCAGGTTAAGGCGGCCGGTGTGATGCTGACCACATCACCCCTAGTGTGCCGATGATCAAGAAAATATGGGCCTAACACCATATTCCCAATATGCCTCAATGGGCGTGTAACGAGATCCTGTACCTTTTTTTTTTTTACTGTCTGGGTAGACAATTTAGCGATGACATTATCTGCAGGTGAGGTTACAAATTGTAATTGAAAGGTTATCTAAGAGGAACGGAAGAAGTCGGGCCATATATGGGACATGAGGTCTTGTGTTTAAATTTTAAAATTATATTATAAAACACGCAGGGTAAAGTAAATAACTAACAACCCCGACTCACTACATTGATTGGCTCATTAGAGAGTCAGAAATAAACATTTATTCTGATTGGAAGTTTTGTCGGAAACCCCAGGTGGAAGCGTGAGCAGGAAAACTGCAATATAACCTAGCAAATTCGGAGGCTATACCACACTGCATTCCAGAATCGTCAAAAGTAGACAGCTCGGACTGAAGCCAGGAAAAGAATTTAGTTAGAATTTCTGACCTTATAAGGCCTGACAAAACACGTATCGAAACTCCTTCTCAACCTTACAGCAAGGACAATCTACCTGTTAATACGGAAACCGGACTACTAGTGGATCTACTCACAAAGACACAGAGGGATTCTAAAGAGAAATAATACCCCAGACGCGTGTTCGAGGCATCTGCATTAAGTTGCCAAGACTATTCTACTGAGCAAGAAGTCTAGAGTTCCCAACTTGTTGGGGTAAGTTGTAACACATATTTTATACTTTGAATTTGACATGTTTGAACTTGCTGATGGTTATACAGGCCCATATGAGGCTGGCAATCTCAGCATGTGACAATGATAAATTCATGAACCACCACAGTCAAGCACTGGTGATTGCTTCGTGCTAGTTCTGACATGGAACCAAAAGCAGAGGTAACCCCAGACTCTGAGGGAGTAGGAAGTAGATAATGATGACATCATTTGTATATATGTACTATTATTAGTAATAAGTTGTATGTACACTTAAACATGTTCATTCAGGCACAAGCCATTGCACTTGCCGCTGTCCAGTCGCCATTTTAAAAATTAAATTAACTAAAAGAATTGTGATTTTTCATCATATCACCTGAGTTATACTCTACAACCCCAGATGTACTACCGTTCTGTGGTTCAAAGCCTGTGATCGACACTGGAAACCTATGTTTCACGAGTGGTGAAGATACCTGCCTTGACCAGAAGAGGTTCCCTCTTGAACAAATTGGGAGACGTGTCCTTGCCACAGAGACGCATTGACAGAAACAGCCGAATCAACACTTCATCGTTTTGGCAGCTAAGTGACAATTCTAGGAAGCCAAATACAGAAGAACTTTGTTTTTCGTTTCCAGAATAACCTTTTCTAAATCCGACATCTTTTCGATGAAGACACCTACATTTTATAAATCACCAGCTCCTATTTATTTACGTTTGTTTAAAAGTAATTGATCATTAAATTTATTATATGTTGTTTTACAAATTCATAGTTGATTTAGTTGTTACAGAGAGAAGTTCACACGTATGAATCAGTATCTTTCATATATATATATATATATATATATATATATATATATATATATATATATATTATATATATATATATATATATATATATATATATATATATATATATATATATATATATATATATATATATATATATATATATATGTATATATAGTAACGTACTGTTTATGCGTGATGTGAAGGCTGGCAGAGTGAACGTGTCGTTTATCACCTGGACTGTGTAATGTTGCGGTGTTGATGTAGGTCACCAGAAATGTAACGGCCACCAGCGTGAGGCACTGCCAGGGGTACTATGACCACTCACACAAAACAGCGTACATGTTGTAGATGTGTGGTACTGGTATTATGATGTGCTGAGTGTGGGTGTAGACGAGAACGCGAATGCTTGAAGCTCTTGGTAAAGTCAATAATGCACCCATACACTCACATGCAGTAGTCAATGATGAATTGAAGACTGCTGGCACGTTTCAAACATTTATTTACGAAACTGACAGTAGCATCAACAGGACAGTCAAATCGACAAGATCAAGGACTTCACATACATAATGAATGACTGTTAAATGTCTGGTAATCAAAGGCTTGCATCATACATTAACTAGGACATCCCAAACATCATCTGTCCTAATGTTACAGTTTACAATGTAGCTTCCGTACCATTGACTCAGCGCGTCAGGTACTTAATTAGCTCTGTCGTTCAACAAACGAGCTCCTAAATTGCGAAGCAATAATACATATGGCTGTTATTCAACATGCATAGCCCGCCAGATATATTTCCTCCTGCTGAAAAAATATTGGCCGTAGTACAGGGCCTCAATATGTAGACAGCTGTGTATCCTTTGTTAGCAGGCACGATCAAACCATGCTAAACATAGATACCGCCAACCTGCGGCGTCCACAATAATTTATCATCATCATTAGGCTTCTGTTCGATTGAAAACACATAGTCTCATTTGGCTAGAACAAGAAGCAAAGAAGGAATTCTGTCTCTCAAGATCTGTGAGCTTCACTCGCAGATAGGTAACTTCAAATGTTCTGCAACCAAAGGCATATTAATAAGAATGTCATTTACCTTTTACAGAATCTTCCGGATACACACTTAATAAATGTCGTCACACTTGACGAACAAAGAATCACTGGGGAAAACATTGACATTTCAGTCATATCGAAAACTTTCCAATCCCCACGATGATATAGAGGAAAATCACCACGGACATCATGTCCGACAGCCCACAAATAAAACACACTCTACCTGACGGAAGTTCCCTCAGTTCGCGCCCAGAACTGGCGCATGCCTAGACAGCATAAAACTGAGCATCGTTAAGACAGATCAAAGACAGCGATTGAAAGAAAGAGAAGATAACCCTTTAAACAACCTGTCATAGAAGTTAATACCTAATTATCCAACTTTTACCAACAAAGTTTTACAACAAAAGTATCAAATAGATTTACCTATTATGACTCCGTCAAAAACGACAGCAACATATATATATATATATATATATATATATATATATATATATATATATATATATATATATATATATATATATATATATATATATATATATATATATATACAGAGCCAATAAGAAGGATTTTACTGTTAATTCAGTTGGGGGCTTGTACGAGCTAAATCAAATTATATAATACCAATTCACACAAAGCTGCGGGCAGATAAAAGTAAACATTGCTAAGGGACATCCAACATTGTTTTTGACTTCTGAAATATCTTGTGAATACTCCTTTAAGGTAGAAGCATCATCATCCTTCTATCTGCATCTCTGCCAAGAGTAATCTTGTGCGAAGGTATATTCCTTTGAAGACCCACATTACATACTATAGGTTTTGGCCATAGTTGGACCATCACTGAGGAGCAATGGAAGGCAACCCGTGACAAATATGATAAACAACTCATGCGGAAGAAAGATTCATTGTTTTGTAAGTCCATCTGTTGATATTGTTAATATTGATCAGAATCGAACTCATTGCACCCCGTGCAAACCTAAAGGGGCTCAGTCTCCTTCAGCAAATGTCAGAGCGTACGCTGAAATTATAAACTGAAGAGAAACTATGGTAAACCCAACCACAGTGATATCACAGATAATTCTATCAATTTTTGTTGAATACTTCGCATATTTCATGATTTCGACACGTTCGTCATTATCATTCGCCACGTTTGTTGGATAAGACAGAAGCATGACTATCTTTGTGTCACGACGACTGGACAGCAGTAAATAGTATACATCTTCTCACTGGGTCTTCTCTCCTTCTCATGTCCGGATATCCCACTGTTCATACGAGTTGTACCCTGGTTTGTTCTCTCTATTTGTTCTTCATTTTTATAGTAACTCTTAAAAGAGTAAAGACCCACTGAAGAGAATGCTAAAGTAATACTGTATTCTCTGTTATGGTCTCGATAATCTTTAGCTTCAGATATTTCTGCTATCACTTTAGTATGATAGGAAACTCTATACAGAGCGATACAACAGGAGACAATCTGATATCAGAAGAGGTCCCCCGGTCGATCAAGTGTTTCTGCCCCTAAATCTCCTTTACACTCTAAAGGGGAAAGGGGGGGGAGGGGGGTGGGGGACGGGCCCACTTAGATCATGACTCCCAAGTGTCAGCCTCCTGTTGTCTAGTGCCGAGAACTGAACCCACTCCACCTTGGTTGCAGCTTTCAAATTCACTCCTATTTTCTGCCAGCTGGAGGCTAGTGTGAATGTAACCCCTATATTGAAAACAAATTAATGTCCCGAGTTCCATAGCCCGTTGCGGTTGTTCCACAGCCAGCACGATGCCTTTGTCGCTTTGTCGCAGTTTCGCTGAGCCTCTTTAGTGCCCTTGTTCTTGACTGTCCCCTCAACCCCAACATTTCAGTAGATTATAGTTTATCAGACCTTCCTAAAAACCTGGGTTCGATTCACGGTATCATCACGCTCCAGTCAACCCAGCTGTAAATGGGTACCTGACTTCGCTCTTGAGTTAGAGAAGGAAAATGCAACGATGAAGGGAACTGGTCCCCCCACCTCTCGATGCTGGACCTAGTATAGTAAAGTGTAGTAACACTTTACTCCACTACAGCAGTATCTGATATGAGACTACCTTGACCTAAGTATGTAGGAGGGTGCCGTCTTGGTGGAAATGACACAGAACTGAGAAGCCAAATGTGGCAGGTAGCAGATTAACCACCCTTGCACTTTTAACATGAGATACCTTAAATCCTTGATAAAGTGACGCAGGTTCCGTTAAATTCGTGATTCAAACTCACTCTACATCATATGTAACTGCCGTCCTATTTAATAGTTAAACCTCCGTCATCCAATGACTCTCCTGTTACACTTTTCTCAGTGACTAACCATCCTTTATCCAAGTAACAAGTTTGAATAAGCAAAGCCAAAACCAGCTCACGAAAGTAAAAAGTACGTTATTATAATGCTATAGTAACACCAAAGTCCATATTTACAGTTCTGCTTGTTCATTAGCTATAATTCCTTCATTTTCCTATACAAATATATGTCACCTTGTGGTCCAACATTGGAATTTTATGTCAAGCCAGGAATAAAAATCTATGTAGGCGAGATAACTGCTTTAATTTTCAATCTATTCTACGTTATCTTTGTAACCTCCCTTTGACGTCAGCTCGCTATGTTTTTATTTTAACAATGCCTTATATTTGCATTTACGCTGCTTTCTTTCTTTGTTTTCATTATCATAAAACTCCCCAAAGAAGCCCAGGCCTTCAACAAATTAATGTCAAGGCCTCCTGTGTTGCGCCATCCGCTCAAGACTTTCCATGCTTTCATCATCTCTTTCGTTTCTGTCTCCGATGTTTTTTTTTGTAATCTTACCATAAGGATTCAAGAATACAGACTGCGTTGTAATGCTATCACATGCTTCCTTATTGTGTGCCCTACCCATCGAAAGGGTCTTCTTCTCATTTCTTGTTCCATTGGCACATTTCTGGTTCTTGTCATCAGTTCCACTTGATCACGACATACCACTTGATCACGACATACCACTTGATCACGACATACCACTTGATCACGACATACCACTTGATCACGACATACCACTTGATCACGACATACCACTTGATCACGACATACCACTTGATCACGACATATCACTTCCATCCTTCTATTCTACGCAGGCACCCATGTCTGGTTCTTGTCATCAGTTCCACTTGATCACGACATACCACTTGATCACGACATACCCTTCCATCCTTCTATTCTACGCAGGCACCCATGTCTGGTTCTTGTCATCAGTTCCACTTGATCACGACATACAACTTGATCACGACATACCCTTCCATCCTTCTATTCTACGCAGGCACCCATGTCTGGTTCTTGTCATCAGTTCCACTTGATCACGACATACCACTTGATCACGACATACCCTTCCATCCTTCTATTCTACGCAGGCACCCATGTCTGGTTCTTGTCATCGGTTCCACTTGATCACGACATACAACTTGATCACGACATACCCTTCCATCCTTCTATTCTACGCAGGCACCCATGTCTGGTTCTTGTCATCAGTTCCACTTGATCACGAGATACCACTTGATCACGACATACCCTTCCATTCTTCTATTCTACGCAGGCACCCATGTCTGGTTCTTGTCATCAGTTCCACTTGATCACGACATACCACTTGATCACGACATACCCTTCCATCCTTCTATTCTACGCAGGCACCCATGTCTGGTTCTTGTCATCAGTTCCACTAGATCACGACATACAACTTGATCACGACATACCCTTCCATCCTTCTATTCTACGCAGGCACCCATGTCTGGTTCTTGTCATCAGTTCCACTTGATCACGACATACCACTTGATCACGACATACCCTTCCATCCTTCTATTCTACGCAGGCACCCATGTCTGGTTCTTGTCATCAGTTCCACTTGATCCCGACATACCACTTGATCACGACATACCCTTCCATCCTTCTATTCTACGCAGGCACCCATGTCTGGTTCTTGTCATCAGTTCCACTTGATCACGACATACAACTTGATCACGACATACCCTTCCATACTTCTGTTCTACGCAGGCACCCATGTCTGGTTCTTGTCATCAGTTCCACTTGATCACGACATACCACTTGATCACGACATACCCTTCCATCCTTCTATTCTACGCAGGCACCCATGTCTGGTTCTTGTCATCAGTTCCACTTGATCCCGACATACCACTTCCATCCTTCTATTCTACGCAGGCACCCATTTATGAAATTCTTTAATTTCTTGTTTGTTTATTTGTGTTTCTTTTTTATTCTCCATGTTTCTGAGCCACACAGTAGGACTATCTTGACATTTTAACTGACGATTCTGATTTTTATGTTAGCTTGGTATGTTTAGATTATCACATATTTCCAAAGCAGTGAGTATCTCTTCATGTCTTTTATCACCTCTAATAACATAATGTTGAACACTTTCCTAAAAAAGTATCAGTTTAGTTAAATCACCTTTACATTGTTTTCCACAACTTGATGCATTGAACTGCGATGCATTGAATGTTGGATCACTGTGGATTTACCCACATACATGTGCCGAGTGTGTCACAACATTATTGGGTCGATCTCTTTTCCTCTACGGCAGTATTTAGTTTTAATTTTTGTGTGTGTACTACATTTCTGTGGTCGGCACATTTTCTGTCCCTGCTATCAAGCAGATATTTAGTACTTTTATATCATCTTGCACTCCTCTCAGTGATAAATCCTCATGAACCCAGATGGGCCGGTCAGCGACCGAGCGTTGGGTTTGCTTAATGCGTGCCGGGCAATAAATTACCCGTCTGTGGACAGATTACAGACAAGCACTTATCAGTCGGACACACCTGAGCGGAAATATTGTAAAAGTCCGGGCAGATGTGAGAGGTTATTTGTAAACATTGCCGAGAGAGGATCGGATGTTTTCATTCCATATGTGGGAGACAATGTTGGGGTTAATGAAATTATTTCCTCATGGAAATTTCTGCGCGTTACTGCAGAGGTCATCTCTGCAGTATCGCGCAAAAATTTCCATGAGGAAATAATTTGATTTACCCCAAAAAACACGCAGGTTTGAAACGATTGGCAGACATTCGAAATAAAGGCATAACACCCTTTCCGATTGGAGCCATGCTTAACATCGTAACAAACAAATGCGGGGGAAGACAGGCAATATAACCTGACACTACAGTCAGAGTAGAACACTGTGAAAATTCACGCGCCAAGAAGGCAAACAGACCTAGCCAGAGTAAAGACTAAAATCAGGTTTCATTTATCAAACCGGACCTTGTTTGAGCATTCGCAGGACTTAAAAGCCCAGGAAAAACGCTACCATTTTAACACGGAAAACCGGAATCTGAGGGAATTGAAACTCAAGTCAAAGTGGGAACGTATTACTAAAATAACAACACCCCAGATAAGTGAAAGAGGCCTCTACAAGTGCCTTTATTTTTCTCAGCCAGCAGTCTGTAAGCCTAAAGATTCGAGTAAGTTTAACATTTTGAATTCTATATTTTGTCATTATTAACGTGTGAACTAATACGTAGGTATTGCCATGTGAAGATTAATATGTGAAAATTGCTAGTGGATGTCCAAATCATTTGAGGCTGGCAACCTCAGCATATAGAAGGATGATTTCATGAACCACCACTGCCAGGGCTGGTGACTACTTTATTGCGAGTTTCTTATAAAGAACCAAAAGCAGAGCTAGTCCCAAGTTTCATATGGAGCAGGGAGGGAATGATGAAAGAAATGGTGCACATACTTGTTATATTATTAACCTTTTTAACCAGTGTAAATGTAAAACATATTCACTCTAAATGTAATGAAAGTTTCAACCGTTTCAACAAGTGTACATGTAAAACACATTCACTCTAACTGCAATGACAGTTTACAACCTTTTCAACCGATGTAAATGTAAACATATTCAAACTATAGTGTTAACATGTTCATGTAAAGTTAAATAAAAAAAATTGTTCATTTTAAATGTAAATATAGTTTTTCGCCCACTGGGATTAAGATGAATTCTCATAGAGAGGGTAAAAATTATGAAGATAGATGGGAGGGTGGAATAGGAAGATGAGGACTCAATGGGTATTCGTTTCTCTTCTTTTGCCATACTAGTTGATGGTACCAGTTGACGATACTATTTCTAGAACAAGTGAGGGTATAAGTGGCCCGAAGTCGACGCTAGACACCATCAGCAGACGAGTCTTAGAGACGCAGGACCAGCTATGCAGTTACTCCCTGATTCTACTTGGAACGTGCTGCAACTCTAACTCTTGACCAGGAACGTGAACAATCCGGTCACTATCTGCGAAGAACCAAAACACCAGCGGGAGCAGAAACCTCACTGGCAGCTAAGTAATCAAATAAAAGCTGCCAAATGAAACTTCCCCTTATATAATTCCCCATTAACATCATGTGATGACAACCAATTTTTGTTAACGAATATTCAGTTTTTAATAACTGTTAACACCTAAGTGATTATTAAATTTGTTATTTATATCTATCCAAATTTAAAGTTGATTTAATCATTTTGAATGTGTTGTATCCTTATGTCTCAGACTATTTATTAAATACACCCAATCAGAGCTACTAAATAATAACAAGAGGAAATTCGCTAAATTATATCAGCTGGGGGCTTGTACGAGCTAAAACTGTATTACATAATCCTTCACAAAAGTTGTCGGCAGATCCTAGAGTTAACGTGCTCAGCCAATGCAGCATTGTTCTCACTTTTCTGAATATCTTGTGACTACTACCTGGAGGTAGAAGCATCATTATCCTTCTACCTACAACTCTGCGAAGAGTAATCTTGTGCAAAGGTAGACACCTTTAAAGACCCACTTCAGGTACTCTTGAGTTTTGGTCACTGTTGGACACACTACTGCAGAGCTAAGGGGAGGCAACCCGTGACAGAGTGGCTTGGTAACATAATTCACTGCTGCGCTGGACCGATGCGACGAGGAAAGTATTGGCCAAAGGTAGTGTTTCCGTAAACTTAAGTGTCAGAAAAAGCTGACAGCGGAGAGTGTTTGCCATTTCTTGTAATTATTTATGCATCGAACCTTACACGCAGCTTACACCGCAGAAGAAGCATTGTCCCACTCGTTTTTAAAGATGTAGTGATGTTTTTCAAATCCGATCAAGATGAACTTTATATTAATTTTGTTTTATTTAAATTATAAATTTCTCAACCACAGTTAGAAACATTCTTACTTTCAGTGTGAGACTTTTGCGCACCATCATAGCGGGCAGACGTTAGAATGTCGTTGGCCACATCCTCTGAAGAGACCTCGACACCATCACAAGATCTGCCATGGTATGGACTCCAGAAAGAGCGCGAAAGCAAGGACGGCCAAAAATTATTTGGCGGAGGAGGCAGAGATGAAAAGATGAACCAGAGATGAATCACAACACGAAGGATGGCTGCCGACCTAGCAAAATGGAGACAGTTTTTTGCTGCCCTACAAGACGCAACTAGGCGTGATGGTCACTGATTGCTTTGTCAGTCAGCGGCCAAGAAGTGTGAAACTTTGACTTCTTTTTGTACATAAATTGAATTCTCTTGCATAATTTTAACATAAATGATCGCATAATATTTTGCTGACAGTCGACAATTTCTTTCTATGCTTTTAAGTGTTCGTCTGTTTCGAGAAAGCTTGTTAATAAAGGTGAAAAGGTTAACATTTGTTCATAAAAGTGAAACTGTTACTTACTCGTAAAGGTGAAAACGGTAACACTTGTTCATAAAGGTGAAACTGTTACTTACTCATAAATGTGAAAACCTTACTTGTTCATAAAGGTGAAAACGTTAACACTTAGAGTAAAATGTTTATTGCCTCTGCTCTGATCAAATGTTGTTTCATTCTACAATTTCCGAGGAACCCCTGGGCAATGTTGTGTACAACCTTGAATCCGAAGTACTGGTTAAGTGCGTACATAATTTGAAATGCATTTGTAAAAAAACAGCCGAAGTCTGTGTTTGCGTTTTTTTTTTCAATCTGAATCGCTTGAAAGCACACCCACTGGTACATAGCAAAGCGTTTCTCAAAATGTATTGTAAGAATACGTGGAATCCTCAATTTTACCTGATATAAGTTTTTCCTCTGATCTTAAACACCATCTTAGCTGCCCCATTTCTGTCGTGACATTTATTGTTCAGTTGTCAAGCAGTGCAGGTACCCTATCTGAACCCACAGCATAGTGTACACAAATTTTAATTTCTCGAGTGAGTTTTGCATGAGATTGAAAAATTTTACTATTGTAATAATTCCAATAACTTATCAAACCTCTAGAAGAGGTTCTCAGAGTACATATTCCAGTTTTATGGCACCCACCAGCGTTCTCAAAATTGACGAAAACCAGGCGCCAAATTATGACAGCAGTTTCATTCAATTGCGTTTAGACGGAAATGGCGTTTCAGCCAATTTTCTCAATAACCCGGGCTTCGAAGAATTCAGAATACTGGAACACATAAAGGCGATACTTAGATATGTTACGTTATTAGGAAACATTACTGCTTCAATTTCTGTCTTGGCTACGAGCCAGTTTTACTAGATTCAGGACACATGGCATCAACAAGGTCTGTCCAATCAAATGTAATTTGTTTGACAACGCAATAGGGCATATTGGAATTTTCAAGACAACGCTCTTATTTGGGTTAAATTCAAGTTTTCATGAAGTATAAAATACTTTTCCTTGAGAAGATCCAGAAGATAGAGATACCCAGTAGAGACAATGTATAGTTGCCCGGCCCTCATGTTTTCATCGACACAAGCTTTACCACACATAAAATACCTTACTTACTTACTTATTTACTTACTTGGAAGAGAGCGCTCCATACTATCCTATCGGCTGTCTTCCTTCTGGCCTGGTTCCATTCTAGTCCTCGGTCCTTCAGAGGCTGTCCAATGTTGCCCTCCCAGCGGATTCTGGGTCGTCCTGGAGGTCTGGATCCCGGGCTCTTAGTTTCTCATACTTGTCGTGGTAGCCGACCTTCTCCCATTCTACAGACATGTCCAAACCATCATAATTGGGACTGTTCAACTTGGGTCTGCAGGGACTGGGTTTTTAGGCCATGACGTATCGTCTGGTTGCGGACCATGTCTCCTCTTGTTACTTCAACAGGAAGTACCAACACGTTTTATAGTCATAAATGTCATCAGGTCTTCAAGATATAAACTTCAGTTATGAAAACGAAACCGAAGGACTTGAAAAGTTTGTTGTAATATTATTTCTTCCACTTTTTGTCATATTCAGCTGACATAGTCGGACTATATATGGAAATCATACTAAAAGGGGCTGGGGGAAAATGACTTACTTCCCGAAAGCGGTTAAAATGGTTAAAATGTTTATTTATAAAAAAATTACGTTTAAAACTGACCAAGCATCACACTGAATGAAAATAAATGGAACAGCCTTTTTTTTTTATTAACCACTTTATTTAAACTCACCTAAACTGTATATATTTTTCGCTATTCAAATCTCAGACACTCGATATTTCCATGTTGTACTCATTATAAAGCACTGAAAATGTGCAAAACGGAACTTGCCCTCATGCAAGACGTGCAGACATGCAAGCATGTATTAGCTCTAGAACTGCCACAGTTATCCAAGTAGGACCGTGTCATCTAAGGAACCTCCACTGATTTAATGAGCCATTCGCGGTTTCACCGTGAGACAGTTGTCATGAAATATTCTAATCCACATATATAAATTATTAGGTAAATATGAAGCCTAACAAATAAAATTAATAAAGAGAAGAGCAATGGTAAAATAACAGTGCTGTCACAAAGAATGTACTCGAAATCCCCCTTGTTTTCTGCTTCGTCTGCAAATTGTAACGCTTTCACGTTGATATAAAAGCTTACTGTATTATTACCCGCCTTCTTCAATGAAACGTGTGCTGCATTTCTAAGAAAAACATTGAGACGTACTGCGTAATGACCTAAATTAATCCTAACATTAATTATACTGCGTTACCAAAACGAACGAACAGATGGACAAAAGGATAAAGAGAGAGGGGAGGGCTGAAAATCAGGAACGCATGCATCACGCGTGTAAGTCTACATGCACTAATTTTTTTTCAGACGGACAGTGATAAAATACACTACCCTTTCCCAGAGTTAGGTTTATAAATCAAAAAAAACTCTTATTAGAAAAGATAACATTAGATGGGTTTACGGTTGAGAACATAACAGTACCCAGACAGCACATCTTCGAAACAGGAGGTAGAAGAAATTGCATATTTTGAATGCAGCCACGTAGCTCCTTTAAATTTGTATTTTTGGGTTCCTTAGGGCTTGCTGACAAATAATATGTAAAACGTTACGCAAATAGTCCAGGAATTAATAAATTATACCCAGAATAAAATATTGGGGGTGCCTGACAGCATAAAATCATTTCTGCTCATAAGATTTTTTTTTAACGTGTTTGAAAAAAATTTACGTTACAGAAATAGCCTACCATGTAAACTCCAAATTGATTGGAGCGCAACAAATGAAAGCCTAACCACGATTGGTCGGGCTATAAATACTATCTTGGTTGTTAGGGGAAACGGGGAAAGGTAACATTTTTTCAAACACTTGTCGAAACGGGGCTCATTGGTCAGACTCGCTGATATACACACTTGGGAGCGTTAGTTCGAAACCACTTGTTTAAAATAGCTTGATAAAGCATCAGTGCGTTGAAGCCAGCTTATATTTTGCTCAATAAAAGCCTGGAAGATAAGCAGATGGGAATTTGTGCCAGTTTGTGCCAGAATTCATTGCTAATCAACGTATCTGTGTTTATTCGTATGAATTGTGGTAAGCTTGAACCATTCAATATCTTTTAATGAAAATTGAATGTGAATTGTTGATTTATGCCTGTATATATATATGTGTAGTTCAGTGGCCAACGTGAGGTAAAGCCTGTAATGCTCCAGCCTGAACAGAGGGTGTCGGAGAGAAGTAAAACGGCATGGAATGGCCAAACAGTACACTGACACCTGGATGATTGACTAGAAAGAAATAATGCTGGAAGTGCAGAGGCGTAGTAACCATTAAGAAGGGTAATACTGGAATAAAGTATTTCAAATGAAGCTGACAGTTGGCCTAATGCTCTGAACTCAATGTTTGTGCTGTGTTGTGATCAATGTAACAAGAGAGTTTAAGTTAGTTATGAAGTAGAAGGTACATCCTTCTTGATTTCAGGGACAGTGGTCTTGATGGTACTGAGCAGCACCTGGTCAGAGCTTTGCTGAATCCAGAGTCGGACAGCATACTCCTTGGTCTTTTTTAGCTATCAGTGAGGTGTCTCCTGAGCCCAGAGGAGAATTCGAGCAGAGGAGTCCTTTCCTGCCGCCATCACGCCAGATAAGCTAACTTGGCCAGCTGAGCTCAACATTATGTCCCCTCATCTTGAACTGACTTTGTAAAATTAACATTAAGAGGGGAATTTACTTGTCTTAAAATCAGGAACTGTGAACATCTCCAATACTAGTCCCTAAAGACAAACTATTGAAGTCATGATGACAAATACCAACAGAGCTTGAACAAAACCAAACCAGTATTACCTCATACTACCATTACACAACTGACACACATAGGATATTTGTAATAATATATGTCACTACCAGATTCATATTAATACATTCTGTACATAACTTGTAATTAAAATTGATTGTGATTCCTGGTTCCTTTGTATTTGAATCAGGACACAAATACCTTATTAACAGCACTGAATACATATTGTTATTTGAAACGTTACGAGTGACTTCTTTAAGATATTCTCATAGAGTGTTATATGTATGTGAGTGTCACAGTGTTGTTAAGAGTAGTGGATTAAATTAAATTGTTTATATGTCTGTTGTTGTGACTTACACTTCACCATACTCATACCCTAGACACATAACGTAGCATCACACTATTCCAGAATAATTCTGACTGAGATATATAGATATGTGGTAGCAAGTAAGGTTATCTATAATACACTACTCTTAATAGATATAGATACCTTCACAGCTGATCTCAGTCAGTACACTAAGTTCCCTATAAGTATTTATAACATCCCACTTCACCACAACAGTGTGAACGAAGACATGCATGGCTTAATCTTATATATACTGAAGCACATTAAAACGCACCACCTGTATAATCCAGGAACAGAGTGTGAAATGTAAATATAAGTGTTTACAAGTTTACATATTTGGAATCTTTATTCATTTTCCTATGAATCCATGCTGGTCATTAATTTGTACATTTGATAGTTATGAAATTCAATGCATTCTGTGCAGGCAAGAGAGAAAACCAAAAATGCAACCAATAAAAAAATTCATTCACACTATCCTCAGTATCTGGTATGTCCACCGTGTGCTTGCAAACAAGCTTGGCAGTGGTTCCGCATGGAACGCACAGGTCTCTGAAGGAAATTCCGGGGAATCAAGTCCCATTCACGTGTAAGAGCAGCTTCGAGCTGTTGCAGATTAGCTGGAGAACCTTGCCTGTAGACTCTGCGTCCAAGCTCGTCCCACAGATGTTCTATAGGGGACATGTCTGGTGATAGGGCAGGCCAGTCAATCGTCACAATGTTCTGCTGCTGTAGATATTGCTGCGTAATGGATGCGGTGTGCGCACGTGCGTTATCCTGCTGTAAAAGCTGCAAGTCTGGATAATTTGTGAACGCAGGAGCAACCAATGCATCCAGAACCTCATCTCGAAATGTCACAGCATTAACATTTCCACGGAAGACGTGAAGAGGCAAGCGATGGTGAAAACTGAATCCTCCCCAAATGTGAATACTACCACCTCCAAATCGGTTGTGCTGACGAACACAGCAATCTGCAAAGCGCTCTCCACACCGTCGCCAAATCCGCATACGTCCATCAGCAAAGGATATGTTGAATCTGCTCTCGTCTGTGAATAGGACAGCATTCCACTACAGTCTAGTCCATCTGACATGTTGCTCTGCCCATTGCAGGCGCTGCTGACGATGTCTGTGAGTCAAGTTTGGCCCAACATAAGGTCGTCTTGCAGTAAGGCCTGTATCTCTGAGTCGTCGTATGACTGTCATTCGAGAGACTTGCCCACGTCTACCCACTATTGCTCTTGCTGTTTGACTTGCTGGGAGAGAACGATTCCTTAGGTGACTCAGCACAATATGACGATCTTGCGAAGGGGTAGTAGCTCGTGGTTGGCCACTCCGAAGTCTATCCCGGGCACTGCCAGTGGTTCCGTAACGTTCATTGAGACGTACAATAGTGCTGTGGTGGCAATTCATCCTTCTGGCAATGGCCCGCGAGCTCATTCCGGTCTCCAACATACCAATGGCTCGTTGGCGGTCGTTTTCAGATAGTCGTGGCATTTCAAGCACATGTACTGGGTGTTTTGTCTCAACGGCCTTTTTACACTGAGTATACTGCCACAACGCGTACACATTTTCAGGGTCATAGCTATTGGGAATCATGTTGCACTTGTAACTTTCATTGTTTTCATGTAGTCTGTACACAAACCTGTGGGTTGAATCATGCACTTTCCATTCCAGCAGCCATTCGCTCTCTACCTCATGACAAACACGGGGAAAATCCATTCCCACACTTTCTTTCCCCAGCTTCTCGGCATCAGTATATATAATAGTGGTGCGTTTTTAATGTCCTTCAGTATATAAGATATGTATGTATATATACTGTGTGTGTGTGCGTGCGCGCGCGTGTGTGTGTGCGTGCGTGTGTGTGTGTGTGTGTGCGTGTGTGTGTGTGTATGTGTGTGTAAAAGGCAGGAAGCATAACTGATTCATTTTAAAAAAACTTCATTCTTGATAGCTGTAAAAATTGGTATCTAATTCTGATCCTGAATAGCGAAAGCAAAGGCAGAAAGTAAGGGAAATAGTACCTGACCTCATCAAACTGACACCTGGTATTGTGAAGTCTCTAACATTTCACTCCCCTACGGCAGGACTACTTAATGGGACAATCTTTACCTAGTAGAAAGGATTTCAATAAAATTCGAATTTTTTATTCGATTAAAACAGACTAATAAGTACCCGTACACATAATAATAAGAAACAAAACAATTACAGACACATAATATATAACTCTAGTCACAACTTACTACAATAATACCATTTGGTTTTTTTTTTTTTTTTTTAAATAATAAAAAATAACAGTGTAAAGTTATAGGGATAACACTTAACCCAAAAACACAACCACGTCTCCATTAAAACGCGCTAGAAATCACAACAATTTGAAGCGATAAACAACCACCAAAACAGGTAAACAAGAAGTATTGTCAAAATAATCAAAACACAATTAATTCAGACAACGAAGGCAAATTGCGAAAGCATTTTAGAACTTAGTACCTGACGACTACAGCTAGTTTTCTCTTTGACCAGAAGGATTACGTATCGCTTTGTTGGGCCCCCTGAGATGATTATGTAGCTCAGGGCATAATACGAGGGGCGTTCAGAAAGTAATGCACCACATCGTTTTTCTCAGGAGCTGTTTATTAAAAAAGCATGAAATTTATACACAATATACATGGATATGTCATGTAAACATCGGTATTATTCAACATAATCCCCATCAACTTGTACGGCTTTATGCCAGCGCGAAACAAGTGCATGTATTCCTAGCCCGTACCACATTTTGTCTTGATCATGTAGCCATTTCTTCGCTGCATGAATCACTCCTTCATCATCTTCAAACCTTGTCCTATGGAGTGCATCTTTAAGTGGACCAAATACATGAAAATCAGAGGGTGCCAAATCGGGACTATAGGGAGGATGAGGTAGTACAGTCCCACCCAAATTGGTGATTGCTTCCCGTGTTGCCAGACTTGTGTGAGGTCGCGCATTGTTGTGAAGGAGAAGCAGGTCTGTTGGATTCTTGTGCGGCCGAACTCTGCGAAAACGTTGATTGAGTTTTTTCAATGTCTTAATGTAAGCTTGCGAATTGATTGTCTCTCCTCTTGGCATAACGTCCACACCTGTTTGTTGTTTATGTTTCTTTCGAAGATGAGGTGCTCCTCTTTTTTTCATTGCTTCCATATGGAGATCTGGGGAAAATGTAACAAATTTATATAATAATCTTCAATAACAAATAAAGTATATAAATGGATGGATACATGGGGATTCGACTTAAATCGGAATAATACAGTAGGAATGATTTTCAGTAAAGGTAGGATTGTTAAAAAACAGATAAATGACATACAGGGGCAACAAATTAATTCAGTCCAAACCATACGATACCTAAGAATGAAACTAGACCAAAATCTGAACTGGAACAAACACATAGATAGACTGGTGGACTCTTGTAGAGGACTAACTAACATGTTGGAGATAATGCTGGGGATGATGATGTCATTGTGTACACAGATGGGTCTGTAATCTGTGGTAATAAATCAGGGTGGGGCTTAGAGTAAAGGGCAGAACCGTCACTGAACATAGCGGGACTTACATGATAACAACCTCCAGCATGAGAATGGAGGTAAAGGAAGTTACTGCTGCCTTAAGATGGCTGTCTGAGACTTTATTAACAAAGGCAGTTATTGTATCAGACTCACAATCCATGGTTCGAAAGATCCAAAATGGTTGGCTTCGACATGAATGGAAAACCTCCACATAAGCATCGAATCTTCAAGAACTGATATGGGTCTACTGTCCTGGTCATGCCGGGGTACATGGCAATGAAAGAACTGACAGATTAGCTTCAAGAGCACCCATAAAAGGTGCATTGGCCATGGATAAGGAAGAAATACTGAGGGCAATTCATGTTCGTCTATTAGAGAATGACACTGCAATCGATAAATCATCTAGGCTCAGACTGCTGGAATTTGGCTTCAAACGTAAGACCAGCAGGGATGGACGTATGAGAGGACGCATCCGCCGTGTATACAACCAGTGCGCAACAGGAACAATTAGCATTCATACCCTTCGACATTTGCTGCGGGAGACTGAGCACCTATGGAATTCCCGGAGTGCAATGACGTCGATTCTGATTAACATTAACATTAACGTTAACTAACATGCTAAGATATTTGGAAGGTCATGGATGTGGTGCAAGAAGTAAGACATTGATCATGTTCCATAAATCTTTCGTTACAGGTAAAACTGATTTTGGAAGCATAATATATGACTCTGCAGCGCATAGTCACAAGATTAAATTAGATAGAATTCAGCACCAAGCATTATGTACAATTGCAGGTGTGTCGTGATTTAGTCTGTCTCACAACACGGTTTTCTGTATACTTAGGAGTAAATCTGACCATACCGCACGCCATATGTTAAGAACTCTTAGATACACTAGCCAATGAAAACGCGTCCTTCTTGGTGTGTATTGTAAAACGTACTAGGCTTGAACATAGAGGCCCATTTTGTGTAAGCGATGGTACAATGCCATTTAATTTTGGAAAGAATAAAGAAGTATCACCGGAAAGGATTATGTAATTCAACAACGGGAATGTTACGGTAGAGGTAGGTGTATAAACTTTCTCGAATAGTATTTTAGTAAGATAGAAATATCGTGGGAAAGGGGTTCGTTACATCATGGTTAGTCCCAATTTAGCTAGTTAAAGCATGCATATATTAAAACGCATTTTACAAACTAACCAATTAGTAGATAGATCAATACAGAATAATTCACAGAATAATTCAAGCTTCAGATGATCAAAATCGGCCCAGAATTAAGAAAGATAATGAATATTAAAATTTTTGCTAATTGAACAGAGAGCAACATTATGCATCATTTTGAAATTTTTAACACCCTTTTTCCCCCATGCCATCCGATACGGCGGATGTGCTAGTATATAAGACCTTGCCCTTGGCTAAATTGAGGCCACAAAATTTGAAAATACAGCTGAACAGAAGGGAGCGGTAAAAGTCATATAACTTTGCCACCGCCTGGCAGACCTAGATGCCCATTAACAGCCTGTTACAGCTTGTATGTATTGCCTGAGGGTAAGAATGTATTATATATATATATATATATATATATATATATATATATATATATATATATATATATATATATATATATATATATATATATATATATATATATATATATATAATTATGTAATTATCCTGTGATTAATTCACTTGTGCGTTAGGAAGTGTGAACTATGTGTTAAGAAAAATTGCAGGACGAGTGTGTTGCAGGCGGCAACTGCCAGCATCTGTGTACAGTTAGAACGAACGAACGAAATCTTTATTTCATTAGAGGAAAAGCCAGCCTTGTAAAATGTGTAGAATAATTGAGAATGATGGCCAAAGTACGTCTGTAAGTTTGACAAAGTGTTTGAAGGAGTATTTCTTAAAGGAACGACACATTTACCAGGAACATAAGGAAGGATGACAGGATTTGTTAAAATATATTGATCAAGGTATTACTTAGTGTTTTATACTAGACCAAATCATTGTATGAAGGCGGATCATGGACAACTGGATCTAACTTAGGATTTATATGGAAAGTGTAGTCACAGTGAACTGGCTGTGAGGGGTATTGAGGTAAATTGTCCTGTGCATATGTTAGCACAATGTATGACACTGTTTGTTATGTCCATTGTATGTGAGGACAGAATAGTGCTGGACCATACAGGGGTTGTGATTATTTGTATTCCAGGTTTTATCCTGCAAACTACCAGACGATTAGGAATCAACTATCTCTGTTGGACTCTGAGGTGCAAGTGCTCTTAAAGTCATTGGAGCCATATACCCAGCATCCACTGCCTGTCAATTCAAAGACGTGTTCGTCCATGGCAGGAGCGTGTTTGATTTCAACATTAAAGATAAGTGGCAAAGAAAGGTCACTGGTCAGCCTATTCAGACTCTATCACCAATATATATAATAAAAGGATAAAATACAGTGTATGATGAATCCTTGTGGACAGAATGTATCTATTACTACCTTCACAGTTCAACTTAGTGACAAACTATATTGAATTATAATATTAATCAGTGTAGAAAAGTTGAAACTTAAGTACAGTATTCTGTTTGATAATTAAAGTTTCTATGTTTATTTATTTTATGCTGTAAATATATTTGAGTTACTTCTAAGTTACTTAACCGAAAAGAGAACCGGTGTAGGGTAAATAAATTGTAAATATGTACCATCAGACTTGCTGAAATTATTTAAATTGAGTTCCAAGTTTTGTTGATACATTTGCTAAACTTCGGAGGAACGGAAACTAATACTAAATAACATGACCAAAATTAATGGTATCAATTAACAACTCAGAACAGGTTCATGAATACCAGTAGGTACCCGACAGGTTGGAAATGCAAGGTGGAACTAGTACACTTTTATGCCCTAAATGCATCAATTAATAACAGTAATATATATATATATACCACCCTGAGAGCTCAAGAGACCAGATACAGACTACCATCTGCCAGGCATAATTAATAAAACAACTGATATGGCTACTATCAAAAACAAATATCAAAGGACAGTATTACACTGTACACAGATGGATCAAAAGGAGAAGATAACAAATTAGGGATAGGAATTTATGTCGTCATGTAGCAAATGGTTAAAATATATAGTATAACAGATCATACATCTATTTTAACAGCACAGATGGTTGTAATTCTGAAAGTTCTAGAAATCTTCTCTAACAACCCTCCTCATAAATTAACAATATTGACATAATCACTTTCAGCTATTCAAGCTAATAAGAAACTTGCGAGAATACAGCAGACCTGATATAGCAGAAGAGATTTAACTGGCAAATACTTACCTATACTCCAGAAGATGTTCCGTACTGTCGTAAATTTCCGATAGGTGATTAAGAACAATGTTAGGTACCGTCTTAATAGAACTGACAAAAGTGATGACTCAGTGCGAGATAAGGTAAACAGATAGATTTTCACTAGTGAGTTGGTGAAAAGGTAGAGTCTGTCCCTGGATTTGAGAAGCTACTCTAGTCCCGCCTATCGGTTACGACTAAAAGTTGTTGTTCAGACAGTTCCCTTTCTATATTAATATATATATCCACCATTCACATACACAGATAAGTGACGACAATTAGACGCACAAACGTGAAAACTATAGTAATGGAGTATGGGTATTGGGACTAGCTGACCGACACTGGTAATAAGTTTTATGTTAATGTTTATTTATCATAAAAGAACTTCACAACAGTTATTATAAAATATCAAAAATACAAAAATCATAGGTCAACATCTGGAACATATTCTTGAAAAAAAAAACAACCACAGATCCAAGGTTGGGTGTTGGCAAAACAAGCCCCAGTTTCTCCAGGACCGATTAATCTTTTTTATTGGGAAACGCTTGCTTTGATATTCTTGCTTTAGGATTCTGTTTATGTCACATCAATCAGTCCAGGTTGGAAAATACTTAAGAGCTTTAATGTTCACAGAGTCAGTAGCTAGTAAAATTGATACTTGGAGAGAATGTCAAAGGCGTAAATCTCTCGGGATAAAAATCCTTGTTACACCACAAGTGGTTGGTAGTCGGGAAGTGTTAATTGTTGGAAATTTCGCCTCAACGGGCTGAAGGTATATGAAAATCTGGGAAGCTAAATGTCAAGTTACAATTCTTATTAATGTCATATATTTGCACTCTCTCTCCCTCTCTGTGAAGACAAGAGAGCCAAAGCGGTCAACCTCGAAGACCGATTTTACTAAAGAATGTTTTAGTGCTGTTAGACTTAGACCCGTTTTTCAAATTATACTGAAACCGCTGGTAGGGTTTTTGTATGTGACCCAGTACTAGATATAGGAAGAGAAAATACATAATACTTAACCTTACTTACTTACTTAGTCGTTCCCCTTCTACCGTGAGGTGTAGAGGTTTGAAAGAGAGAGCTCCAGACTATTCTATCAGCTGTCCTCCTCCTGGCCCGGCCCCACCCCAGCCCTCGGTCCAATGTTGTCCTCCCAGCGGACCCCGGGTCGTCCCGGAGGTCTGGCTCCCCGTTTCCCATGCCCGTCGTGGCAGCCGATCCTCTCCCACTCTGCAGACATGGCCAAACCATCCTAGTTGGGACTGTTCTATTTGGGTCTGCAGCGGGTGGGATTTTAGGCCCTGACGTATCGTCTGGTTGCGGACCATGTCTCTTCCTGTTACTTCAACCACCTTCCTCAGATATTTTATTTCTGAGGTTTGGATCTGGCTTTTGTGGGTTGTAGTCATTGCCCATGACTCGCATCCACATGTCAAGACTGGGACACAGGTGGAGCGGCATACAGCCATCTTCGTTCTCCTACCAACCTTTTTCTTGCTGAGGAATCATCGATTTATAGCCCGATAAAGTCCCCCAGCCGCTGCCCCTCGAGTGGCCAACCCCCCTCCGATGCCCCCCTTCGGTCTACAACAGGTCCGAGATATTTAAAGTGGTCGACCTGCTCCAGGACCCGCTCCCCCAACCTAATCTGATGTTTCCTTTCTTCTCGTGATGTCACCATGGATTTTGTTTTAGAGCTGCTTATGACCATCCCTCTCTTCTCCAGCTCTTCCCCCCAGACCCGCAGGCCGGACTGGAGATGTGTCTCTGACTCAGCAATTAGGACAACACCATCAGCAAACGCCAGCTCCGAAATACAGACCTGTCCCATCCCCCAGCACCCCACCGAACACCCGCCCGCCCTCTCCCCACATGCCCCGACGACATCGCCCATGAGGAGCATGAAAAAACAAGGCGACAGGACACAGCCCCGTCCCACACCAGTGGTGGTCCCGAACTCCTCGGACCCATAGCTTGCCGTCCTCACATAACCTCTGCAAGACCTGCAGAAGCTCTGCACAGCATGAATCAGAGGTGCTGGAATGTTCTTCCTTGCCAAACAGTCCCAAAGTTTGCTCCACGGGACCCTGTCAAACGCCCTCTCCAGATCCATGAAACAAAGACGGATCCCACTCCCGCACTCAAGGGCCCTTTCACTCAGCTGCCCGAGTGTGAAGACCAGGTCCCGAGCACTTCGGCTCGCTCGGAATCCGCACTGAGCCTCATCCAACTGTGGTACAGCCAGGCATCGGAGTCTCCGCCCCAGGACTCCAGAGCAGACCTCACCAGGGACACTGAGAAGGGACACGCCCCCGCGGTTTCCACATCGTCGACTGTCACCCCCCTTGAAAATCGGTGTCATGATGGCAATCTCCCAATCCCCCGGCATGGCCCCGTTGCACCACGCCGCCTGTAGGACCCCTAGGAGCAATAGGTCGCCCGATAATACTTAACCACAATATAATATTCACAATCCTATCCTAACCCGCGGAAAAGTATAATGTATTATTATCCACTTCGGTTATTAATTTTAATTACAAACCACAAGTACATATATATATTTTTTTTTCCTTTTAACAAAACCCCGTGAAATAAGCGCTAGTCGTTTACAAAATTACTTATAATGAATTAGAAATAAATATATTTTCGTCAGTACTCATAATGAATAGTGCATTTACTAGACGATTTAAAATTATCTCTTACTGGCTACTAGAAATTGTTCAAAACTCAAACAAGAACGTGTAAGGCATCAAGAGAACTAAAAATTCCTAGCAATAAGAAACTTCTTTGACTGCAGATAGAAATGGGTTATTTTAGAATAGAAGAACCTTACTGTGCAGAGGTGTTTAGAAAAAAAAATGATACACTGATATAATTTGATTTCTACTAAAATGTAGAAAGTATGAACAACAGAGAAAACCAATATTAGATTATTTACAGGCATGCAGTTCATCCATAACTGTGGAACAGGTGTTGATAATAGATAGACCTAGTGAATTGCACAATATAGTAAAACAGTATATACCAAGAACTAAAATTAATATATAAAGATCAATAATGGTGTGAGGATAAGCGGTAGTCTGATGGGGTGCTCGTGTGGATGATGACAGATAGTTGATGGATAGGGCGTCATCCCGGTAACCCGCGGGCGTTCTCACCCCTTTTCACATTGTTAACAACAGGGTAGTTATGAGAGACTTTACTTTTTGTTGTTGCTGTGTTTTGTATTTGTTTGTTTTTTATTTTAATTGTTTGTCTTTCTGGGAAAGGGGAAGGCACACACACATACATTCACACAATTTTACATTTTTTATTTACTATATTTGAACTGAGTTGGGGCGGGGAGGAGAAGATACTGTATTTACATATCGGAAATCCGATTTTATTATTTCGAATTTACTACACTATATATCCCAATTAGGAGCCGGCGTAGCATAATGGTTAGTGCACTGGCTTCCTAGCGCAGTGGTCTATGGTTCGATCCCCAGATGAGGTGGGAATTTTTTAGGCCGCAAACGGCCAAATGGGTACCAGAGCAACTCTGGGAAGGTTAAGGCGGCTGGCGTGATGCTGACCACATCACCCCTAGTGTGCCGACTGTCAAGAAAATATGGGCCTAACTCCATATTCCCAATATGCCTCAATGGGCGTGTAACTGGATCCTTTACCCTTTTATATCCTAATTATAACCCATCATGGGTTGAACGGCATATTTTGTCTTAAAAAAAAAAAAAAAAAAAAAAAACTTCCGATAGTTAGATGCAGTTGTGCTTGGAGCTGCCGAGTTCAAACCTCTTAATTGTTCAGGCTATTTTTATTTTCACTTGTTGCCTGTGCGCTGTTTGTAATTCAAGTGCTCATAATTTAAACATCTCAGCGAACCGTAGAAATAAATTGTTCTGTTATTCTAAGACCTGGCTTGCACAATTGCTCTCATTATTGCTTGAAAGGTAATTGGACCATTTCCGCTGAAAAAACGGTGCGAGCAGTTAAATGATACCTTGAAAATTTTTCCTATGTGTTTGTGAGTGTATGTACGTGCGTGCGGGTATTCGTGTTTGTGCGGCCTTTTTGTAAGGGTTTGTACTGTGCTTCGAGCGTCCGATTGACAGAGTGGTTAGAGCGCTGGTCACTCGCGGCAAAAGTGCCGGGTTCGAATCACCGTACCGACACTTCCAGTCTACCCAGCTGTAAATGGGTACCTGACTTTGAGTTATGGAGGGAAAAGGCAGCGAGGAAGGAAACTGGTCACCCTACCTCTCGCTGCTGGACCTAGTATGATGAAATATCTAACGGAAGTGTCTGCTATGGGATTACCTTTTACTGTGCTTCATTCATTCATCACCCTGCATGTCTTCAAGGAATATAGGCTTTAAACAAACTTATGTCATGTCTTCCTGTCCCATACCATCAGGGCAAGGTTTTTTCCTTTTCTTCTTCAGAATGTCCAGGGAAGGTTAATGAGCCCTTCACCCCCCCCCCCCCCCCCCCCCCCCCCCCCACCCCCCCCAAAAAAAAAATAAAATAAAATGTACATACACGCACAATTACAAAGTTTACAATTTAGTCTATGTACACTGACCCCTAGAATCCAAGGGGTCTGTGAACCACAAGTTAAGAAACCCTGATTTACGTGTTCTGAAAAATAAAAGGAAAATACCTGCGGAATCACCAGTATGCATGCGACGGCCATCATTCAGGGGACGTAATAATATTGCCAGGAAACGCAACACAAGAGGGAAGCGAATCATAAAGGTTTATGGCATAATTTCCTTTCAAGTATACTATTTCCTGTTATTCAGCAAGAAAATTGGAACTGCTGAAAAGGTTGATATTAATTTACTGAGTTTTCTGTAGTTTCAGCTGTTCCTTTGAGAATAATATTTGCTTGTTCTTTAGTTAAAGTAAAGAATACTATCGAGTCCAAGAAATACTGTAATTATATATGTATTAATTATAGTCAAAGCTGCTCGTTTTCCATCAACAGTAATTAGAGTTTTGACAACCGTGCTTACTTTCGTATTCTATCTAAATCAAATAGAACTCAGCATTTTCTCGTTATCCTGAGTTGTCTCGACTGGTATAGACGACGATGTCTATCTAATTCCTGACTACTCTAGTGTCTTGGTACACCTGTGTGTTCGATCTCACAATGCAGTCATATATATTGTAGTAAAATATATGGTAGTTTAATGTGAAATATTTTATTGGCTTACAGGCAGTCCCAGAGCAGATACTGACGTAGGGAAGTGAAGTGTTAGAGTTAACTATACTAGGTCCAGCACCGAGAAGTGGGGTGCCCAGTTCCCTTCATCACTGCCTTTGCCTTCCCTAACTCAAGAGCAGAGTCAGGTTTCTATTTACAGCTGGGTAACTTGGAGCCTGGCGCTACTGTGTTTCAAACCCGGCGCCTTCGCCGCGAAAGGCCAACGCTCTAACCATTCTGCCAATCGAACGGTATTTTTAATAGCTTACAGAATTATAACATGAATGTTAGAGGTCAATAAAGTAGCCTCTTGGTTCGTCAAAGCACTCTTCTTCTTCTTCCTCGTTCGCCTTCAGACTTCCACATTTATGACTCTAATAAAGGCAGTAGTCAACCCAAGGCTCCCAATATCTCCAAACAGTTTTTCGTTGACAGAAGTGGGTTGTTGCCATATGCTACTCCGTTCATTACTATAGGTTGGGCAGTACTGCAGCAGGTGTTCATGACGTCAAAGCATGAGACATAAGAAGTTGTAGATCAACGATAGGCAACACATGAGCTGCAAGGATCTACGTTAGGAATACTGAGCTCTATCTACCTTGATAAAATCATGTCTGTTGTCATGTTTCATCATGTCTGTTTTCAGGTTTAAAATTGTCTGTTTTCAGGTTTCGTCATGTCGGTTTCAGGTTTCAACATATCTGTTTTCAGGTTTCATCATATCTGTATTCAGGTGTCAACACGTCTGTTTTCAGGTTTCATGTCTGTATTCAGGTTTAAACATGTCTGTTTTCAGTTGTCAACATGTTTTGTTTCAGGTTTCAACATGTTTGTTTTCAGGTTTCATAATATCTGTTTTCAGGTTTCATCATATCTGTATTCAGGTGTCAACACGTCTGTTTTCAGGTTTCATGTCTGTATTCAGGTTTAAACATGTCTGTATTCAGGTTTAAACATGTCTGTTTTCAGGTTTCAACATGTTTGTTTCAGGTATCAACATGTATGTTTTCATGTTTCATCATATCTGTTTTCAGGTTTCATCATGTCTGTTTTCAGGTCTATTCTCATGTTTCAACGTGTCTGTTTTCATGTTTCAGCATGTCTTCTTATAGGTTTCAACGTGTATATTTTCAGGCTTCTACATGTCTATTTTCAGGTTTCAACATGTCCGCTTTCAGGTTTCTACATGTCTGTTTTCAGGTTTTAACGTTCCTGGACTTTGGAATAAGTCAAGCCTATACGTAACTTTTATCTCTTTCACACGACATATTTCCTGCAATCCCATCGTCAGAGCTATGGACAACTACACCGAAATATTTTACCGAAAGTTAACTTTACTTTAAAGAAAAGTTCTGCTTTCTGTTGTATAAAGTTTACAAATAAAGTGAGTTTTAGTAAGCTAGCGAGTGGGTTTTCACTGGGAATGTGGCAAATATATGAAAAACTTGAGGAACACAGCACTTTTAAGTGTCGGTGGGATAGAATATATACTCGTATATATGTATGTATGTATGTATGTATGTATGTATGTATGTATGTATGTATGTATGTATGTATGTATGTATGTATGTATGTATGTATATATATATATATATATATATATATATATATATATATATATATATATATATATATATATATATATATATATATATATATATATATATATATATATATATATATATATACACTATTAATAACCCGTCAAAATTGACAGGTTTTTAATGATGCTTTATGTTGTCGTCGTATTTATGCTTCTTCTATAGTTTCGCTTGCTCGTTGTGAATGACGCGGTTGTCTCATCCTTTTAGTATCTGCAGCTCGTTTTGCAGCCATCTTATCATTTTGATCCATAATAATAAGTCTGCAATACTTAAAATTAAAATTTTGTCTTGAAGAAACAATCAGAAACTTACATTTTGAGCTTATTTTTAAGAAAATGATGAGCTAAATCCGTTTTCCGAATGAAACTGGACAGAAGAGTATCTTGATTGTCTGTTGATTTAATCTGCATCTTCACACCTTCTTGTCTCCAGTTCATGTACTGTTTATCAATTGTGTTGTTGGCTTCTTTCCATAATCAAACTGTTCATGCACACCGTCATTTGCGCACTTTTCTGTTTTCAGGACAGTATATATAAGGGAAACAATACAATTATTGTCTAACTATACCCTTAGCTGTGGTTGAAAATTAATGTACTCTCTCGAAAATAGAAAAGTGCGCAAATGACGGAGTGCATGATGTGACCGTCCGACCGATGTATTTACGGTGGGAATTGTGATATTGGATATATTAGAGATCGTACCCATACATGCGTTCTTCGGGGAATCTATAAAATAAACGTGACTATATTTCTTAACATTAAAATATGAAATCCATTTTAAATATCAATCCAGTATTGTTTTACACAGTTTAAACAAAACATGAAAAGAAAGATAACTAAACATAATGTCAAACTGGTAGTTAATATTTAAATGTGTTAATCAACGATTTAACTTTTGAAGGTTAAGTTATAATTCCCTGTACATATTAATTGATGTCCTGCTTGATAATGACAATAAACAAATAGATTATTTGGCGAAGATACCCTAGAACACGCAACGTAAAACCTCCCATGTGAAAAGCAAGGTGTTTTTAAGTCGACCCCTGTGTACGTACTGGACTGGCCCTGAACTTTGTTAATGGTCATGGCGAAGAAAACTTTGGTCGGATATTGCAGCCTCATGAAATGGAAGGGTTAGTTACTTGGTATAAAGGGTATCCGGAGAATGTAAACACTTTCTCATTTACCAATGTCTATGAGTGTGACGTTGGGTTCGAAATTTGGCCCTAGGGTGGAGCTACCCCCCCCCCCCCCCCAACAACTTCTCATCTTTTTTCCAGTTTTCGGTCGCTGCTAGCATGTCACTTTGATCTGACAAGTTAACTCCCATTTGCTCCCGCGAAAGTGGCCAGCGGAGATGAAAGGTCCTTTAATGCTGGTAAGAGTGTCTTTGTGACGCGTCCTCAACGCTCCTCGCTGTGCGGCAAAATGTTCCCCCATGGTTTTTTATTTCAGGGAAAGCCTGGTAAGATCGTAGCTCCAGAGCGGTCACTCTGTTACGCAAACCCTCTTGTAGTTTGCGGCACTGGCAGGAAAGTCCCCTGGAATTGTTACGCTGTTTCTATTGGCTCTGTCCGGGTGTTCGGACACAAGTGGCCGACTTCTTGTATATAATGAGTCCCCTTTTGTCTCTAAATGCTTTTAGTCCCTGGAACTTCTGTCGTGAGATGGTAGAGATCTTTGTGCAGTTTGTCAGCTACTTTTAGTGTGGGAAATTCTTAACAATCTCGGTAAGAATTCTTAAGTAACTTGATAGTTGTTTTTTTCCTTGGGTTTTGGACTTAGACGGAGGTAGTTCATTTGTCGTGGGTTCTAGCATTTTTAAGGCTCGACCTTTACCCAACAAGCACTAAGAAGCTTTAGTTAGTTCTTTTTAAAGAAATTGTATTTGTATGCTACTTACGTTTGTTGTTGCTAAGCCCAGTTGTGAATGGACCTTAACATGAGTCAGGTCAGTGATAAAATAATAATTTCCCCCCTCGAAGTGTACGTATATAAGTGATTATTATGTGGAGGGAATTCTTTTTAACACAGAGTGTAACCGTAAGCGGTTTTTCTTTTTTTCTGGCCTTCGCGGCGGATCCATATAATTTTTTCCACAACATGTAACTTTATTTTATTTGATTACTTGTCTACTGTATGGATACTTTTAAGTCATTTAGAGATTTACCCAGAGTAGCCTTGTATGTTGTCATATGGAGTACATGTAAATATCATGGTATTAAGCGTGTCGCAGCCCAGTGAGATAACCTTAGTCGGGCTTTGCGATTTTGTTTAGGCGCCTGTGTGTTAGACAGAACTGGCACATACATGGTAAGGTCAGTTCCGAGCCAGGTAGATGAGGCAGGAATGTTTACATACCAACCCCCCCCCCCCCCCCCCCCGCGCCAGCCATGGGTAACCACTGATTACACAAGTTCCGAGGTTATCAGGTAGGCCTGCCCCAGGCACCTACTTGCTCGCTCGTCTATTTAGCTGTCAGTGAGAAGGAACGGAGAGAGAGAGATAACATGCGTGACAGGTCAGCACTGACCAGCAGTATGGGCCACTTGGGGTTGTAATGGTTGTAATAAGTTAATCTGTACCTGTTTTATGCAGTTGTTTTGTTTTTTCGATGTTGTAACATTTATGTTGGCTAGGTTATCATAGATTTTTTAATATGATTTTATTTTAGCGAGAACCGGTTAACTCCGACTGAGTTAAGGGACCGCTGAGCCATCGGAAGGCAGGATACATTTTCAAGCCATTTACATTTGGGTATTCCCACTGTCATAGTTTGAATCTGAATCCCCAAAAGCGAGCATATTTTCCGCGCTCAAAATCTAGAGTAAAAGTCCAAAAATTAGGAACCAATCAGAAAGTTCCTTTTCTAGTGTCTATAAAGATACCTTTCATTATAAGCAAAAAGGGCCTCATATGTGTTTTTGCCGGGAAGGAGTTATTTTATTTCTCTAAGACTAGCGATAAATAAAAATAAATACATAGTTATTATAACATCTGATATATTACTCTATAAATAGGTACAAATCCAGCCTCATAGAAATAAGTCAATTAAGAGAAAAATGTATGTTAGTAATATTCATACATCAGGGAAACCCCCGATTTAATTACAAAAAAATTAATTATATTGACATGCAAGGAAATAGCGCGAAGATAAACATATATAGAAAGATAGAGATAAATTGGCCATTTTATTATCACCTTAAATAAGTAAAATCGGTCCAATAATAACTATAATATAAATAAAATAAGTTTATTCAGTTTGTACAAGCAAGCTGTAAAACCGTTTCGGTAAGAATATTTACAATTTTTTTGACTACGCTCTGATTGGCCTGTCGTTTCGCTATGAATAGCACTGGGAACAAAATTTTAAATTCAAACCAAGCGGTACGCAGTCTATCAGACGGGAAATGCCACATCTTTTGCCGTTCTGAACTAAAAGCAAACATAGAGAGCCGTTTGACGGCCTGCCAGCTTGTGTTTGTATGCCTGATGGTAAGAGAGACTTATCTAAAATATTTGTGTATGTTGCCGGTGAATTTCAAATTATGTGTTCGGCATGTGTAGGAAGTGAAATCACAAATGTGTTGCTGCCATCTTGGCCTAGTTGAAAATGTGTGTAGTTTTAGTTTCAAATACGACAGGTCAGAAAAAGGGGAAACAGTATCAGATATTTGCAAATTGTGGCACAGTTGAGCACTGTAAGTCTGTTAGTGTGTTTGATTGCATATTTTCTCCTGCAGTTACACATTGATCATGTATATAGGATAGAAAGACAGGAATTGGTGACATGAAGTAATCAAGATGTCACTTACTGTTGTGTATTTAACCCCATTTATGGTAGGGAAGCCAATCATGGGGCAAAGGATTCTATCATAGAATTAGTACAGAAAAAAAGAATATTCACATGGAACTGGTGGTAGGTGGAGACGTTATCTGTCCAGTGCAACCTGTTAGCACAATTACAGAAAGGGTAAGTTGTGATGTTGAGTGTGAGTGTGTGAACTGAAGCAGATACCGACATGGAATGTGATCATTCCTTTATTCCAGGTTATGTCTCACTAGTGCTAGGAAAGCACCTGTCATTTTGTGAGGAAGCCTGTGGACTACAGTTCTACATAAAACTCAGAACTACGCCCAGCTTCCAAGCTTTGAGATGCAAATTTGTGTGGTCAGGGAAGGTGGAGAAGAAATCATCAGTTACCAGGATCCCAGATAAGTGAATGTGGGTTCACTGCACAGCTCAATCCAGAGATCCAGAAAAAAGTTTCACACTAATAAACAATATCCATTTATGGAGAAAACAATGGCTAACAATACTTAGGTGACTCTTACCAGCCAGAGAAAGTAAATAAATTAGTATTAGAGACTTTATGTGAAAATTAGTAATACTTCACCTTTTATTCAGGAGGGAAGATTCTTTTCAGTTTATTTATTTCTATGTGTATATATCCTTACAGTTCTCTTGAGTATTCCTGGCCGGAAAAGATCTTACGGTTCAGGACAAATAAAATTGTAAATATTTCATTCAGACTTGCTTGAAAAGTTTTATTAAGTTTAAAGTTCTGTATTTGAAATTTATTATAGATATTACATTAAAATACCCCTAGAAAACTAGTCACTCAAAACAAACATTAATCTTTGTGGGATCTTGGGAGGTAGCAGTTAGGGACTCAGAGTACATCATCATCATCTTCTCTGAGAACTTACATAGCTTGACCTCACTTTGATGTCTATACACCCTTGCTCTTTTCAGAGAAGGGGGTATTACTTATAAGACCAGTCTCTTATCTGGCACTATCCTGGTATCATCTGACACCTATTTGTCCAGGATATCTCTAATTTTAATAAGATCTAAACCTCCCGCTAAACCCACCAACTATAGTTTTTTTTATTATCCCGACACCCTGCTATGTGCACACCACTATAGTAATTTCCCTGGCTCGAAAATTTTGCGGCAACCCCACCTAATACGTGGAGCGCCCATACTCCACCGGCCTCAACGTCAAAGAGCTACACATTATCGCCAGCTCTATCACTTTCTAGCCATCGTCAGCTCTAGTGCATCCATAGTGCTACGCGCCGTCACGGGATTGATTCTTTTCCGTAGTGGAGTTATAGTTTTGGGGTCTTTCTTCCCACATCAGGAGAGGAAAGGGTCATCATATCTCCGTTGGCGATCCGCCGACAGATGTAACACCAAGCGGAATATAAACACAAGTGTGTCGACGAAGAAGGACTGTGGGAGGTGGACTCAGATAACGTTTGGTGAGGGAGGGAGCTTGAAGTAACTGTGGGATAAGGTCATTAAGTTAGATTGAACAGCTGTGTTGCTGACCAGAAGAAGTCAGCGGGATATTGTGTGTGTGTGTATGGACTTCGTTATTTCAATGGTTCCCTGCAGAAGGAGTAGTAGAATATCTAGACCAATAATAATGGGAATTTGACTTACCGACACGTGAGAGCCAAGGTTATTGGGTACCAGTCTAGTGGGATTATTCTTATGATTTTTATTATTACTAGCATTGTTTGTCTCTCGAGTTTGTTAAACGCATTTTTTATAATTTGATGGTTTGTGATTGGACATTTTTCTTTTTTTGCCATAGTTTTTGTTAATAAATTAGACAATCAATCTGCGGATCAGACGTCTTTTCAATCTGTACGTGTACACGATTGATTGTGGAGTCACTAGCATGCGCTTGTCTTTACTCCTAGCAGAACGAACGAACGAACGAACGAAGAGAGAGAGAGAGGCGGAATGAGAGTAGTTATGAAACATAGTCATTGAGTGGCACGAGGGGAGAGTCATTATCTGATCTTTTACTCCTGATAGCTATAATTCACTCCATCCACATTCAACACCATAACTCACCTATCTTCTGAGTCCTCACTCAGACTGTTGTCTTATCTCAGACGTCACTCAGACTTTTTGTCTCGTCTCAGACAGACTCAGGAAACCACTCATGAAAATGAGTATGACAGTTTCTGTAACATTTATCATGAGGGTATTTACCAACAGCCGAGCGCCATTTCAGAGCTTTGAGTTAATTCAAATTACGAAGACGCATTATGTGAGCACCATTTTCAAGTCTAATTTATGTGTAGACATTTCTGAAGGATTTAATAAATTCAAGAACTTATCATGGTAATTAACACAATCATTTTATTCCGTCATCCAATCTATAGAGTGTAAGTTTTCTCTTTCAAACATGCCTATCGTATTTGTACTGATGTTATTGGCAGATTTGTTTTTATGAGCTAGGATTAGCAAAACCAATCTAGGCTATTTTCCTTTAAATTTGCCATGTCTGTGTATATTAAGTACTATTTTGACTTTATCTCGGCATACTTGTCTCCGGCTAATTGATGGAGAAGGATCTGGCTTTGGTAAAGATTATTAAGTGAATCATTGTGAACTATAAAATAATAAGCATACAAGTTCGTGCTAGAGAGTTGTAGAGTTTTCACTTGCTTCGGGAAATTTCCAAAGTGAAAGCCTTCAAACAGCAAAACATTTACAAACAGCAAAGGGTACTGTAGGGCAAGATAAGGTATATGGGTCTCTCTGATATGCTTGACATTATTATAACTGCATTTTAGGACAATGTTCATTTAGCCATGCTGTTGACCACTCAAGTTTACAGCCAGCCCATTACTTTCCGGAGCATTTAAACGGCCTGCATGCTCTCCAGAGGGCCTCATGTCAGAATTAATGATGACTTAAAATTCCAATGTAGATTTTTAAAATAAATAAATAGAACGTTAGATCGTTTTGGCAAGGTACGTCTCGTTCAACCTAAACACATGTTCCGCTGGTTATATTATGGCGTATGTCCAAATATAAAAAACAAAATTACAACACGCTTTTTATTTTGTAGCAACAGCTGATAACAGGGGCTGCAGTCTTGTTTCGGGGTTTGACAATGATGCCTTCACGGAAACTAATCCTGAATCTTCTAAAGACAATTTAAAGATGCCTCATTCTTCCAATACCAGTTGCCTTTTCTCAGATGTAGTGCCTTAGGCGTGGGATAGGGTATGCCCATCTGGCACATGTTTTCATTTGAATATGAAAGGCCCTCTGTCTACAGTTCCTACAAAATGTGTGAGTCTTGTTATGCCGTTTACCAAAACTGGACGAACATTTGGTTACTTTTGTGTGACCGGAAACACAAAAGAAAGAAAAAAACATACCGTATGGTCTGGGATTTTTATTGAGCTTAACCAGTGTAGATGCACACTACAAAGAAAACTTGTAATTTTTATGCCTAATTAGAATTGGCTTTTTAAAGTTAATGACTTTGTAATTATCATCATCATCATCATCTCAACCCGTAACCCGTCATGGGTCGTAGGGGTGCCATGGTGGAAGCACCAGCAGATAGGGTCCTTCACTGCTCTCTATCCTCAGCAATGCGTACAAGTGTGGAAAAACCGTGCCCTGCCCATTCTTTGATGTTATCAGCCCAGGATTTTCTTTGCCTTCCTCTTCTCCGTTTACCTTCGACTGTTCCCTGGAGGATCGTTTTCGAAAGGGAGTCATGGCGAGTTACATGCCTAAACCAGGCAAGCTTTCGACGTTTCACCACTGACAAAAGTGCTTTTTGGTGGCCTGCATACGTGTTTATTTTCTCTCTAACATAGACATTTGTTTTATGCTCTTTATAGCAAATACGCACAAAGTTCTTTCTACTTGATCTTCCATCACTACATATAGCTTGATTATTGTCGGATGCATTAAAAATGAATTTGGTTGATAATTACATTAATTCGTTACAATTATACTAATCTGCTAGTTTCCCTTTAAACCGAAAAATTACGTCCCGTTTCACTCAAGTTTTCTGGCTTAATTCGAAGCCTTCGTATTGAATTTTTTGTTTTTCGGATTTGCCTAGGGCAATATATCTTAAGACCGATCAGCATGTCTAATTTCAGATATCTATGTCATTTATAAGTGCTCAAACATTCATGCGGACAGATGGAATTGCCAGGCATACTTTATTTATATAAGATATTAATGTACTTGTCTGTCCATTCTACCATTCTAAATGGACATGCTTCCAGACAATTTATCTTCCTAAGTTGAATGTTATAGATTGGAAGAGAGGTATCAAAGAAGAGCTGGCTACCAAAAGAGCCGCAGCTGGGACATTTTTTTCAGATCATAAATCGAGGATTCCTCAGCAAAAATGAAATTGACAAAAAGTGGAAGATGGCTGTATACTGCTTCACCTAGTTCCATACAGACTTATAGATGCGAGTCACGTGCAATGACTACAACCCACTAAGGTCAGCTCCAAACCTCAGAAATGAGATATCTGAGGAAGGTGGTTGATGTAACAAGAAGAGACATGGTCCTCAACCAGCTGATACGTCATGACCTCAAAACCCAGCCCCTGCAGACCCAAGTGGAACAGTCCCAATTACGATGGTTCGACCATGTCTGCAGAATTGGAGAAGATCGGCTACCACGACAAATATAGACAACCAGGAACTATGGATCCAGATCTCCAGGACGACCCAGAGTTCGCTGGGAGGACAACATTAGACAATCTCGGAAGGACCGAGGACTAGATTGAAACCAGGCCAGGCTCTCTCTGGCAGATGTCAGAGTAGAAGAGGAGCGAATAAGTAAATAAGTTTTACACGCTGGCATGAGTTTTAATGTGAGGCCCTGGTTTTGCAGACGTTCACTTTTTATAATAAAATTAGATACGATAATTTTGATAGCTTTCGTCTTACATTTAATTTAGAGTTTCAGAATTAGTTAAATTGATGTTATGCTGAATTAGATGAGTGTTTGTTCCAATTTAAACAAATAGAATTTATCATTACGTATATATCAGATTTTGGCTTTTCTTATACAGAGCTTATCAATAACCACTCACAGCGTCTATATATATATATATATATATATATATATATATATATATATATATATATATATATATATATATATATATATATATATATATATATATATATATATATATATATATATATGCTTTTTGTATTCCAAAATGTATACATTTTATCGGAGCTCTCTCTCTCTCTCTCTCTCTCTCTCTCTCTCTCTCTCTCTCTCAGTTTTATCTGCCTCTCTTTTCCATCCTGTATGTCTCTCTCCTGCTTTCTTTACACATTTACTTTATCTTTTTTTACCAAAGACTTCTGCGTATGTGACCATGTCTCTCCACAACTTCCTATCCTAAGTGTTGCATATACATACGCAAAGGTCACATGCATAGCTCACCATTTTCTAACAGACACCATACATTCAGATTAAGTAGCTATAGTAGTCTCATAAATTTATTCCGCAGATATTAGAGAGAACTGGCTATCATCACATGGACTGGTTACGTTTGTGTTCTAACTCCATCATAATGAGATTACATCATTTACAAACAGCTTTTATAATTTACTGATAATGAAATTTATAACCGCTGTAAGCAGAGTCCCATATAAAAAAAAAAAACAACCGTTAATAAAGTATTTCATATAGGAAACATAACAAATAATTTATCCTTAAGTGTTAAAAGCGAACCATTCCGAGTTAAGACATTTTGTTTAAGGTATCGTAAAAAAAAAACAACAACTCTGTTTTGTTTAACGCGACACAAAGAAATATGGAGCGCCAATGGCACCATACTTACAATCAAGTGCCGGTTTTAGGGCATGGCGATCGAAGTGACCGCCCTGGGCGCTAAGGGAAAAGGGGTGCCGAAGTGGGCGCAACAAGTATCGACTTCTTTTCAGATGGAACACGATTCGCCCAGGCCTAAACACGCAATGTAATTCTTTTTTTTAAAAATAAGAAAACACTAAAACCAAAGTGTGACCTATTTTTAATATTGCATTTTTAGTTGTTATCGTGTGTGTGTTTTTTAATTCATTGTTTGTTTTGTTGTTGATGTTGTTGTTATTGTGTGTATGTAACAACTGTCTAAAGGTTATATCCAATTTTATTCTTACACACTTAATCATTCCACTTCTGCCCAGGGGTGTAGAGCTTTGCCATAGACAGCGTCATACGCTCCTATTGGCTACATTCTTCCTGGCCTGGTTCCAATCTTAACAGACTGCCTAATGTTGTCCTCCGAGGAAACTCTGGGTCGTCCAGGATCCCTAGCTATTGGTTTCCCACATCTGTGATGGTAGCCGATCTTCTCCCATTCTGCAGACATGTGCAAACCATCGTAATTGCTAATGTTCCACTCGGGTCTGTGGGGGCTGGGTTTTGAGGCCATGACGTATCGTCGGTTTGTGGACCATATCTCTTCTTGTGACTTCGACCACCTTCCTCAGATATCTCATTTCTGAAATTTGGAGCTTTCCTTTGTGGGTTGTAGTCACTGCCCATGGCTCACACCCATAAGTCAAGACTGGAACATATGTGCAGCGGTATACAACTATTTTCGTCTTCTTGCCAGTCTCTCTTTCGCTGAGGAATCTTCGATTTAAGGCCGGAATAAGTCTCTCAGCTGCTACTCTTCGGGTATCCATTTCTTTTATATCTACGTTCCAGCCTAAGGCAGGTCCAAAGTATTTAAACTGGTTGACATATACCAGGACCTGTTCTGATGACGTTTGTCCTCTCGTGATATCTTCTTCTTCTTTGATCCTTAACCGCCGACCGTCAAAGCAGTCAGTGGCCATTACGCCTGGTGGCGTCTTGTAGGGCAACAACAAATCGATTCCACTTTGCTCGGTCGGCGGCCATCCTTCGTACAGTGCCCCAACTCTGGTTCATTCTTTGCATCTCAGCCTCCACAGTCCTCCGCCAAGTTGTTTTTAGTCGGTCTCTCTTTCGTTTTCTTTCAGGGGTCCATAGCATAGCTGTTCTTGTGATGGCATCGGGGTCTCTTCTGAGGACATGGCCAACCCAGCTCCAACGTCTGCCAGCTATGATGGTGTGTATGTCCTCTTGCTTGCTCCGAGTAAGCAGATCTTGGTTGGTGATAGTATTCGGCCAAAAGATTCGGAGAATTTTTCTTAGGCATGTTGTGTGAAAAGAGGACAATTTCGACATTTCCTTCTCTGTAACTCTCCAGCTCTCCGCGCCGTAGAGAAGCACAGAAAGCACACAGCTCTAATATAATCCTAATTTTGTGCTTGTGCTGTACTGAGAGGACTTCCAGATGTTGTTGTGGTAAAGTGGGATGATATAAATATTTATAGGGGACTTAATGTACTGACTGAGATCAGCTGTGAAAGTATCTGTATCTAATAAGTGTGGTGTATTACAGATGACCTTACTTTGCTACCACATTTAGACCTCAGTTGGTATTCTGGAATATTGTGATGACTATGTTGAATGTCTAGGGTTATGATAATGATGCAGTGTGTGTTCACAACAACCAACAGACAGATAAACAATTTAATTTAATCCACAATACTTTACAACACTGTGACACTCACATACATAGAACACTCTATAATACTATCTTAATAAGTCAAGTGTCAACTTTTAAAATATGTATTAATTCCTTTCAATAATAGATATCCTGATTCAACTACAAAGGGAACCAGGAATCACAATCAAATGTAATCACAAGTTGTATATACACAATTTATAGATAGGATCTTTGTATTGACATATATTATTATTACAATATGTGTGTAAGTAGTGATGTAGTACTATGAGGTAATACTGGCTTTTCAAGCTAGGTTGTTGTTTGTCATCATGACTTCAAGTGTTTGTTTCTGGTGGAAATAATATTGGAAAGGTTCACAGTTTCTTTTATTTGAACCAAATAAATGTCCCTCTTGATTTAATGTAAAGTCACCTTTAGAGGGGTGTTAAGGTACTGTCCGCCCGTTCGTTTATTCCCGTGTATTAAAAGAGTTTGTCTGCATTTGATATATGTATACCATTATTATTCCCATATGTGTCTATATGAATGTTAGAACATTGGTATACAACAAAAGTGTCACGCGAATGTTTTATTCGTGGGTATGCCAAAAACTGCACTGTATCGTCCCTGTATTATTTATGCAGTCCTTAGTTAATGTCATTCTGTCTATCACAAGGGTTATCACGGTAAAATGTATAAGCATCAAATTATACATTATTAATAGTACTCATCCTGGTATGCACTCCTATGCATGGCACGAATCAATATACCCTTTTTTCACGGGTTTTCAAGCAAACCAGCAAACACAAGGCTGTTCACGTCTTGTTTTTATTTGGGGTCCATTTTGTTCTCTACGTCATTGTTTCAAGACCCAAAAAACTCCTACGTCATCCTTTTTTTACTGCGCGCAATGATAATGCACCTAAGTGTACTATTCACATATCTTCAAATATTTTCACCAAACTCAACTCAGCGCTCTTTGATGCGCAACACCAAAATGTTGTAAAAAACCATACGCAACAATTACCCCCTACCACCGTTAAGAAAAAAGACACGTAGTTTCTTTTTTCTTCAAAATTGTACCACTTAAGGTAATTTTAAAAAAAAATACCAACATAATACTATCCTAAGTCTCAGTAAGTCTAATTCAGCTAATGTCTCATAATATAATCAGTCAGTCGTCGATGAGATGAAACGGTGATAAACAAGTCATATAATCTACTGCCTTATGAATAAAATCCATGTAGGAAGTAATAATATTACTAAATTAAAACAAATTACGGGAAATCAACACCACCCTCTATTACCTCTAGTATCAATAATACTAGAACCAAAACTTATATAATATGGTTACATCTAATAGGATTACCTATCCATAGGAAAATGATTGCAATAATGTGTACCTCACCAATACAGAGTACACTGCAAATCCCATATCTGTTTATTCCTGATCCAACCCCAAAAAATAGCAAATACATGCATACATTGGTTACAAATTACCTATGTCAATGCCCCTAGGAACTTCTATAATATACACGCAAAAATACGCTATAGAATATCATTGCCGTACAGTCATATTATAGTACACTGTATGTGCACCTTACACCATAAATACCAAATTGTGTTCCGGATAACGCTAATAAAAATTCAATGTCCCAATTACCTCACCACTACTGTTAACCATGGACTAACTGTCATTAAAAACGTGTGTACTGTCTTCCTGAGGGCACCTCGACAGTACATCTGCCACCACATTGTCGGACCCTCGAATTGCTTGAATAGTATAATTATACGGCTGCATCAGAATCGAATAACGGGCTGCTCGGGCGCATTTATGGTTCTTCGTCTTTAAATACGCCAAAGCCTTTTGATCTGACTGTATTACGAAAGTTACACCTAACAGATACTTCTCTAATTTGGTTACTGCCCATACCACTGCGAGAAGTTCTTTTTCCAACACCGAATAATTCATTTCCGCCTTGTTTAACTTTCTTGAAATGTACGTGATCGGATGCAGATGTCCATCAAATTGTTGAAGCAACACAGCACCAACGTCTGTTCGAAGAGTATAAAGATTATTAAGCCTGGGTAGTTTTAAAATCGGTGGGGATGAAAATAAATCCTTAATTTTAAGAAAAGCAGCATTGCATTCTGGAGTCCACCTAATTACATTAGGAGCCCCTTTCCTAAGTAGAGTGGACAGATCTGATGTAATTGAAGACAAGTTAGGAATAAATTTACCATAATATTTCACTAGTCCTAACACACTACGGACTTGTTTTTTTGTCCTAGGAATGGAAAGATTTAGAATCTTGGAAACATTCTGCTCCAAAGTTTGAAGATTCCCATGACCAATCCTATGACCTAGAAAAGTAATCTCAGAGAATCCAATATACACCTTAGATGGTCTAGCAGATAACCCAGCAGATCTGAGCGTGGATAATAGAGAGTGTAAACCGTGAAAGTGTTCTTCCCAAGTGTTGCTAAATAAACAAATATCATCTATGTACGAGATTATATTTTGTCTATGCGAGAAGAGAATTCTCATCATTCTAGTGAACGTAGCAGGTGCGTTCATCAGTCCAAAACACATAAAATTGAAATGGAACAACCCTCTGGGAGTAGCAAAAGCCGTAAAATGTTTACATCTTTCCGCCAACGGGACCTGCCAATAACCTTTTGACAGATCGAACTTACTGAAATATA
This sequence comes from Oreohelix idahoensis, assembly GCA_024509875.1. Taxonomy (NCBI): domain Eukaryota; kingdom Metazoa; phylum Mollusca; class Gastropoda; order Stylommatophora; family Oreohelicidae; genus Oreohelix; species Oreohelix idahoensis. Next base: position 377,724 of record JAMPIV010011732.1, on the reverse strand, counting down.
CTGCATCTGCCAATTTTGGTAAAAGATCATCCAATAATGGTAACGGTTCGGCGTCAAAAATTGTGACCTGATTTAATTTTCTAAAATCAATGCAGAGCCGAATGTTATTGTCTTTTTTTCTTATTACAACCATGGGAAAAGCAAAATTACTTTGAGAAGAACTGATTATACCTAATTGCAGCATGTCATCTATTTCTTTGTTTACTTTGTCTTGAAAGTGTAATGGTATCGGGTATGGACGCACTCTAATAGCCTTTTCATCATTTAAAATGATGTCATGTGTGATGACATTTGTTTTGCCTGGTATATCTGTAAGTACATCATGAAACGAATGTAATAATTCGGATACATGTGTTTTGTTCTCAAGTGTAAGATTTGGACAGATTGTCACGTCCTCCCAAGTTTCGGTAGATTGAACCGGTAGACTAGGAAACGTCATTGATACAGCTGGGAAAGAAGATTCTTCTTCTTGAATCACTGATAAAGACGCCCAGCTCATTGGATGTGAACCTACATTATCAACCGCGTGAAAGACTGCCTGAAGATGTTCAGGTCTAGAGTGAAACTCTTTCAACATGTTAATGTGAAAAATCTTTCTTTGTCCCTTAACATCAAGGACATAATCGACATCTGAAATACGTGACAGAATCTTGAATGGACCACACCAAGTTATCAGTAGTCGATTCTGTTTGCTCGGTAAAAGCACGAACGCTTCGTCGCCTGGTACAAGAAGACGAAGACGTCTTGAGTGATTCTGTAACATACGAGCTTTTTCTTTAGCTCTTTCCGATGCATCTGTTGCCAGCTGGCATGGATCCATGATTTTTTTCCTAAGATTTCTAACATACTCGTAAGACGATTGAGTTTCTTGCGACAAGGAAGAATCAATCAACAAGTCTTTGATTAAAGACAATGGACCTCTGGGCTGAGCACCAATTACAAGTTGAAATGGACTGAAACCTGTATGCTCATTCGGTATTTCACGATATGCAAAAAGTACCGCTGGTAAAACTCGGTCCCACTCTTTAGGAAAATCGATTGTAATCTTTCCTAACATCTGTTTTATTGATCGATTTAGACGCTCCACCATCCCGTTTGAGGCGGCGTGATATACGGAACTCAGTGATCTGTCTATATGAAACATTGCCATAACCTCACTCATTGCACCTGACACAAACTGAGAACCTCTGTCCGACAACAGTTTTCTCGGAAATCCGATTCTAGTAAAGATATGAAACAAAGCATCAGCTACATCCTGCGTAGTAATGTTCTTGAGTGGTATGGCCTCTGGCCACCGCGTGCACAAATCTATACAAGTTAATACATATCTATGTCCTCTCAATGACATTATAGGAAGTGGGCCAATAATGTCCACCACCATCTTCTCAAATGGACGCAATGGAATATCGGCTGCTTGAATTGGAGCCAAATGACGTGCCCCTCTAGACTTCACCTCCTGACAAGTAACACAAGAACGGCAAAACATCGCAATGTCTTTCGACATTCCTGGCCAGAAAAAAGATGCCAGAATTCTAGATCTAGTACGAGAGTATCCCATGTGACCTGCACAACGGGAATCGTGAGCATGACTCAAGATATAGGATCTCATTACCTTAGGCACTGTGGTAAAGTGGGATGTTATAAATATTTATAGGGGACTTAGTGTACTGACTGAGATCAGCTGTGAAGGTATCTATATCTAATAAGAGTAGTGTATTATAGATAACCTTACTTACTGCCACATATGTATACCTCAGTCAGAATTATTCTGGAATAGTGTGATGACTACGTTATATGTCTAGGGTATGTGTATGATGAAGTGTAAGTCATAACAACAACAGACAGATAAACAATTTAATTTATTCCACCACACTTGACAACAATGTGACACTCACATACATATAACACTCTAAGAGGATATCTTAAAGGAGTCACTGATAACTTTTCAAATAACAATATGTATTCAGTGCTGTCATGAATGTATATGTGTCCTGATTCAAATACAAAGGGAACCAGGAATCACAATCAATTTTAATTACAAGTTATATGTACAGAATTTATTAATATGATTCTTGTAGTGACATATATTATTAATGGTATCCTATGTGTGTCAGTTGTGTAGTGGTAATATGAGGTAATACTGGTTTTGTTTTGTTCAAGCTCTGTTGGTATTTGTCATCATGACTTCAATAGTTTGTTTCTAATGGAACTAGTATTGGAGATGTTCTCAGTTCCTGGTATTAAAGCAATTAAATTCCCCTCTTAATTTTAGTTTATAATGTCATTTTAAGATGGGGGGTACATAATGTTGAGCTCCATGGCCACACTCTCTTATCTTGCGTGATGACTGCAGTAAAAGACTCCTCTGCTCGTTTCTTTAATGAGTTCTGGAGCCACCCCACTGGTTGCTATATGGACCAAGGAGTATGCTGTCCACCTCTGGCTTCAGCAAATCTCTGACCAGGTGCTGCTCAATAACTTTAAGACCACGGTCCCTGAAACAAGAAGGTTGTACCTTCTACGTCAGAACTAATTTATACTCCATTTCTACACTGAGCACAATACATCACAAACATTGAGTTCAGAGCGTTAGGCCAACTGTCAGCTTCATCTGAATTACTTTATACCAGTATTTCCCTCCCTAATGGTTACTACGCCTCTGCAATTCCAGCATTATTTCTTTCTAGTTAATAATCTAGGTGTCAGTGTACTGTTTGGCCATTCCATGCAGTTTTACTTTCCTCCGACACCTTCTGTTCAGGCTGGAGCACTATAGGCTTTACATCATGTTCGCTACTGAACCACACATATATATAGACATAATTTATCAATTTACATTCAATTTTCATTAAACGATATTGAATATTTCAAGCTTACCACAATTCATGGAAATAATAATAAACAGTTTCGTTGACTGGCAATGAATATAGCACAACTCCGATCTGCCGATGTCCCAGGCTTTATTTTATAAAAAATATACACTGGTGCTCAACGCACTGCTTCTTAGTAGGTTTATTACAAGATGTGGCAATGAACAGACGCTCTGAATTGTGTATATTCGCAGCTCTACCCAATCACACCACGTCTACACATCTTTTCAAAAAAGTACCCCTTTCTCACGTTTCCCCTGACAACACAAGATAGTATTTATAGTCCGACCAATCGTGTTTAGTCTTTCATTTGTTGCGCTCCAATCACATAGGAGTTAACATGGTAGGCTATTTCCGTAACGTAATGTTTCTTCAAACACGTTATAAAAAAATTTTATGAGCAGAAATGATTTCATGCTGTCAGGCACCCCCACTATTTTATTTTGGCCATAACTTGGTAATTCCTAGACTATTTGCGTAACGTTTTACATATTCTTTGTCAGCAAACCCTAAGGAACCCAAATATACGAATTTAAGGGAGCTAGGTGGCTGCGTTCAAAATGTGCATTTTCTACCACCTCCTGTTCACTTCAATCAACATGTGGTGTCTGGGTACTGTCATGTTTTCAAACGTAAACCCATCTAATGTCATCTTTCCCAATAAGCGTTTTTCAGGATTTTAAAACCTAACTCTGGTATGGGTAGTGAATTTTATCACTGTCGATTTGAAATAAAGTTAGTGCATGTGGCCTTACACGCGTGATGGCAGCAATTGTGTATCGCGCGACGCGTGTTTAGTGTTGCAGGTGTCCCTGCTTTCTGCCTCTCCCTTCTCTCTATCCTTTAGTCCATCTGTCTTTTAGTTACGCCGTGTATAAAATGGAATGAATGAAATATTAAATTAGGTCATTGATCAGCTTGCGTATCTCAAGGTTTTCCCAAGAAATACAGTACACGTTTCATTGAAGAAAGCGGGTAATAATACAGTAGGCTTTTACTATCAACGTGAAAGCGTTACAACTTGCCGACGAAGTAGAAAACAAGGGGGATTTCGAGTACAGGCATTGTGACAGCACTGTTCTTTACATTCTTCTTTCCTTTTATTAAATTTATTTGTTAGGCTTTGCATTTACGTTTTAATTTATATATGGGGATTAGAATAATTCACGACAGGCACCATGATCTGAGTAGTAATATGACAAGATTTACTATCTCTGAATCTTCGCACTAATATGTCATTTACGATAGTATACCATTGTTTGTGAGAAGTATGACCATTTGTATCATCACATTGTACTAAGTTAAAAAATTTCTTTAATGAGACATCACTGTTTTGTAAAGTAGAAAAAACTTCCTTGTTGATGTTACTGTGTAACCCATCATCATTAACTAGTGGTACTACATTATGTTGAGACTGCTCCTGTGCTCGAGTAACCACAACATTAGCCCTGTGTACGTGTTCTCGTTCCCAATCATTTATTTGATCAAGAGTACACTCTTTAAAACCGTGAATGCGACCAAGAACTAAATCGCAAACTGGATTCGGCAACAAACATACTTTTATTTGTCCCGTAAAAAATGGCGTCGTGATATGAACCACCGCAGTGTGAAATTTCTCAATTCTACCACCAAACGTAATGCACTTAACCCATGTGCCTGTACAACAAGAAGGATCAACCAAACATTGTCGCACGCCTACCGTCGTGCAACCTGAATCCTTTAATAAAGTTACTGGCATGCCATTAAGTAAGCCCTTGTGAAACTCTAAAGACCCGGTTCCTTCATGAGCTGACATAGCAGGTAACGCCGGCAATGGGTGTCCACATCTCAGTCTGGATACCACGTCAGGCTGAAATAGATTCTTGCATTCCAAACATGTTTCAGCATTATTAAAATCAAATGACGCACACGCATTTGCATGATTAACAGTATTATGGTTATCTGCGACATTATTTTCCGACATTTGAACGGAATTACCATGGTAAGCAGATCGATTATAACTATTTGACCGAAATGCCCTGTCATTTTGTTGTCTATTTTTATACAAATGTCTATTATTATTCTGCGAGTAACGTGCTTTATTGTAACTGTAAAAGTTAGGAGTGTTTCGTTGCCAATTCATTCTGTCTCTGTTTCCCAAATCAACCTGTTGACCAGTTCCAAAATGATTGTTATTCCATCTTCTGCCAGCTGGTGAATCTTTTCTATTACCACTTTCAAAATGAGAAAAATTTCTTTGATAATTATTATTTCGATCTGAACTGGCACTTCTATGACGAAACCTATCTCTGTCACCACTATTCGATCTAAATTTTCCTTGTCTGTTATTTACAGTAGCAACACCCGCTGACTGTAACGATTCATGTAATTTAGTGTTTCTGACATTCAAGTTCGGATGAGCAACTGAAAACTGGCGCCCTAGGGTCTCAACTTCCGATAACGATTTAGGATTCCGCTCCTGTAAAAATGCCAAAAACGTATCACTTACTGAGGATAATACCTTATCCCGTAATATTAAATCTGCCAGATCTTCAAAATTCCGTTGTACCTTTTCAAGTTCGATCCAACGATTAAAAGTTAAACGAATATCCGAAATGAATTGTGAGAACTCTTTTCCTGTTTCCGGCAACAACTCTTTAAAACGCCTTCTATAACCTTCAGCTGTAAGCTGATATTTTTTTAATAGCGTAGCTCTAGCTTCATCATAGTTTTGACTATCGCCTTCTAACGAAGCGATTGCACTTAACGCCTCTCCTGATAAAAAATTCATCAGTTTGCTACACCACATACTTTTATCAATTTTATATTCTGTGCATACCAATTGAAATCTTGACAAGAAGAACGTTATATCGTCGACCCCTGGTTTAAACATGGTGTAAAGTTCTGTAAAGTGGGTGGTGTAAAGTATGTTCTCTTTCTTCTGTAAAGCTCCACTACCAATCACTGTAGCATGTTGTTTGTGGTGCCACTACTGTATATGTCCATTGTAGTGTACAAAGTTGTTGAGATCAGGCATGCTCCAGTCTACCCAGCTGTAAATGGGTAACTCACCCTAGTCCTGAGTTAGGGAAGGCAAAGGCAGCTGTAAACAGTAGTTTCCCTCTAAGGCTCCAGGGGAAGCAGGCCCTAAACTTGGTCACTTCAACCGACGCAGGATGGTGTATATATGGAGTAGAAGTGTAGAGTGTGATTAACGCGAATGGTGTACTGTTCGTGTTCTGAGCAATCTAAGCACTCATTCACTTGTGTCTACAAGGCACCAATGCAGACTGCTGGAATCTTTGTTTACACAGTTTATTTAGACGCACACACTGGGACATAACGAGTAAATCATGGGTATATGTTGAGACATCAATTTGCAGGCATACATAGTAGATCCCATGTCATGACACATTCATAAATAATGGGTAGTACATCAATAGCTTCCAATGTCATGATACATAATGGCCGCATCCCCTATCTGACTAAGCGCGTCAGTGAAGGCGGATCGGTAAGTAACTAAAGTTGCTTTATGTTCACAGTTTATGTCATATTATGAAACCACGATAAGGGGTTTCTATCAAAATTTGAGATCTCCTTGCCACTGTCCGAATAGTAAGATACATGCCCCGTTCTTTGGACAGTGATTCAAAAATATGATGACAGGAATGTAACATGGCCGCCTTCCTGAGTTGTCGCTCACTCACTCACAGGAGGGTATATATAACTTACTTACTTACTTACTTAGTCGTTCCTCTTCTACCGTGAGGTGTAGAGGTTTGGAAGAGAGAGCGCCAGACTATCCTATCGGCTGTCTTTTTCCTGGCCTGGTTCCATTCTAGTCCTCGGTCCTTCAAAGATTGTCTAATATTGTCCTCCCAGCGGACTCTGGGTCGTCCTGGAGGTCTGGATCCCTGGCTCTTTGTTTCCCATGCTTGTCGTGGTAGCCGATCTTCTCCCATTCTGCAGACATGGCCAAACCATCTTAGTTGGGACTGTTCTATTTGGGTCTGCAGCGGGTGGGATTTTAGGCCTTGACGTATCGTCTGGTTGCGGACCATGTCTCTTCTTGTTACTTCAACCACCTTCCTCAGATACCTCATTTCTGAGGTTTGAATCTGGCTTTTGTGGGTTGTAGTCATTGCCCATGACTCGCATCCATATGTCAAGACTGGGACATAGGTGGAGCGGTATACAGCCATCTTCGTTTTCTTACCAACCTCTTTCTTGCTGAGGAATCCTCGATTTATGGCCTGATAAAGTCTCCCAGCCGCTGCTTTTCGAGTGGCCAACTCTTCTTTGATGCCCCCCTTTCGGTCTATAATAGCTCCGAGATATTTAAAGTGGTCGACCTGCTCCAGGACCTGTTCTCCCAACTTAATCTGATGTTTTCTTTCTTCTCGTGATATCACCATGGATTTTGTTTTAGAGCTGCTTAGGGTATATATAAGCCAAAGTTAATTTGCAATGCATATGAATAATTTCTTAAAGTTCCTCCATACAGTTCTATAGTAATCCAGTTACTTCACGTAGACATAATTGCTGTATGGAAGCCCGTCATCTTCGTCGATACAAACATGACCCTAGCGTTGCGAAGCACAAAATTCCAGCTAGGTCTAACCGACATGAGATCATCAAAAATAGGGTCTGGAATTACCTGGAGTCCGAATCATACATGATACCGTACATTAGGAGAGTCTCTAACACAAACTCTAGTAGAGACACAATCTCCTACAGAAGAAAAACCACTTCATAACTCATTTTTACTTAAGAATGTACCAGCCCTAGAAAATGCGTACCCGCCATTGTAAACGGTACATGGGAACTCATCACGACTTGTCAAGACAACTCATACTTCCGCTAGAGCGGCATAACAAGAATATAGTCCTGCCTACCCATCCAAAATATACAATATAGGACTGATTCTACTTGTACTAATAATATGTAATACATATGAATTCAGGCCATAAACATAATAAGCAAATTAATCTATTTTCTGGCCCTAACAAATAAGTACGGACATGAGTGCCATATCCATGCGCCGAATTAATATCAAGAACGATTACTCCTATAATCGAAAGTGTAAATCAATCATGGATTATCTAGCTTTACCATAGACAGCATTTTCATACACAAATGAATGAATGTCTATATCTTTTCCATATTAAATAGCCATATCGATTTTTTGTAATATGTGCGTCAAAATATGCACGCAACACATGGGCAAATGGATTTTAATGTCCCCTTTTTGACCATCATTCTGAGTGTGTGATTGACTAGTAGCATTTCCATTTTGCAACTTCTGTCTTTCAATTTCTAACTGCAACATTCTCTCTTCATGTGCTCGTTTTTCTCCCTCAAGTGTAAATTCATATTGTCTCCTTTTCTCATTTTCTTCCATCTCCAAGTGTTTAATTCTCTCTTCGTCTTGCCTCCTTCTCTCTTCGTCTTGCCTCCTTTTTTCATTATCTTCCATTTCCAACCGTTTCATACGTTCCTGGTTGGCTAATTCTCTATCTTTTAATTCCAACTGACGTTTCTCTCTTTCCTGCGCCTCTTTATATTCTGTTTGAGCAAACTCTTGTAATTTGTCTCCTGACAAACCAAGAATTTTACCCTGTTTAATAAAGTATTCCGCCGTCGACATTTCAAATTCTGAATTCTAATATTTACCTCATCAAATAAACTGTAGTATTATAAGTAATATCTTATAATCGAAACCTTATCGATACTCATTATTGGAGATTAATCATCTTTTATTTAATAAAATATGCAGCTATAAATCAATCAACTAAGAAATTATACAAGATAATAGTACTACTGAAAACATAATGATCCATGAAGAGAATCAATTACATAGAAATAAATATATACGTTAGCAATGACCATCATCGCACCTAAACAATTAAAGAAGAGATAATATCGTAAAGAACCACGGCGTCAACACAAAAATCTACGACATTTCAGCAGCCCCAAATAAACTTGCTATAAGCCTTTCCGATTCATCGACCTGAAATCAACCTAGGAAAACACCCCAGGACACCTATGATGAAGAACAAGCATCTTACGAGTAAAATGACAAAGAAAGGTGCTCACTAATAATAACCAGGGTACTGACACCATAATAACAATGTCTACTTATCTGCGGGAATCCCAGTACTCCTCGTAACGTATTCTATCCAACACAGGCTATGAAATTCATACAGCTGAATTGAAGATGAGCAATTCTCCAAAACAAACAGTAATTTGCTCTGGTTGAAAGTATCTGTTACCGATTGACGTCACTCAATGTAACCTCCACAGGTACACAGCAGGACTTGTAAATGTAAATCGAAAACTGTAGCATCATTCCCCGGTACAACTATGATACTTCTCTGGAGACTTGAGTATGTACAACACACGAACGTTGACCTTCCAAGTCAAGGTTACGACTTTGACATAATGACTGATTTATTGAGCATGCAACAAGTGTCATTGTTCCAATATACGTGGCAATCAATTGAGCTCAAAATATCTGAATTTTATAGAACGGGAAGGTACATTATACTGGCCACCATGTTAAGGTACTGTCCGCCCGTTCGTTTATTCCCGTGTATTAAAAGAGTTTGTCTGCATTTGATATATGTATACCATTATTATTCCCATATGTGTCTATATGAATGTTAGAACATTGGTATACAACAAAAGTGTCACGCGAATGTTTTATTCGTGGGTATGCCAAAAACTGCACTGTATCGTCCCTGTATTATTTATGCAGTGTTCTCTCACAAGGGATCACGAATTAGTAATGTCTCAGATATGCCCAACAGCCCAAATATAACCAGGTAAGAAGCCAATGCTGTTCCGGTAACATAACAACACAGTTTATTGAAAACTCATGATCCATGAGACATGATGAACCGTCCTTAGTTAATGTCATTCTGTCTATTCGTAACATAGTGTTATACTCCTTGACGGTAAAACATTGTTGCTTATTAGTCCCAATACTTCTATACATCTCTATGTATTGATTATATCCGTGCCCTTCTCCCGTACCTTCTTTTCAAACTCATATAACTTCATTAACATGAATTTCCCAAATTTAGCACACATTAGCGACAAAGCAGGATTTTTTTAGACTCCGATTTTTACGGTGTATAGACCTGCCCGTCTAAAAAATGTATAAGCATCAAATTATACATTATTAATAGTACTCATCCTGGTATGCACTCCTATGCATGGCACGAATCAATATACCCTTTTTTCACGGGTTTTCAAGCAAACCAGCAAACACAAGGCTGTTCACGTCTTGTTTTTATTTGGGGTCCATTTTGTTCTCTACGTCATTGTTTCAAGACCCAAAAAACTCCTACGTCATCCTTTTTTTACTGCGCGCAATGATAATGCACCTAAGTGTACTATTCACATATTTTCAAATATTTTCACCAAACTCAACTCAGCGCTCTTTGATGCGCAACACCAAAATGTTGTAAAAAACCATACGCAACAAGGGGGGTATACACAAGATTGAGCTGCTATGGCCAACGAAATCTTAACTTCTGTGTGGGCGGCAGGAAACAGTCTCCACTGCTCGCTTGCTTCACCGTTTTCTTGAGAAACAACACTGGTCGATATCTTGACCAAGGAGTATGCTACCAGCCTCTGGATTCAGCAAAACTCAGACCAGGTGCTGCTTTAATACGTTAGTACCACGGTCCCTGAAACAAGAAGGTTGTACCTCCTACTTCAGAACTAATTTATAATCTATTTCCACACTGAAGCACAATACATAACAAACACCGAGTTCAGCGCGGTAGGCCAACTGTTAGCTTCTCATGTAACAGTATACACCAGTATTCCTCTCCCCAATGGTTACAACGCCTCTGCAATTCCAGCATTATTTCCTTCTATTCAATAAGATAGGTGTCATAGTACTATTTGGCAATCCCATGCAGTTATACTCCTCTCCGACAAGTTTTGTTCATGGGGGAGCAATATCTAGGCTTTGCCTCATTTTTGTTACTGAACCACACACATACAGACATAAATTTATCAATTCACATTCAATTTTCATCAAAAAGATATCAAATATGTCTAGCTTACCACAATTCAAGGAAATATTAAACAAATACGTTGACTGGCGATGAGTTATGGCACAATTCCGATCTGCCTCTGTCCCAGGCTTTTATTAGAAATATATGAGCTGGTTCTCAACGCACTTGCTTCTACAAATTGTATTTTCAAAAGTGGCACTGAACTGACGCTCCTAATTGACTATATTAAATGGTCTAGCCAATGAGACCATGTTTACAAAAGCTTTTGAAAAAAAAGTACCCTTCCTATCGTTTCCATTAACAACCAAAAATAGTATTTGCAATCGACTAATCATGTTTCGCCTTACATATTATTCTAGCCAATCAAATCGGATTTAACGTGGTGGCCTCATTTCCTCTAAAGCAGTGTCCAAACACGCCATTATGAGCAAATATGATCCTGTGTTGTCAGACAACACCACTATAGTATTTTGGCTATAATTTGTTAATTATTAGACTATTTGCTTAACACCTAACATATTCTTTGTCAGCAAGTCCTAAGGCACCCAAATATATAAGTTTACTGGAGCCAAGTGGCTGCGTTCAAAATATGTATTTTCTTCTACCACCCGTTCACTTCGATACGATGGGGTGTCTTCTGTACTGTCAGGACTTCAGACGTAAAACAGTATTGGGTCATGTTTCCTAATAAGCATTAAACATGTTTTTAAAACCTAACCTCGTATTGGTAGTGTTTTTTGTCCCTGTTTATTTGAAAAAATCAAGCCTGCATGCCTTTCGCGTGGGGTGGCATTAATTTTAAATCGCGAAGCGACGTGGTAGCATTGCATGCGTTCCTCCGTACATCTCTCTCTCTCTCTCTCTCTCTCTCTTCTAAGCCCGTCTGTCTTTTCGTTTACGTAGTGCATAAAATGACATTAATGGAATATTAAATCTAGGTCATTACGCAGTGTGTCTATCACAAGGTTTTCTAAGAAACACAGTACCAGTTTTATTTTTAGAAACGCGTGTATTTGATGCAGTAGGCTTTACTAGTAAACGCGAAAGCGCTACACTTATGCAGACGAAGTAGAAAAAGGGGTTTTTCTTGTTTAACTAGTATGACGTTCTATAACACAGGCGTACGCTATTGTGACTGCACTGTTCTTTTACCATTCTTCTTTCCTTTTATTGAATTAATTCGTTAGGCTTTACATTTACTTTTTAATTTATAGATGTGGATTAGAATTTCTCACGACAAATTCTCCCCACTTAAAACAGACATTATATGTCAGTCTATAATTATATATACACAAAGAGAAATTTATTATTATTCCTGGTGCTTACGGTGATTCTCATCACACGGATGGCGGCTTAGAAAATCCGCACCCAGGTTAGTTTTTGCAGAGATATACTCTATGCTGAACTGGAATGCCTGCAAAAGTAAGGACCATCTGAGTAACCTCGAATTTTCATGCCTAGCCTGCGCTAGAAACGACAAGGGTTTGTGATCCGTTTGCAACTTGAATGCCTTCCCATACAGATAAATATTGAATTTCTTGATCGCCCATATTACTGCAAGACATTCTTTTTCGCTAGTTGAATAATTTGTTTCAGCTTTATTCAACTTCCTGCTAGCATATGCCACTGGGGTTAATTCCCCATCCAGTGCATCTGATTTCTGTAACAGGGTCGCGCCTAACCCGATATTACTTGCATCCGTTCTCACAATGAATTCTCGACTTAAGTCAGGTAATTTCAAAATAGGTTTGCTTGTGAGCTTTTCCTTCAATTTCTGGTATGCCAATTCACATTGTGCTGTCCATGTAATTCGATCTGGATTTCCTTTGCGTGTCAAATCAGTTAACTGTGCACATATGGAATTAAAGTTTTTGATATACTTTTGGTAGAAACCACATAATGAGACAAAGGATATCACGTCTTTCTTGGTTTGTGGTCTCGGGGCTTTCTTTAGTTTCTCTAAATTCTTGGGGTCAATGGTCATGTTTCCGTGATGGACTGTGTGTCCCAAGAATTCTAATTCTTTACATCCAACACAACATTTGGTTGGTCGGGCTGTTAAATTCGCTTCTCTAAGTCGATTAAACAGCATGTTCAGAGAGTCAATGTGTTCCTCAAATGTTTCTGTTGCTATAAGGATATCATCCATGAAATTTGTGATGCATGGATTATTCAGAGGATCCAACAATTTTCTCATCATTCTAGAGAAGACACTAGGCGCATTCTTCAATCCAAATGGCAATCTGTTAAACTCATAGTGTCCCTCTGAGGTACTAAAAGCTAGCTATGGTCTAACCTCAGGCTTTACTGGAATCTGATAGTATCCTTTACTCAGATCCACTTTTGAGAAATATTTAGCTTTATTTAGCCTGGCAAACAACTGATTTGTATCCGGCAATGGATCCACCTGACTTTCTGTGATAGCATTCAGTCTCCTGTAATCTATACAGAGTCTATGTTCTCCAGAGGGTTTCCTTAAGAGTACCACACTGGAACTATACGAAGATTCACTGTGTGAAATTATTCCCTCCTTCAACAAATAGTCTATCTCTTCCTTCAAGGCTTTCTCCTTAGCAAAAGGAATCGAATAGGCTTTCATACAGACAGGTGTGGGGTCTATCAGTTTCATATCATATTCCAATAAGTTTGTATGCCCCGGTCGGTCCGTTAACACCTCTGTATGATCATCTAGAACCTGTTGCACTCTCTCCTTCTGATTTTTCGTTAAATGTGTACTGATTTTCACCTGTGCCGCTGTCTCACAGGGATGTAATGGATATTCAAATGATGAAAGTGGTTCCTTTTTCATCTCCATTGCAATGGACAAGGTCAACAAATGTGTCTCTTCCTGATTTTCTCTTTCCAAATATTTCTTCAGGAGATTCACATGATAGATTTTTTCTTTCCCCTTCTTATCTATCTTATAATTGGTTCTAGACACCTTCTCTAGAACTGTATATGGACCGTGCCATCCAATTTGTAACTTATTCTGACTACCGGGTAGAAGAAGCAGTACCTTCTCTCCCACAGCCAAATCTCTGTCTTTAGCTTTCTTGCCTATTTTTCTATGCACTGGTAGGGTCTCTTCCACTAGAAGCACTGTAGTGATGGATTTTCTTCCCAGAATCATCCTGCACAAAACGACCGCTACCAATTTTTCTCTTGGGGCTCTCTCCCCACTTAAAATTCCTTGTGAGAGATATCTTCTCTACATCTTCTTCCTCCAGTTTACATAAGTCCGATTGAGGGATTTTCGGCTTATCCTGGGGTAAGACATCTTTGTGCACTCTCTGCATCGTGGCCAGTGTAAAACAGGCAATTGAAGATTGTCCGTGAAAAGGGGCTTCCCATTCCACTTGGTCCACTTTATTAAATTTATTTTTCTTTTCAGTGTCAGGCCTACGTTTGCCCCGTGGGGTGTGGAGGTCCTGATCACTATTCCCACTTGTGGGTGTTCCCTCATGTAATATGCCACATCTCTCTACAAAATTGACAATGTCCCACCTTGCCTTAGGCCAATAATAATTTTGAGCTACCTTTTGAATGATGGTACCTATTTTTTCATGGTCCCCATCTTTTCTCACATGTAAGCTCCTTATTAAGTCGTTCCTATACCTTTTAGGAAGTACCAGCTGTCCCTGACCTTTGGATCTAGTTCCAGTCTTTCGGTATATTAGTTTGTTCTTCATATAGAAGTCTCCTTTTCCTGGAGGTGTGTGACCATGGGACAATTTCCTAAAACAAGGCTTGAGGGTCTTATCTCCAGCCTGCGCCTTCCTCATCTCTTCTGGAGTGGTATTTAACATAATATCCTCCTCCTTTCTTGAGGTCGACCTGACCTGAAGGGTGGCCATTACTATAGGGTTCCTTCTGCAACGGTCAGTATCATGATTGTCCATCCGACAATTCTTACACCACCTCCTTCCTTGGTTGAAAGATTTTCTTTCATCAAATTTCCTTTCATCGAATTGTGGGGTTTTATTTTTATTGTCGTACCGTGGCCTATCAAACTGGTGCTTACCTTTGTTCTGATCCCTAGGATCAAATTTATTAAAGTTCTGTCGTGCCTTAAAATTATCTACCTGTTTCTTTTTATTACTTGTTACCTCTGCCTGAGCTGCTTGATACCTTTCAGCGACATTTAGTAGCTCACCCAGCCTCTCTGCACCTTGTTCCATGAGAAACTTTTTCAGGTCTGGAGCCATGGACTCTCTTAGTTGTTCTATAAGGATCATTTCCTTAAGATCTTGGGTTTTCCCCAGAGAAGTCCATTTCTCCAAGTATGTCTCTGACCGTGCAGAGAACTGGTGATAGGTTTCACCTGACAGTAGTTTAGCATTCCTAAATTTTTTTCTATAAAATTCACCATTCTTTTCATATCTTAACAAAAGAGCCTGCTTTAGCGTGTCATAATTTTCTTGATCATCTCTGCTCATTTTGGCGAAAACTTTATAAGCCGTACCACGAAGCCCTTGTGATAACTTTAAGCTCCACCTTTCTCTCTCTAACCCATACGTGGTAGCTAATAGTTCATATCTATTTAGATAGCTCTCGATATCATCTTCTCTCTCAACAAAATGATCTAAATGAAAGTTCATAGCTGAGGTTGAGGCTCCCTGACTAGCAGTGGCATCAGAGGTAAAGGGACTGGCACCATTTTCAGGAGCATCGCTTTGAAACTCAAACTCCCTTAATCGTAACTCATGTTCCCTTTGTAATCTCTTCTCCTTTTCTGCTTCCCTTTCTGCAGTCAATCGCTTGTCTTCCCTTTCCGCAGCTTGTCTCTTTTCTTCCCTTTCTGTCTCCAATTGTAACTTCTTAGCCTCAGCCTCCAATTGTAACTTCTTAATTTCTTTTTCTGTCTCTAACTTTTTTTCTTCAGCCTCAATCTGCAGCCTCTTAATTTCTTTTTCTGCCTGTAATTTTCTTTCAGCTTCTTTTTCTAATCTTTTTTCTTCGCGTTCAATAAATTTGTCACATTCAGTAGTGACATACGCAATCATAACTTGCCCGTCCATTCCTAACTCTTTAGCAGCCTGCATAGCAGCGGATCGAAATTTTGCCAGATGGGCCATTTTCTAACAGGCAAATTTATACAATGTCTAAGTAAACAAGTCAATCTATAACTAATTATCTAAGGACAACCACAGGCACTGAGAGCTCAACTTTATTTATTTTCCACCCCAGGATACCTTTTATTTTTTTTATTATTCCCTGAAGTGAATTACCCCCAATATATATAATAGGAGAAGATTCAAAATCCCGGACAGGACCCCAATATATGTGGTAAAGTGGGATGATATAAATATTTATAGGGGACTTAATGTACTGACTGAGATCAGCTGTGAAGGTATATGTATGTAATAAGTGTGGTGTATTACAGATGACCTTACTTTGCTACCACATTTAGACCTCAGTCAGACTTATTCTGGAGTATTGTGATGACTACTTTGAATGTCTAGGGTTATGATAATGATGCAGTGTGTGTTCACAACAACCAACAGACAGATAAACAATTTAATTTAATCCACAATACTTTACAACACTGTGACACTCACATACATAGAACACTCTATAATACTATCTTAATAAGTCAAGTGTCAACTTTTAAAATATGTATTAATTCCTTTCAATAATAGATATCCTGATTCAACTACAAAGTGAACCAGGAATCACAATCAAATGTAATCACAAGTTGTATGTACACAATTTATAGATAGGATCTTTGTATTGACATATACTATTATTACAATATGTGTGTAAGTAGTGATGTAGTACTATGAGGTAATACTGGCTTTTCAAGCTAGGTTGTTGTTTGTCATCATGACTTCAAGTGTTTGTTTCTGGTGGAAATAATATTGGAAAGGTTCACAGTTTCTTTTATTTGAACCAAATAAATGTCCCTCTTGATTTAATGTAAAGTCACTTTTAGAGGTGGGTATACACAAGATTGAGCTGCTATGGCCAACGAAATCTTAACTTCTGTGTGGGCGGCAGGAAACAGTCTTCACTGCTCGCTTGCTTCACCGTTTTCTTGAGAAACAACACTGGTCGATATCTTGACCAAGGAGTATGCTACCAGCCTCTGGATTCAGAAAACTCCGACCAGGTGCTGCTGTAATACGTTAGTACCACGGTCCCTGAAACAAGAAGGTTGTACCTCCTACTTCAGAACTAATTTATAATCTATTTCCACACTGAAGCACAATACATAACAAACACCGAGTTCAGCGCGGTAGGCCAACTGTTAGCTTCTCATGTAACAGTATACACCAGTATTCCTCTCCCCAATGGTTACAACGCCTCTGCAATTCCAGCATTATTTCCTTCTATTCAATAAGATAGGTGTCATAGTACTATTTGGCAAACCCATGCAGTTATACTCCTCTCCGACAAGTTTTGTTCATGGGGGAGCAATATCTAGGCTTTGCCTCATTTTTGTTACTGAACCACACACATACAGACATAAATTTATCAATTCACATTCAATTTTCATCAAAAAGATATCAAATATGTCTAGCTTACCACAATTCAAGGAAATATTAAACAAATACATTGACTGGCGATGAGTTATGGCACAATTCCGATCTGCCTCTGTCCCAGGCTTTTATTAGAAATATATGAGCTGGTTCTCAGCGCACTTGCTTCTACAAATTGTATTTTCAAAAGTGGCACTGAACTGACGCTCCTAATTGACTATATTAAATGGTCTAGCCAATGAGACCATGTTTACAAAAGCTTTTGAAAAAAAGTACCCTTCCTATCGTTTCCATTAACAACCAAAAATAGTATTTGCAATCGACTAATCATGTTTCGCCTTACATATTATTCTAGCCAATCAAATCGGATTTAACGTGGTGGCCTCATTTCCTCTAAAGCAGTGTCCAAACACGCCATTATGAGCAAATATGATCCTGTGTTGTCAGACAACACCACCATAGTATTTTGGCTATAATTTGATAATTATTAGACTATTTGCTTAACACCTAACATATTCTTTGTCAGCAAGTCCCAAGGCACCCAAATATATAAGTTTACTGGAGCCAAGTGGCTGCGTTCAAAATATGTATTTTCTTCTACCACCCGTTCACTTCGATACGATGGGGTGTCTTCTGTACTGTCAGGATTTCAGACGTAAAACAGTATTGGGTCATGTTTCCTAATAAGCATTAAACATGTTTTTTGAAACCTAACCTCGTATTGGTAGTGTTTTTTGTCCCTGTTTATTTGAAAAAAAATCAAGCCTGCATGCCTTTCGCGTGAGGTGGCATTAATTTTAAATCGCGAAGCGACGTGGTAGCATTGCATGCGTTCCTCCGTACATCTCTCTCTCTCTCTCTCTTCTAAGCCCGTCTGTCTTTTCGTTTACGTAGTGCATAAAATGACATTAATGGAATATTAAATCTAGGTCATTACGCAGTGTGTCTATCACAAGGTTTTCTAAGAAACACAGTACCAGTTTTATTCTTAGAAACGCGTGTATTTGATGCAGTAGGCTTTACTAGTAAACGCGAAAGCGCTACACTTATGCAGACGAAGTAGAAAAAGGGGTTTTTCTTGTTTAACTAGTATGACGTTCTATAACACAGGCGTACGCTATTGTGACCGCACTGTTCTTTTACCATTCTTCTTTCCTTTTATTGAATTAATTCGTTAGGCTTTACATTTACTTTTTAATTTATAGATGTGGATTAGAATTTCTCACGACAGTTGTTTAGATTAAAAAAGGCTGTTCTTGCTTTGTTCATTCTGTTGTTGATGTCTTTGCTTGCTCCGCCGTCTGGTGTTACTATTTATCCTAGGAATGTGAAGGCGTCTGTCTGTTCCAGTTGCTGATTCCTTACTGATATGGGGTCAGGGTTGCTCACATTGAGCGTCATGACCTGTGACTCGTGATATCATCATGGTTTTTCGTCCCCAATTTTGTTCACGGATTTTAATTAATTGTCCATTAGAATTTAATGAACTTTCGAGGTTAGAACTGTTTGAGAGGGGCGCATGTTAAACGTCTCGCCCCGGGCGCCGAATGCTCTAATGCCGGCTCTGCTTACAATTACAGTGGTTGAATTATGATGTGTGGAACAACAGACGTGTTGGATACAGGTACGGTCTTATTCTATTGGCGATAATGTGGTGACATGTAACAGTAATTACATAATCTTTTGGAAGTGTCGCGAGAGGTTCAGATGTTATTGAAAATAAGAAGATATCCTGGACATAAAGGTGTATCAGATGATACCAGGAGAATGCCAGATAAGAGTCTGGTCTTATCAGTAATACCCCCTTCTCTGAAGAGAGTAAGGGTATATAGACACAAAGGTAGGGTCAAGCTATGTAAGTTCCCAGAGAAGATGGTGATGTAGTACTCTGAGTCCCTAACTGCTACCTCTCCTGATCCGCCTCTGTGATTTTTGTAGTTAATATTGTTTCTGACTCTGCTAGGGGAAATTATTTAATTAAAATTTACCAACATTGAATAAAAACTTAACTTAAAGAATTTAAGTAAGTCTGCTGGTAAATATTTACAATTTATTTATACATTTTCTCTTTTCTGTTTGAAAAGCATTAAAATCAAATATTTTACAAAAGTAAATAAATAAGAACAGTTCAATAAAAATGTCTTTCTCTTGTGGTGACATGTAATTACATAACATTTTTTTATAAGTGTCGCGAGAGGTTCAGATGTTATTGAAAATAAGAAGATATGTCTATCTCTTGGTAGACAGTCTAGCTTGCTTGATCTTTCACTGAAGAATTATTAGTGTTATCTTTACAATCTAATTGAGCTCTATACAGTTCTGTTCATCATGAACTAGATGCGTTTATTTTTTGGTGAGCCGGCATACGCTACACAGTTGCTTTGATAGCAACTTGTTCGAGTCACTGCAGATGGCTCCTCTGATGCTGGATAGAATCTTCAGACGAACAACTTTCCAACTGTTACACACGATATGTCTGGCCCTTTTCAATAGACTGGCACTGCCTTCGGTGCACTTTCAGTAAGAGAAGCCTCTTCGTATTTGTTGTAGGTTTTAGGTCAAAGGATTAAACCTGAAACGCAGTTAAACGCAATCCCTGTATTTGCCTATCAATATCCCTCTATGACACAGATGGGGACGATAGACAGTTTCAGACTAGCGTGCTAGCAGATGCACAAGGTATAGTATAGTAGCAACAATCATTTTAATTCAATGTGATCATAATTTTCTTCTACCTTCTTAATTATCATTCGTTTCCCATGATTCGCCTCCATACAATAATTTGGTTGCGAATAAAACTACTAAATAATAGGTCAAATTATACAGTACTACAATCCCTTTCATCTTTCCTTATGTTCCTGGTAGGTGTCTCATTCCATTCAAGAAATACTTCTTCAAATACTTTATCAAACTTACAGTGGTACTTTGGCCATCATTCTCAATATTTTAAATATTTCCGAAGGCGGGCTTTGCCTCTAGAATTACACATGAGCATGTAAGTTTCATCAGTACACACTATCCATTCCTAACACATCTATCCACGTTTTATCGCACAGATGGATTAATCAATTGAATTACACATAAATATATACATATATATATGTATATATATATATATATATATATATATATATATATAGATTTGTTCTTTCCCTCTGGCACACACAGACTAGCCCTTAATGGTTGATTAAGGTCTGCTAACAGGTATAGAAGGCAAACACTTGCATTAACATTTGCTCTTATTTCCCCTGCTTTCTAATTATTCAAATAATAGTGACTGACCTGTGTTTGTTAGGCCAGTCTATTTATAGTGTGACCTTGGACGTACGAGATGGGCATTCCGAGGAATGTAATCACGATCAGAAAATATGGGTACCTTTCTGCCTATCATTCAATGTAGGAAAACTAAGTTTTTAATTATCTCCGTTATTCCTGGTTCGATTTTATTCCCTCAAAGCTTAAATTATACTTGGGATTAGGCTTTATATATGTATGTAATAATCTTTTAGTTTCTAAATTGCATTTTATAGTATGCATAGATTTCTCCCATCCTATATTAGTATTAGTAAAAGTATTATTACTTACGGGTAGAGTAATATCCATAATATTGGTTTGGTACCCTCTTTCAAGTGGTACTTCTTCCAAAATGCCGTATTAAAATTCCGAAGTTAATCAGGTTACACAGATTGGGCCTTGCCATCTTTATTTTCCCAGCGGTAGTAAACACAACACCAAAAAAGCATTTTCATTGGTTAGTGTATCATATCTTTCTACAATGTATGGCGCGCGGTATGGTCAGAATATTTAAAATTCGTGATGTGAGACAGACGTCATTTGACGACAGGAAGTTACATTGAATCGATGTTTTCATTGTAGATATAGTAACAATGATCTTAAAGAGCGTTATTAGGGGTCGTCCACATATGTTATGGTTAAAATTCATAACGATTATGTCGGTATAATAGTTGGCTCGACAGGGCTCATTTTCTGATAATTTTATACGGACTTACTTATTAAAAAAGGAAATGACGTCATGCCGATATTTTGTAGAGGCAGACGCGAACATTTTGAAGCAGAAGTGAGGTGATCATCTGCAAGAGAGATGCGGCTTATTTTGAATGTGAGTGAACGTATATGTATTGAGCTCCTGCAGTACACTGTATTTTTCCTGCATCATTCCATCACCAGGACATCAATATACTTAGTTGAGGTTTCCCTGGTTTATTATATTCAGGAAATATATGCATATTCCTGAAGATGTCCAGTGGACTATTAAAAATAAAGTTTGTATGATTGCCATTGACCAGCGTTTGATAGTGAACGACGGACTGGACGACTACCCAGTACTGCATTTGCCATTGGGCCAGTATTCTTATGGAGATTTGTGTCC
Source organism: Oreohelix idahoensis (assembly GCA_024509875.1). Lineage (NCBI taxonomy): Eukaryota > Metazoa > Mollusca > Gastropoda > Stylommatophora > Oreohelicidae > Oreohelix > Oreohelix idahoensis. Next base: position 355,973 of record JAMPIV010011732.1, on the reverse strand, counting down.
AGTATAATAAACTGCGTATTTGTGAATTGTGAAGGAGGTGTTTGTCAGCTCACTGCAGTTATGCTCATTCGTGTTGTGGGACTACCCGTAATGTCTACTTTGGCCACGAAGACCTTCTCCGGAACTTTATGTAATACGACACGCATCAGTTTTTTGTGGCCTCAAGCCGGGATTATGAACGTATTATAATTTGGAACTGTTTCCAGTATGCTCCAGTATTTTTCAAGTCTGAGGACTAATGTTTCAAAAGGAGGAAGATTTTTCAAGTGAAGAAATTTTCAAGATGGCGGGTCTGATCGGCTGCAAGTTTGAATCCCAACTCTAACCCTGGTCGCTGCATTTGTATTGAATCGTTGTTTCACTAAGGCAGACGTTGGACCCAGGAGGATTTTTTTCAGAAAAACAGATTAGTAAATTTATTGATACATGCAGCTTGAGTTTAGAAGAATCTCATTTGACAGGGTTCTTTTTTTTATATATATGTTTCATGTATTTATGTATTTCCATGTTTGTGTGTTAGGCGGGTTGGTGGACGATGGAACTATGAATTCACAATACCATTCCCATGGTCGTCAATTCTTGGTAGTTCTATAGGGTTTGGTGTATGGTTTTCTCAGATTGTAGGGCCGGCATTACAAAGCTGTGTTGTTTACTGCTGCTACTGAGCTTTCCATAACCATTTCTGTTAGCTGTTTTGCCTTGTTTATTTGTAAATTTGTATTTGTTGTCAAGTTAATTGTATTTTATTTGGGTTACTCTTTATTCTTGTTTGTGAAATGTGTGCACCTCATCTTGCTATCCTTCAGTTATTAGATGTATTATATTTTGTAAAATTGTGCTTGAAATGTCATAAGTGTGGTAGAGCCACATTTTTTCCATTTTTCTACAGTTCATACATTTCTGCCACAGTTTATTCATTAATATTTTCTTGGGTTGGCTCTTTCTACTGTTCTCCTGTACTCTTGTTCGTATCTCTAATTTCATTTCTCCTAATATACCATCTCTAGGTCAATGCAGTTTATTGATATTGAGTAGTGAAATAATTATTGCCGATATTGTTCACATATTAAATATACATTATTTAAATTATTATTGGACAATTTGGAGTCCAAATAATAGTGAATTGTGGCTACCTTGGAATATTTTTCTAAGGTTAGGAAGGACTTTGGTCTAGAGGGAGAAGCCTTAAGAACCTTTGCATTGACTGAGCAGGCAAAGGAAATAAAGAGGTTAGAGGACATAGCAAGATATGAGAGACTCTTGGCTAGAGAGAAAAGAGAGGAAGAATTAGCTGAGAAGAGAAGAGAAAAAGAATTAGCTGAGAAGAAAAGATAGGAAGAATTAGCTCCTGAGGAGTAAAAATTGGCACATGCTCAAGCAGAAATAAAGGCACAACAAGAGGAGAAAAAAAATTAGCCTATGCTAAAAAAAATGGCAGAAATTGAGTTGAAAAAATTTAGATTTCAACATAAATAGGTTAATCCAGCAGGTGAGAAGGCTGGAAAAAAAGACCATGCTTCTACTTTTAAACTAAATTTTCCCAAATTTAATCCCAATAAAGACGATATTTCATGCTTTTTAAATAGATATGAAACATGTTGCCAGGAGTTTAAGATTGATAGAGCTACATGGCCCAGCAGGTTAATGAGTTTATTAGTTGGTGAGGCTCTTACTTCAGTCTGCACCATGGTGATCATACTAGAAATGATAATGATGCTGTAAAAGGTATATTGCTAAAAAAAAGTATCAACTGGAGGACAATGGTTACAGATTGAAACTGAAATCATTGTTGCCTGATTCAGTCAAGGATTTTGCTGAATTTATTTCATCAATTAAGCTTTGCTTTTCTATATGGGTTGAGTTATCAGAAATTTATAAAACTTTTGATGGACTGACTGACTTAAGTTTTAGAGACAAAGTGCTGTCTTCAGTCAGTGGTGACGTTTTGTCCTTTCTGCATGAGAGAAAGCCTGAATCATTATCTGCTGTTGAATGTCTTGGACGACAATACCATATTGCACATCCTGTAAGAAATCTTAGCAGGATTAACATAAAGGGTCCATTGCCAGTGGCATCAGCTGAAACTATGATGTCCAATCCACCCATACAAAGATCAAATAACATGAACAGAGATTTTCGATTAAATCGAGATAATAATAATGGATCTTTCAGAGGGAGGTATAATGTTAGCAATAGGTCACAACAAACTCCAAGGAATTTCCATTCAAATGATGATGGATATATACTTCAACAATCCTCTTTCATACCTAGCAGGGATTGGAACAGAGGTAGATACAATTTCCAATCAAACAGAAGACACAGATCATTCTATGGAAACGATGTAAATAATTACAACAACAGGAGTTCTCAACAGAATAATAACTTTCAACGTTTTAGAAATCCTGAACGTTCCAATGCAGTTATGCATCAAAGTGACAATATTACAGCTCACAATGTACAAAATAACAATGTTGCTTCTCATGCAAATGCATGTAGTGTGGACTTGTCAAATAGTACTAATTGTTCTGAATGTAATTCTTTGTTTCAGCTAGAGGGAGTTCCTAGGCTCCTTTGTGGACATCCTTTGTCAGTCATGTTCTCCTATGGGACAGGTTCACTAGTATTTAATAGGGGTTTTGTAAACAACCAGCTTGTTTCGGTGCTCAGGGACATTGGGTACATTACTGTTGGGGTGCGAAAGTCACTAGTAGACCAATCTGATTACACAGGCAAAGAAGTCAAGTGCATCACATTCGGAGGCACAGTTGAATATTATCCAACTGTCTCTTTAGATACCCCTTATTTTACAGGATGGACTCGTGTGTGTCTGTTGGACAAACCAATCGCTGGAATAACCCTGGGAAATATTCCTGGACCTCAGGAATGCACTTTTGATGATATTTTAAAATGGGAACAGCAACATTTGCTTACGGCAAATTCTGTCACTACCAGAGCTCAGTCTCGTGCAGAGTTGAAAGAATAGTTTCCAATTGAGGATGTGACTGAAGAGGTAGTGACTGATGAGGAGGTGACTGATGAGAGGGTGACTGAAGAGGTGGTGACTGATGAGGAGATGCCTGATAAGGTGACAGATGAGGATGATTTATATGTTGAACTTTTTGACAAAGAATCATTCATACATATGCAAAATGAAGATGATTCATTAAAGAAATGTTTTTAGGTTGCCAAGTCTGGTGATGTGGTGTTTAATGAAAATTCGTTACACTGGTATACAATCAAGAATGGGATCTTGATTCGGAATTTCCAAGATTCCACATCAGTAAAAAAAAAAAAAAAAATTATGGTGCCTACTAGTTTCCGCCCATTTGTCTTACAGCATGCTCATGATGTAATTGTGCAGGACATTTAGGGATTGCCATGACAAAACATAAGGCTTTGTCTCATTTCTTTTGGCCTGGGGTGACAAGGGATGTGAAAATCGTTTGTCGCACATGCAAAACTTGCCAAGATGTGGCAGCAAAACGCGTCAAGCATAATGCGCCTATCCAGGCGTCCGACATATCTTTGCGTCCATTCACAAAAATGGCAATCGAATATAGGTCTACTACCAGTCACGTCAGTTAGGTCATCGTTATGTGCTAACATGCATTGATATGTGCATGCGCTGGCCAGAGGCTATTCATCTGAAAACAATATCTACTGCAGATGTTGCTGACGCATTATTTGTAATTTTCAGTCGTTTGGGTTTTCCCGAAAACATATTATCAGATCGGGGAACTCAGTTTGCTTCTGACGTTATGACTCAAGTTATGAGAGAGTTGGAGATAGATAGATCTCTTAGTAGTGTCTATCACCCTATTTCGAACGGGAAAATTGAGCGGCTCAATCGCGGTCTTAAACAAATGCTAGGCAAAGTAACTGCGAAATACCCTCAGGATTGGGACAGAGGGCTCCCAGCTGTATTGTTCGCTTATCGTGAGATACCGAACGAACATACTGGATTTGCGCCGTTTGAATTAGTCTTTGATGCCAAGCCAAGAGGACCTTTGTCCATACTGAAACAGTTATTAGTTGGAGCTGACATGCCTGAGGATGTTCAAACATCCTACCAATACATGGTTAACATGAGAAAAAAAATTATCGACGTATGCCAGATAGCTGTAGAAGATCAGAGAAAGCGAAACTTGAGGCAAGATTATTTGTTAATAAAAACAGAAAACTGCGCCGATTATGGCCGAGTGATGAGGCCTATGTATTGTTACCCAATAAGGACAATAAATTACTTGTATCTTGGAGAGGACCATATACTGTACTTGGAAGATTGTCAGATGTTGACTACAATATAACTATTAAACGAAAGGAAAAAACTTTCACATCAACATGCTGCAACAATTTCACTCTCGTCCTCCACAGCTTAAACCAGTTTTTGAGGCTATCGACGAGCCTATTGATCGTCGCTCTTCCTTAGCTGTTATACAGGAAGAGTTGTCTGAATAGCCTAATATTTCTGAGCCTCTTTAGTCTCTACTTACTTTACCTCTTTCATCTACTGAGACTTGGAGAGATATTTCTATTTCGCCAACTCTTGCTCCATATCAGAAAGATCAGATTTCTTTATTACTAATATCTTTTCCTGACGTGCTCATGGATATTCCTGGGCGTTCAAATATAACTAAACATGGTATTCTCATTACTGATTTTAGACCAATCAAGCTTAAACCTTATCCTATTTCTGTACATTTTCAATCACAAGTACAACATAAAGGGTCCATTGCCAGTGGCATCAGCTGAAACTATGATGTCCAATCCACCCATACAAAGATCAAATAACATGAACAGAGATTTTCGATTAAATCGAGATAATAATAATGGATCTTTCAGAGGGAGATCTTTATAGAGGATATAATAAAATTAAAAATAATTTCTCCTTCTCAATTTCCATATTGCGCCTTCTCACCTTCTTGTTCCATTAGAATTAATCTGGTTCTTGTTATCAATTCTCAATCGTGATCTTTTCATATAAGTGTATAAACCAATAAAACAGTGTTGAATCAGTTCTACAAATTAACGGTTCACGTTTCATATCTTTTCAATCCTTCTATTCAACGCAAGCACCCATTTAATGAAAGTCTGTTATCCTTTTTTTCATTTCCCCGAGGTTCAGAGACGTACATTAGGGCTGCCTTGACAGCAAGCCCACGTAATAAGGAAATAACACTTCAGTCTTGGATGATTTATTTAGCACGTGTAAATATTTGAGGTATTCTAGGGTACAGATAGTTACTGACGAATATGATGTCGTATTTCTTATGTTTGCAGCACTAACACAGGAGTGTATGCACAAATGAATTAATTCATCTAAATAAAATAGATTTTGGAAATAGGGTCAGGAGGGCGTCAGAAATAAGAGCACAACGCCCCAAATGACGTAGCCAACCGACCTTGGTCCAGATGCAAATGGGTAAAATAAATTAGTTCGTCAGGCATAGACTTGATTTGGAACTGTAACAAACGAAGAAGAGGACATTAGCTTAATTCGTCAGGCATTAACTTGGTGTGGAACTGTAAGGTAAAAAGTAAATCGACATATGCTTAATTCGTCAGGCATTGATTTGGAACTGAAAGGAACGAAGAAAAGATACAAGTTAATCAATACACAGAGGAGAAACATTATACAAACCTGAATAATAAAAAACTACTTATCCATATCACACAGTAAGGTCTTTTATGTTTGTCCATGCGCCCTAATATAACCAATGGATCCGGTGCCTAGGTTGAACGGGGCGATCCTCGCCAAAGCGAGGCAAAACTTAATTTTTTTTTTTAAATATGAATAATAGATTAATTATATCGCTAGCAATGTCATGAAATACGAAGATGTGAAATCAGAATACTGGAATTTGCACCTGAAAATTTCATGAAATGTGTAGATATGAAACATGATAAACCTGAATGCTGGACTATACAGCAGGATACGTCATAGAATATATTGATGTGAAACTTGAAAAACCTGAATGCATGAAAATACAGCTGGAAATTTCATGGAATATGCAGTACGAAACTCGACAAGCCTGAATGCTGGAATTTACAGCTGGAAATGTCATAGAATATGTTGATGTGAAACATGACACGCCTAAATACTGGACTAAACACAGCTGGAAATATCAGGAAATAGTAGATATACGACGTAACACAGGTGAAGATCAAACAATAATAATGGAAAAGAAGTCAATAATGTAGAATAAATGTGACCAGCTGTCTACCCAGGGGTTCTCAAACTTGTGTGTCCTCATGGCCCCCTTTCTGAGCCTCATTTACATCTTTGCCACTCCCACCCCCATGGTCACTGTTAGTTGGAGAAAGATACATCTTAATGTGGCCCCTAAAAATATGGCATGGCGCTCTGTGGGGCATATGGTACACGTTGAGAACCACTGGTGTAAATACTAACATGAGGCAAACATCTTTATCTATTGATCTTTTTACATTTCAATTTGAAATCCTATTATACAAATGAAAAACGCATGAACAATTGCCGGTAAATTAATAGACAATATACCTGTATTTAACTTCAAATGTTTTATTTGATAGTTTTCGTAAGCCTATTACACTCACTATCGACTCACTAGCGCAGCAACACTACTATCGACTCTAACCATGTGTGCCCCGTATGTGGCATGGCCTGTAGGGCCAAAATAGGACTAATTAGCCACAAGAGATCACGGCACAGAGGTCTCACAATTCAAGTCTGAAGCTGTCGCCATCTTCGCTTGCGATGGGCAACTATTATTACACTCACAATTCTAGAACAACCTGTTTTCGTTTTTCCTCTCGGAATGTTAGCACTCGTAGATGTTTAACATGGTAGATCTTAACCTTATCCACCCAGGTTAAAATTACAGCTGCGGTCGTTATTATTAACTTTCCTACCTGTATTAACTTTAATTACATTTTCGATGATTATCTGTGGAAACACAGGTCACTGAAAGCTGTTGGCTTTGTTTATTATTAGAAACACATAGGAACTGATGAGTTTCTAACTACAGGTAACTGTTTTACAACAAACCGCAAATCTCTCACACCGACGCAGAAACTAAAATTATATATGTCACGTGACAGTATTACATTTACTTTCTAATAGCTTTGTGTACAAATTCTGTTATGCAAACTGGCAGGTTTCTTGCTTAGCTGCTTCATTCATTCAGCCCGCATGCCGTCTACTTCCTTTGTGGCCAACTATTTGGAGCCGGCTCCAGGGACTAGATAATTGGACAGCTGGCTCAGGGCGCCACGGCTCAAAGCCGCCAAAACTGTCCTATAGAAACAACAATTGAAACATAATAAATCAATCATAGGTGAGAACTGTCGTTTTATTTACATTGAATGTCTTTAAATATTTGTCTGCAAACAGCAAAGCACAATGAGGGAATATGTTTCCTACTCATAAATACAATATAAATATATGTGTATGGTCAGAGGCAACTGAATCAATGTTGGCTCGGAGCGACTGAACCCCTAAAGCCGGCCTTTGTGGCGCCACACGTAAGGTTTTAAATCACAATTGTGTGTAATGATACTTGTATATTGCATATTATACAGCTTTGAAGTAGTTTTTCTCAGTTATTTCCTTTCTTGAACAGGCGTTAGTGTTTCCGAGTTACTACTGTCTTCTGGGCCAGGAAAGAAAATGTCAAACTTTACAGGTAAAGGCGGGCAAACGGGTATTGATCTCTTACTACTTCCATTGGCTGATGTCAAAGATGGCATCTTCTCATATTCATTGTGAGCCGGAGAAGTCAAGGCCACAGTACTGTCCCCGCTTTTTGTTCTATAAAAAGGCGGATGATGGTGTCGATGTTCATGACGACGGGCCTGAAGATTCTGCTGACTTCTGCTCCCGTTCGAACGGTTGTTTAAATCGTTAGAGTCCGTTCTTTGTTTATAAAACTCGTTCATATTTGCGAGGCTCCTGTCTCGGAACGAATCTCTCTGAAGTTCTAAGTACACCCTGCAGCCGTTTTTATATTCACCTTGCCGATAGATCGCGCTGCCGCGGCTTTTTTTAGTTGTGCCAAACCTCCTGCAGTATGCTGATTCAAACGTTGACACGCTGAGCTTTCTGTTAGCCAGATGTTTCAGACACAAGCAGAATGGGCAGCCCAAATAACATAGTGTGGCCAAATCGTTCTGAGGATAAATAAAACATAATGTCAGTAGCAATTAGAAGTTAAAATAATTAAGGGGAGGAGTTACACTGAAATGCTATTTTCATTATTATAACTGGATTTCAGTAAAAATGCACAGACTTAACGTACATCAATAATGAAGAGTGTGACGGTATTACATTATCGGTTGTCATGGAAACGGTGGCCATATTGGATTATATTGTTCTATTTCAATTTCCTAAGGCTTTTTTATTTATTAATCTATCATCATCAAATTTAAACAGAGCGCTTACCATTATATTTTAAAACTTTTGTTAGATTGGATTTTTGATACCAAAAGTAGATTTTGAGATATAGAATTTTAAAGTCTGTCTCTAAAAATAATCACAATTTTTTTCAATATTTTACAACATTATTTGCAATAAATCAAAATTTTGATAAGATATAAAAATCGGATCTGATAAAAGTTATCCTATGGAAAATTTTTGTGCCAAATCTGATATTGATTGACACAAAAATGCGGAAGTTATTAGAAGTTTAGTAGCGTAAAACAAGGTTCTGAGAAAATCTAGATTTTCTTCACAGGAAAACCATCATTTCTAAAGAAAATACTGTTTACAAAATCAAAATATACCTACTTAGAATGTATTCTGACAAATAATTCTCACAGATTTAGATTCAGGGAAATATAAATTATACAAGGGGATTGACATAAGTCTTGGGCCTGACCATGAAGGACATGTCACAGAGAGCTGAAATTTTGTATAGTGTTTATTCCTTTTCAATATAGCCACCGTCTGAATTGACACACTTCTGCCATCTCTGCTTGACCTTGAAAAGACCTTGGGAGTAGAACACCCTATTTTTCAAACTAAACCAGTCATCACATGCCAGTATAACCTCTTCATCGCTGTCAAAATGATTTCCTTTTAGCTGTTTTTTAAGATTTGGGAATAGAAAAAAGTCTGATGGAGCCAAATCTGGAGAATATGGTGGGTGTCGAAGAATTTCATTATTCAAATCGTTGGCTGCTAGCTGCACAAACCGTGCTTTGTGAGAGGGCGCGTTGTCTTGAAGCAAAGGAAGATTTTGAGTGCGCGTTATTCCTCGTTTCCTGGTCACAACCTTTCTTAGTTTTGTGAGAAGATCTGCATAGTACTGTCCATTAACTGTGTTGCCACGAGGCAGATAATCTTTCAAAAGGACACCTTTGCCGTCCCAAAAAATAGTCAGCATCACTTTTCCTGCAGATTTCTGCGCTCTCGGCTTGACAGGTGTTGGGGAGCCCGGGGTTTCCATTGCATGCTGGCAATTTTGGATTCGGGGTCATAATGGTGTACCCAAGTCTCATCTACTGTCACCATGGTCTCCAACAAATTTTTTGACTGACACTTTTTGAGCAACTGTTGACATAAATTTACCCTCATTTGCTTCTGTTCACGTGTCAACAGTCGCGGAACCCAGCGTGCACACACTTTTCTCATGTTCAGTCTGTTGTGTAAAATTCTATAAACTGTTCTTTCATTTAGTTTTACTCTACTAGCTATCTCTACAATTGTCATTTTTCGATCCTGGTCAATTATTTTCTTCACTATTGTTGCATTTTCATCGTTGCACTCTGAGGCTGGTCTACCAGATCTTGGCAGATCAGCAACATTTGAGCGGCCGCACTTAAACTGTTGACACCAGTTTTTTTTACCGAAGTATATGAAGGACAAGAATCCCGAAACACTGGTTCCAACTCCCTGTGTATTTCTGTAGGTGTTTTTTCCTGAAACATCAGAAATTTTTATCACAGCTCTGGCCTCCTTCTTTTCCATTGTTTTGTCAAATCTTTGGAGCAGCAGATCCGGTCAATAGGGTACATTGCGCCGTGCACCGTAGCGGGAAAACCCCTTGAAGAAACAAACGCGTACTTTACACATTCAGTGCAAATATGATGAACTTTAAATGTGCCAAGTTTCATCTTCCTCCTGTGACTCCTTCATGGTCAGGCCTAAGACTTATGTCAATCCCCTTGTACGTGTATAGACTAATCCAGATTGTCGTATTTCTGCTCTTTGGACTTACAATGCCCTGTAGCTCCTCCCCTTAAGAAGAAATCGCAGACAGATTCAACCATTATATCAATAGTCTTAACTCTTTGAGATGCTGGGCCTAATAATAGGAAGAAAAATATCGATGCTTCACGTTTAACTTCCTCTCAGACATGTTGCAAGGAGGCGTTTAATAATGAGGTTGTGCATGGTGCTGGCTACTTCATCATGTCAAACAACATGCTACAGACAGCTCCACTATAAGAGCACATGAAAGCTTCGATGCATGATTCCTGCAAAAGGGTGAGCAGTTGTGGTGGCTACATGTTCCATGAGTAGCGACAAGAGAAAGGATGAATATGTACAACATCATTAGAGAATGTGGCATCTTCTACTTCTTCTTATAGTGCCATGCTTGCTGACGCATGCGTCTATGTGTCTCCACAACTGTCTGTCTTGAGTACCGTATATTAACTCTGTTGTTGACGTCTTCCCATACCATGATGCCAAACTGTCGAGCATCTTCTCTCTCTATCAACCTTTATCTTTTTCCTTTAATCTTTTCTGTTGTTATGAAAAATTCCAGCTATCTTCTAATAAGAAGCCCGAAAAAAGTGGTATAGAAATGTGTAATTCAGTGTTAATATTTGTGTAATTTGACAATGATGGCTTACATTATAACCTTAAATAGAACGGTGTTTATGTCTGGTCTTGCTTAGTCTTGTGTCTGGAGCTATCTTGAGACTTCATTCAGGTTTGTTTTAAATTTTCCTTTGTGCCATAAACATTAGTTTTAAATCTGGTCATTGAATTTGAGTAGTTCCATGAAAATGTTTCTGGAATTAAAAGAAACTTCGTCCCTTTTAACATCCAATGCCTTTGTGTTTATCTTTAATGACGCGTGGGTAATTGAATGAGATTTCTATAATCCTCATAGACTTGGCAGACAAAAAGGTATTATCAAAATCAGAAGATAACAAACGTCATTATCAATAATTTGTGTGTGTGTGTGTGTCAGTCCTACGACACGTCCTAAATTGTTGTCTATATATGGCGTTGCAGAGTGAGCATTTCACTTACAAAACAAATGAAAAGCTCTAGAAGAAATAAACGAGAGAGAGAGAGAGAGAGAGAGAGAGAGAGAGAGAGATAGAGAGAGAGAAAGAGAGAGAGAGATAGACAGTGAGTGAGTGAGAAAGACAGACAGACAGACAGAAACGTTTAAAATGATACTTTAAGTAAATATAACAGCCCCTATACCCTGTGATGAGTCAACCTTCGATCGTTACATTTTCCTTTTAACTTTTGTCTGTGCTCTGCTTTTTCTTTTTTCTCACCCACTCGTTGACGTTTTGTTTTCGCTTTCATCGTTCTAGGTTTTCTTATCACACCTTGTTCTAAATTGACACTCCCTTAATTTTACTTGCTGGCTCGACCTGTTTTTGAAACAACATTGACTTCTGTTTGTGCAGAGCGAACGTGTTACATTGATTTTTCGCTTATCGCTAGCTCCAGGCAAAGTAAAAGTCTCACTGAGTGATATTCCTATTGTTAACCCAGACTTTTGTCTGGAAGATACATAAACCATTTTGTTCACAGGTTCCAATGTGATAGGACAGACGGTATTGGAAGATACGTTGCCAGTTAGCACATGACGTGTCGTAAGATGTCAATCTGGTTAACGATTATGGTATGGACAGTAAGATAAAAAAGGTGATTTTGGAGCACGGAAAGCTACGTAGTCACTTCCAACCATACCTTGTGATGGATAGTTACGAGAAGAGAAGGTTGCATCTTGAAAGACGTTACCAGTGATAGATCTATGAAGTAGTTAGTTGTAGCCATGATAAATATCCCCGGAAGTAGCAAGACCTTATAAGTAATGAAGTTTGAAAACTATACCTTATGGTGTAATGTAGAATGATCTACAGATGAGGGTTGTGGGGGCAAAAGGACCGCTACCGATATCAGACTCAAATTTGTGGTTGGATTGACATGGAAGTGCTAAAATAAACCACTTCTGATTGATATTTTTTTCCATGGAACCACATGGGCGGGCAAGCGAAAATGTGGCTTCTAATCTGCAAAATTTGGGGTTGCTTAACTGCATTTCTATCTCGTCAAGAAGACATTTCGTACGCCAGAATAACGAATAGAAATACAGGGTGGTCATAAAGTCTTTCCCTGATTTCAAATTTTTACGAGATCCTCCAGATGTTAAAAGCATCAAAGCTTGGTATATAAAGTTTACGGACACTGGCAGCGTCGGTGACATGCCCAGAGCAGATAGGCCTCGTGTGAGTGAAGAAACTGTCGACGCAGTGCGCACAGCGTTTCAACGCAGTCCTCAGAAATCAACCTATCGTGCCTCAAGAGAACTTGCAATCCCTCGAATATTAGTGTTGAAAATCGCAAATGTTGAAATCTACAAATAGCATAAAAAACTGTTTTAGTTCTGGAATAATTTCCAAAAAACCAAGTGTCTCTGCACAGAATACTTTTTATTTTTTAAATTTTTGAAATCAGGAAAAGACTTTATGACCTCCCTGTAGTATTCCAGCATAAGGACAGGACAAGGATTAAATGATCATTGTTGAAGGACTTTCGTGTGTGGTTACTGGTTGTGTTGCTTGAATTCTGATCGTGCTAATATTCGTACGCGAATGGGGTGAACCTCACCTTTGGTTTGTCGTAATGCCTGAACTTGGCATCAAGATGTAAACAAACTGTTCATCTTATTAACTCAGCAACTTGATATAAAATACATAATTCATAAGATTGAATGGTGTAACGTGATTCAATCAATAATGCCTCCGGTTCGAGTCCTTCACAATTTAATATGGATTACACACATACATAAACAGTTCAATTCACACATGAGGTACATGCATCAATCAATCAATAGCGTAGACTGCTGTTTTACGTGTCAATGTCCGTTTAAGGATACAATGCAGTAATTGTCGTCAGAACATCACAGCTATATGCACGCGCAGATAGAATGGCTACCTGCCGACAGTGAGACTGTGAGTCTAATTACTTCATATAAAGTAGACGATTATCTTTCTCCTTCCAAGGATTTAGTTAATCACTAACCTCCATAAGTTTCCTCTCTCGTAGAGTTCTAGGACTGACCCTGGTCCATCATAAATGCACATATAAATGGCTATATCATGCCATTGAATTGGAAGGTTAACAAAACGCAGCTATTCAGCTTGGCGGTCAAGTAACAAAGGGTAGCGTCTCCTAGTTACCGACTGTGACCCAAACAACGCTAGACACGTCATAATCGATCGTGTATGGAGCGTTCAATAATTGAAACATCTATCCCAATATATTAAATGTCTTAACCTTTACATTTGCACGTCCGCTAATCTTTAGCAGACGGCGTTAATATCATATACCGTAACAATTCCCTGTACACCGGGGAAAAAAAAATCGATAGATTTTTTTTCAAGATCTACCCGACTTAACAATTTTTCAAAAAAAATTTAATACAATCGTGACATATGGCCGACGATGTTCTGAGTAGAACCGTGTCGCGGTCATGTCAACTAACTATTTGTCATAGTCATCTAACATTAATCACATTATATATCAATATTATACATATTATTATATCAACTAAATAAAATGTCCAATGTTAATAGTGAATGATAGAATTAAATTAAAGTAAGGTCTGTCGTATTAGTATGTCATATAGGAATTAATTTGACTAATTAAAATTAAATTAATTAATTAAACTAAGAGTTAAATTATTAAGATTCTAATGTAACGCGATGTTATGAGAGAAGAAAAGACAAAATAAGTGAGAAGAAATAGAAAGAAATTCGAATATAAGTTTTAACTTAATTGTGTGTGTTAAGTGTTAGTGAATAATAACTATCTAATTTAACTAACTAAATAACGTATAGGTACATTAAAAAAAATATTAATCTAATACTTGTGTGAGATTTATTTTCTCTTTTCATAATTTCTTCTTTTTATATTTCGTTCTCTTTTTTTGTTCTCTCATTTCATTTTTTTCTCACATTTCATTTTATTGATAATAATTCAATTAAGAAGTTAAGTTAACTAATTAATTAGTATAGGATATGATGATCCATCCGTAGTCTTGATCCTGATGAATTCTTTTAGGCAAAAATGTTCAAACGTTTACGTTGGAAAGAAATGTCATTTATCCCAGCATCCAAGAATTAAGTGCACATAGGATAATAAGTTCGAATTGTCGTCAGATATTGTTCCATGATTGTTCAACGAATATTCATATATTGTGTATGGACGTTAGACGAAGTTTCAATGTCAATATGTATACCTTGATTGTCTTTAGTTCAATTCTGTGATGCATATAGTGTTTATAAATATTAAATTGAAGGCAAGGTTAGTTCCCTTATAGTTGATACTTCGTTATATCCAATGTAGTGATGATTGACGTGTTTTAGGAATGTCAATGTTGATCATTCGTCGTCAATAGGATTACGTGACAACGCATCCGCCACAATATTTTCAGTGCCAGGAATATGTTCAATGGAGAATTCAAATGGCTGTAGGATGATTGCATATCTGGCGAGTTTTTGGCTCTTGTGGTTAGATCGACGCAAAGATGCTACAGCACGTTGGTCAGTTTGTATGGTGAATGGAGCACCAAGCAAAAACTTTTCAAGTTTAGTTATTGCCCATATAACTGATAAAAGTTCCTTGTCCACTGTGGAATACTTTGTTTCTGCCGGCTTTAGCTTTCTTGAAATATATAAGGTAGGATGTAGAACGCCATCATGGTTCTGGAGCAGGCATGCACCAATGCCGTAGTTACTAGCATCTGTTCGTAAGAAAAATCTTTTGGAAGCATCGGGAAGTCTTAAAATTGGTTCATGCGAGAACAAATTTATAATTTTGTTGAAAGTTTCATTGCATATACCAGTCCATGTCACCTTCACCGGCATGTCTTTTTTTAACAATGAAGACAATACAGCCGTGATGGATGACAAGTTTGGTATGAATCTACTGTAATATTGAACAAGTCCTAACAAACTCCTGACCTGTTTCTTCGTCTGAGGAACTGCTATGTTTAGAATTTTGGAGACTGTACTAGGTAACGTTCGGATATATCCCGATCCAATGATATGTCCCAAAAAGGTTATCTCATTACACGCGATCTGCACCTTTGTAGGTTTAGCAGTTAGATGATAATTCCTTAGAGTGTCGAAAACATATCTAAGTCCCGAAACATGTTCCTCAAACGACGAACTAAACAAGCATATGTCGTCAATATATGTAATAACGTCTGGTCTACCTGATAAAATTTGTCGCATCAGGCGAATGAAGGTAGCTGGCGCATTAACAAGCCCAAAAGGCATCACATTCCACTGGTATAGACCTTGTGGAGTGGAAAATGCGGTGTAGTACTTAGCCTTTTCGGTCAGTGGTATCTGCCAATAACCTTTAGTTAAGTCTATCTTACTAAATATAGTTGCGTTGGATAGACGTGGCAGTAAGTCATCGATAAGTGGATGTGGTTCGCTGTCAAATATAGTCTTAGCATTTAATTTCCTATAATCAACATATAGTCTGATGTTATTGTCCTTCTTCCGGACAATCACTAATGGAGAAGAGAATGGCGAATTACTAGTCTCAATGATTCCCAGAGACAACATCTGTTCAAGTTCCTTAGTAGTTTTAGCAAGGAAATGTAAAGGAACCGAATAGGGATGTACACGAATAGGTGTATCATCATTGAGAGTAATGTCATGACTGATAGCCGATGTGCGACCCGGGACGTCGGTCAACACATCTGGATAAGATTGTAATAGATTAGCAATCTGTAGACGCTGTTGCGGTGTAACCGTTGAAGAGATGGTTACATCCCGCCAAGATTCAGTAGGTTGAACTACTGGTACCGGTAACGGTAACTGTACCTCAGGAAAAGAAGATTCTTCTTCCTGGATGACGGATAAGTTAGAATAATAACAAGTAGATACTGTGTTGTCATCTAGTTCATGAAAAATTGACTGTAAGTGTTCAGGACGTGTATGAAATTGCTTGAGCATGTTAATATGAAATATCTTTTTGTGTCCCTTGATATCTAAGACGTAATCAACGTCGGAAATTTTATCAATGACTTTGTAAGGACCATTCCAAGATATCAATAATTTATTGTTATTGTGAGGAAGTAACACATAAGCCTCATCGCCTGGGAATAATTGGCGTAATCGTCGAGACCTATTTTGTAGAGATCGAGCCTTAGCTTTTGCAGCCTCAGAAGAAGCTGTTGCCAACTGGCAAGACTCAATAATGTTCTTCCGAAGATTAATCACATACTCGTAAGATGACTGAGTGTCCTGAGTCATCTCCTCGTCAATTAATAAGTCTTTTATTAGTCCCATAGGACCTCTTGGGGGAGCACCAAAAACTAATTCAAAGGGAGAGAAGCCAGTTTGTTCATGCGGTACCTCCCGATAAGCAAATAGAACAGCTGGGAGTGCTCTGTCCCAGTCATGAGGGTGCTTAGCAGTAACCTTATGTAGTAGTTGTTTAAGTGTACGGTTAAGTCTTTCAACCGCACCATTACTCATAGGATGATAAATACTACTTAAATTCCTATCAATGTTCCAAGTTTTCATGACTTCCTTCATGGTGTCAGATATGAACTGTGACCCATGGTCTGATAAAAGTTTTCTAGGAAACCCTATTCTAGAAAAGATGAGATGTAGTGCATCAGCTACATCTGTAGTAGTGGTGGTTTTTAATGGGATAGCTTCTGGCCATCGTGTGCACAAATCAATGCACGTAAGGACGAATCTATGTCCTCTGGCCGATGGTAGCAATGGACCAATAATATCTATGGCCATCTTGTCAAACGGTCTTACTGAGATATCGCAAGCCTGAATAGGCGCCGTGTGAAAAGCTCCACGTGCTTTCACTTCTTGGCATGTAGTACAGGAACGTACATACTGCGAAATATCTCTTGACACTCCTGGCCAAAAGAATGAAGACAGTACTCGAGATCGTGTTCGAGTATATCCCATATGTCCAGCACAATGTGAGTCATGTGCATGTTGAAGAATGTACCGTCTAAAAGTATACGGGACCATAACTTGTTGTTTCATTTGTGATTTGTCATTAAAACATCTAATCAATATGTCATTTTTAATAACAAACCAATGTTTGTTATTATTACCTGAGGATAAATTGTCAACTTTATCAACCAGCTTAAAAATTTTTTTTAAAGATTTATCCTCTTTTTGTTTGGTTGCAAATGTTTCCCTGTCAATAGGTGAATTGACTACAAACTCCTCTTGGTTGTCTGCATCCATCTTATTATCACTAAATTTCTCCATGAGTTGAGTCTGCGCTCTAGTCGTCACGGCGTTTCCAGTGCATAGGTTATGTTTTTTCCCATTCTATGATCTCATCTGGAGTACAATCTTTACTGCCGTGTATACGACCAACCATCAGATCAGCTATAGGCTTTTTTAGCATACATACTTTTACATTCCCTGTGAAAAAGGGTGTTCTAATATGAACAATAGCTGTGGGGTAAAACTCAATAGTTCCACCAAATGTCATGCAGCGTACATATTCTCCTGTCGCACAGCTAGGATGTACCAGCGACTGACGTATACCAATCGTCGTGGATCCTGAATCCCTCAGCACTGAGACGACGGATCCATTAACTAATCCCCTGTTAAAAATTAGTAAGCCTGTTCCATCGTTGACTGCAAGACCTACCTCTGGTGTAATATGTCCGCAGTTAAGCACTGTTTCTTTCGCCTTCTGAAAAATAAGATTGCATTGTTGGCAACTATTTGCCACATTATAATTAATAGCAAAACATGCAGCAGAAGACTGTGTTGTATTATTGTCAAGTGGGACCTGAGCTATAGGGGTAGTATTATTTGTAACTGCCGCCCCTGTATTATGGTTGTAATGAGATGATCCCCGAGAATGAGATCGATTCCGAGTATAATTGTTAGAATTATCTCGTCGTCCTCTATAGTAACTATTATCTCGATGTCTCGAGCCATGATTATTACCATTCCAGTTATTGTTATTATTGGGAGTATGTGATCGATTATAATTAGTGTTATGTTGACCATTGTGGTAGTTTGTTTGAGGTGAATAATTTCTATCTCGTGATCTACCTCTGTTGAACTCATTTTTATTGTTGAAATCATTATTATGTCCCTTCTGAAAGTTAACATTGTGATTTCTTTGGAACCTACTTCTGTCTACACTGTGATGTCTTTGTTTGTTATTATGATTGTAGGCCATATTAGACGCCACAGGTAGAGGTTCTCTTAATGAGGAGTTAGAAATGGTTGCATTCGGATGTGCCGAACAGTAGTTTAAAGAAATTTTTTCTAACTCGTCGATAGTACCTGGTTTACGCTCCTGCAAATATGCAAAAAATGGCTGGCTAACCGAAGATAATACCTTATCCCGTAGTAGTAAATCAACTAATTTGTCGTATGATTTGTTGACTTCTGCCAGTTCAACCCATCTATTAAATGTATTGCGTATGTTCGCAATGAATCCTGCAAAATCTTTTGGAGATTCAGGTAAAATTCCCTTAAATTTCAACCTACAGTGTTCCTCGTCCAGGTGAAACCTTCGTAAAAGCAAGGACTTAATAGCACCGTAGTTATTTGCTATTGATGGGTCAGCATTTTGAGAAGCCGTCAATGGTTCTCCAACCAAGAATTCATTTAACTTGAGTACCCATGACTCTTCAGGCAAATGATTTGTTTTGCAGTCTGTTCAAAACGTGACAGGAACGATGAAAGGTCGTCCACGTTTAAGTTGAGAGTGGGTAATTTAAAGTTGTAGAAATGTTTAGTTTGGCTGGATGACGATCCATTTTGTGCGTTATTATTCTGGTTTGCATCAGCACTTTGTGCTTGTAATCTTGCTGTCTCCAATTTAATACGCGCCAATTCCATTTCTTGTTGTAAAATAATTTCCTCTCGTTTCAATTTATTCTCTTCTTCCTGTTTGGTAATTGCTCTTTGCTCTTCTCTCTCACGTTGAGCAATCTCTCTTAATCTATTTTCCTTGGCAATTTGCTTCATCTCACGTTCCTCCTCCTCTTTCTTTAATGCAGCCTTTTGTTCCTCTATTTCTGCTTTATGTTTTTTCCAGTTCTGCCTCAGCAAACTGACGAAGTTCTTGAGATTTATAACCATATTCCTTACCAATTTTAACGAAATGGTCTATAGTAAGCATTTTGACTTTTATCTGGTAAGTAATTATTGGTAATTACTGATTAAAATAGTCAATAGTAGCTTCAGAGTAATTATTATACTTACTCAACTTAGGAATATTCAATATAAATAATCACAATAGTACTGAACTCTTATGTCTAAGTTCAACTAATAGACAATATTTTGTAACAATATTGTATCTAAATAATAACTATATCATAAATAGTTATGATATCTGTTAACTATAATGTAATTACATCACACAATTAATCTCAATATCCAATAATGTTGGGTATGATTCCTAGTAATTATATTGTTCAATGTACTAAGTCACTCTCTTAGTACTAGAAAAGTATATTAAATAATATACAATGGGTCTATTACCTCAAAGGTAGACTATAAGATTATTTTATTTGGTCAATATATATATATATTATTATGCCCTAGGCATCTCTTATAAATTGCAGTGCTAATTTCTTGGACTATCACTGCATAATTATGCAATGTCCCATATTAACCTTAAATGTCAGAAAAAATTAATTAAATTAAATTACAAGTGTATTATTGAATATAATGTTATAGTATTAATGTAGTATATAATATATATCATGAGTACAAACAAAACAATGATGCAACTAAAGGGTACAAACAATGTCAAGACGCAAACAAGACATTTTCACAATTAAAAATGAATTTATGAACTAAATAAAACAAGCGGAAGTGTCACACGGAAAACGAAGGGTCAAAGATTGACCCGAGGTCAACTGAATATGCAAAGTACACAAAAAAAAAATGACTGCAAAAAATGATGACATCACAGGACTCATAACGGACGAACATTTAACAATCATAAAATAAATTGATAGTAAGAGTAGACTGGACGAAATAGTTAACGAACATGATACAAAACTGAATAAAAATGTGAACTTAGTACAAATAAAATACACCAGTTATCTACGGAACGGCACAGCTAACACAAATCGTCAGACGACAGCAGATTTGGACAGGTAGTCCAATGGCAAACCTCAATGGGGCTTCCAAAAGTGCAATCGTTTAACTGCCCTAAGAAACGACCGAAATCAATTCAGGCATCGTGAGAGCCACAGAATCTAATTTCGGTTCATCCTCCCTACCGCCCACTAATTAACAACACATTAAGACAACAAAAAGTACATTAAACATAGGTAAAAACATGCCGATGTAGGCAGAGGGCATGGACTCAGTTAGCACTGTCACGTTAACGACAATAGTTATTGAGCTAAACTTATCTTTATTTGCTGCTTCACTTGATGCTCGTTGTCGTCGACGGCTAGGCCTGTGCCTTTGACTGTCTGCTCCTGTAGTCCATATCGTGTGTTTGCTTCAATGGCTCATGTTTCCCCTGGTTAGACTTAGAAACGGCTTTGGTTTCTCCGACAGTTCACCTACACGACTTTCGGTGACGTCACGTTGTTAGGCATTATAATGAGTACTGCGTCATCTTCGACTGGATCATGTGATCGAAAATTGATCGTAAATATTTGTGGTTAACATGTGCGTAAGGAACAGAAGTTTGTTTCTTTTTTTCTGTCGTTCCCCGCATTCGGCCGCCACTTTTGTTGAAGGACTTTCGTGTGTGGTTACTGGTTGTGTTGCTTGAATTCTGATCGTGCTAATATTCGTACGCGAATGGGGTGAACCTCACCTTTGGTTTGTCGTAATGCCTGAACTTGGCATCAAGATGTAAACAACTGTTCATCTTATTAACTCAGCAACTTGATATAAAATACATAATTCATAAGGTTGAATGGTGTAACGTGATTCAACGAATAATGCCTCCGGTTCGAGTCCTTCACAATTTAATATGGATTACACACATACATAAACAGTTCAATTCACACATGAGGTACATGCATCAATCAATCAATAGCGTAGACTGCTGTTTTACGTGTCAATGTCCGTTTAAGGATACAATGCAGTAATTGTCGTCAGAACATCACAGCTATATGCACGCGCAGATAGAATGGCTACCTGCCGACAGTGAGACTGTGAGTCTAATTACTTCGTATAAAGTAGACGATTATCTTTCTCCTTCCAAGGATTTAGTTAATCACTAACCTCCATAAGTTTCCTCTCATGTAGAGTTCTAGGACTGACCCTGGTCCATCATAAATGCACATATAAATGGCTATATCATGCCATTGAATTGGAAGGTTAACAAAACGCAGCTATTCAGCTTGGCGGTCAAGTAACAAAGGGTAGCGTCTCCTAGTTACCGACTGTGACCCAAACAACGCTAGACACGTCATAATCGATCGTGTATGGAGCGTTCAATAATTGAAACATCTATCGCAATATATTAAATGTCTTAACCTTTACATTTGCACGTCCGCTAACCTTTAGCAGACGGCGTTAATATCATATACCGTAACAATCAGGCTTCATGTGGAGCAGGGAGGAGATGATGATAACACCCTGGCGTACATTTGTATTATAATAAAATTTTAATAAGGTTATGTGTATATATGTATATATATATATATATATATATATATATATATATATATATATATATATATAAATATATATATATATATATATATATATATATATATATATATATATATATATATAATGCAAGTGTCGTTTTCTGCTGTCCAAACGCACTGTCATCCGACGTACTGGGTTTAACATTAATGCTCAGGGAGGGTAAAGTTTCTAAGGAAGACGAAGCGGTGACATGGAAGCGGAGGGCGCCTGTTTTTCACGTCAGGAGACCCTATACTTAGAAGAGACATTTCTTTTCTCTCAGTTTGTGGTATAAGATTGTGGTACAAACCTGTGATTAAGCTGCCAGCAGTCTACGCTAGACGCTTACATTAGACAGGTCTTGAAGACGCTGCTTTGTCAATTGGATTGGTTACCCCCAGCATTACCGCCAGGGACGTGCTATTGCTACAGCATATGACGATTGACGGAACAGTCAACAACATCCTAGGGAACCAACGTGAGGGAACCCAATACCTACAACAAATCCTCATTAACGCCTGGCTAACATGCTAACAGTATTACTGTCGGGTCCAGCAAAAGAAATTTTTTTTACGATAGCCACTTTAAAGTTACTACCTGTTATGAAAACATCAGTGCCTAATTTTTCATAAAACTCTATTTTTAACTTTGTTAACTATAATTAATTATTAGAGTAGTTATCTGTTAATACAAATTGATAGATGATATAATCATTATTGAGTGAATTGCACCCGTATGACTCTGTTAATTTAAATACATAACCATCATGGCTATTAATGTAATATTTTACTGAATCATTTTAGTTGGGGGCTCAGAAAATATGAGCAAATTTCTTTTTCGTCACAGTAGAGGCGTGAAGATAAAAGGTTCAGGACAGCTTAGATGATCTCAGTTGTTATGCTTGATTTCATTATTCTTCTTTTTATATATCTGCCAAGAGAAATCTTGAACAAAGGTTGATACCTTTTGAATACACACATCATTATACTCGTTTGACCATTGTTTGACCACTATTGCAGAGCGGGTGAGACAAACACGGTACACACCACAAGGTAGAAATGAACGACTAAGTATGTAAGTATAATTATACTTATAGTCATGGTTTAACCCGCCCCCCGCCCCCCCCCCCCCCCCATTTTTTTATCCTCGCCCAAGAGTAAAGAATACACAATTTCTGAAACACTCGTATGACATAGGACCACTTCTGATGATCAGCTTACGTTGTGTTGGAATGCTCTGAATAGTTTCTTATCACTGCTGCATGATTAGACCATTGAAATCTGGAAAAATAGACCTTTGGACTCCTCGAAAGACAGATTATAATAAGATAGAACAGACTGACTTCTGGGCAGACAGATGCCCGGGATGGCAACTTAGAACTATTCGTATAAACATATCAACTTTGAGATCCATTAATCAAAAATAGCTTAAAAATTCACCGTCAGGTAGGGAGAAGAATAATGAATACACAGGTGACCTGCCGTAATTGACCAGCCCTATTAAGCTGACTTCGATTTCTGAACAACCATTTGAACATCCATGTGTCTGTGGATACAAATCCTCTACACTAAAGGAATGAAAATTCTGACTGATAAACAGGGTACTGGGGTCCTTTAGCAGTTGATCATCAGTGCACCGCTCCTTTGTATACACCATTGGAAGATTTCAGCTGGAATTCAGCTCATGAATAGTCAAACTGATGTAGCTGATAACGAATTCATTTATTCCATGGAAGGAAAAAAATTGCCTTCACTTTTTCATCTGCCAGTTCACAATCAGTATGGGAAAGTCTAGATTAAGGACTGTTCAACAAAATTAGACAAGCGTCAGAATCACACAGTTCTGGATAGAATACTGTAAAATAATTCACAACTTCGCGTTGTTATCCCAAGGCGTAAACCTTTCAGCCAAGGGAAAAAAAGGCCTCGCTAATATTAGGGCGCATGTCCTAATATAAAAGATATTGCGATCTGTAATAATCAATCTTGCAATATGGTAAACCTTCACTTCCGCAAAGACTTTGGTTCAGGAAGGCAAATAAAAGAAATATACAAAAGAAGAATAGAAGATAAAAGCTAATAGATGAATTTGCTAAACAGCAGCAGTACTGTACCATGTCGAAAACTGATCAAGAAAGTACGGACGTAGAAGAAAGTCATTCCCCACAGGTAAGAGCAAAGAGATTTAGGACATTCCGTTTCGGTGCACACACACACAAGTTTTACTTTAGCAATCATTTCAACTTTGCCACATGGATAACACCAGAATTAAATCTTCATTTCTTGGATCCTTAGTCCATGCCTGACAAAGCACTCAGTACCGCCACGCCTAGTGGCGTCTTATAGGGCAGCAACAATCCCCATTTTGCTCGGTCGGTGGTCATCCTTCGTGCCGTGCCATAGCTCTGGCTCCAGAGCCTGTCAGCAATGATGGTGTGCATGCCTTTTTTGACTGCATCATTTAAGCAGTTCCTGGTTGGTGATGGTATTTGACCTAAAAATTCGAAGAATTTTCCTTAGGCAGGTAGTTTGGAATGAGGACAGTTAGGACATTATCTTTTCTGTTACTCTTCAGCAGTCTGCGCCATACATAAGTATAGAAAGTACATAACTCTCGAATACCCACGTAGTAGCATTTTAATTATATCTTGATTAATATGGAAAGGGATGCAAGATGCGAACCTAAAGTTCACTCTCATAGGAGGTGTGAGCGCAAAAATGTTAAGAATCCTTGCCCTAGAAGCCGAGCTTCAAGAAAACGAGGGCTCTTGGAAGCTCTTTCGTGTTTTTCCCCCTTGAAATTCTCTGTATAAAAATATGAACTACATGTCTGGAGACACTTACCCTAAAACTATCATTAGTGAAGCCGTAGATAATCGGGTTGGCACAAGAATTGGACATGGCCAACCAGAAAACAGTGTAGTATATAATTGTGACCAGTTGTTTGTCTGCATCAGAAGCGTTGATCCTGAGCCCCGGGTTGAAATCAAGCACGAGGAAAAACGTATGCAGGGGCAGCCAGCACACTCCAAACATGATCACAACAATCACCAACATTTTGATTACCTGTGAACAAAGTAACAAATTACACTTTATGGAAGTTGAAATTACAGGTCTGGGAAAAAATAGCTATATGGCAGCGACAGGAAGAAAAATGAGAACGAGGCAGTATAGAATTTGTGAGGCGACTAAGAAAAATTATTTCTCCCTTAGGGGTCGTCCACATATGACGTCACGCAGGGCCCCCCCCCCCCCCCCCGCCCAAAAAAAAAAATGAGGACGGGGTCACAGGGTAATAGAGGCAGAGAAAGACCAGGGAATACACGGAGAAGAGAACTGGCGACAGACATAAAGGGCATGAAGAAGACAAAAAAGACCTTGAGCTGATGGCACGTGACAAGAGAAGTCTTGTCAGAGAGCATAGGCTCCTTAACGAGTTGAACGGTGATGATGATGATGATGATGATGACTGGGTAACTAATTTACATTCGATTATGATGGTGATTTTCCATATTACCAACAACAAAAAAACGAAAATAAAGTTAGGAAAAATAAAATAAAGGGGTCTGGGGTTTTTTTTTTTGACGAAATGTGAAAAGGGGGATTATAATGGCTAAAATAGCGTGACGTCATATGTAGACGACCACTTAGGCTTCCAAGAGATCAGTTTTTAACATATAAATGTTCCTTGTTACGTTCTGCTTGAAATGTCTTCGGTAACCATTTCAAACTCCTGCAAGCAAAGTACTGTTTAAAGAATAAGAATCGTGTGTAAGCCACATAGTCAAAAAACAACAAACAAGACAATGAAGAAATATAGATAAACCAACTGTCTGATAGATAAGACGTCGGTAGCTGTCACAGAGATGAAAGTATAAAGGGGTAAGAACAGTTTTAAAATTAGGCAAGTAATATTGTAGAAAAACAGAATGTTTTAAATAACTGTGCCCATCTTTGACAACTGATTGATGACCCCCATCGACGTGACAAAGTGATAAGGTCATGCAACATTCATTGCTTCTATGGCTATTAGCGGCGTCGGAACTGGTTCGAGCTCTTTTTTCTGCACCTCGTCACCCTTGTGGTCGCTGTCAGTGACACCTCTTTTCTGCTAAAGGTAGTTCCATGATTTCTTCCACCGAAGACAATGATGTCTTTGCTAATCTCAACTAACATAATTACCGATGTATGTTACGTCGGTCGGTCACACTCAAAATAGTAACTCGCACGGTGTGCAATTTGCTCGGCGTGGATGTTATATAAAACAAATTTTTTTTTAAAAATACTTTCACGAAATTAGTAGCGCTCGACAAAGAAAAAGTGTATAAAAATTGGTGTGCATGAGCCCTCACCCGATGTACAAATCATGAAAACTTGAAAGTTTTTGTTAAAACCACTGGTACTTGTGTGATATTTCACCGCTAAAATAAAATTTTCCAAATTTATTACCAAAACTGACAACCGTACTTTTTCTTGACTGGAAAAGGTTGATTTCACATTGTGATTTGGGAGGGCAAGTTAAAAAAAAACAAACGTTCCTCATGCATTCATAGTTGACACGCTTACGACAGACCCGCCCTTAACCTTCCCCTTCCCCCCCCGGTATTTTAAGTTTATAAGCAATAAAACGGTATTAAATTGGGACCTTAGATGCGTCAACAGTGATCCACTACCGCGATAAGTTACCGGGTTTCTGGTTCAAAGCTTGGTAGAGTCTAACCAGCTGTAAATGGGTACCTGACTCTGATAGGGACTTGAAAGCTGATGATGATTACAATGACTAGCAATTCCCTAGACTTAAGGGTCTTTTTTATTTGGACATGCGCCCTAATATAACCGACAAGATTGAACGGGACGCGCCTCGCCAAAACTTAAAAAAAAAAACCACACCGCTGGGTGTGGAGGGCTGGGTGGAGAGGGCTGGGTGGGAAGTTGGTCCCCCTCCCTCACTATGCTCTCATCTTTGTCAAATATTTACCTAATCAGAGCCGGATTAACGTAGTAGCAAAAGTAGCATTTGCTACGAGTCCCGCGCTTTTAGGGCCCCGCGCCAATAAATATGTACATCATTTTTTGGTCATCTTCTAATACGAGCGTTAAACCAATGATCTTGTGATGTATGCCATCTTTAGCGCCTTTTCATTTGATGTCACGAAATTGTGAGAGAAAGAGCATAACAGGGTGACTTAGTGTGACTCTTTATTACTTTTATCTTAACTGTTTGCGGACGGAAGCAGTCATTTTCTTTGGATTTGTTGAAAGTCTGTACACCTTCTTTTCTGCTTCTACCTACCGGTGGGGTCTCCTTTCTACTGCATTATGTGCTTGTGGTACTCATAATAAGTCCCATTTGCCCTTTGTGAAATGGTCCGCTTGGGCAGATGCGACAAAAGCACTTTTACACAGCTTTTCTGCAATAAAACAAGTCTTGGATGATATTTCAGATAACAATGATCAGAAGGCAGAGTGTCGTCAACAGGCTCGTTGTCTACTTTCAACCATGATGAAGTTAGAAACAGGAATAATGATCATACTGTGGGATCAAGTATTACACCGTTTTCAAATGACCAGTGCTTCTTTGCAATCTTCTGACCAAGATTTGAATACGGCTTGTGCACTCTATGAATCCCTGCGGGGGTATATTCAAGCTATGCGGTCTACTTTTGCAGACATAGAGCAAAAGGCCAAGGATGTGACTGAGTGTGAACATTATCAAGAACAAACTCGAAGGAAACACAAACGAAATCGAGAGTATGATGATTTCAGTGGTTCCAGCACAATTGATGAATCTCAAACGCCTTCTCAGCAGTTTAAAAGCCGAACATTTCTTGTCCTTATTGATAGCTTGCTACCTTGTCAAAACGCCAGAAAGCTTATCAAAAGTTGAATGATGTATTTGGATTCCTTCGTCAGTCACAGTCGTTTACAAAATACATAGAGAAACATTATCCACGCAACACCTGGACCCATGCATACACAGATGGATCAGAAACAAATGCAACAGAAAATAGAGGTGGGGGCGTCTTTCTGACCTTAAGCACTGGTGCAGAAAAAATGCTGTCAGTGGCGACAGGACGATTCTCCAACAACTTCAGAGCAGAGGCAGAGGCCCTGAAAACTGTAGCAGAGGTTATATTGACAGAAGAAAGCGCAGAGAGAAGGGTTGCTTTCTTTTCTGATGCACAGTCAGTAATTGCGGCATTGAAAAGCCAAAATAATACAGACCTGGATGATCTCAGAGTAGTGCTATAACCAGCTCCCCTCCTGGCTGCCTTTACCTTTCAGAGCAGAGTCAGGTATCCATCCACTTACAGCTGGGTAGATTGTAGCGTGACGCCACCGTGTCTCCAGCCCACTACCTTTGTCGAGAGAAGCCTGCGCTGAAACCACGGACGCCCTCATAAATGGTTGCTTGTCTAAAATAGAAGGATTGTAGTGGTATGACAAGATCACTAATGTGCAACTGATGACACGAACCAGGCAAGTGCCAGAAGAACGAGACATGAGAAGAAGACGCTGAAGATGGATAGGATACACACTGAGCAAACTTGCTTATAGCTTTACCAGGCAGTCCTTGGTCTGGAACCCCCAGGGTAAGAGAGGCAGAGGAAGACCAAGGAATACACGGAGAAGAGAACTGATGACAGACAAGAAGAGGATAAAGAAATTATGGAACGACCTTGAGCTGATGGCACAGGACAGGAAGACTTGGTATAAAGCAAATGCTCCTTAGGGACTTGAAAGCTGATGATGATGATGATGACTAGGTTGAACGGGACGCGCCCCGCCAAGACGAGGCAAAAATTTTACATTAAAAAAAATAAATACATAATAATACTAACCCACAACCCCTACCTGTTAAAGGGACTAATCCCGCGCAGGCGGGGGAAAAAAAAGCCGCGCAGGCGGAAAAAAAAAAGAAAAAATTGTAAGGAAAGAGTACGGTTGTCAGTTTGGTAATAAATTTGGAAAATTTTATTTTAGCGGTGAAATATCACACAAGTACCAAACCACTTATTACAGGGACACTCTTTGAAAACAATCCACGCACTTTCACACGAAATGTTGTCATCAAAGAACTTTTAAATTGAATCTAAAATAACATAATTCTCGCCGTGTGTACGTTGGTCACATCTGAGGAATGCAACCGTGTTGAAAAATGGTATTGTTTCCATTATATATACTCTCCTGAAAATAGTTACAATCAACAAAGAAAAGCGTTCAAATGACGGTGTTCATGAACAGTTTGATTACACTGTATAATGGAAAGAAACCAAAAACACTCTAAGAATGTACTTCTATCTGCTCATCCGGGAACGGAAACAGCACACTATAATTAAAAACCCGTCAAGTTTGACGGGTTATTGCTAGTAATAATAATAACAGCCATATACATGTGAGCAGCTATGCTTTGGAACCTCTGAAGGAAAACGAAAGAGAGGCCGACCAAAAACAACCTGGCGGAGGACTGTGGAGGCTGAGATGCAAAGAATGAACCAGAGTTGGGGCACTGTACGAAGGATGGCCGCCGACCGAGCAAAGTGGAATCAATTTGTTGTTGCCCTACAAGACGCCACTGGGCGTGATGGCCACTGACTGCTTTGACGGTCGGCGGCTAAGGATCAAAGAAGAAGAAGACATGTGAGCAGTAAATAATATGTAAACGAGACTTTTCAAACTATTTCTGCATAAATGGTTGAATGTGTGTGCATGCCGCTGCGAAAGCCGATGCTGGCAAAAAATGTTAATGATTTTTTCGGTCTTTTAAACTGGGACTCCGCATGCAAGAGTAAAGACATCACTGATATACATACATAGATATAGTATATGGGTGGGTGGACGGACGGAAAGATAAAGGAAAAAACAAACTGACAGGCAGGCAGGCAGGTAGATAGGTAATTAAGTAAATAGGTAGGTAAATAAGCAGGCGGGAAGACAGATAGATAGATAGACAGACCGACAGACAGATAGTTAGATAGACAGACCAATTACCGACAAACAGACAGACAGACAGATGGACGGCTGGCTGGATGGATGGGTGGATGGATGCATGCATGCATTGATGCGTACAAACAGTGGAATCTAGTTAATACATTTTCAGGAGACGTGGGGAAAAAAATCCTTATCGGAAAAACGAACACGTACAGTACAGTACTTGCATTTATGTAACAACTATTTACTTAAAAACAAAAAAACATCCACCACAGTGATTTTTTTCTTGTTCTTCTGGCCTGAATTTGAAAATAACTGTGCCCATCTTTGACAACTGATTGATGACGCCTCATCAACGTGACAAGTGATAATGTCGTGCAGCCTTCATTGCTTCGGTGGCTATTAACGGTGTCGGAAATGGTTCGAGCTCTTTTTCTGCACCTCATCATCTTTGTGGTCGCTGTCAGCGGCACCGCCTTTCTCTGCTAAAGGTAGTTCCATTATTTCTCCCACCGAAGACAATGTTGTTGTTGTTGTTGCTACACTTGACGTAATCGTCAAAATTAAATGTGCTACCTATCATCTGAATGTATTATGTGACCTTAAATTTCTGCTACCAGGAAGTCTTTGGAAAGTATAAGAAGAAAACCCACTTTATTCTGGTAACTGGCACGGAAAAACGGCAGCTGAAATCACAAAAGAACAATCTTTCCCTCAGCGCATTCTTGACAAGAAAGACATCTTGTGGCGCGCTATTTATTTCGAAGGAATGCGTTAGGCGGGCACTCAGTGCTCGTAGGATTCGTAGCGGCTTCAGATAAGTATGCGGATCAGAGGCTTAGCGAGACTTAAATAAAATATATACTCAAATAGCTCTACTGTTTAAAAGAAGTCTTTACTACCATCACTTTCTTCTCCAATCTGATACAGAAACGCGGCATGCTTTCAAAGATGCACCAGTCGTGGCTTACACTTTATGATTCAAAGATGCACCAGTCGTGGCTTACACCGACTTAAGCGACCTTATGATTCAAAGCCATCTGACAAATGATAGTGACAGCTATTTTGGCATCGTCGCGTGCAATAGAGCACGGTCTACCACGTGTCGAAATGTTATACATATATATACTGTGTCATTTCCAAAAGCCACATTTGCCCATCAAGAATGGTTTAACATGTGAGTCGTGCAGCGTTATAAATACCATTATCTACAAGCGACCAGGCAAAACGTACACTAGTGAAAGTGGTACAAGACTTCTTAGCCGCTTTTGTAAACACCTGTCGGATGACCCTAACATCTGCAGTCACCTAGTTCAATAGTAAGACTGCAATATCTTTACTGCTATTTTTATTCAGGGTTCATGGGCTTGTCTTTGTCATATCCTGGTACAATACATAAAGGGATGTATATCTTTGTTTTCCTTATACCAGTTGTGAATTTAGCTGATAATAGTCATGGTCCCACTATTTCCGTTCCATGATTGCCGTGTGCGCTATATCTGATAGCACTGGAGCCACACCTTCACTACTTGTGCCCTTTTTTCATCATCTCCTTCGGTCATCACTGCTTGTTATATCCCGTGTACCTTAGTTCACAGTCTAAGATGACAATTTTATAGTTGCATAATTATGTTGCCACCTGTGTAGTTTTCCCCTGTTCGTTTAGTATTCAAAAATTACTGGTGCCCAATCTGAAGATTTTCCTAGAAGGAAAAAAACACGAGTTATTGTTTGATGTTTTAGTCTGCCAGCTTATGTCTCTATGGTCAAATGCCCGTCTATTAATCTGAGTTTAAGCGATCGCTTCCCTTAGCTTCAGTTTCTGGGGTAGTTTCTACAGCTTCAATCACTTTCCACTTCCTTCCATTGTTTAGAAACTGTTGGGCGTCATAATTACATCATCTTTTGAGTCAGAAGGCATAATTCCAGTCTAGCTTTGCCTACTTTGTCCTCTTCCAACTGTAACTTCAACTGGAATGAGAACTTTGTTTCTCATAACATGCTCAATGGACCTGGCAGCATTCGTAAGCATTTTACAACAAAACTGTTGATCTTTGCCGTTATAGCTTCCACTGCATGTTGTGCATATGCCATTTATAATTAAGAAACATAGTAGTCACGTGATGAGATTCCAATCTCTTCTGCGATGACAAGCTTTATGAAGATATCAGCAATCTGAGGGCTGACCACTGCTTTCTTCAGGTATATTGAAGTTGACGTAGAAAGGTATTCGAAAACGAAGAGAAAGTGCTGGAAACTCGGATGTAAGCTCTAAGGTATTGCCCAGATGTGCGCTAATCTTAGAAATGTATGTAGCTGATAGAGATGTTTTCCTCTGCAGACTCATCTTTCCATACTTTAAGTGTATATTCGTGACTCAGAATTATTGAGTAATGCTGCAGTTTTTCCTGCTATTTCAGAACTGCATAAATCAGCGTTTTTCGTTATCACTCGTTCACTATTTTTCTAGAGCTTGTGTAACCTCTGTTGTCACACTCACTTAACAAAGAATGCACATATAGCCGTCATCCGCACCAGTCCTGGAACAAAAAGCTCTATGGAGATAGAAATAGCCTCAAGCTGGCCACGTCTTCCTGTGAACAATTCAAGTTGACGTCTGAGAGTGTACGAAGAAGAATACTCACTCCAAACTATATGGCTTCCTTCAGCTCCAAGAGTTTCTCCATACTTCCGAGACTACTTTCGGAAGACCGAGGTGAGAAAATTCACGAAGCAAACAGTCTCGTAGTTGCCAGGAGTACAGAGCCCGTAGGTTATTGTAAGCAAAAGAAGTAACAGTGGACAGGGCAAGTGAGATGTTCTAACAGAAGAGCATGTACTTGAGTGTGGAGAACTTTAACGGTTGATTCTACAGCTGGCTGTCCGCTTGAAAGGGGGCAGTCGATAATGACGTCACGTGTATTGACATCTTCCTATATATATCAATAGCCAAGCTATATTTCTTATTTCTTGTAATCACTGTATATTGTTTGGACCGTTATTTGTTTGGAGATTATTGGTTTGGAATATTTTTTGTCAAATTGTTGGCCCTAAAAAAATTACGCTTCCCTTACATTTTAAAACTCCATTATTTAGTGCGCAAGATTATTATCAAATAAATACAGGATAATTAAGTGAAGCATAACAAAGTCTACATTACTTATAAGCACAACAGACGGAATACTGCACACGGTAATACTACTTACTTTAGTCAACTTTTCTAAAATAAAATGGACTAAATTTATTTTTAAGAGTGTTATTGTTTCCATTGTCCGTAATTTTTTTTTTTTTTTTTTCTTTTGGGTTCTCTGTGCTTTTAACAATTAGTGCTGAACTGACTTGTGAACAAAGAGCAGAAAATATAACAAAATTTAATTACTGTAAATACAGCACGCATGTGTTTGCATCTATTTATACTTGTTATGGGTTATTGACATTTGAAATATATCAGGGGTGGCCAACTATGCACCCCTTGGTATTAGCAATACTGCAAGTGGTTTTCGAAATATATTTGTTTGCAAGCTAAAACAATGTTTATTTATGAGTATGTAACAAAAAGTTCTATTTAAAAAAATGTTACTGGAATCTCATATTTTTACTAGAGATTTTGTAGAATCTCTATGGCAAAAATATCAATTAACCCTTTTTGTTTTTTAAACATTGTATCTTGGTTTGGTTTGGTTTTAAGAACTATCTTCATTGTACACGGACAACTCCATCAGTGCTTCGATCTCCACCCTTAGATCAGAGAAGGAGGATCTCAGCACAGTGCACAAACTCCATAGCACTGGCGAGAATCCCAATGTGTCTATATAGGAATCACACATTCTATAAATATTTTTGTGGTGGGTAGGTTTCTAATTCTTACATTTTTGCCAGGGCAGCGGCCTTACAGCCTACTCTATACGATTTCCAACTGCCGTGGGATTTTTAACATGCGCAACTTGCACACTGGACGTCCTATTTTTTCGCCATTATCCAAGAAGGCTAGGCATCCAATCTCACTACCCAGGAGACTACGGTGGAGTATGACATCATTAAGACCACTGGTTCTGAAGAAAAAATCTCCATAAATTATCTTCCCTCAACTGGGAATCGAACCCGGCACCTCTAGAATTCGAGGCGGACGTCATACCTCTTAGCCACTCCGACCCCCAAATTAGATCTTGACTTCCATGACACGACACTGACCTGCTGGTAGGGGTCAGGAAGACTTAGAATAAGTTTGTTAAAGGGTTATGGTTCTCTGAGGGTTGAAAAATGACACAAGAAGAAGTCAGGGTTTATCAGATTAAAAAA
The DNA here is from genome assembly GCA_024509875.1 of Oreohelix idahoensis. NCBI lineage: Eukaryota > Metazoa > Mollusca > Gastropoda > Stylommatophora > Oreohelicidae > Oreohelix > Oreohelix idahoensis. Next base: position 321,876 of record JAMPIV010011732.1, on the reverse strand, counting down.
AAAATGTTGATTGATGAGAACAATATTGTTGATTGTAATTGGGCATACATAGAAGAAACATGTTGATTGGTGAGAACAAGATTCTGGATTGTAATTGGGCATACATAGAAGAAACATGTTGATTGGTGAGAACAAGATTCTGGATTGTAATTGGGCATACATAGAAGAAACATGTTGATTGGTGAGAACAAGATTCTGGATTGTAATTGGGCATACATAGAAGAAACATGTTGATTGGTGAGAACAAGATTCTGGATTGTAATTGGGCATACATAGAAGAAACATGTTGATTGGTGAGAACAAGATTCTGGATTGTAATTGGGCATACATAGAAGAAACATGTTGATTGGTGAGAACAAGATTCTGGATTGTAATTGGGCATACATAGAAGAAACATGTTGATTGGTGAGAACAAGATTGTTGATTGTAATTGGGCATACACAGAAGAAACATGCTGATAGCATATCCAGTCTGTCCTTGCTCTGGAATCACCAGGATAAGAGAGGCAGAGGACAACCGAAAAAAAAAACATACTGAGAAGAGAACCGCAGACGTAATGCAAATGACGAGGACGACATTGAAATACCTAATGGCAGGCGACAGGAGGACATGACATACGTTTGTTTAAGACCTATACTCCCTCGGGAGCTAAAGGGTAAATGAATGAATGGCTCTCTAGTGCCGCATGTGGCTCGCAAGCCGCGCTACGACCACCATGGGAATATACAATGTTTATGTTGCTTAAAAAGGGGCACCGTTCAGGGGACACAACTGATCACGAATGCTATTCATAAGGGATAGGTGTTATCTGCTCTTATTAATGCATATAGAAATTAATATACATAATCGTTAACACGGAACATGAAATTACTTCCTGTTTTTTCTTGTCCTCATTCTCTTTGTCATTTTCTTAGCATCATCATTGCCATCTTTATCATCGTTTTTTGCTCGTTCTTTTTCGTCTTCATCTTCTCATTCTTCCGTTTTGTTAAATCTACTTCTATTCTCCAGAAGACATTTACATTTGGGGCTTTTACCTTGATATTTCTATATGCATTTAGCTTTCTTGCTCACTGAAGTACTTGCACCCTTTGCATGTTTCGCTCTTTTATGTACAGATATATATTATTATATTTCTTCTTCTTCTTCTTCTTCGCCCTGAAAAGGACGGTGGTTGCGTTGTGTCTGTTTACGCCTAAGCTGTGATATCTGCACCTTTCGGTCGACACATCCGACTTCAGCACGGCATTTTTTAGGGACCGGGTTTGCCTTCCCATTGCGATCCGCACTCGCTCAGCCAGACTGCACTGCTGCAGACTGTTTCCAGGACCACCACGTGGAGGTGGAGTGCGGTCTTGACCAGCTCTGGTTCACTGGTCCTGATGCAAGCAGTACAGCTATGGGTCGCTGACTGCATTCACTATTGCTGCATCTTGGGGTCCCATATTATTATATAAAGCAATGAAGAGGCTGACAGATTGGCAAATGAAGGCGTAAAGCTACCTCAGCCTGATGCAAGTATAACTTTCGACGAGGCAAAGAATTTTATCAGAATCAGATACAGAAACAAACGGGATGCAGAGCATCCAGGTCACACACAAAATGATGCATACTACCAGCTCAACAGAAGAGATCAAGTAGTAATCTTCAGACTCCACACGAGCCCCAACAGATTGGGATACTATCTATTCAACAAGCTAAAGACAATAACCACCGATGAGTGTAACTGTGGCAGTGATACAATGACTGCTGCATATATGCTTCAAAAATGGACAAAATATGTGAAACAGAGAAAGCACATTTGTCCGACACCAGTACCATTCGTGAAAAAGCTCTACGGAGATGCAAACTGACCACTGCTTTCTTTTAGAACATTCAAGTACACGTCTGAGAGTGTGCGAAGAAGATTTAAATCTAGGAAAATACTAACCTGTCAAATACTTGACCCATTCTTTCAACAATATGTAACAAACACCAGCAACACTAATAATGTTTATCTCCCTTTAGCTCCTATAGAGGATAGGCCTTCAACCCATTCATGATAGGAAACTCTTTACAGAGCGATACAACAGGAGGCAATCTGATCATCAGAAGCAGTCCCCCCATCCGACAAGTGTTTCGGCCCAGTATACTCCTTTACACTCTAAGGAGGGCGGGTCCACTTGGGTCATGACTCCCAAGCGTCTCAGCCTCCTGTTGTCTTGTATCGAAAATGAACCCATTTCACTTATGGTAGCAACTTTAAAATCCACACCTCCGCCAGCCGTGGAGGCAATTGTGAAAGTAACAAAGAGAAGACAAATTATTCCGTTCGTTCCGTCGCGCATCACAACTAAGGACACACACTGAGACACCTGCGCGAAACTGACGAGGCTAGCCACTGCGCGCTAGCAACTGAAATCCTGTGCCTAACAGCTCTTATAATACACGCCGCCTGTTGCCCCTCAGTCACATCCCTTTCACTAGCACACCAAAAAACTCAACGTATTGTGGACTTGGAAAAATTCCTGGTATTTCCTGTACCGCAGCGTTTACTGTCACGATTTCCATTGCCCATTGCGGTTGCTCCACAGCCAGCCTGATGCCTTTTCGGCAGTTTCACTAAGCCTCTTCATTGCCCTAGTTCTCGACTGTCCCCTCAGCCCCATAAGTTTCAATAAATCATACAATGATGCAGCCACAAGCCCTCTTGCGCCCACCTCAACAGCCATGACCCTTGCAGTGAACCCATCGTGTCTCAGATCCGCGGCCAGATCATTATACTTGGCCGCTTTGAACGAATGTTGCTCGTCCAATCTGGATTCAAATGGCACGGTCAGTTCAATCAGTATAACCTGAAGCGCTGCTGAATAATGAAGCACTATATCCGGCCGTCTCCGCGATTTTCTGATACTCTCTGGATATGCCCCTCGTCCAGGTAGGTCTACCGCCATCTCCCAATCGTTTGCACAGTCAAGAAGAGACGGTAAACTGCTACCAGGTTTACTCGGTTTGGGGTGTGCTGACTTTCCTGCCCTCAGAAAGTATGTATTTGCGGTGCTCGGCCTGGGTTTACTATTCGCCTTCATCCTTGCCAGGTCTATTGTCGCAGCAAGCTCATTTAGCACTTTATTATGGCGCCAAGTGTATTGCCCTTGCCCTAATGACACCTTACACGCTGAGAGCACGTGTTCAAGTGTCTGCCTCCCCTGGCACAGGGGGCACTGCTCATCATCCGACTTTCCCCATCTCACAAGGTTGGTGGCCGACGGCAGCAGGTCATACATTGATCTAACAACGAAGCTGAGCCTGAGAGGTGCCATATGCCATATATCATTCCATGTCAAGGACCTCTGCAGGGCTCCTTCCCATGTAGTCCATTGGCCTTGTTGGACCTGCTGCACTGCTTTTTGCAACCTCTTGTCATTCTCAGCTCCTAGTATCTCCTGAACTACCATGTCTGCGCTCCCTGCTTGATGCCTTGGACCACCAGCGGATGTCTCCATGACCAAATCCCCGTCTATTCGTTTGTGTGTATCCGATTACCTCCCTCAGTGTGAGTGACTCTTGGGCAGCATCAACAGCTTCTTCCACTCTCCACTTCCTTCCCGTTATCGGTGTGGGCTGAATGGACTTAACCACGTCATCAGCTGACTCGCGTAGCATCATTGCAAGCCTTGCCTTTCCAACTTTGTACTCTTCAACAACTGACTTGAAGGGAAGCAGAAGTTTTGACTTTTTGCAGTACAGTGCTACATCTGACAGACCTGGTGGAACCTCTAGCCATTTTCATGAACTTGTTGACCTTCTGCTCTATAGCTTCTACTGTACTTGTGCTTATTTCATATATAAGCAGTGGCCACAGCAACTTCGGTATCAACATGAACTGGAGGCACCACAGTTTGAACTTTCCCAGGAGTCTGCTTTGGTCTATGATCTGTAGTCCTCTGTCTGCCATTTCTATTGTCTGTTGCACTGCCTTCGAGTCTTTTAATGAGGCATCGTGCACCATGCCAAGACTTTTAACAGGTTCCTCAATGACAGTAGGGATTATTTGGTTGGAAACCATGAATATGACCTCTGCTATCTTCCCTTTCCTGACTGATAGTCTTCTCGACTTCTTGGGTTTGAAGCTCATTCTGCACCAGCTGACTAGTTCATCCAGGCGCGCTAACATCCCCCGGGCCTGATGTTCATCTGATGTCAGAATTGTTGTGTCATCCATGAATGCTTTGAGCGGGGGCATGTGACTCATTCCGCCGAGCTTTGGACCTATAGCCGCATTGAGGATTACCTGCATAGTCATCACGAATAGTTTCGGACAGATGGTACATCTCATCGCAATTCCAACTTCAAGGACAATCCACTTCGTTGTGTACTCTCTGGTTGAAAATCTGACAGAAAACCCGCGAAATACAGCTTCAGCATTGCTGCAATCTCTTGTGGAACATGATACATTTCTAGGGCCTGCCACAACATCTGGTGTGGAACGGATCCATAAGCATTCGCTAGATCCAACTAAATTACATGGATGTTTGTTCTGTTATACTTTGCCTTTTGGATTGCTTCCCAGATCATTGTGGCATGCTCTAGACATCCTGGTGTACCTGGGATACCTCCTTTCTGAATGGTAGTGTCAATGTACCCATTTGCCAGGAGGTATGTAGTGAGTCTTTTCGCCATCACTGAGAAGAATATCTCCCCTTCCACATTGAGTAGTGAGATTGGCCTGAACTGACTAATGTCTGTGGAATTTTGTTCCTTCGGGATGTAGATTCCGTTCGCCTTTCTCCATTCCTTGCTTACAAGCTGGGTTTTCCACGCATTCTTCAGTAAACGGAGCAGTCGTTTGAGCACCTCAGGGCATCTCTTGTACATCACATATGGAACACCATTAGGACCTGGATTCATAACAAACCTTCATGTGCTGTGATATCTGATCAGTGTCTTTCCGTGTAATCTTTCAACAGTTCATGTAAGTCCTCAACTTCCTTCTCTTCTTGACCGTTTTTGATCTACCTCTACCGCTCTGGCACTGGCAATTTCAGATCAAGGACTTCTAAAAAAATTTGCTTGATTAAAAAAAATTGTTAATAAATAAATAAATAACGTCCAATTATTATTGTTATTGTTGTTCAGAATCGACATCATTGCATTCTGGGCAAACCCATAGGTACTCAGTCTCCCTTAGCAAACGTTGAAGTATATGAGTGCTAACTGTTCCTTTTGCGTGCTGGTTGTATATACCTTGTACGCCGGATGCATCCTCTCATACGTTCACCTCTGCCAGTCTTATGACTAATGCCAAACTCCAGCAATCTTAGCATTGATTATTCATCTATAGCAGTGTCATTCTCTAACAGGCGATCATTAATTGTCCTCAGTATCTCTCCCTTGTCCATATCCAATGCACGTACTACAGGTGCTCTTGAAGGTAGTCTATCAGCTCCTTCATTGCCGCGCACCCCTGCATGACCAGGACAGTGGATCAACACCAGTTCTTGAAGATTCGTAGAATTATAATCTCGTACAGAACTTGCAACGTTTGGGATTGGCATTGTAACAGGGAGTTCGAGTGTCAGTAATCCGGTTTCAAAAATTTGCTTGAGGGACATTAATGGACTTTAAAATTTAAATCAACGGTCGAAAATCTACGACTTATTAATTTGTAAGCAAAGGGCGATAATCCAAAATGCACGGAAGTAGGCATCAACAGTATGTTTTTACGCCCTTGATGGAAAAAAATGCTGACTCAAGTTTGGAGTTTTTGATTGGCTAGCTGAGCAAAGAGGCTTTGCGCGAGAACTTTATATTTTTTAGTGATTTGTTTTTGAGACAGACGATCTAGATAGTTCGGGAGACGTTATTGCTGTAAACCGTTGTACAAACTAGGAGCAGTCAGATCTGAAGATGCGTTAAGCGTAGGTTCAGAAATGGGTTCTCTCCCAATTTGTGTGAAAAGATAGTATTTTATAGGTGGCTGGCGCAGCCGAGAATTATTATCGCGTGATAAGGCCAATGAGTCTGGCTTGCTTCTGTGGAGACAGAAAAGCTAATAACTATTCACTCAGACGCTCGATCGCTTATATGCCACATATGACAGTTGTTATGAGTTATTCTGAGGACAAGAAAGACAGTTTTGCTATTGTCAAGAATATGTGTATTTTCAAGACAACCAGGTACTTTGAGTTTTATCAATATATGATAAACTGTTTAGTACATGACAAAAACGATAGACAGCAGCTAGTCCTAAGAAGTAGGAAACAGTAGACCTTGGTAAATCGTCAACCCTGGCGGTAGGCCAGTATCATCTAACATATGTCAAGTTGAACAGTAAAAAACATATCGGAACATATTGTAAAAACAATGTTGTCATGTGAAGAATGTTAGAGGGCAGAAAAACACTGACATCAGTAGTTTTCCAAGTCGTGACCACCGGAGCAAAACAGAGACAGCTAGAGATACTGAAGCAGCATAAGTGAACGAGAGAGCAAGACATTTGTATAAGTAATTGAATTGAATTTGATGCTGTCCCAGCTGCCAACCTTAGGATAGTGACCAGTCCTACATTTAGGCAGTAGCAACGAGGACAACAGAACAACAAAAACAGAACATGAATAAAAACAGCAGATGAGGAAACTTTACAGCAGATCAAGAAGCAGCATCGAGGAAGAACGAACGAACGAACGAACGAACGAACGAACTTTATTTTCAAAGGGTTAAGAATTGGGCACGCAGGCCCGTCTGACATTCTGCCCTTCCTCTCTCTCTCATCATATATACTATATCCTTTCATCCTCACATTTACTATAAGCATAATTAAGGCATTTTATCATTATAAAAGTAATATTACATTTGCAATAATCATCATAATTAAAGTACGTTTTTAACATTAAAAAAGAATAATAATAATAATAATGAACGTAAAAATAAAATAAATAAAAATAAAAATAAACATTAATACATAGATAGATAGAACGAACGAACGAACGAACGAACTTTATTTTCAAAGGGTTGAGAATTGGGCACGCAGGCCCGTCTGACATTCTGCCCTTCCTTTCTCTCACCTTTCATACTGAATTCATTGATTCTCATATGCATTTTACATATCAAATTCAAGGAATTCAACGTTGTAAAGTAAAATAATAATATAGCACACTCATATTAACATTAATTACTTATAAGCATGACATAACATATGTTGAAAAGTACAAACATTATCAGAGATAGATAGATAGATAGATAGATAGATAGATAGATAGATAGATAGATAGATAGATAGATAGATAGATAGATAGATAGATAGATAGATAGATAGATAGATAGATAGATAGATAGATAGATAGATAGATAGATAGATAGATAGATAGATAGATAGATAGATAGATAGATAGATAGATAGATAGATAGATAGATAGATAGATAGATAGATAGAACGAACGAACTTTATTTTCAAAGGGTTTAGAATTGGTCACGCAGGCCCGTCTAACATTCTGCCCTTCCTTTCTCTCTTCTTCCATAGTTAATCCATTTATTCTCACACGTATCCTAAATGTTACTTAAATAATAAAATAACAAGAAAGTACAATAAAATAAAATCCCAACATTGTAACAGTACAATAACAGTTACACAGATTTACAGATGCGTATCATAATTTATACTAAACAGGACAAAATGAACTTTAAAACCTACATATGATGTTATGTAATTATTTAAGAACATAACGAAATTAGGGTGGCATATAATCTGCACTCATGATGTATTTGAAAAGTCTGTGATTGAATGAATATGGACTAAGAGTATTTTTTAAGTCGTGTGGAAGAGTATTCCACAGATGAGCAGCAGAAAAAGCTAAACTTTTCTTGAATAAGTCGAGCCTAGGCTTGGGCATGTGTAATTTATTTAAGCGTTGACTGCGTCTTCCGCTGTATTTGAAAATAGGCCACAGATACGTTGGAGCATTCTGTGACAAGATTTTGTGAATAAATTTGGCTTTGTTGAAGAGAAGGCGCTTTCTTAGTGGTAATATGTTAAGATATGTATATGCGTCTACACACTGTGTGAGGTTTTTGTCTGAAATTAGGCGCACTGCACGTTTTTGTAATGAAAAGAGTCTTTTAGTGTTGGACATGGTGCAGCCATCCCAAATTGTGGAACAATAGTCTAGATGTGTGATAAGGGTGGTAAAAGGTAAAGGTAAAGGAACCCGTTACACACCCATTGAGGCATATTGGGAATATGGTGTTAGGCCCATATTATCTTGACCGTCGGCACAATAGGGGTGATGTGGTCGGCATCACGCCGGCCGCCTTAACCTTCCCAGAGTTCCTCTGGTACCCATTTGGGGCTGGGTCGACCCAGGAGCCGTTTGTGGCCTAAAAAATTCCCACCTCATCTGGGGATCGAACCATAGACCACTGCGCTAGGAAGCCAGTGCACTAACCACTATGCTACCGCGGCTCCATACCCCTATCGACACCTGGTATTAAAGTGCAAGATGTAGGTGTCTTCTCTGATTTTAGGATGTTGCTGTGTATGTGGTAGTAGAACAGTTCACAGGGTATAACACAGGCAACATGATGTGTAGAGTCATAGAAATGGTAACTTCGTTGTATAATTTTTTTCCATTTATTGCACGCCACAAAACAGTCAGGATATTTATATCATCAACATAGTTCAACGAGTTCAGCATTCAAAATCATAGAGTTCTAGTTCGTGAAGCTGTATAAATAATATATATATAAATTCTGCAACAGTGTCAGCTGCAGATCATCACTGTTCATAGACAATAATAAATATTCCCTTTCTGATGCTAGCAGATCAGATGTATACAATCAGTCCGTTTACTGTCTGCACGTGAATAGCATACATGGATTACAGGTCAGCTCGACCTTTATAACCTTCCTAAGTCTAACCATCTGACTTGGACGTGATCTCTGATATAACGAATCCTGGAACACAGACAATAGTCTTGTTGGTCTAGAGCGACCCATATATATATATAACTAGTTCAGGTATAAAGATACCGGTGACTTAATCCTAGTCAAAGTACCTCTCCATTTTGAATCACACAGGCGAGCAAAAAGGCGACAAAATGACGAACCTCTAGATGATAGCATAAAGTTCGATACAAGAGGAATTACCTTATTTCGGAAAATCAACCATGAACATATGCCTCCAGGCAGGCTTGAATAATACTGGGAAATAGTCTAGTTAGCTAACTAACTCACAAAGACAATGTATTTCCCTCAGAAAATCACAAGACGCAGGTCGCGTCTGCTCGCGACTTAGACCATTTCTAAACTCTCCGAGCTGGCCGGAACAACAAACGAAAACCCGGTCGAGACATGCGCAGAACGACAATCTCTGAGTCGCCGTTCACAATAAGACGATTCTAAGAACATTCGAGATAAAAGTCTTACACAGTCGCGCCTTTTATGGTCATGAAAAGAAGCGTTAAGAAAGGTTTCAGGCATCTACAACAGTTGACTGATACTACCAAATAAGGAGATATGGTCACGCTTCGTTCAAGAAATTATAGACCGAACGTGTCTCTATACAAGAGAAGGCAAACTCCTAAAAAATTGTAGTCTCGATAACTCGGATTATGTCCTTTTGACTGTAAAAAACATAATACACACTTCAGTCAAAAAATGATCATACATACGAAAAAATGATCATACAAAGGCTTTGAAAAAAGTAATTATTTGTGCGTAACATTACCGCACCCTCCCGGGAAAAAAAAATGAAACATTTTTTTTTTTTAAATCCTGGAGCCGGAAAAAAAATCTAGGCTCCTAACGCACGTATGATGCGCGGATATATACCTAACAAATTAGCTCAACGCATGGAGCGACACTGAGATCATATCTCAGCTCCTTAGAGAAAAAATGTATCTAAGTATACGCTTATATATTCCAGGAAGGTGCCACCAACACACGCCACAATGATGGCAACATCATAATGAAAATCAAATTATTCTCATACCAATATATGAAATTAAATATATTATTATGATATCATATAATGTGTTGTGCAAACAGCGGTGTAACATATTAATATACCGCACTATTTTATTACATTATATAAAGCAACAGTAATTAATAAGTAATACATGTGTTGATCTTCGTTGACATAAAACATTCAATAGAAGAAGATGTGGACAGGACTTGATATACTCAAAGTTCCACAATGGACACAATCTCGCATCTTCAATGATGTGCTGCGAAAATATCAATAACACAAATCTTAAAGACAACTGGTAAATCTCTCAATACAATTATGCAAATATATTGTTTAAATGTGGCCGAGTGATCTTTTGGCCCGTATATCACTAACTAAGCCTTCTTAGATAATTACATGGTACAATGTTATAAATTCCCCTCAAAAAAGTGAGAAAAAAAAATCTACTAACATGTCATTACAACATTGGACTGTATATCAGGAAATATATATATATGACAGAAGAATCATGCGGAATCGTGTGGGCATCTGGACAGAATGTCTGCCATCACATTATCCGAACCACGGATAGCTCGAACCGAGAAATGAAATGGTTGAAGAGCTATGGCATAACGAGTGGACCTCGAGCTCTTCAAGTTTTTGCTCTGAATAGCAGTAAGCGCTTTCTGGTCGGTTTCCACAATGAAATGTGCGCCTAGAAGAAATCTTTGTAACTTCAGAATAGACCATACCATAGCCAATAACTCACGGTCTAAAACCGAGTAATTCTTTTCTGCAGCATTTAATTTCCTAGAGATATACATCACCGGATGCAGAGTATCAGAATACTCCTGCATTAGTGCTGCCCCAATCCCAGTTGACGAGGCGTCACTTCGAAGAACAAAAGTCTTCTCAATAGTAGGTAACCTAAGAATAGGTGGAGATGAAAATAGGGCTTTAACCTGGTCCAATGAGGATTGACATTCTTTAGACCAGCGGATCAGATTAGGCGACCCTTTCTTCAATAAAGTAGAAAGCGGTGCCATAATGGAGGACAGATTCGGAATGAATCGTCCGTAGAATTGGATCAAACCTAATAGACTCCTTACTTGTTTCTTCGTCTTAGGGACCGAAATGTTAAGTATTTTTGAAACATTGTGGTCCTCTGTCTTTAAAAGACCATGACCAACACGATGACCTAGGAAAGAAATCTCACTAAATCCTATAAAGGCTTTAGAGGGTTTTGCAGTCAAGTTATACTCGCGAAGAGTGGACAGTAATTCGTATAAACCCAAATAGTGATCTTCCCAGGAATCACTGAATAGACAGATATCATCTAGGTATGCTATGACATCTGTACGATATGCGAGAATTCGCCGCATCATGCGTACGAATGTAGCAGGGGCGTTCATAAGACCAAAAGGCATGAAATTCCATTGGAATAAACCCCTAGGTGTAGAAAAAGCTGTAAAAGGTTTGGCACGTTCGGTTAGAGGAACTTGCCAATAACCTTTAGACAAATCTAGTTTGGTAAAGAATCTAGAATTAGAAAGTTTATTGAGTAGTTCTTCTAATGAAGGCATAGGTTCAGCGTCGAACTTCGTAACTTGGTTCAATTTGCGATAATCTACGCAAATGCGAATGTTATTATCCTTCTTTCGAACAATAACCATAGACGAAGAGTATGCTGAAGTGGATGGTTCAATGATTTCCAAACGTATCATTTCATCCAATTCTTTTTCTACTTGAGACTGGAAATGGATAGGTATTGGATAAGGTCTGACTCTGATAGGATTATGATCAGTTAGCACAATGTCATGTTCAATGACATGTGTGTGTCCCGGGATGTCTGTAAGAACATCCTGAAATGTTTGCAACATCGAAGAAACTTGTCGATGTTCCTCAGCGGAAAGATTTGGAGAAACGGTCACGTTTTTCCAAGATTCCGTAGAATAAAGTGGGACCATAGAAAGAGGAAGATTGACATCAGAAAAAGTAGTTTCCTCATCCTGTATAACTGACAGAGATGAGTACTGACCATGAGGTACTTGAGAATTGTCCGTTGCCTGGAAAATAGGCTGCAAATAGTCTGGTCTTTCATGAAATTCCGTGAGCATATTTATGTGGAAAGTTTTATGCTTTCCATCAATATCGACAACATAGTCGACATCAGAAATTTTGGAGACTATTGCATATGGACCTTTCCATGCAATTAGAAGTCTGTTCTCCCTTGAAGGAAGTAGAACGAGAGCTTTGTCACCTGGACAAAGTTGTCGTAGACATCTATTCTTATTTGCAAACTGCCTTGCCTTTTCTTTAGCAAATTCGGAAGACGAAGTTGCTAGTTTGCATGCCTCGATGATCTTTTGCCTAAGAGCAATGACGTACTCATAAGAAGATTGAGTTTCATCGCTAATATTATCGGCAGTGATTAGATCGTGAAGTAAAGACATAGGGCCGCGCGGTTGCGCGCCAAAGACAAGTTCAAAAGGGGAAAACCCCGTATGTTCATTGGGGACCTCTCTATACGCAAAGAGAGCCGCGGGTAAGACCCTGTCCCAATCCTGAGGATGATCCTCAGTTATTTTACCAAGTAAAGTTTTCAGAGTCCTATTTAAACGTTCGACTAACCCATTAGACATTGGGTGATAGATACTGCTGAGAGACCTTTTAATGTGTAGCATAGACATTACCTGTGACATAGTGTCTGATATAAGTTGAGTGCCATGGTCTGACAATATTTCTCCGGGAAAACCCAAGCGAGAAAATATCAGCCAAAGAGCGTCTGCGATGTCAGCAGTTGAGATGCTCTTGAGAGGTATTGCCTCTGGCCAACGTGTGCACATATCGACACATGTAAGGATAAATTGATGTCCTCTAGCCGACTTAATTCTAAAAGGACCGATAATATCTATTGCCATTTTTTGAAAAGGGCGAATAGGAATGTCAGCAGCCTGGATAGGCGCAGCATGTCGTGGTCCTTTAGATTTGACCTCCTGACATACTTTGCAAGAGCGACAGTACATTCGTATGTCCTTGCTCACAAATGGCCAAAAGAAAGCCGCAAGAACTCTCGACTTTGTACGGGAAAAACCCATATGTCCAGCACATTGCGAGTCATGAGCATGTTGCAATATTTGCAATCTCATGCTCTTAGGCACAAGAATTTGTGAATGAGTGGACGTAGTCGAGTCTTGTACCATACGTACAAGTACGCCGTTCTTCATAGAAATCCAAGATTTTCTATTAGTATTTTGATTAGGATCACCTTTTTTTGCTAGAATGAAGAATTTTTGTAAAGAAGGATCTTCTTCTTGCAATTTGATAAATGAGTCACGTGTAATAGTCAAGTGACTATCTTGGTCATTTACTTCATCATTATTAGTTAATGAAGTTTGAGGTGGATCCAGAGCATGTGCTCTTGTGACCACCGCATTGGTAGCTTCAATGTTTTGCTCTTCCCAAACAGCAATCTGCTGTGGGGTACATTCCCTAACTCCGTGAATACGACCAATAATAAGGTCCGCAATAGGGTTTGGAAGTAGACACGCGTGGACCTCTCCCGTGAAGAAAGGAGTAGCAATGTGTATTATAGCAGTAGGATACTTTTCCAACGTGCCACCAAATGTGACACATTTGATGACCTTTCCTGTAGCACAGGATGGATCTACAAGAGATTGCCTAACCCCGACAGTAGTACATCCAGAGTCAAACAACACTGAGACTGGATTACTATTTACAAGCCCCTTATGTAATATAAGAGAACCTCTCCCATCATGAGCAACATTAGCAGGAAGAGCGGGCAAAGGATGACCACAGCTTAAAGTACTAACGGTCTTTGGGTCAAATAAAGTACTGCATTGGATACATTTATTTGCTCTACCAAAATCAAAAGATGAGCATCCGATAGCATTATGGTCTTTATTATCATTAACCTGTTTATCTACTCCCTGAGATTCTTGTTGAACAGAGTTTGTCTGTTGATATTTTTTTTCTCTTATGTTGCGATCTACCGCGACCATTATTGCCTCTGCAATTATCATTAAAGTCCCTACTGTAATTTTTATCCTGGTTTGAGTTCCAGTTTCCATAACTGTCATTACCATCTCTATACTGTTGAGAACCTCTATTATCCTGGTATTGAGGTCTCTGAGAAAAATATTTTCCTCTATACCGATTACCTTTGTGAAAATTTCTAAAGTTAACCGGAGTAGAATAACGTGTAGTATTAGGATGTCTCCAGTTCTGGGAAGAAGAATCACCCTGGAATTGATTACTATGATTCTGGGCATAATTACGGTTACTCTTTTTATTGAAATTTTGCTGGCTACCCTGAAATTTACGCATAAAATTTGGGCCATAAGGTGCTGCCGAAGCAACTGGCAGACCTTCTTTTACTTTAGAGTTGCTAATGGTTATGTGAGGATGCGCAGTAACATACTGGCTACAGTATTCTTCCATTTCTTTTATGTTTTTAGGCTTACGCTCATGAAGAAAAGAAAGAAAAGCTTCATTAACAGAAGACATAACCTTGTCTCTAAGTAGTAAGTCCATAAGAGCTTCAAATGTACTCTCTGTTTTAGACAACTCAACCCATCGTAAAAAAGTAAGACGGATGCCTGAGATGAATTCAGAGAATTCAACTCCAGTTTCTGGTAACATGTTTTTAAATTTAAGACGATATCCGTCCTCGTTAAGTTGGTACTTCTTTAACAATGCCGCCCTGACAACCTCATAGTTGTTTTTGTCAGGCACATCTACCATACCCAATAAAGTCAAAGCATCACCTCTAAGTATCTTGGACAGATGATAAACATATAATGTTTTATCTATATTATGCACCTTACATGCACTTTCAAATCTATCTAGATAAAATGTTATATCATCAATTGAAGCATTGAATGCTGGTAAATTAAGCTTGAAATCAACAGCATTAGACTTATTAGCAGATGATACCTTATTAGCATCATTAGCATTACTAGATAACTTCAACTTTTCTAACTCCAAAGCTAAGAGTTTTTCTTCATGCTCCATTTTTGCTTTTCTCTCATCAGCTTCTCTTTGTAACCTTCTTTCTTCAGCCTCAGCCTGTAACTTTCTTTCTTCAGCCTCAGCCTGTTTTTCTAATCTTTTATTTTCAGCCTCTATTTCAAGTCTCTTAATTTCAGCTTCTTTTTCAAGTCTCTTATTTTCAGCTTCTTTTTCAAGTCTCTTATTTTCAGCTTCTTTTTCAAGTCTCTTATTTTCAGCTTCTTTTTCAAGTCTCTTATTTTCAACCTCAGCCTGAAGTCTCTTCTCCTGTGATTCTGCTTCTCTTTTTTGTTTTTCCATTTCCATTTGTAATCTCTTTTCATCTACCTGCATCTGCAGTTTTAAATTTTCAGCATCTATTCTCTTTTGTTCAGTTAGTTCTTTCATTTTCTTTTCCTCCGACTTCAATGCCTTGGCATATTGAACAGTCGCAAATTCTTCTAATTTATCACCTGTCTTCCCAAGGGCTTTACCCTGCTCAATAAAGTACTCAAATGTAGACATGATGTCTAAAATGTGAGTACAGAACCTGAAATAATTAATTATCTTATTTCAATCTTAATAGCAACAAGACTTAATAAAGTGCTTGTGTAATCAATATGTTTACTCCAATCTCTGTGGGCAACAAGACTTGACACCAACTTGTATTATCAAATGTATAATAATATCACAAGTCACCTCTTAATTATCAGTGCACTACACAAATCAGTGCATAACCATCAGTTATTTATCATAACTGCACTACAATAGTGCATAAGCAAAAAACCACCAGTTAGTTATGATAAGTGCACTATAGATCAATAGTGCATGAGCATATATGTAACAATAGTGAAAGCTAACTATGCAAGAACTATGCAAACAATAACAAGACAATGTAAACAATAACAAAGGTCACCAACAATGTAAACAATAACAAAGATCAAAGTCAAATGTAAACAACAACAAAGATCAAAGTCAATGTAAACAATAACAAAGATCAGAGTCAATGTAAACAATAACAAAGATCAGAGTCAATGTAAACAACAACAAAGATCAAACAATACGAAAACATTCGCATAAGTCAAATAAATAAACAGCGAAACTAAAAAGAAATGTGATGACAAAATGCGAAGATATGACAAACAAATGACGCTACAGTGTATACACAAAAATATACGTAAAGAACTGAATAATAGAAAGGGGAGACCTACAAATACAAACCATCGAAATCGAAACTAAAAAACAGAAAGAAAGAGAGAAAAGAAAAAGAAAAAAAAAATATACAAGAAACAAAAATAAAGCACAACTCGTCACAACTAAACAGATATAGCAACGATTGTCGCTAGCAAATTTCACAGTAGGAAATTCGCACAGTCCCTAACGAAAACGCTAACAGTAGAACCTCTGTGACGTGGTATCTTCTACTGAAAGACACCGCCCAACCGAGAAAACCCGCTGAATATAAACATATAAATATACAAATACAAATAACATATAACATATAACAAACAGCAAAAAGTGTGAAAGAATTTAGAAGGCTCAGCTAGAACATAAGGGCACAGTTCACAAACAAAACAGGCCACTTAACTTCTATATGTCCCAAACGTCAGCACGGTGCAGAACAGGATGTCGTCAGCATTCTGAGGATAAAGATCCAACGTTGATTAACATCTGCTCCCATAGACAGCCATGACGAGGGAAATGAGCTTCTGACAGGAAACAGCTTCTGAACTTGACCTTCTGAATTCTGCAACAGTACCTCTCAGACCGGAACAGTTGTTACGGCACTTGTCCTTCTTCTTAACAGATCAGGAAATCCATTCGCTCGGTACTTGTCCTTCTAGTTGTAGACAAACTTCAATACTGCCGAGCAGCGCCGGGTAGTTTCAAAATATCAACAACTGTCAGTAATGCCGGGTACTTTCAAAATCTTTCATCAAAAGTAGCTTTTCTTGAAGGAAGTGAGTTGAACTGTAATTTTGAAAGCTTGATGATGATGTCTGGGTTTGTTGACCCCCTTGATAGCTGGTATCAGAGTAAACCAACCTATGGCCACCAAAAATGATAAGGGTGGATTAGGGCTAAATGATAATGGTGCGCCACAATGCCAGGTACGTTAGCTCCGTATAAGATTGACGACCACTTGCCACCCCTATCGACACCTGGTATTAAAGTGCAAGATGTAGGTGTCTTCTCTGATTTTAGGATGTTGCTGTGTATGTGGTAGTAGAACAGTTCACAGGGTATAACACAGGCAACATGATGTGTAGAGTCATAGAAATGGTAACTTCGTTGTATAATTTTTTTTCATTTATTGCACGCCACAAAACAGTCAGGATATTTATATCATCAACATAGTTCAACGAGTTCAGCATTCAAAATCATAGAGTTCTAGTTCGTGAAGCTGTATAAATAATATATATAAATTCTGCAACAGTGTCAGCTGCAGATCATCACTGTTCATAGACAATAATAAATATTCCCTTTCTGATGCTAGCAGATCAGATGTATACAATCAGTCCGTTTACTGTCTGCACGTGAATAGCATACATGGATTACAGGTCAGCTCGACCTTTATAACCTTCCTAAGTCTAACCATCTGACTTGGACGTGATCTCTGATATAACGAATCCTGGAACACAGACAATAGTCTTGTTGGTCTAGAGCGACCCATATATATATAACTAGTTCAGGTATAAAGATACCGGTGACTTAATCCTAGTCAAAGTACCTCTCCATTTTGAATCACACAGGCGAGCAAAAAGGCGACAAAATGACGAACCTCTAGATGATAGCATAAAGTTCGATACAAGAGGAATTACCTTATTTCGGAAAATCAACCATGAACATATGCCTCCAGGCAGGCTTGAATAATACTGGGAAATAGTCTAGTTAGCTAACTAACTCACAAAGACAATGTATTTCCCTCAGAAAATCACAAGACGCAGGTCGCGTCTGCTCGCGACTTAGACCATTTCTAAACTCTCCGAGCTGGCCGGAACAACAAACGAAAACCCGGTCGAGACATGCGCAGAACGACAATCTCTGAGTCGCCGTTCACAATAAGACGATTCTAAGAACATTCGAGATAAAAGTCTTACACAGTCGCGCCTTTTATGGTCATGAAAAGAAGCGTTAAGAAAGGTTTCAGGCATCTACAACAGTTGACTGATACTACCAAATAAGGAGATATGGTCACGCTTCGTTCAAGAAATTATAGACCGAACGTGTCTCTATACAAGAGAAGGCAAACTCCTAAAAAATTGTAGTCTCGATAACTCGGATTATGTCCTTTTGACTGTAAAAAACATAATACACACTTCAGTCAAAAAATGATCATACATACGAAAAATGATCATACAAAGGCTTTGAAAAAAGTAATTATTTGTGCGTAACAATGTGTTTGTATCTGGGATGTATAGAACATTTTTCGTGTCTCCTCATCTAGGAAATGTTTGATTTTAGCTAACTGGTAAACTTTTTGTGCCGTTTGTTTGGTCAGTGCTTGTACATGCGAATTCCAACTTAAATGTTGGTCAATTATGAGTCCTAGTGTTTTATATTCATTTACATTTTCAATTAAAGAGGTTCCAATGTAGAGCTGAAGTGTTGTTTTCGGCGAGTTTTGTAATTTTTGTCTAGTTGATATTATCATACATTTTGTTTTAGTGATATTTATTTGCATGCAGTTTTCATTGCTCCACTTAATAAGATTGTCTGTGTCGCTTTGTAATAATATTTCTAGCGTGTTGCAACTTTTATCACTAGTATAAATGGTACAGTCATCGGCAAATAGGTCGCAGGATGAGTGCTCGATGTGTAGTGGAAGGTCATTTATGTAAATGGAAAAAAAGTAGAGGGCCGAGAATAGAACCCTGAGGAACACCAGTGTCAATAATAGTTGGGCTTGACAAGGAGTTATTGTACCACACTACTTGCTGTCTGTCGGACAGGAATGATTTAAGGAATGTCACTAGTTTAAAGTTAACTTTCATTGTTTCTAATTTTCTTATTAAAACAGCGTGATCTAACATATCAAATGCTTTCCTAAAGTCTACAAAGATTGCTCCACATATGTTATCGTTATTTATGTTTAGGTGCAAGTTGTCTATCATCTTAGTTAGAGCTGTGTGGCATGAATGCTTTTGTCGAAACCCTGACTGACTGTCAATTAGCAAGTCATTGCTAACTAGGTAATGTAGTGTTGCTTTATGTATGTGTTTTTCTAGTGGTTTAGAAAGCGATGATAAAAGAGAAATAGGTCTATAGTTACCAAGATTACTGTTATCTGACGAGCCAGGTTTGAAGAGAGGATATACTTTGGCAATCTTAAAGGCTGAAGGAAAATAACTTTTAGCAATACATTGATTATATATAAAAGTTAGTGAATCACTAATAGCTGGTGCGGCGTAACGCAGTATTCGATTACTAATTCCGTCAAGCCCTGATGAACTATTATCCTTAAGGCCAATAAGATAGTTATACACTTCATTAACTGTCATAAAAGGAATGTCGGGTGGAACTGAGTTTGTACATTTGTTCTTACAGAATGCTGAAAGTTTGTCTAAGTCACTAGAGGAAGGTGGTATTGTGGATTTCAGACCGTTTATTTCTGCTTGAAAGTGATTGCTGAAGTCGGTGCAAGTAAATGAAGTGTTGGAAGAGAATGAGTCTGGTGCATTACGTTTTTTTCGCTAAGGTGTTAATTGCCTTCCATATTTCCTTACTATTTGATTTGTTCTGAACCATATTTCTAAAATGATTTTTCTTTTCTTTCCGAATTAAATATTGAACTTTGTTCCTGTATACCCTGTATGTGTTGAGGTCCTTATGTTTGTGCGCTTGATCTCTCTGCCTCATAGCCTCCAACACTTCCTGCGTGATCCACGGAGATTTTAATTGTCGTTTGACGCGAATTTCCTTAGCTGGTACGTGCGTGTCAAAAACATTATAAAAAATTTTTGTCCAGTATTCAATAGCGTCATCCGGATCAGGAAGTTGGTAAACACGGGCGAGAGGTGCAGTTAGCAAGTCATTTAAAAATAATTCCTTACTGAAATGTTTGAAACTTCTAAATTTGATACTTACATGTTTATTTTTTGGAACTTTACATTTATTCTTTGACCATGTACAGCATACTGGATAGTGGTCACTCATTGCAATATTAGGGACAGAGCATTCTATGATGTTTTCTGGGCAAGTTACGTAGATGTGGTCGATTAGTGTGGTTGATGCTTGTGTTACTCTTGTAGGCTGGTTAACTATTTGTTTTAAGTTGTACGATAATATTATATTTTTCCATGTTAGATTTGAATTGTGTATATCATGTTGAAATCACCAAGAAGAACAACCTCCTTGACTGTGGCAAATACATTGTCCATCATTATGGTGAAATCTTCGTACCATATAGGTCCTGCACTAGGATTTCGATAAAGATATCCCACCAGAAATGGGCCCTGATTCGGTAGCTTTATTTCCAACCATACACATTCTATCTCTGCTGTCTCTAAGTCGTTTCTGCGGCGAAAATTAAGGGAAGTGGAAATATAAACTGTTATACCTGTCTCTTGTTTTTTGCTTGCGTCTCGCCGAATAGTTTTAAAACCATTTAACGCAATGTCATCGTCTGTTATTCTGTCATTTAGGCGACTTTCTGAAAGTCCAAAAATGTGAAAATTATTACTTAGAATGTATGTAAGTTCGGGGAGTTTACCTAGAAGATGGTAAATATTCAGATGACCAAGTCGTAGACCATCCTTGTGAAGCCACGGTACATAATTACCAGCCATGCTTGTATAGTAAAAAGAAAGATATATTTTAAAAAATATAAAAAAAATATTTAAAAAATTACAAGTTAAAAAACAGTTAGGCTATGCACACAAAAAGCGCAAAATATTTTTACGAATTAATACTTCACCAAGGAAGTGGAATTCAAGAAATGAGAAATTTCAGAAAATACAATATTAAAATAATTAATACAACTAATAAAAAACAATTTCAACTGAGTATATGAAAATTGTCACAAAACAATCAGGCATACAACATATCACACCAGAACTGCTCAACGCAACAAAGTGAAGTTAAACGAGAGATGGAAGAAATTAATAATAGTCACAAGTCAGACAAGTATACAACACTTCACACCTTAACACCGAAAATTCTAACAAATTGAAGCTACGCGTGATAATAAGAAATTTAAATTGTAACGAAATAAGTAATCAAAGAAAAATTTTTTAGAGGATATTAACCGATAAACTATTAAAAGTTCTGATTATTACCGTTGTATAAAAAAATCAACAAATGTTCAAATGGAGTGAAGGCTGTAGTAACAGAGATTTAGTGAAACAAAGTGTTTGTTCGTCAATAACTGACGTCTCTGCCGGGCATATAATAGGGATGACTTTGGGCAGACATCATTAATGCTTGTCTAAGTGACGCAGGGCTGAATTGCATCAGATAGACAAGTTCAGGGTTCCACTGAGGACGATAATAAGAACTAGGGGAGGAAGCATGGTGATCTCTGATTTCTTCCGTCCTTGTTGTAGTGTTGGTAGGAGTATTCTGCGCCTGGGACATTGGAATACTGTTGGTAGAGGTACCTGAGTGGGGCTGCCTTGTGACTAATGGGGGAAACATGGTATCATAAGATTCGGCTTCCTGATTGAAAGTGGCGTTGTGATAGCTGGAAGGCTGCCTGCTTGCAATAGGTGTGCTTCTTTGAGGGGTAGGTGGGGTTTGTGATGTGTTGTAATTATATGTTGATGTCTCAGTAGATTTCGTTGCATTCTCTATATGGGTTGAGCTGTCTTGTTGTGTCCTTTCTGGATATTTTATGTTTTTGGCCAGGATACTGCTTCCCAGTGTGGATGTGTGAATTTGATCTCTGTAGAGTCGTTTCTTAGGTGCTCCTGAGTTAGATGTAAAGAATGGAGTATTGTTGATGAAGCCAAGGCCGTTTTGTTTACAATAGTTCTGTAGTTTTGTGTTGTAAGTGTCCGCTGTGCGACGCTGAAACCCATAGCATGGTGGTATGATTGATGAAATAAAGATGGAGGCTTTGGGAAATTTTTGTTTTATTGTAGCCACCAATCCTGAGGGGTTTAGGCTCTGCTCATTCATGATATCATTAATTCCTAAGTGTAGTGTTGTTTTTGTTATCTTGTGATTAATATCGAACTTATTAATTATGTCCAGTAGTCTTTTAATACCAGCCCCCGGCACTGTCATAACTGAAACGATGTCTTCTCTTGTAGTGGACATTCTTTCACAATAAATACCCTTCAAGAGGGAGTCACCAATTACAATATGTGTAACGTCACTACGTATTTCTTCACTTTGTTTTCTATTAGATTGATGCTGCTGCCTTTTGTGGTGTTCTTTTTGTGGACTGTCGTGATGGCTCTGAGATTTGTGAATTTGGTTTTCGGGCACTGGAACGTTGTCTGGTAGGGATGCTGATACCTGCTCATTTTCTGTTGAACAATCCTCAAGAACTTGAAATCTGTTGGTAATTTTGACTCCAATGGGATATGTTGTGTTTGTGAGTGTCTCTTCGTGTTTTTTGTGTACAGTTTGGTGGTTACCTTTTTGCTGATTTGGCGTATTTTTATGTATGGATTCTTCGCAATCTTCTACTATTGTTTGAGGATGATCTGGTTGTCTTATCTTATAGAGTGAGAAGTCTCTCTGCAGTTTTTCGATGATGTCCTTCATGCTAGAACTGTCTTCCCTCAGAGATACTATCTCCCTTTTAAGAAGTTCGTTTTCGGCCTTGAGCGATGTCTGTATACTAGACATGAGATCACCAATTAAACTTCGTAGCGTGTCCTCCATATTTTGCATTAGCTCCTGGCAGCACGACACAGGTAACTTCGTGGTGTCTTCTTTTTGTTGCTCAAGAGATACAGTTTCAGCTTTTCGTATATTTTCATGGTCCATGGGGTATTCGATGGCGAACATAGGTTTAGAAATTGTAGGGGTGTCTGTTATTGTATCCAATACTGCAGAAGGTAGAATTTCTGATTCACTGTGAGAAATTGGGTTGCAGCTGATGTTGAGAATGTCGTTGTCGGTAGTAAAGTCACTTATGCCTGGAATCATTGTGTCTACTGCCAAGTGGGGCATAGAAACAGCGGAGTCCATTTTAGTGTTTTCTAACTCAACATCAGTTACAATTTTTGCAGATTCTTTTAATTCTTCAAATTCTGTTTCTAGCCATGATTCGATAGCTGCGGCAGTCCCCTGGGCCATAATTTTGTTCTTAGTGTGATAAAGGTGAATTTTGAGAAGTGGTGTTGTTATAACGTCTTCTACTAGTGCACCATTTATGTCTGTTCTTGACTCTACAAGTCCTGTTTCGTAGAATTTAATGACAATGAAACGAAATGCCTCGTACTGAAAGGTGTTCTGGAATGTTATAGTTACACATTTTCCATGACTTGATAGCTTCAAGGTTATACCGGACCCGGTTCTACAACCTTTAAGTTTTACGTGAATAGCCCTCTCTTTGTTCAAAGCATAGTTCTTTATGGTCGTTGGTCTTAAACGAGCGTCCCTGGGGCCCCCTGTTAGCTGCGAACTAACGCCTTCTTCCAAGCATGACATTGTTACATTCCACCGGGGGTTTTGTTATCGGTGAGGAACATTGTATACCGGGAAAATTTTATGATGCTTGACAGCAACGCTTGACCAACAACTGACCTCTTGCTTTGGCGAAGGTCACATTCGGATGAGTCATGTAGTCATTGTTAAAAATATCCTCCAATAACATAGAGAAAAAACTGATACACATTTCAACGGTATTCTATAAAATGTTACACATTACATTAACACAATATCATGTTTAAAAATTTCACCGTCTAATAACCAATATACTGATATAAAAATCCACGGAATGTGACTTAAACTTCCTGCGTTAATGCTGCGAAATGTGAGAGCAGATCAAAAACACGTCCGTCCATGATTAGAAAGATAGATAGATAGAAGACGTACAAGAATCACAGCAAAATTAAGAAATACAGCAAATCAACAAGATACGAGAAATCAAGAAATCCTTGACACGGCACTACGCGATGTTATATGCAGTGGTGGACATATAAGCTGCTGGTAACCTGCGCCAATGCATCAGATGTGGCCGGGTATGCTGATGATGCGTGTGTACTCGTTCCTTCTTCTCTGATTTCTGTTATTGTTGATCGTATAGGTTTCGTATCACTAACATAACAGTATGCAGCTTATTTGTGTCTGGTGTTGTTAAACTTCTGCTTTCTCTCAAAATACGACAAAAGTTCACAACTGACAAAAATGGTGAATGATGTCACGAGTTGGCGAAGGACTTCACTTGGAGAGCAGTAGAAAATAATGGTGAAACTTTATTTACACAAAATAAAGTAGTGAAGGTGTAATGATGAGCCCACCCTTCATCTAAGGTTGGCAGTTGGATCAGTAACAAATTCAGTTCAATTACTTATACAAATGTCTTGCTCTCTCGTTCACTCATGCTGCTTCAGTAGCTCTAGCTGTCTCTATTTTGCTGTAGTTGTCACGAATTGGATAACTACTGTTGTCAGTGTTTTTTCTGCCCTCTAAAATTCTTCATATGACAACACTGACTTTATAATATGTTCTGATATGTCTTTTTACTGTTCAACTTGGCATAACTTAGATGATACTGGCCTACCGCTAGGGTTGACGATTTACCAAGGTCTATTGTTTCCTACTTCTCAGCACTAGCTGCTGTCTATCGTTCTTGTTATGTTCTAAACAGTTTATTATATGTTGGTAAAACTCAACGTACCTGGTTAGATCGTCTGTCTCGAACACTCACTAAAAAATATAAATTTCTCGTGCAAAGCCTCTTTGCCCAGCTAGCCAAACAAATACTCCAAACTTGAGTCAGCATTTTTTTCCTCAAGGGGCGTAAAAACCTGCTGTTTATGCCTATTTCCGTGCATTTTGGATTATCACCCTTTGCTTACAAATTAATAAGTCGTAGATTTTCGCCCTTTGATTTAAATTTTAAAAGTCCGTTAATTTCCCTCATGCAAAATTTGAAACCGGATTTCTGACACTCGAACTCTCTGCTACAGCACTAAAGAATCTATGTCTGCAATCGCTAAACTCATTTCTATATCCCGCTATGTTTTCTTTAGCTCTGTTGCATTCTACATCAATTACACATCTGCATGCATATATATATATATACACACACACACACACACACACACACTGTGTGTGTGTTGATTCTTTGTTTCTATACTGCTGTGAATGAAAAATCAAATGCTATGAAACTGTTCCGCTCTGATTATCTTATCTTGTGGAGATTCCCACATTTTTACACGTGTTTGTGTGTGTGCACAATAAGATAAGACTAACTGCTGTCAAAAGACGGCACACGCGCGGTCTGTTATTCTAGCAAACGGAACGAGCACTTTAGGAAGCCGCACTTTCCTGAACGAGCACTTATTTAGGAAACCGCGCTTTTCCGCTCTGAAACATGAAGATTTATGCACGCCGGTTAAGGACCGACGTGTCTGTAAACGCAACCATTACTTGCTGACATTCGTGCAAAATAAACAGATGCAGCGATAAAGCGAATATTAATTTGTAAAGTGATAGAAGTCATACGGATCACAGTATAATAGGGCTCTTGTATTTCCCGGGGGTGTGAGGGAGGGAGGGGGGTGGGCGGTCTCTGCAGAGGCAAAGAAAGAATAGAACTTCCGCTCTCTTAGACATGTCATACAAGGTGACTAACATGAGGTTGTACATGTGGCCGGCAACCTCATCATGTCATAGAAGGTGACTAACATGAGGTTGTACATGTGGCCGGCAACCTCATCATGTCGTACAAATTGCTATAGAAACCACCCCTGCCGGAGCATGTGAATGCTTAGTGCAGAGTTGCTGCAAGGCGGCAAGTTACAGACGTGGCCGGCTCAATGTTTCATATGGAGTGTCAAGAATAGTTATCCTAATAATGATGATAATGATGCGGTATAATAGATAACAACGTTGTCCTTTAGCACATACCACTCCACCTATGTCCCAGTCTTGACGTATGGATGCGAGTCATGGGCAATGACTACAACCCACAAAAGCCAGATCCAAACCTCAGAAATGAGGTATCTGAGGAAGGTGGTTGAAGTAACAAGAAGAGACATGATCCGCAACCAGACGGTACGTCAAGGCTTTAAATCCCACCCCCTGCACACCCAAGTAGAACAGTCCCAACTAAGATGGTTTGGCAATGTCTGCAGAATGGGAGAAGATCGGCTACCACGACAAGCATGGGAAACAAAGAGCCAGGGATCCAGACCCCCAGGACGACCCAGAGTCCGCTGGGAGGACAACATTATACAATCTTTGAAGGACCGAGGACTAAAATGGAACCAGGCCAGGAGGAAGACAGCCGATAGGATAGTCTGGCGCTCTCTCTTCCAAACCTCTACACCTCACGGTAGAAAGGGAACGACTAAGTAAGTAAAGTCCCTTAGCAGATACTGCCGTATGGGAGTGAAGTGTTAGAGACTTCACCATACTAGGGCCAGCATCGAGAAGTGAGGGTGATCAGTTCCCTTCCTCGCTCCCTTTTTCTGTCCCTAACTGAAAGAGCAGAGTCAGGTACCCATTTACAGCTGGGTAGACTGGAGCGTGTCAGTACCGTGATTTGAACCCGGCACCTTTGCCGCTAGAGACCAACACTCTAACCACGCTCTCAATCGGACGCTCTACAGGATAACAGGGGGAAATAATCGATCATTGTTAGTGCGAAATAAAAATAAAATAATAAACCTGATTGAGCAAGAAGCAATTTCAGTGCTATACAGAATGAAATTAATAAATTAATTTAAAACAGCAACATAAATAAACATGTGCTTAGTTGGTAGGCAAAATAAGCAGCTTTCAAAAACAAACAAACAAAATCAGATAGGAAAACAATATAAAAATTCGAAGTGAGGATAGCTAATGTTCTAGATGCGTGTGTCTGCGCGCATACCTGTGTGGGAAGGAGTGAGAGATCATTACACAGAGATAAACCTAATTTTGCCTCTTACATTGCATCCATGAAGTGAAATGAAAAAAGAGTAAGGGAATGTTTCAATATTTTGGTTTTAGTGTTAAATCTTATGAAAGATTTACATTGCGTGATGTGGCCTGGTCGAACTGAGTCACATGTGAAGAACAGTCCAATTTCTTAACGAAAAAAAAAAAATACCTTAGCGCCCAGGGGGTACTCTCCGGTCGCCCTGCCCTACGAGCGGCTCTGTGTCTACATAAAAACAAACAGAAATAATGGAATGGGAAAGCGAGATAAGCAGAGTCATAAGCAGAGAACATTTCATTAGCTAAACAGCGAGCAGTACATGTGGATGAAGTAAGGCTTAATTCGATATAATGAAGTGTTAATGAATGAAGAGACAGTGAGACACTGATAGACAGGGGAAAGACACAGAGAGGGATACGAAAGGCAATGCCAGACATGAACAAAAATACAGTAGTTGAAAAAACATGGTTAGAGGCACTATAATACCAAAATACAGTAGTTGAAAAAACATGGTTAGAGGCACTATAATACCAAAATACAGTAGTTGAAAAAACATGGTTAGAGGCACTATAATACCAAAATACAGTAGTTGAAAAAAACATGGTTAGAGGCACTATAATACCAAAATACAGACAATAGAAAAGCACTGAGAATTAAAGATAGTCAGATAAAAGACACAAATACTAGAAAAACACAGCGATAGATAGACAAAAAGGCAGGCATTAGGAAAAAAATGGGAATGAGAAATGAACTAACAAAGCTACAGTCAATGGAAAACATTTAGAATAAGAGATAGACAGAGAACTACAGACAGTGGATCTGAGAATTCATCATCATCTCAACCCATAACCCGTCATGGGTCGTAGGGGTGCCATGGTGGAAGCATCAGCAGACAGGGTCCTCCACTGCTCTCTATTCTCAGCAATGCGTACAAGTGTGGAGAAACCGTGTCCTGCTGTCGTAGATTTTATTGAGATAGGTTGAAGATGTTTAAGGTCCCGTCTGAGCAGAGGTGATAATGGTAAACTATGTGAGAATAAGGGGTAAGAAATAGCTTTTTTTTCCACAAGGGGGTGAGAGTGTAAGAGAAAGGACAGTCTCTGGATTGAGTAATTGCTCTAACCCCAGCCTATCTCACGACAATATTTAACTAGACTCCCTTTCTCTCCTGGTACATATATATCAGTTACACTTCACTTACATATACACAATTCTGTGACATAATACGTACAGACGTGAACCAAGCTATGGATAACATATACTGGGCAGGGGTTTGACCAACACGATAACTTAGGTTTATTATGTTTATTATCTTAAAGAAATCACATACAACAATATTATCTATCAGAAGGTATAGTTTACAGACATAAAAAATGCAAGAAAATGTATTAACCCAATAGGCTCTCCTCTACTGTAAAGGAATCCCAAAGTAGATCCTGACAGAAGTAATTAACCCAAAAGATTACAGTTAATAATAATATATATAGGGATAGACGATAAAGTAAAAGAACCAAGTCTCTAGTCAATCTATCCTGAAACAAAGAAGACAAGAAAATGATATAACAGTATTTGCGAACCCGAAAAGACTGAAGTGAGTATAATGATTATACAAAATATGAAATATTCATTTCTCTTTCTTACAGTCTGTCAGTCTGTGGCCACAAGTATTCAGCAATCACACTTACCTACTACTCTTTAACACATCTGTGTATCTTTGACATATTTCAGGGTGGTGCTATCCAAGGGACCTCAGTTCCTCCAAGAATGATTAATTTTTCCTAATGGGGAACGTCCGCTTAAATAATGCTAATATTATGTGTCAAAAAGTTCACGTCAGGTAATGCAGGTAAATATATATTGCGATCAAAAATGTTCACCATGGGCAGCACACAGATAACCGATATTTAAGGAAAATGTCTGGTGGGTACACTGTTAGAAAACCAATAAGGATAAGCAAAGGATCTCCTATCTGTTTTTATCTCTCACTCTGGGGTTGGGTGCCGGTTATGGACCCAAGTATTCCTTTTTCTGGATAAATCCACTTGAGAAAAGAAAAAAACTACGATAGTCAATATTCTGGAAACAATGTTTATATATAGATATTTGGCCACCACAGGCGGATCAGATTTGCTGTGAACAATCTGGGTAATTTCTTGTCCAGTTCTGATTTTTATATTCTTTAAAATGTTTATATGTGGGGACTTTCTCTCTGTAAGAAAAACCACAAGAGAACCGCACAGGTCCAAATCTAGGACCCAATAATATTTTAAGAATGTTTCTGGAGCTATTCAGACCGCTAGATCGCAGGGTTGATCGCCTAGATGTAGAAAAAACAAACATTTTAACAATGATATCATTATTATATTCTACACTCGTTAGGTAAGACCTCTAGATCACTCCGGTATTAAATTATATTTAAAACCCACAAAACTCTAGTAATTCACAAAATTACGGATGATGAATAAAAGTATATTTATCTCTAATTATCAGTCGCCTAGCGTATATTAATTAATTTAAAGCGTCTCTTACTGGGGGAATAGCAAGAAATTAAATTTACTTATTACAGCTGGAACTATTTAATATGCTTATTTAATAAACACAGAAATCCCAGTGAAAACATTAACACGTTAAGACACTCAAAATTCTAATATATATATATGATTACCGCCACACTAGGAAAATGACACTCTCCGTGAATCTCAGAAATTCTTTATATATAAAACTCCAAGATTCGCGCTAGAAGATATCACCAATTCCTGGGGCCAGACTGATGATGAATTTTTCTAAAACTGCGTTAATATACTGAATCGGCCCATGTTCCCATGACTGGCAAACGCACCTGCGAAATCTTCGTCCATTCTATTATCAGGTGTTAAACAGAGGTTTCAAACCTCGGCTTGACATCGCAACCTGATCTCTGGTGGTCTGCCTCTCTGTGGGAATGTCAGTAAGAGATACCGAAATAGTTTTATTTTAATCGCTCTCGAGAGAAGACAACAAAAGGGCGGATGTCCAGATAACTTATGGCATACCAAACCAGCAATCGTGGGAATGACTCGAGTTGTTTAGTTGTAAGAGAGAAAAGGGGGACTGAAGGATTAAAGAATTAAAGAAAGAGAGGTCCGATTTTCATACGTCACAGTCGTCCCCTCTTAAAGACATGAAACCATTTCATGTTTCATTTATGACAATGGAGCTCTCTTGATCAGTAACTTGCAGGTGATTGTTGTTTTCGCTTTCCACCTCCTCTTCCATGCTCCAATTTCTACTCATAAAATCTGCTCCCACATTCTGTTTTCCCGGAATGTATTCCACTTTGAAAGAGTACACGCTTAGTAGCAAGGCCCAGCGCATGATCCTCGCGTTGAATTCCTTATTCGCCCCAAGAAAAGCTAAAGGAGCGTGGTCTGTTTGCACCGTGAATGTTACTCCGTAAAGATATTCATGGTATTTCCTTATGCCATGAACAAGTGCTAGACACTCTCTTTCGACGGTGGAATAGTTACGTTCTGCAGCATTCAGTTTACGGCTGCCATACGCAACTGGAAATAACAGATTCGGATCGGTGTCATCTGCTTGGAGCAGGGTTGACCCGATGCCCTGACCCGAAGCGTCGACCCGCAATATAAAAGGTTTCTTGAGGTCAGGTAGTCTCAAAATGGGGTATTCAGACAATTGACCTTTTAAAGTGACGTAAGCTTGTTCGCACTTCGAATCCCAAATAACCTTGTCCGGGCGCCCTTTTTTGTAAGGTCAGTAAGGGGTGCCGTTAGCCCGTTGAAATTCTTGATAAATTTCTGATAGTAAGCACACAGTGATAGAAAAGAACGGGTGTCTTTCTTCGTTCGGGGTCTTTTTGCTGCAACTATTTTCTCAATGTTCTTGGTAACTGGCCACATGCAGCCTTGAGAAATGGTATGTCCCAGGAAGTCTAGCTTTTGAAATCCGATGAGACATTTGCTAGGTCTGGCTGTGAGACCAGTTTCCTGTAGTCGCCTGAAGAGCATAGCAACCGTAGCAATATGTTCATCATAGTTTTCCGATGCAATTAATATGTCATCCATGAAATTATGGATATGGGGACTTTGCAAGGGTTCTAAAAGCTTCCTCATCATTCTGGTGAAGACTCCTGGTGCGTTGTGCAATCCGAACGGCATTACGTTGAAAGTGTAGTGTCCTTCACTGGTGCTAAAAGCTAACAAAGGCTTAACTTCCTCCTTGACTGGTATTTGGTAGTAACCTTTACTCAAGTCAATCTTTGAGAAAATTCTTGCCTTGCTAAGCTTAGTGAACAGCTCAGAAGCGCTCTGTAGAGGTTCGGGCTGGAATTCCGTTACTGTGTTAAGTAAACGGTAATCTATGCACAGCCGAACTTCCTTATTGGGCTTCTGTAACAGTACTACACTCGAACTATAAGGAGAGGTAGACTCACTGATAATTTCTGCTTGACGCAGCTTGTCTATCTCTCCGCGTAGTGCATCAGCTTTAGCGTACGGAATGGGGTAAACTCTGGTTCGAACAGGGGTCTCGTTGGTCAGTTTCATATCGAATTCTATGAGATTTGTTCGACCAGGTACATCCGTCAAGACTGCAGTGTACTGTTTCAGTAGCGCCCTGGTTTCTGTCTGTTGTGCTTCCGAGAGATTTTCGCCGAATTTGACATCTTTGAAAGATTCCGTTTGTTGCAATGGATACTCCATGCAACTATCGTCATCTTCCTCATCTTCCGTCGCTATGGCGACCGCCAGGAGATGTTCGGAGGACGGCACCGGTCTTTCCAAGTATTTCTTTAGCAGATTTACGTGGTAGACCTTCTCCTTTCCTTTAATAGAGATCTTGTAGTTAGTGCGGGAGATCTTTTTAAGGACGGTAAACGGCCCTTGCCATCCGATGCGAAGTTTGTTGTTTCCGGTTGGAAGTAGCAACAAAACTTTCTCCCCTGGTTGGAGTTCTCTCTCTTTCGCTGCTTTATTGTATCGTTGAGCGTGCTTTGCGCGTGCTTTCTTAAGGTTGGTTGTTGCTAGGTCCCATCCTAGTTGTAACCTTTCCTTGAGCTCTGATACATATTTGCTTGCTGAGACGACTGTCTCGTCAGCCTTATGGTCTGTCAGGGACCGAAGTAAGGCTTCTAGCGGCCCCTTAATAGGTCTGCCGAATAAAAGTGTAGCTGGTGGAAATCCTGTAGATGCCTGGGGAACCTCCCTGTAGGCGAATAAGGCTGCAGGAATGAAAAGGTCCCAATCTTCAGGTTTCTCTTGTCCCAGCTTACGTAACATCATGGTGAGGCTGCCATTGAAGCGCTCCACAAGCCCATTTCCGGCCGGATGGTAGGGGCTTGTGTGGATGTGTTTGGCCCTCAAGATCTTAAAGATCTCCTCCATTAACAGGCTACGGAATTGGGATCCATTGTCCGTCAAAACTTGTTGAGGGAATCCCAACCGTGTAAAGATTTGCACCAGGGCTTCTGCGACATGCTTGGAATCTGTGCATGTTAGCGGTACAGCTTCGGCCCACATTGTGCAAGTGTCGACTAAGGTCAGGATGAACCTGTTCCTTCTTTTGGTCCTTTCCAGGGGTCCAATGATGTCGACAGCAACCCGTTCAAATGGAGTCCCCACAATTGGCATTTGCCCCATGGGTACTGGGGGTGTCAAGTGCTTGGGTGCTACCCGTTGGCACTGGGCGCAGGATTTCACATACCTGATAATGTCAGAGTTCATTCCTGGCCACCAATAGTGGGTTTGTATTCGCTGAATAGTGGCGTTTTGTCCCATATGTCCGCTAAAGGGAAGAGAGTGCCCCATTTCTAAGATTTGGTCTCTGTACTGTCTCGGTACTAGGAGCTGGTTATGCCCTTGATCAGGTTTGCCCGTTCTGCGATACAGTACACCATCCTTAGAGAAGATGTCTCCGTTGTGTCTGGGGTCCTTAGCCATGGGCAGTTTCCTAAAGCAGGGCTCCAAGGTAGGGTCCTTTTGTTGCGCCTCTTTTAGTTCCTTAGGTAACACATTTGGCGCAGGCTCCCGTTCCTTCTGGGCTTGCCCTCTTGTGGTTACTGCTGCCACAATCGGCTCTTTCGGTCTCCCAATAAACACGTATCTACATCCAAGTATAACTGGGTAGATAGGATCATCCATAATGGCCGCTTTAATAACACCTCTGACAAAATCAGAGTGTATTTCTACCAGTGCGATAGGAAGCGTCCTGGGTGCATCACTCTTGAAAACTCCACTAAGTTTGACGGTGTCTTCTGTCTCTTGACCGGGTTTGACCAGGTGCCTTGCGACTATACAGTCAAAGGATAAACCCGTGTCAAAAAGACAAGATGTTGAAGTCCCGTTCAAAATAACAGTTCCTCGCGTTGAGGGCCTCTCCCCCTCAGGTTGAGAATCACTGACATTGATTCTTCCTTGCGAGGCTGTTTGCAAGCATCCGATGCGATTTGGCCCGGTGTGCTTGCCCTGATCAGATGTCCCGTGCGCAGGGGTTTTCCCTTTGTCACCCTGTCCTTTCTGGCCGCGCTGCCACGTAGGACGGTGGGGTTGATCAGGATTGTTGTGGGTGGGATATCTGGTTTTGAAGAATTTCGATTTTTCCTGTGGAGGATATTGGGGTACGGCTTCTCGTTGGTTATGGTGATGGGAGGAATGGGAAGACTGCTCTAGATTATTTTTTCGAGCAGGCTCATCTGTCGGTTTGCGTTTGGTGCTGGGAAGCTCGGCCATAGCATTTATGTACAGTTCAGACTTACTGAGAATGTCATCTAACTTGACTGCGCCTTGTTCAGCCAGGAATCTACGGGTTTCACTTGACAAAGTGGTTTTTATTTGTTCTATAAGAACGAACTCCTCAAGACCTTCGTAGGTGAGAGGGAGCTCGGAAAGCTCCATGCACTTTGTCAAATATCCCTTCAGCCGTGAAGAAAACTGCTGAAATGTTTCAGTGCTCTCCTTTCTGCTGTTTCTGAACATTTGCAGAAACTTGCGAGCGTTCATTTCGAAACGCTCCAGTAAAGCCTTCTTTAGCATGTCGTAGTTGTCTTGACTGCTTCCCAGTTTCATGTAGACTTCATAAGCACTACCTTTCAAAGCCTGTGAAAGCTTTAGGCACCACCGGGAACTCTCTAACCCATACAGATTTGCCATTCTCTCAAATTTTTCTAGAAACGAGTCAATTTTCTCATTGGGGCTTGGGAAGGGTTCCAGGGCGAAAGACATAGCTGTGAGTTGGGGAGAATGAGTGCTGGAGTGATCAGTTAACGATGAATGGGGAGATGACGGCTCTCCATTGCTGGAAGTAGAGGCAGCCCCGCGACTTTGGACTTCTAGAGCCTTAAGCGCCAACTCGTGCTGTCTCTCCTTCTCTCGTTCCTCGTATTGTCTCTCCTTCTCTCTTTCATTTGCCCTGCGAGCTTCCATCTCTGCCTCAATTTTCTTCTGCTCTAATAGAGATTGACGCTCTTCCGCTTCTTTCCTATCCGCTTTATCTTCCTTCTCTCTAGCTTCTGCTACTTTCTGCTCCGCGTCATATCGGTCAAGTTCTGTGTTGACGAACGCGGTCACTTCCTCTCCTTGCAATCCTGTCTCCCTTGCTTCCTCTCTCAGCATAGTCCTAAGTTTTACACGCTCAGCCATGTTAGAGAACTGAATGCCACTCACCCGAGGAAAAAAGAAGGAAAGAAGGAGAAAAACTATATCCTTAGCCGCTTACGAGAAAAACCAACAAAGATGTTATTCTTTACCCTGAGATACCTCCTCCTGTTATCAGTTTACTAATCTATCGCTGTTATCTCTGGCACTTAGGCTCCTAATACAGACGACTTAATCCAAAAGTGGTAGATCAGATAACCTGGAAAAACTACTATTACTAACGGTGGAGAAAAATATTTTTATTTTAAAAACAATTTAAGGAGAAAAAAAAAAATTTCCTTAAAAAAATTAAACTCCACCCCAAAACTCGCCCACTGAAGTCAGTTAAGAGAAGGGACGTTATTAACTTGACTAAAAAGTCAGAAAAAGCCGTCCTTTGCTTAGCTCAACTCTGCTGCTTAAAAAAAAAAACCCCTAATGATTGATAAACAATCACGCGAAATAGCGGTCTGTTACAAAATTACCAAATATCATATATTCAACAAAGATTATTATCAAAACAAGTTTCCCGTAACTATTGCTGTGGAAAGAAACAAATCCTATATGTGTGTATGGTCAAACACCCAGTAACTAAGAGCGTTGTCTAGGGGGTAATTATTTATTCCTTAAATCACAAGACAAACTCACAACACACTCTATCTAGATGAAAAATCTGATTCAGTATCAGACTTTAGACATTTATCTAGACTCAAACTTGGATCTTAATCCCGCGACGAGCCAACCATTTATGTCGTAGATTTTATTGAGATAGGTTGAAGATGTTTAAGGTCCCGTCTGAGCAGAGGTGATAATGGTAAACTATGTGAGAATAAGGGGTAAGAAATAGCTTTTTTTTTCCACAAGGGGGTGAGAGTGTAAGAGAAAGGACAGTCTCTGGATTGAGTAATTGCTCTAACCCAGCCTATCTCACGACAATATTTAACTAGACTCCCTTTCTCTCCTGGTACATATATATCAGTTACACTTCACTTACATATACACAATTCTGTGACATAATACGTACAGACGTGAACCAAGCTATGGATAACATATACTGGGCAGGGGTTTGACCAACACGATAACTTAGGTTTATTATGTTTATTATCTTAAAGAAATCACATACAACAATATTATCTATCAGAAGGTATAGTTTACAGACATAAAAAATGCAAGAAAATGTATTAACCCAATAGGCTCTCCTCTACTGTAAAGGAATCCCAAAGTAGATCCTGACAGAAGTAATTAACCCAAAAGATTACAGTTAATAATAATATATATAGGGATAGACGATAAAGTAAAAGAACCAAGTCTCTAGTCAATCTATCCTGAAACAAAGAAGACAAGAAAATGATATAACTATTTGCGAACCCGAAAAGACTGAAGTGAGTATAATGATTATACAAAATATGAAATATTCATTTCTCTTTCTTACAGTCTGTCAGTCTGTGGCCACAAGTATTCAGCAATCACACTTACCTACTACTCTTTAACACATCTGTGTATCTTTGACATATTTCAGGGTGGTGCTATCCAAGGGACCCCAGTTCCTCCAAGAATGATTAATTTTTCCTAATGGGGAACGTCCGCTTAAATAATGCTAATATTATGTGTCAAAAAGTTCACGTCAGGTAATGCAGGTAAATATATATTGCGATCAAAAATGTTCACCATGGGCAGCACACAGATAACCGATATTTAAGGAAAATGTCTGGTGGGTACACTGTTAGAAAACCAATAAGGATAAGCAAAGGATCTCCTATCTGTTTTTATCTCTCACTCTGGGGTTGGGTGCCGGTTATGGACCCAAGTATTCCTTTTTCTGGATACATCCACTTGAGAAAAGAAAAAAACTACGATAGTCAATATTCTGGAACCAATGTTTATATATAGATATTTGGCCACCACAGGCGGATCAGATTTGCTGTGAACAATCTGGGTAATTTCTTGTCCAGTTCTGATTTTTATATTCTTTAAAATGTTTATATGTGGGGACTTTCTCTCTGTAAGAAAAACCACAAGAGAACCGCACAGGTCCAAATCTAGGACCCAATAATATTTTAAGAATGTTTCTGGAGCTATTCAGACCGCTAGATCGCAGGGTTGATCGCCTAGATGTAGAAAAAACAAACATTTTAACAATGATATCATTATTATATTCTACACTCGTTAGGTAAGACCTCTAGATCACTCCGGTATTAAATTATATTTAAAACCCACAAAACTCTAGTAATTCACAAAATTACGGATGATGAATAAAAGTATATTTATCTCTAATTATCAGTCGCCTAGCGTATATTAATTAATTTAAAGCGTCTCTTACTGGGGGAATAGCAAGAAATTAAATTTACTTATTACAGCTGGAACTATTTAATATGCTTATTTAATAAACACAGAAATCCCAGTGAAAACATTAACACGTTAAGACACTCAAAATTCTAATATATATATATATATATGATTACCGCCACACAAGGAAAAATTGACACTCTCCACGAAATCTAAAAGGAATTATCTTTATATAAAACTCCAAGATTCGCGCTAGAAGATATCACCAATTCCTGGGGCCAGACTGATGATGAATTTTTCTAAAAACTGCGTTAATATACTGAATCGGCCCATGTTCCCATGACTGGCAAACGCACCTGCGAAATCTTCGTCCATTCTATTATCAGGTGTTAAACAGAGGTTTCAAACCTCGGCTTGACATCGCAACCTGATCTCTGGTGGTCTGCCTCTCTGTGGGAATGTCAGTAAGAGATACCGAAATAGTTTTATTTTAATCGCCCTCGAGAGAAGACAACAAAAGGGCGGATGTCCAGATAACTTATGGCATACCAAACCAGCAATCGTGGGAATGACTCGAGTTGTTTAGATGTAAATTAAAGAAAAGGGGGACTGAGGGATTAAAGAAAGAGAGGCCCGATTTTCATACGTCACACCTGCCCATTCTTTGATGTTATCAGCCCAGGATTTTCTTTGCCTTCCTCTTCTCCGTTTACCTTCGACTGTTCCCTGGAGGATCGTTTTCGAAAGGGAGTCATGACGAGTCACATGCCCAAACCAGGCAAGCTTTCGACGTTTCACTATTGACAAAAGTGGTTCTTGGTGGCCTGCA
This sequence comes from Oreohelix idahoensis, assembly GCA_024509875.1. Taxonomy (NCBI): domain Eukaryota; kingdom Metazoa; phylum Mollusca; class Gastropoda; order Stylommatophora; family Oreohelicidae; genus Oreohelix; species Oreohelix idahoensis. The sequence goes on along the minus strand of JAMPIV010011732.1, from coordinate 284,155 downwards.
TAGGTGTTTATCTTCTCTCTAACATAGACATTTGTTTTGTGCTCTTTATAGCAAATGCGCAAAATTCTTCCGCAACATCCATGCTCGAAAGCCCGAATCCCTCGCTCCGTATCCGCAGTGAGCGTCCAGCCCTCACACCCACACAAGAGAACAGACAACACAAGTGATCTGCACAATCTGATCCTCACAGGAAAACTGATGTTACTTTTCCAGATCACATTCAACCTTGTCATGGCAGCTGAGGCCATCTCAAGTCTTGTCTTGATTTCTTTATTTGATCTTCCATCACTACATATAGTGGACCCGAGATATTTAAAGGTGTTAACTTCTTCTAACGTTTGCCCATTTAACGTAATGTTGGTCGGAACATGTTTCTTATGGCTATTCACCAATATCTTGCTTTTTTCTATATTAATTTCCATCCCATATGTTCTTGTTACTTTCTCCAGTCTAGAGGTAAGATCTTGAAGTTCTGATTCTGTTCCAGCTATCAGATCAATATCATCTGAGAATTACTAATAGACAAAACTGTAGACGATGGACAAGCACTGAAAACGAGCGGTAGCGACACACACAAACAAAATAATTAAAAAAATAAAAGCAACAAAACCAAAGAGACAGTGATGAACTAGAGGCAAGATATAAAATCATAATATAGTTGCCACAAATATGGTAAAGGATATAAAACGACAGGGAGAATCAGATAGCTCTGACCAAATTCTCAAATAAAACAGACAGGAAATTGTGCGCACAGATATAGTATATGTCTTACGTCAGAGCAACTGACACGACATTATTCTATCTCTTATCTGAAGATTTCGGAATTAATTTCAATCTTTGTCTTCTCGGAGGCCATCGAGCATTGAATAAATGATGTGGTGGCATCACTGTACAAGAATCATGCTTTGTTTAATTTATCAAGTCAGATGACTGCAAATAAAACAGTTCTTTTTTTCTGTCAGTTTGCACATGGTCTCAATACTGTGTCTTCCGTAAAGTCAAAGTTACTGTCATGTGACCTTCTGTAAATTTCATGCCTTCATACAAACTTACAACCGTCATTGTATTTGTCCTGATATCATGACTATTATCTTTGTTGCTACATTGACTATGTGCACTTTCATGATTCACTTTAACAGAGAAGTAATCGTGCCTTTTGGATGGTCTGTGGTTCAGTTTCCCGGTGAGCCTATCACTTAAACTACTTTTCTGTTGTCTTGTGTCCTATTTTTTCTGTCTTCATAGTGGCTGTTATATATATATATATACACACACACACACACACATATATATATATATATATATATATATATATATATATATATATATATATATATATATATATATATATATATATATATATATATATATATATATATATATAAGCACATGTTTTCCCATTAAAATACCCAGAAGAATTTTAGTGATTTCTAATCATCTTCCCTGAGTTACGCTGTGTATAATCAAAGAATCTAATTATTCAGAAAGGCTAACATTGGTAGGTGTACAGCGAGACACTACGCCTGTTAATCTTCAGCCCACAAATGTATTTAGCAGAGGCATTTCTTCTTTTTATTTTGTCTTAAGTTCGTGGTACGAAGGTACACTTACAAGAGACCAGTCTGAAGTAAGAGTCTTCGCCACAATCTTGTGGTTCAAGATCTGGGGCCCACAACAACTACCTACAGTTTACACGTTGTGAAGACATACACATTGACATTAGGAGTGGATTTCATCTAGACGACTCTAGCGAATATCCTTCATCACGAAAGACTCGACAATCAACCATTGCAGTACTCCGCAAATTTTGTTAACAGGCGAAAGCAACGGACAATAACCAACAATCCCCAATTATGTCTCGATGAAGACAATTTCTTAAACCACCTAAAACTACCTTCACCCATATTTATTTTTACTTGTTAAAGACTAATTGATTATTAAATTTGTTAAATGTTATTTTACAAATTCATAGTTGATTCAGTTATTATAGATATGAGAGCGCATGTATGATCTAGAATCTTAAGATATACTCGTATATACATATAGTTACAGCCATAGAGCCAAAACAACTTATAATAGAAATTTCGCTTCATTAAACCAGCTGGGGGCTCGAACAAGCCACACCATTGCTTAAACCTTCACAAAAGGTGCCGGATCAGATATAAGTTAATAGTGCTCTGCCCTATTTAGCATTGTCCTTGACTTCTGAATTATCTTGTGAAAACTCCCTTGAGATAGAAGCATCATTATCCTTTTATCTACAACTCTGCCAAGAGTAATCTGCTGCGAAGTGTGATAGTGTCAGTTGTAGTATGTGCAAAGGAACAACTCAAGAGTTAATTGCCAATGGTGTGTGTATGTTGTAGTTGAAGACTTATGAAATCGTTGTGCTAAAGGTTTAGACCTATGTTGTGCACTCTGACCTATCCTATTTTATACGTGCAGATCAGCGCTTACCAGCACCCAGGCACAGAAGGTAGACACCTTTGAAGACCAATTTTAGATATTCCTGAGTTTTGGCCACTGGTGGACCACTACTGCAAAGCAGGCGAGGCAAATCCCGTGACAAGGAGCATGGAGTCAATATTGCAGTATTGTCTCCAGGAAGCGTTCACCCTAGCATATGCATGCTACGTACATCAGCGGTTTCTATGGCAATTAGTTTTACATGATGGTTGCTAACTCATCAAAACCTCAAATAGAAATCTCTGAGCATATTAAGCATAGCAACGATTGTCATCGGTAGGGAGTTTGTCTATACGCCACTGCATCATAAGTTCATCAAAACTGTTCAGATCAAAAAGGGCTGCAGTGACAGAAGTCATGCTGTCATTATAAAAATATTTTCGGTTGACAAAACCCTAAATGATTTAACTGTATGCTGTTATAATGACACAATTCAAGCGTTACATAATAGTTAAAATTAAATGAGTAGCAATATCTAGGCCACAGCAACAAACATTTATAAGCCAATGTTAATATTCATATTTTAACAAAGCTGGTAGTAATTACAACCTGTCAAAATAGTACTCAACAATTTGAAGGCCCACTTAACCCGCGGAATTTATTTATTTCTGACATCGAAGCTGGCAGCAGGAACGTCAGCCATGATACTGATGAAAAATCAATTATTCATTACATTAACAAAACAAATATGTCTCAGAAAATCTTTCTCTGGCTAGAACAGTTCAGTGGAGTAAAAAACGTTACTGTTAGTTTTGGCAAAAGCTTAGCACGAACTAACACTAATTACTAATAACTTTGGCAAGAATTTAGCAGAACTAACACTGTTACTAATAACTTTTACAAGAAATTACCACGAACTAATACAGTTACTAATAGCTTTGGCAATAGTTTAGCACTAACTACCAATGTTACTAATAACTTTAGTAAGAATTTAGCAAGATTTTACTAATGCTTTTGGCAAGAATTAGGTACGAACTAACAGTATTTATAATAATCTTGTCAAGAACTTAGCACAAACTAAAACTGCTATTATTAATTTTGGCAAGAACTTAGCACGAACTAACACTAACTACTAATAACTTTGGCACGAATTTAGCACAAACTAACATTTACTAATAACTTTGGAAGAATTTAGCATTCACTAACACTGTTACAAATAACTTAGGCAAGAATTTAACACTAACTAATACTGTTACTATTACTTTTAGCAAGAACGTAGAAAAAATTAATACTGTTACTAACAACTTTGGCCAGAATTTAGGAAGAACTAACACCGTTACTAACTTTGGCAAGAATTTAGCACACACTAACAATGTTACTATAACTTTTGGCAAGAACTTAACACAAACTTACATTGTTACTATTAATAATTTTGGTAAGAATTTAGCACGAACTAACATTAATTACTAATAACTTTGGCAAGAATTTAGCACGAACTAACTACTGTTACTAATAACTTCGGCGAGAAGTTAGCACGAACTAAAAGTGTTACAATTAACTTTGGCAAGAATTTAGCCCGAACTAACACTCTTACTAATAACTTTGGCAAGCACTTAACACGAAGTAACAATGTTAATAATAACTTTGGAAAGAACTTAGAGCAAACTAAGAGTATGGTTAGCGTCTGGAGAGCCGGGTAATTCCGGAAAGAGACAAGATGGCTTCGACAAGAACGAAGATTATCAACAGCGGTATCCTTTCGTTTTTTTTTTCTTTGAAGTGTTTGCCTTCTCGAAGCGAGGCACAACTTTTTAAAAACCATTTATTGTTATTATTATTGTTGAACATAATCGACATCATTGCACTCCGGGCAAACCCATAGGTGCTCAGTCTCCCTCAGTATATGTCGAAGAGTGTGAATGCTAACTGTTCATGTAACTTGCTGGTTACATCTCTGCTAGCCTGACGTTTGATACCAAATTCCAACAGTCTTAACATTGATAATTCATCTATTGCAGTGTCATTCTCTAATAGGCGATCATTAAGTGTTCTCAGTATCCATCCCTTATCCATATCCAGTGTCCCCACTGTGTGTGCTCGTGATGCTAGTCTGTCAGCTCTCTCATTGCCGCGTACTCCTGCATGACCAGGACAGTAGATCCACACCAGGTGCTGCAGATTCGAAGCTTCTATGGAGGTTTTCCATTCATGCCGTAGCCAACCATTTTGAACCTTTCGAAGCATGAATTGGGAGTCTGGCACAATGGCTGCCTTTATTACTGAAGTTTCAATTAGCCACCCTAAGGCTGCAGTATCTGCTTCTACCTCCATTCTCATGCTGGACGTTGTTATCTTGTTCTCCCCGCTATGTTCGGCGACGATTCTGCCCTTTACCCTAGCCGAGAAGCCCCAACCGGATTTTTCACCACGGATCACAAACCCATCAGTATACACAATGGCACCATTATCCCCGGTATGATCAAGTGTCATTTGATTAATTTCCAGTTCCGCTTTCCCATTGGCCCAAGTTCTACACTCTCTGCCTTGGCTGATGATGACTTGCTGGTAGTTAATCCAGTTCTCATCTGACTTACTCCACTCTTCCCCTTTGAACATGTTTTAAACTGTGATCACCTGATTGATCGTTGTTTCTGCATGTGCCATCCATGACATCCCCATTTTTATTCTTGCCTCCTTGATTTCAGCTATGTTTCCATGCAGGGGTTGCCGTTTATCTATGGTAAAAACCATTTACAAAAGTCCATCGGTTATACCAAAGCACAATTGCCAGTCGAAGAATACAACGGTGTCTGAACTCCGGTGCAGCATTGTGAAACACTGAACTCTGAAAAGGATCACTAATGTCTGTCAACTAGCATTGCGATGCCCTGATAAGTGCTAATTCTGATAGGACTACTAATGTCTGTCAACTAGCATTGCGATGCCCTGATAAGTGCTAGTTCTGATAGGACTACTAATGTCTGTCAACTAGTATTGCGATGCCCTGATAAGTGCTAGCTATGATAGGACCACTAATGTCTGTCACCTATCATATGATGCTCTGATACGTGCTAGCTCTGAAAAGGATTGCTAGCGTCTCATGAACCAGCTTCTACCTTTCTCTTTAAAAAAAACCACTGTTTATATACTAATAATAATAGTTGCCCATCGCAAGCGAAGATGGCGACTGCTTCAGACTTTTTTTAAAAATGTAAAACTTTTGCCTCGTTTAGGCGAGGCGCGTCCCGTTCAACCTAGTCGGTTATATTAGGGCGCATGTCCAAACATAAAAGATCCTTAGGTCTGAGATGTGTTATATACTATATCTGTAGTGAAGTATTGAACTTCCTCTTCTGAATGGTCATAACAGAACTTACGTATGTGTATTTGGACGTAATTTCGCTCTAAGTATAATATCTTTGTAATACAGGTTAATTTGTAATAATGTACTTACGTCACGTATAAATATTTTCTTGTTACATGGGTCTTGGCGTCCTTGCCTACAAATGAATGGTCCCTTGTCACTTTTATCCCTTGGTAATACGGCGTAAGGATTGCATCTGACAATTATCTACATTTGATTAGCTGACTCAGTGATACCACCGTTTTTTGATTGAAAGGAGACACATTTGGGTAGTCTGACCGAGAAGATGTTCTTACCATTTGCACAATACTGTTTTCCTCATGCAGCGTTTTCACATCATCTGGAAAACGTCACAAGTATCGATTATGGTTTTTATTCGCACCTTCGATAACATCTGGCATGCGTGTGTTGTTACTACATAAGACATTTCTTCTTCTTTTTTTCTCCTTGTTAAGTCCTTTTTTCGCACAAGAGTTAATGGAGCGAGACTTAACAGTTCTAAATGCCAAAGTCTAACTTGGTTATATGCGCTATTTGTACGCATCTGTGTAAGTAATTTAAGTTTGATTAATTACTTACCATTTTTTGCACTAAAGAGCGCAACTTGGTGCGATCGGTTTTTGGGTTTGTTGCCAAACAGCGTTGACGCAGAGAGAGGTAAAAAACCGGTTGAAGAATTAAGATGTCTTCCAACAGAATTCGTTGAAAGTCTTTGCCCAATATCGTGGGAAGACTTTATAATTTTTATTGGAGATTCTACCCTCTAGTGAGGAGGATTAACCTTAGCCTAGTCTGGCTCGTTTCGTTGTTTTCCAGTATCTTGATATGATACCAGTATAAGTACTTAGTACGATCTTGTCAGGACTTCGGCACGCCCCTGCATGACCTGCCGCTAGTGTGTAACAAATCTTCTACGGGGATAGTTTTGAATCACTACACTGTGAAATCTCCAGTGCAGATATCCGGCATTACTAATTACGTGTGGAATGAAATATGAGATGTACAAGAAAATTAAGTAATACTCCCGCCGTCCATCGGACTTCGGCAGTCATTGAGGTCAATCAAGTTGACCAGTTATGATTATAAATGATACACGTTTTTTTCAACATAATTAAGATGACCGTAAGTCATTTGTCAGCAAATAAATGTACCGTCCTTGATGTAAGCCATGATTCCTGATTACATTATGTTCCAGTTGGTCAAAGTTCTGACCACATCATTAGCACGATGTTCGTTGTTTCACATTTGGTCTATTTTCACGACCCACAAGTTGTCGGCCACCTGTAAGCCCGACCAAAGCTGATCATATTTAAATCAGCAATCGTATTAACATTGTCGAACCGTGTCACCCCTACTCACGCAAAAATAAGACAGTAACACTCCTCCACTTTTCTTTCACTCGATGTGAGGTTTGTATATATATATGTGGCGTTTCAAATAGTTGGCGCTGAAAATATTTGTGTCCCACTCATCCTAGAGATGAAAAAACTTTACCTGCAGACCCTTTCTTTTGTAAATTTTAATCTGTCTAGTTTTGACCGGCGTTTTCACAATCGATTGTTACTTTTCGCATGTCATCTCAATTTCAGTGAGGAAGGTAAAGAAACCGCATTTCATGACATTTCGAATAATGTAATTGATAGTTGTGGCATGGGAAGTATGTCTGTTAACGGAACCGAATTGTCATTTATAAACGGATCAACTAAAAAAAAAATTTACTGCTACCAAACTTTGAAGAATTAGAAAATCGATTGTTTGTTTTAAATGAAGGCAAATAGTCCTGACCAAGTAACAAAAACCACATCTCGCAACAGTAAAGTTGTTAAAGCTTTTCAAGTCCATGTTATTAAAAAGTGACGTAATACTCATCTTCTATTAGCACTAGACCACACAATTTTTTTTTACAATTGGACATGCATATAACAGACGGATCCTGTGTCAAGGTTGAAAGTGGCGCGCCTCGTCATAACGAGGTAAAATAGATTTGTTTTTGTTTGTTTAAATCATCTTAAATTTAAATCAATCGAATGTATCTGTCAGTGTTACAGTACCAGCAAATACCAATCACCTTCAAGTGCTTAAAGTAAAAAAAAACCAAAAACAAAACAATAAAATAAATAGACAAACAAAATAGAAACACACAAGCACACAAAAAAGGTATCGCAAAACCCATTTTTCGTTTATTTCAACAAATAAAACTGCCAGTGTGATATAGAGCTAATGAAAACGCAATAATCAAAACGTAAATTAACGACAGTCATTGAAGATATTCTTGCAAATCAAAGATAACAAAACAGCAAACTTTTGTTGATTTTAAAAATTAATTTACTAAAATTTCCTGAATGAGCAAGCAAATCATAAAAAGTTCATACAAAATCGTTTCAATGAAACCGCTAATATTATCAACTTAACAGCATTGCTAAACGAATCACAGGAGCAGAAAGAACGTATTTACATCACATGCAGAAAACAACTCGCTGAGTATCCTCCGCATTGTGCGACCAACTGCTTGCAGATGTGGCCAATGCAGAAAGTCAAGGATTAGCTTTACAATCACCATTAGCTCATAATCAGTCTTGTAGTTGCCCATCAAAGACGGAGGTGGCAATTGTTTAAAAAAACCCATTAATATTCATTTATGATTAAAATCATTAATCACGTAACGGGTTGGCTACTCGAAAAGCAGCAGCTGTGAGACTTTCAGGCCATAAATCGAGGATTCCTCAGTGTCACGGCGAATTTCTAGGCCGTATTTCTAGATTCTTAGACGGTCGAAATCCGTCCTGATAGTCATGTGATCAGCGGAGTCAGGTGATCAGCGGAAGTAACAGAATGCGCAATGATAGCGCGAATATAGTCAGGGGCGATTTGACTGCCATCCATGGCGGACGCAGTTATTGGTATGCCAGCTTCGGCTGTCGGTGATATCTAGAAAAGTGACGCGGTGCCCACCATTTGCGCCCTATTTCTAGTATTAGCTATTTCTGCTATTAAGGACTCCAGGGAAGTGGTTATTTACTTAGCAAATTAATATTAGACAAACATAAAGGTATGTTTTCAGGCACTCGTAAGAAATAAAGAAGTAGAACACTTGGACAACAGAAAAACAACAGACGTGAGTGGCTTACCCAGGGTTCGAACCCCGTACCTTCCGTACGACAACTCCGCCTAGCTATCAAGCGAATCACACTGACCCCACGGCCAGCTAGGCATCCCCAAAAAAAAGATGCTTTACTGGCTATTTATCAGTAAGAAACACAAGATAACACCGGAAGTATACAGTGGGCAACTCAGCCCCTTAATGACGCAATCACTTCTGTTGTTCTCCTATTAACAGTATTTTTCAGTCCAAACAAGACAAAGACCTTGATACTGGGTCCAGTAAATAGTAGAAGACTAAAGGACAATAGTATAGAACAGTGGGTAGGTTTCTGGTATTGTATGAACATAAATAACACATAAGGAAGGGAAACCCGAGGCCTGTAAACAGTAAATTAATATTAGACAAACATAAAGGTTATTTACTTAGCACTGAGTTTGGTACATGCTAAGTTACTGTCGTCATTTTCATAGTCAGTGTTACTATGTAGGTTTTTCCCGCGCGATGGCGCTGTGTCCATTTTAGGATTGTGGTAGCCAGATTACCTGTTCTGTAGAATGATATTAGTACATGCATTCCCTGTGCAAAGATCACACACGGAGGATCTCAGCAAATTGCTCGAGCTCCGTAGCACTGGCGAAAATCCCATTATTTGTGTGTAGGAGTCACACATTCTATAAATATGTTTGTGGTGGGTAGGTTTCCTAAAGATGATTGTATACCGCTCCATCTATGTTCCAGTCTTGGCCTATGGATGCGAGTCATTGGGCAATAACTACGACTTACAAAAGCCAGCTCCAAACCTCAGAATTTAAGTATCTGAGAAAGGTGTTTGAAGTAACAAGAAGAGACATGGTCCGCAACCAGACGATACGGTAAAGCCTCAAAACCCAGACCCTGTTGACCCAAGTACAACAGTCCCAACTGCGATGGTTTGGCCATGTCTGCAGAATGGAAAAGATCGGTGACTACGACCAGTATGGGATCCAGACATCCAGAACGACGCAGAGTCCGCTGAAAGGACAACATTAGACAATCCTTGAAGGACCAAGGACTATATTAGAACCAGGCCAGGAGGAAGACAACCGATAAGATAGTATGGCGCTCTCTCTGGCAAAAATCTACACCAGTGTTTCTCAAACGGTGTACCGCGGCACACTAGTGTGTCGCCGCGCCTATCAAAGTGTGCCGCAAAAAATGTGTAAATTTACTACTTGAAGTACATTTTTAGTGATCATTTAATATAAAACTTATCTTACAGCTTGAATTCATTCAATAATAATTGGAGCTATTGGTTCCTTTACACAAAAATAGATATACTTCAAAATTTAATGATATTACAAAAACACAAGAGGCAATGGACGAAACATAGTACTTCAACTTGGACCTAATTAAATTTCGAATATTTTATTTTTGGGGTAAAATATATGTTCTAATCATTTTAAACAATTAAAAGAAAATCTGAGAGTTTTTTGTTATTCTAAAGTACCCACAAATTAGTGTATTTAATCTAGTATATAATACTGTAATTTTCATTCAGGCAGATAGGTGTGCCGCAATTTTTTACAAAATTGAAAAGTGTGCCGCGAAGACAAAAAGGTTGAGAAACACTGCTCTACACCCTAGGGCAGAAGAAGAACGACTAAGCAAGTAAGTAATTGATCAAATAAAGGGAGGAACATGTTTTAAAAACCCACTTTTTTATATTGCTAAATACATTGAAAAGCAGAAGTTTCATTGTCCATAAACTCCACACATTTTAACCGTGTACGTTTGTCCCTGCCTTAAAGAAAACCTTTCTTAATCTCTTAGAAACATTCTAAAACTGGAAGCACCCTACCTTCTAACAGAGTTACCTAAACCGATGCAATGTGTTACTGTCATTTATAAGCGATCTGATGAAATTCCTTATTGCTACCTCGCACCTGTTGTTGAGTCGGATGTGCTTATCTCTAGACTACACACGGTGCTTCATACTTACTTTGTCTCGTATAATCCCTTTATTAGATAATATCCTAACCCCCATGTGGTTCCCCGGGGTGTCTAAGAGACATAAAGAATATGATGTCAAACATTTGAAACACGACGCATATACAAATCTTATGTATAATCTTTGAATATTAGTATTGTTTCAAATGTCTGACGCTCAAAATACCTTGTATCTATATTCCACTCATGGTAGAAAGATAACACCTAACATAAAGCTCCCAGTCTTGGTACTTTCTAATCTATTAACGTTTGACCGCATTTGACCCAGCCAATTTTATATATTTTGAAAATACAATACACCTCTACACCTCACGGTAGAAGGGGAACGACTAAGTAAGTAAGAAAATACAATACTGTATTGTCACTCTCACCTCCCCAACATCTCTTCACCAATAATTTACCAGTAATTATCTTCATAGCTTAACTTGCATACACACGCTTCTATCTCATGTCTTACTCACCAATCGCTTTTACCTAACTTTTTTCTGACTTCTTGTTTAACCCAGGAGTTTACATCGTTGTAAGACTACTTCACTAACTTCCATTTGCTTTAAGAAGGACTCATAGACAGCCAGGAACACGGAATATTAGGACCTAAATATAGGACAGCGCCATAGGACTGGGCGTGAATTCTAAGATTAGAAGAAAGTAATCACAGTGACAACAATTTGCGCCTAAATTCTAGGCCCCAACTTCAAGTGATCTAAGTTAGATCCTTTACTCACATGAAATAGACGACATCTTAAATCAGTTGCCCGAAAATGTTCGGACGGTTACTACGCAAAAAAAATGTGTTTTCGCCCGAAAAACTCGGGGTAAGTTGTAATATGTACATTTTATCATTTTATATTTGCATTTTGACATGTATAATTTGCTTTCGGATGCACAGTGGCATAAGAGGCTGGTAACCTCATCACTGCAAAGAACTTGACACATGAAACACACACAACTCCACGAGCTGGTAACTGCTTCATGCGGGTTTCCTCACAAATAACCAACAGCAGAGGTGGTCCCAGGCTCCAGGGAAAATAGCAGGGAGTGGATGATGATATCTTGGTGTATATATTTATTATATAAGCATTGTAGTAAATTTCGTATCTATATGCATCTTTGTATATATATATATATATATATATATATATATATATATATATATATATTGTAATTGTCGTCTTGCGCTGAATAAAAGCACTTTTATCCGACTCACTGGGGTTAAAATGAACGCTCAGGGAGTGTTAAAAAGTCTGAGGAAGATGTGGTAGATGGAAGCCGTGGGCGCCTACTGCTCATATCAGGAGACTCAATACTCAAAAGAGACATTTGTTTCCCTCTTAGTTTGTGGTACAAATCGCCAACAGTCGATGCGAGACATCAACATCAGACGCATCTTCAAGACGCTTGACGTGACAACCTAACCAGTTACCTCGGCCTTGTGCAAGAGACGTGCTGCTGCCACAAAATTTGTCTATTGAAGTACAGTCCAACGCACTTGTGGGAACCAACAGCTACTGAAGCAGACGCCAAAAGACCCCACACTGGAAGTTAAGTAGCGTAACAGCGTCAACCGATGAACATTTCCACATTTTCCGTAACTTCCACCACAGTTTAAATCAACCGATGACGATAAATATCATCGCTTCTTTTTTATAAACAACTTTATTTATTTTACATTGTTAAACTATAAATGTTTAACAATCCTGTTTATCTGTAACTTTAAAGCTATAGTTGGATTAATCACTCTTGAGTGAATTGTATGTCTGCACCCGTATGACTCATACTGTTTTAAATACATAAACGTAGAGAGCTATAAAACTAATTGTTGCTGAATCACCTTCAGCTGGGGGCTAAGGTAATACGAGCGAAAATATATTAACTCACGGAAGAGGCGGGAGAATAAAAAGTTTACGACAGCTTAGATGATCTCAGTTGTATGCTTGCTTTTCTTTAAAATCTTTAAGGTTCCCTTAAATAGAAGCATCATTCTTCTATTTATATCTCTGCCAAGAGTAATCTTCAGCGAACGTTAAAACATTTGAAGACCCTATCATTAACGTTTGGCCATTATTTGACTACTATTGCGGTAAGGGGAGGGAATACCGTTACATTTCCCCCGCAGTCCATGAAGATCTACTAACTCATTTACTTTGATCTATTGGTAACCAACCCATAGTTTAATCTGCTTATTTTATCCGTTACCATATTCCACTTAACCATAGTTAGGATTTTATAACGCCTTCCCCCATTCCGTTTTTCTGGTGTTTTTATATTGTCTCCCGCGTTGCATTTAATTTGCTTACCTACACTGTTTTAATTCGTTTCATTGCGTCCCCACCCCAATCTTGCACTGATGTAATGCACAAGTGTGTGATGCACAGGAAGAAACGCCTGTAACAGGTGTGGGCTGGTATCTTGACAGCTACATCGACATAATTGGAGAAGCTGTCAATAACCATCAAAATAAAAATAAAGAAGACAAAATGGGCTTCATTGCATTGAGAAATATATTTAATCCAAAATACCGGTCAATCAAATAAGAAGGCACTATTTATGTATGACTGTAAAACAAGGAAATAGACAACAAAAATGACAACGAAGGCGTTATATACTTTAATGAGTGGATGCTTGCACACAGGGCCAGATTAGGAACTCAGGAAGCTCTAGGCTATTAAGATATGTTGGGGCCCCTCTCCAATCTTCTAAAAGGTAAAACTAGAAGAAAAAAAAAGCGAACGTATTTCAGATAAATGTTTTTATTTAATATACAGGGTGTCCATAAAGTCTCTTTACAATTTAACAAATTTATTACAAAGGCAATTGATGAGATATCTTAATCAGATTTGTTCTATGTACTCAGTGGTTATCAAAGTTTTTAATCACATACCTTGAACACACATAATGTGAGAATCTGGGGATCAGAACACCCCCATGTGACTAGGGAACTTCACCGAGATAGTCCAAAGGTGAATGTGTGGTGTGGGATCATGTGCAATCGAATCATTGGTCCATTTTTCTTCAACGAGACATCAATTACTGCAAATGTTTACCTTGACCTTTTGAATGAATATGTGGCACCAGAACTAGATGACCTTCAACCAACCATCATTTTCCAGCAAGATGGTGCACCACCACATTGGGGACTGCATGTTCGTGGGTTCCTAAATCAAACACTTCCAGACCGGTGGATTGGAAGGGATGGCCCAATTCCCTGGCCACGTCATTCACCAGATATCACTCCCCTGGACTTCTGTCTATGGGGTTATGTTAAAGATATCGTGTATCGAACAAAGATATGGGACATCACTGACCTAAAGCAAAAGATCACTGATACCATTGCCACCATTGATGAGGCTATGCTACAGCGAACATGGCAAGAAATCGAGTACCGTCTTGATGTGCTTCGTACAACTAATGGTGCCCATATAGAGAGGTGTATTAAATGAGGCAAAACAAAAACTTCAATATCTACTTCTCATTTTCTAATAATTTCGACATATTTGTCTTTTCATTTGCCTTTGTAATAAATTTGTTAAATTGTAAAGAGACTTTATGGACACCCTGTATAATATGTAAAAAAAAAAAAAAAATACAAGTATTCGTTACAGCCCCTAGATTTAGTTAAAGTAATGGGGCCCTACAAAACAATAAATTAATTAAAAATGGAAAAATGTGGGTGTAGATGTAATTAATAAACTAACTGTTGTACAGATACTACTACCCTGCACGCATGAGTGTACTATTGTGCACGTGCCGTTGCTGTATAGCTCTGTGCGTTATGACTCCGTTGCTTTTTTTTTCGCGATAGCCCCTGTAAGCCTGGGTCCCTACGCCCGTGTCTAATAGACTTAATGAATAATCCGGCACTGCTTGCCCAGAATTGACAGATTAAAATGATACAATAAGATCATCATAGCAGAACTAATGAACGAGCAGGATAATCCTAGTGGAACTAAAGATGATGAGGTTAGATAAAGCACGCATTTGGCACACCACATTACAAGGCACTCCATGTTCTGGAACCCTCCAGGTTAGAACATATTTGACAGAGGCACAATAACTCATGGAAAAGGAAACTAAAGAAAACAATGAGAAATTCCTAGTGGGACGAGAGATGATGTTGTTGAATATGGCAGCACTTAGGACACACCATTATAAGGGAGTCTGTGCTCTGGAATACCCAAGGATAACACCCTATATACCCCAAATATAACCGTTTTGGTTGAACAGGGTATAACGGCAAAATAATAGACGGAAAGGAAGAATCCCCAAGGTTAGGGGAGAAAATTAAACATTTATAACACATAAGGAAGGGAAACCCGAAGCCTGTAAACAGTAAATAAATATTAGACAAACATAAAGGTATGTTTTCAGGCACTCGTAAGAAATAAAGAAGTAGAACACTAGACAACAGAAAAACAACAGACGTGAGTGGATTACCCAGGATTCGAACCCCGGACTTTCGTGCGACAACACCGCCTAGCTATGCAAGCGAATCACACTATCCTCCCGGCCAGCTTGTCTTGCGTTTCGCACTAATGACCGGTCATCGCAGCATCATTTTTGGTGATGCCTAGGATTATTCCTGACAGCAAGGTCTTTAATAATTGGACATTCAAAACCAGTAGTCCTACTGATGTCGTACTCCGCCCCGGGTCTCCTGGGTAGTGAGATCAGATGTCTAGCCTTCTCAGATAAGGGCGACAAAAATGGGAGGTCCCGTTTGCAAGCTGCGCACGTTACAAATTCCAAGGCAGTTGGACATTGTAAAGAGTAGGTCAAAAGGCCGCTGCCCTGGCAAAATTTAAAAATTAGAAACCTACCCACCACAAAAATATTTATAGAATGTGTGTTACAATGGGGTTTGAGAGAGTGGTTGAGTATCGTGCTGATTTTTGATAAATATAACGCCGTGAGTGTCCAACAACTATGTATCAACTAGGATGAAATTCATAACGATCTTCGTAGCTGGGTCCACGGACAAAGTACATTTATTTACGAGGCATCACATTAAGTTCATGACAATCGTATGGTACATACATCAGATCAGTCTCCTTGTCGTAGATTTTTGATAGGAAATTAAGACTTGGGCTGGTCACTTCTGAATAGATTAGAATAAGTGATAGTCCCAGTGAGAGATGATAATAGAAAAGAGATTTCCACGAGTGAGCTGGTAGAATGTGATAAAGGCTGTCTCTGAGATCGAGAAATCTTCTCTCTCTCTGCCTATCTTCTACGACAGAGTCAGACAGTCTAAACACATATATATATATATATATATTAATATATCTCTATCCACTCACGTGCACGCACATTCAAGTGACGACAGTTAAACACACAGACGTGGGAAAAACTATAACTGATTATATAGATATTTTGGAACGAAACTGACCGACACGCTGGAATAATTATTGAGTAGTTTAATTATCATAACAAACTTCTCTCACAACATATAAAAATTACATCAAAACATATACAAATAGTCATAAAAATCAAGGAATTGCTACAAGAAATGATAGACCCGTTGGTGGGATCCTTCCCCTCGATGTATAGCTCACAGTCCCGTTAGAAGACAGTGATAGCCCCAAAGAGACACAGATACATATGATTTTGTCTAATATTTTCCCCTTGGACCGACTTGATATCTCTGCTCTATTTTAAGGGAAATATGGTTAGCAATACTTGCATAAAGAAAGTTAAGACAGCAAAATGAGTGCCAAAATACAATAATAATGAATCACTCAGACCTGCACTCACTGTATTCATTCAGCCGCGGCCACGTGCTCTCTTGCATACTTACAGCTTTGTTCGCAGCATCTGGAACATAATTCTTAGGGACATTCACATACAGACTCGTCAAATGCAGTCTTGACCAAGAAATCCCCAGTTCCAAAAAGACGGGTTGAAATCCTCTGCTTCAGGGAACGATTCCTTGGGTGTTCTTATTTTTTCGAATGTCTGTCTAAGTCACATTAGAAATTGTCCAGGCTCGAACATTAACAACGAGCACAGTGTCACTAGGTTAGGTATTCAAGAAATGAGGAATGTCAAGTCGGTGTCTTCTTTCAGGATAGGACTATATTTGGTCCCCACATCACTAATCAAAACTCCGTCGGAATGTTATTGACGTTAATATGTTACTTGCCACATAGGCTAAACATGTACTTGAGTTGTTTCTCGGGAAGAATTAAATATGGCGCGATAGGCCTGTTACTTCATTTAACCTATAGGGTACTTGTAAAGATTATGCCCCCAGGTTTTTTTTCAAGGAAAATGTTTTAGTTCTTCAAGATATCACTCATCCGTACTTAACGCTGGCAAAGTTTTGGGTTAACCCCAGTATTCACTGAATAGAGGAAAAACACATATAAAATAATTATACATACTAGGGACTCGTTATAACTTACATTTTTAAACTGCAAGCGTACAGCTTGACTTATCATTTAAACTTTCCCGTGAAATAAGTTATATAAAAAAATCAATCAACATAAATTAGGAATACCTACGTATTCCGTCAACACTCATGAGGCATCTAGCATTTATAAGTTAGTTAGAAAAATTATTCTTGTCTGATTATTTAGCAGTAAAATTAAATTCCTTAATAGCTGACTGAGTTTAAGCTAGAAATTATAATTTATGTTTTCCACTGTAACTCGTCACTATAAAATAATACAGACTATATAAATTAAGCACTCTGCACCAAATCTAACTAGTGAAATATGAAGTAAGCGATTATCACTTTAAACACTTCACAAAATATTAGATACTTAATATAATATATTTACCTCAACACAGAACTACAGGTAATCGCACACTTTAGAATTATACGCTGATATATTTATTTGAAGTCTAGAGCTCGGTAAATTTCCGAACAAACTAGGGCTTCGATATACAGCTTATTCTATTCACGAACAACCTGTCTACTGCGAATTTGGAGAATGAATGAAAAGCTAGTTTCAAACTCCGGTAAATATCTTAAACCAGGACAAAGGGGTCCCAACTTATTTGGCAAAACGAAATAATCTCCCCTTCTCATTCTTAAACACCTTATATTTAACATTTCCCATTACTAGACGTTTGCCATAACTGACACTTCTCGTCTTCACGCCTCACGCTGACCAGGGCCAACAGTGAGTGCCTTGTCAGATGGGATTTCCAGACAAATGTCTCAAACTGCGCCGAGGAGATGTCGGTTATCGTGCCTCACCTGAGCGCTCAGCCGATGCAACTCGTTGTGGCAGGTGAAAATGCAGACAAAATGTCGCCTATAGGTCTGGCGAAAGCGAATATTCACAGTTTCGTCCACTGACACCTAATGCAATAGAATGCATTTTAACGCTCTCTCTCTCTCGTACAGAGACTTACACGTTATGTCATAAATGCGTTTACCAGTATGAGAAAGAAAACGGTAAAGTTGAGAATGGGGAAGAAAATATTTTTCGCAAACGAATGGATGCGAAAAATACAGGAAAAGGGTGAAGAGTGATAATAAAATAGAGGACACGGGTGAAGAAAAGAAGAGTATATAGAGAATTTAATGATCATAACTCTCTGTGACACTCCTACAGTCAATACTTCATCGTCGCATGTCTGGCCTGTATACTAGAAATGCCGGCAAGCGGATTCATTTAAGTAGTGATAACCGACAGCTGGCGATGGCAATATCATAAATATACTACCTGAACTTTCTTCTTCATCAAAATGCTCATCAACATAGGATGCTCAAATACTGCATTATGTAGAATTAAAGTGGCGACCTTCGTAATACTATAAGCCACGTAGGAGATCTGTAAACTTCAATAACTTCGGGAGCAATAATAGTCCACGTCTTACTCAGACGGATTCAAACGACGAAAGGCCCTGAAAGACCGTTTGCATACATTAGCGCAGCACATCATTACGTCATCCTTTCCCAGTGACGTCTACGCATAATTGCGTTCACTTACAATATACTATAGTGTAAAAATACATCATGTTGATTCGTGAGTTTTAGATAGGCTTTATTTTTATGGTCCCAATCGAGCAGGGGTGAGATAGTGGTAGCTATGTGAGAGAAAGGTGTGAGAAATAGTCCTGTTTACGAGGATTACAGAGTGTAAGAAAAAATACTGTCTTGGGTTGAGTGATTGTTGAACTCACCTATATAGCACGACACACGAAAATGAAGAAGTATTATTTCACTAGATACTGATTCTAATACACTATCCTCTCGAACGCACACACAAACAATTTTGTGACATAAATACGTACATACGTAGAAACGAACAGGTGACTATGGGCACATATAATGGGCAGGGGAGGTTGTTTGACCAAAACTAGTAGATTTAAGGGTATATAGTAGGTTTATTATATATGTAGAAGAAAATTTGGTTACAACAGTTAATACATCGTTATCATGTCATCAGGTGAAATTATGGTTACATAAAGGGAAAATAAATAAACAATATAGATCTTCTCATAGACCTTCCCTTTTGGGACATGGAAAAACTAGGAAAATGGTCCCACCCGAGGTGTGTTTACCCAACAGATCAAACATTTGATTGACAAATGGGAGTGGGGTAGACGGGACGGGTATATAGGATATGTCCTTAATTTAACTTTCCCGTGCGCCTTCAGACTTAGTGAGAGAATAGATAAAAAATGAAGGGGTTATATTAGTAGTAAACTTAAGTAAACTAAATTCTTTCGTTCAGTTTCCATGCTCTACATTCATACCAGTGAGCGCTCACATCCATTCAGACTTACCCCTCAGTCGGCTGCATACGTCCATAGAATTAAATCGCACACAGTTTTTAAACAAAGATTATTAGATGTCCTGTTATTTTGTCCAGTCCAGCCCCAGAAAACTCCGTATAGCCACTGCTAATATCACTCGGAGAGTTCGCTGACATGGTGTGTTGATTATAATTTTTCCTGGCAAGGATTTTCCGTCAGACTGCAGGTATTTAATTGGGAATAAGCTTGTTTTTTCTAGGATTCTGACGTAATGACTGGGAAATATCACCAACAGCAGAATGTTACCACCCGGCTGTTCTCTGAATGAATAGCTGAAACTGTTCTTTGTATAGTTGGTGTTAGGAACACTGTTTTTACTGTCATATGGGTTTTGATTAAATAGATTTGTGTTGTCAGTTCTGCCTCATCAGGCCAGGGAACTTTATATGATTTAATATAATATATCTGGCATTGTCCCGTTCCAGTTAAATTTTTAACACAAGTGAACAATTGACCGTTCTGGTTATTTATCCGCTCTACTGGGTTTAGAAGGTGGACTTATAAGGGTCTCCGACAGTCAGATTTTGGTATAGTCAATGTTATTATGTTTGGAACATATACTGGGATGCCATAAGCCATCTGAACATGACTCTCTATATATTAAAACCGTTGGGTCGTAAGGTCTGATCACCTGTATAAAGAGAATATATAAAACAGGTAATACTACTATAATTATTTCTAACACCCGCGGTAATCTGTAAGATCTGTAAAATCACTCCGGTATTAAATTATTTATATTTAAAGACTACACGAGTGACTAGCTAATGTATCGTTTGTTTTTTAACACTAGCTTTGAACAGTTAATTACTCCAAATTTACGCAAGATGAAATAGAATTATGGTTATTAAACAATTTCGCTCGCCTAGCGTTTAAAAATTATGTTGCACATCTATTTCTCGGGAAATAACGGATAGTTATATTATTTAATTTGCGACTGGAAAACTTTGCGATGGGGTTATTTAATAGGTTTAAATTAACACAAAAATCCAGTGAAATAAATGAAGGAACTAAACTACTGAATCTCAAGACTAATATATTTTACCGTAGCACCAGAATGAATTCACTCCAATATAAAAGAACTCCAAAGAATTCTTGTAAGATTCTAATATAAGCTAGTACTCCTTCAATTCTTTGGGCAACGAATGATAAACTGCATTTTCGGCGATGCCAATATATAGTTAATGAAATGAACAGTAATAGCTACATGCTAAGTTTCACGCCTTATTTGATTCAGGAAACTTTTCTGTTTCGCCGCTGGACTTTCCCCGTCTCTCCTTCGTTCGATTTCCCCCTGTATCTCTCGGTCCGGCAGAAATTTAAACGTGTAAACCGCAGATGTGAAAAACTGCTTCGTTCTTCTGGGACCACCACAGTCTTTTGATACTGACCGCTTACGTCTACTCTTGGCAACGCCTTCTTGAAAAGAACGAGAAATTAGCTGATGCTCATAGCTCTAGAGATAGGCTGTAGGCGTGGCTAACTAAACCTAAGACAAAACGAAACTCCTGGATCCTCGCACGATAACTGTTTACATATTAATTAGCCCTCGTGGTGAAAATCCACGTGGAAATGTGCATACTAATTAGCACGCGTGGTGGAATTCCACGTTGACGATAAAATACAACAATATTCAGGGGTACTGATACTATTCGAGGGTACTACCATTATCATTCATCAATTCAGGGACTTCAATTTTCATCCTATCCGTCACATTGACCTCAGATAAATATGTTACCGCGTGAATTTAAACTGCTAACAAATCTAAGTGAGGCTAACATGTAATATACATAATAATGTTCCTTAACAATTTTTCCGCTCGACGGGGTTAAAAAATCAATTATATTGATTTTTTATAATATTATCATTAAATATTAACAACGCAATTAATCTAAAGAAAAGGAAAACGCGAAAAAAATTACGACAAACGGCCAGAGATGTTTACAATAAAACAGTGTCTAAGGTCATTATCCCAGTCATAGTATGTCACACAATGAAAATGTATATAATAAATATTAACTTAACTAACGAAAAGAATCGTCAGCGGTCAGTATAATATAGCATAATTTAACATAACTAAGAAGTGTGTATCAATGTCACCAAAAGGTAATCTAATCAAAAATTATACATACCTAATTCTTAACTAACATACAACTGAGACATATAAAAGTTAAACATTCCTTATACCGAAAATATCATATAATTATGACATATAAATATAATGATAATATGATTAACTAAAAAACTAAGATGTTAAAATTCTATATACTAATGATCAATGTAACATTATAGTAACGTAAGATAAATAAATGTCCAATAGTATAGAACTCCTGGAAATATCCCGCGGTACTATAATGAGGAATGCAAAGTTCCAATCACGAATTATCCAATGTTATTTTTACGAAAATCCAAAATGTTTATGAATTTGAGCTCGTACAAAGTGATAATTCCGCTGTATCGAATCCTAAGAAGTAAATAGACACCATGGACGGTGTACGAATCAAACAGTCCAATAAATGTTTGATCAGGTCGTGCAGGTAGATTGCACCGAATCAAGTGGTAGATATTTATGGACACAATCCAAAGTCCATTACCGTAAACAGGAAGCACCAACATTGGGCATCAACGTAAGTTGAAATGACCTGCTATAGTTCCGTACGAATTCCCGTAAGTAGAAAGGAATGATTGAAACGATAGTCTGTAACGTACCAACATACATTAGGTAAGAAAATAGAATACACCAACGTCAACGTAGGCATTGTAGAATGCCGCCATGCATCATTGTAAAGTACCTGTTTTAGGTAACTCATGCTTTGAAGGAGGTATCCTGTACCTGTGAAGATTTGCTTCCGTAATATAACAGTATAATGAAGCAGCTATACCGAAAAGTACATATGTCGCTGGACATGACACTGATACGAGGTCACCACTCCAATTTGTCTTTGTCAGTCAAAGTTCAGAAACACAAAGTAGAAAATTTGACTTGTTCTGCTTGGTGAAAGAGTCGATCATCATATGTAAGAAGATTATTTCCAATGTTCATCGAGATATTTATCCATAATAGCATAGGAAGTCACGAATAATATGCAACGTGTATATTAACTCACCAATTAACCAAAGTCTTTGGTTTCAAAGGAACGTGACTTGCATGACACAAAGGAACAGTGCGCTTGTCATAGATGCAATGCAATTTACTTGAGTAACAATTTGTTTTCGGGCATTGCTGACGGGTTCCTAGACAACGAGTCTGCAACCACATTATCAGACCCTGGAATTGATTGAATTTAAAAATCGAAAGGCTGCAGTAGAATGGAAAATCTTGTCAATTTCGGACTTCTGTGATTTGCGCGTCTTAGAGCGGCCACAGCCTTCTGATTCGTCTGTAGTATGAAAGGCGCTCCTAGCATAAATCTCTCCAGTTTTTTTAATAGACCAAACAACCGCCAACAACTCCTTGTCAATAACGGAATACTTTTTCTCCGTTTCAGTGAGCTTTCTTGAAATATATAATGCAGGATGTAACACTCCATCATGGTCTTGAAGAAAACTAGCGCCCAAGCCGTAATCACTTGCATGCGAATAAATGTTGCAGGTGCGTTCATGAGCCCAAAAGGCATTACGTTCCACTGGTATAACCAACGTGGAGTCGAAAACGCAGTAAGATGTTTGGCTTGATCCGTTAACGGAATCTGCCAATATCCCTTTGTGAGATCTATCTTTGTGAATAAAGTAGCTATAGCTAGACGAGCAAGTAGATCGTCAAGGAGTGGATGTGGTTCACTATCAGAAATGGTTTTAGCATTTAATTTTCTATAATCCACACATAATCTAATGTTATTATACATTTTTCGGACAATGACTAATGGTGAAGAATATGGAGAATTACTGTTCTCAATAATTCCCAAACTTAACATTTGATCAAGCTCTTGGGCTGTTTTACTCTGAAAATGAAGTGGAACACTATAGGGACGAAGACGAATATGGGTATCATCTGTAAGGATGATATCATGACAGATCACAGATGTTCGACCAGGTAAGTCAGTCAGAACATCAGAAAAGGATTCTAGAAGATTAGAGATCTGGCGATGTTGTGGTGAGGTCAAAGTAGACGAAATATAGACATCTCACCAAGATTCTGTAGCATTCAGAGCAGGTAAAGGTAAAGACATGTGAATGTCAGGAAAGGAAGATTCCTCTTCCTGAATCACCGATAGACTCGAATAATGACAAGAACTACCTACATTGTCATCAATATCATGAAAAATAGCCTGCAAATGCTCAGGCCGAGTATGGAACTCTTTAAGTATGTTAATGTGAAATATTTTCTTATGACACTTAATATCCAAGATGTAATCAACATCAAAAATCCTATCTATAACTTTAAATGGACCATTCCATGCAATGAGTAGTTTGTTATCTTTCTGAGGAAGCAACGTAAAAGCTTCATCACCCGGAAACAGTTGACGTAGACGTCTATTCTTATTTTGGAAAAGACGTGACTTATATTTGGCAGCCTCTGACGAAGCTGTAGCCAGCTGACATGCGACGACAATCTTTCGACGCAGAGTGATAACATACTCATAGGATGACTGTGTGTCCTGGGTCATCTCAGAGTCAATAAGGAGATCTTTTATCAAACCCATTGGACCCCTTTGTGGAGCACCAAACACGAGTTCAAAAAGAGAGAAGCCGGTCTGTTCGTGCGGCACTTCTCGATATGCAAACAGCACAGCCGGCAAGACCCGGTCCCAATCCTGAGAATATTTAATCGTAACCTTGTGTAATAGTTGTTTGAGTTTTCTGTTGAGCCTCTCCACAGAACATTGCTCATAGGGTGATATATGCTACTTAGACTTCTACCTATATAAGAGTCTTCATGACTGATGTCATGGTTTCAGAGACTAATTGAGATCCATGATCAGACAGAAGTTTCCGAGGAAAACCTAGTCTTGAAAAGATCAGTAGAAGTGCATCCGCCCCATCAGATGTAGAGGTATGCTTAAGAAGGATGGCTTCTGGCCATCGAGTGCACAAATCAATGCACGTGAGGACAAATCTGTGACCTCTGGCAGAAGGTAGTAGAGGACCAATAATGTCAATGGCCATCTTGTCAAAAGGACGAACAGATATGTCAAATGCTTGAATTGGAGCCATATGAAAAGCTCCTCGAGACTTGACTTCTTTGCAGGTAACGCATGAACGTACGTATAACGATACGTCCCTAGAAACACCTGGCCAAAAGAATGAAGATAACACTCTAGAACGTGTACGAGTGTATCCCATATGACCCGCGCAGTGTGAGCCATGTGCATGTCGTAAAATATATGGCCTCAATGTAAGAGGTACCATGACCTGTTGTTTTATTGTCAGAGTTATCCATAGAGTTTCGAAGTAAAATGTCATTTTTAATAGCAAAACAATGTTTATGATTGTAAGAACTGAATAAAATTCTACAAATGACAAAATCTACAAAAACTGATACTAGATCAAACCACAGCACAAAAAGCTAAAAATAGACACTACATGACCCATTGACGAACTGAAAGATAGCTAGGTTAGACTTACAAATTCACGAACAAATGACAGAACTAAGAAAATGAAACTGAGAACAATTAAAATACAAGACAGATAAACAATACATAACAGCTAAACATATATATATATATATATATATATATATATATATATATATATATATATATATATATATATATATATATATTGACCAAATCCAATTAACAGACAGGATAAGGACGAGTTATCACCTTCTGTTCAAAAATGGAGATGGATCAAATAACGGCCCTACTGAACGATTTTGAATCTTCCGATCATCCGAAGAGGTATGGGTCGATTCGAAATTCCATGCCAACCTCCCGCATAGATGAACTACAACTATACATATAAATACATGTAACATGCATAAACGAGTAGATATTGCGAGAAGGACTGCCTGCGAGATAACCTGGCTAAAAATTTTATAAGACCAAAAATGGTACTTAACTGAAGCAGCCGAACAACAATCTTCGGAGACGCTCGTATGCACCACAAGTCAACGTCAGGAAACAGACTGGTGACTTGAATAAGGCTTCAGGCATCCTAAGGACAGTTCCCCCGATCAACTGAAACCATTGCGAACTTGGAAGAATTGAAATTGATAGGAGCTTTCGCTGGAACGGACATCTTCTTGAAAAAAATACATTGCGTCGTCATGACTTCTGGCACGCATGCGCCGTACACAGGATTTGATGCAAATTTACAATCGACAGGATAAGTTCATTAATTCTTGGAAATAATTTTTTTCTTCCCAGTTTCTTCTTGTTTATATTGTTGTATAATTCTGGACAAATATCGTTCCCTTTCACTGGGGTGCCATGTTCTCTCTGTTACAATGGGGTTTGAGAGAATGGTTGAGTATCGTGCTGATTTTTGATATATATAACGCTGTGAGTGTCCATCAACAATGTATCAACTTGGATGAAATTCATAACGATCTTCGTAGCTGGGTCCACGGACAAAGTACATTTATTTACGAGGCATCACATTAAGTTCATGACAATCATATAGTACATACACCAGATCAGTCTCCTACAGTCAATACATCGTCGCATGTCTGGCCTGTATACTAGAAATGCCGGCAAGCGGATTAATTTAAGTAGTGATAACCGACAGCTGGCGATGGCAATATCATAAATATACTCCCTGAACTTTCTTCTTCATCAAAATGCTCATCAACATAGGATGCTCAAATACTGCATCATGTAGAATTAAAGTGGCGACCTTCGTAATACTATACGCCACGTAGGAGATCTGTAAACTTCAATAACTTTTGGAGCAATAATAAGCCACGTCTTACTCAGACGGATTCAAACGACTAAAGGCCCTGAAAGACCGTTTGCATACATTAGCGCAGCACCTCATTACGTCATCCTTTCCCAGTGACGTCTACACATAATCGCGTTCACTTACAATATACTATAGTGTAAAAATACATCATGTTGACTTCAGATAAATATGTTACCGCGTGAATTTAAACTGCTAACAAATCTGATTGAGGCCAAAATGTAACATACATAATAATGTTCCTTAACAATGTGTGATTCCTATATACACACATTGGGATTCTCGCCGGTGCTACGGAGTTCATGCACTGTGCTGAGATCCTCCTTGTTTGATCTAAGGGAGGAGGTCGGAGCACTGATGGAGTTGTCTGTGTGCAATGAAGAAGGTCCTTAAAACAAAAACCAAACCTCATCCTTGTCATGTCTGTCTCCAGCTTTCTTCTCCATGTGTCTCCCTCCACAACTCTTACCCTGGTGATTCAAGAACCCTTACCCTGGTGATTCAAGAACACTTACCCTGGTGATTCAACAACTCTTACCCTGGTGATTCAAGAACAATTACCCTGGTGATTCAAGAACACTTACCCTGGGGATTCAAGAACACTTACCCTGGTGATTCAAGAACACTTACCCTGGTGATTCAAGAACACTTACCCTGGTGATTTAAGAACACTTACCCTGATGATCCAAGAACACTTACCCTGGTGATTCAAGAACACAGCCTGCCTTGTAATAATATTAAGACGTTTCCTCAGTGTGGGTTATATGCATCGCCAGCGTCTTCTATGCATCTTAACCAGCGAAAACCATAAAAAAGATAGCTTTTTTTTTAAAGTAAAATTTTGCCTCGACTTGGCGAGGCGCGTCCCGTTCAACCTAATCGATTATATTAGGGCGCATCTTCAAATATAAAAGACCTTTAAGTCTGATTTTTTAAAAAAAGATAGAAAGAAAGGCTAGACTATACAAAGATATAGAGTGATCAGTTCGACAAATTTGTCCAGCGAGGAAACATAAACCATCAAACTTGATAACTGAGGACGTTGACTGACAGGTCTGTAGATGCAGCTGGCACAGAGCAGCAAAGACTGAACCTTTTATTTTTCTGGCGATGAAGGTGATAACGCACTCTTACAAAGTACGTTTATTTCTGCCTTGCGCTAAATAATGCACCTAGGTGTTAGTAGTTAACATTTTTCCCCACAGGCTTCAACGACAACACAGCAAAAAGACAATGTGGCATATTCGGACCTTCGCTACGCGTCGCTCGTAACAAAGGAGAAAATAACCAGGAGTTAGTGGTGGGTGAGAGGTGTGACAAGATGTGATTAAAACACATTGAACGATGAAAATTAAAATAACGATTACTGGAAGAATTAGCACGTAAAAGGAATGGCAAAGTAATAATGCCGGAGAGGAGTGAAAACCATAAAAAAATAACGAATATATTTCGTGACAGGTATCCTAATCTGTTGTGGCCCGTGCGGAGTGTGAGGATTACCACTTGTTCTCTTCTGTTGAATTCGAAGTATGCATCATACGGTGTTGACCTGAATGCTTTGCTTTCCATTTGTTTCTGCATCTGATTCTGGATGCATCCGGCTGAGGTAGCTTTCTACCTTTTTTTTGCCAATCTGTCAGCCTCTTCATTGCGGGGGATGTTACAATGAGATAGGATCCAATGGATCACAACGCTTTTGAATCGTTGACATAGTTTATGGAGCACACCTCTTAGATCATCCAGGTCTGCATTATTTTGACTTTTCAGCGTTGCACTCTGATAGTGCATCAGTGAAGTAAGCAACTTGTCTCTGTATTTTCCTCTGTTATTATAACCTCTGCTGTAGTTTTCAAAGCCTCTGCCTCTGCTCCGAAGTTACTTGAGAATTGCCCTGTTGCTACTGACAGCTTTGTTTGTGCACCAGAGCTTAAGCTCAGAAAGACACCTCCAACTCAATTTTCAGACGGTAGTTAAAGTGTGCAAGTTTTCATGTCCACACATCAGTTTGGAGCTAGAAGATACCAGCTTTCCTATCATACTGAGACGTCGCCAGTTTCATGTTTTTTTTTTTAGCTTTTTCCATGACATCCAACAAACTACAAGAACGACCATTTTATCATTTAGGTGTATACCTACCATAAGCAGTCGTTATTCATGGCCAACTTTATGTAGTGCTCCTGCAAGGAAGGAACCCAAGCAATCTTAAAATTATGTTCAGGACACAGGCTAACAAGTAAAAGTTTTAACGAAACCCGTACATTTAATAAAAATTTAGTGATTAGGGAGCCGTTATGTAATTAGTCAAATTAATCTCTATTTACCTATTCCCACTTCTCAGTCTTATAAATATGATGAAGATACTGAAAGTTTAAGGTGTATGGTTTAATTCTTATCCCGTAATTTGGTTTGATGAGTATACGTGTTCGTTTTAAAATATTACTATAAAAGATGGGATACATTTTGGTTTGGATTCACCGAGCTCGATCTTCAGTTCCTCACTGTTCTAATCCCTTACTCGTGTAAGCAGTACATTAAGTTAAAATTGCTTCATATAAGAGCGGTTCGAGTAAAGGATGTTCACGAGAATGGTGTTCACGAGAATGATGTTACATAATCGATGCTCTGCCGTACCCGTATTGTGTGTGTTTAAAAAAAAATAGATTTTGGGCTCCGTAGACAGATATAGCTTCTATGTCGTCATCCAGCGTAACTCGCCTTTTATAAGGAGGACGCTTGTCTGCTAACATTGATTATATTCGTTGCCCTAGGACTAAGTCCAGGCCCCAATTCTGCGACACGGGTCAAACAAAATCACATCATCATCATTATCAACCACACCATAATCATCATCCCTACAATGTCACTTTCGTTCCTTAAAGAGCACGGAACCACTACTGCATCTAGCTCTTTTGCACGAAGCCTGCGTCAAAGCATTCGTATTCTCGTGCAGCAATGGTTTATGAAGCAGTCTGTTTTACATAACGAGGTTTTCCAACCTCTTATTAAAACATACTCGTACGTTTATTAATAGATACCTCAAAAGATTATAACATATATGACAGAAGAAGTTGAGTCATGAAAAAATGTGGAGAAGTGATAAACTCATTGAAGACACATATGAGACATTTAGTATAACGTTTAAACGATGTTAGATAGAACAAACATCTAAGAAGCCTGTTTATTGTATTACTAGACAGTCTTTGTTCTGAAATCTATGAGTTCCTTGTTCGACCTCTACGTCTCTTACCCTGGAGGTTCCAGAACAAGGACTGCCTGCTAATGTAATCAACAAGTTTCCACATTGTGTGTCCTATCAATCTCCCTTTTTTTTTATCATCTCATGTTCCTCTGGCACTTGTCTCGTTCTTGTCATCACCTCGGTATCAATGATCCGTTCTTGTCATCAGTTCCACATTAGTGATCCGTTCTTGTCATCAATTCCACATTAGTGATTCGTTCTTGTCATCACTTCCACACTAGTGATCCGTTCTCGTCAATAGTTCCACATTAGTACTCCGTTTTTGTCATTAGTTCCACATATGTGATACGTTCCTGTCACCAGTTGCACATTAATGATCCGTTCGTGACATCAGTTCCACATTTGTGATCCGTTCTTATTGTCATATAAGTTTTGGGTATATCTCTTGTCCGCTTCGGGAGTAGTCAGTTACATTTGTTGTGAGTACTGATTACATGAAATTTGCAGTGTTCGGCACATTTACTTTCTCTGCTTTCAAGCAGATATTAGCTATTTTCTAATTACCTTACAATCCTTTCAGTAATAATTCGTCTTGTCTGTTTACCCGACCATCCCTGCTGAGAGAGTAGACAGGTGATGTCATATTGACCGACAGTCATGTTGGAAAAATTCTCCTGTACCATACCTTGGCCGCGCCGGATTAGCACGACGTACGACCAGCCAATTTATTTAGCTAATATGGCGAATGGGATTCTCTAATTACTGTCGTGAAGAGACAGCCCAGATGGTTACACGTGCACGAGGGTCGGTGTTTGCACATGAGCGGGGAGATAAATTATCCGTCTGCGGACATATTACAGACATGCACCTGGAAGACGGAATGAGGTAATAGCATCCGGATAGAAGAATTTCGAATAAATTACTTGAGATAAAAGTAATGTTATTTGTAATCACTGACGAGAATAGTATGGAAATCTCACTTCCATATTTGGATGACACGACCTTTGCATTAACGCACAGAAATGTCCTAGTGGAAATATTTTGAATTACCCCACCAAAACACACAGGTTTTGAAACGATTGGAGAGCGTTCGAAACATAGGAAGAGCAAAATTCCTGATTGCACCCTACCTAAATAGTAACAAAGTACTGCAGGGGAGCAGAGTGTAATACATCCTGACACTTTAGTCAATTTAGAATACTGTGACAATTCACCTCGTGCCAAGAAGACAACCAGACTTGTCAGAGTCAAGAATAGCAGCAGATTTCATTTACCAGACCGAACCTTGTTTGAGCATATTGAGGACTTAGTAGAGCCCAGGAAAACGCTACCATTTTAACACGGAAAACCGGAATCTGATGAAAATGTAAAACAAAGTCAAAGTGGGAACTTATTGCTAAAACAACAACACCCCAGACCACGTGTAAGAGGCATCGTCAAGCTGCCTTAAAACTATTCCTCTGAGCCTGCAGTCTGTGAGCTTAAAGATTGGCTTGGTGGTACCAGTTGAGGGTACTATCTCTGGAACAAGTGAGAGTATAAGTGGCCTGACGTCTACGCTAGACATCATCATCAGACGGGTCTTAGAGACGCTAGACCAGCTTGGTAGTTACTTTCTGACACTTCTGGGAACGTGCTAAAACTTTCAAACTTGACCAGTGACGAGGGTGATCCAGTCATTTATCTGCAAACATCAGCTGGAGCAGAACAGACAAACTCATTGGCAGTTAAGTAAAAACATAAAAGCTGCCAAGTGAACTATCCAATTTTTAACGCCATAACATCACACTCTGATGAATACTTTTTTCTGAACAATTATTCATTTTTATAACTGTAAAAGATAATTGATTATTAAATTTGTTACTTGTATAAAGACAAATCTAAAGTTGATTTAATCATTTTGAATGTACAACAACCGTAAGTCTCAGACAAGTTCTTAAATACACTTAAACAGGGCTATATAATAATAAGAGGAATTTCGCCGACTTAATTCAGCTGGGAGCTTGAACGAGCTAACGAATTATAAGATAACCCTATCTTTCACAAAAGTTGACGGCAGATACTAGAGTTAACATTTGCTCAGCCTCATGCGGCATTGTTCTCGCTTTCTGAATATGTTGTAAATGCTACATTGAGGTAGAAGTATCATTATCCTTCTACCTACAACTCTGCCAGACACCTTTGAAGACCCACATTAGTTACTCTTGAGTTTTGGCCACTGTTGGACCACTACTGCAGAGCTAAGGGGAGGCAACCCCTGAAACTTATCACCAAATCCACATTAGTGATCTGTTCTTGTCATCGGTTCCACATTAGTGATCCGTTCTAATCATCAGTTCCACATTAGTGATCCGTTCTAGTCATCAGTTCCACATTAGTGATCCGTTCTAATCATCAGTTCCACATTAGTGATCCGTTCTAGTCATCAGTTCCACATTAGTGATCCGTTCTAGTCATCAGTTCCAAATTAGTGGTCCGTTCTAATCATCAGTTCCACATTAGTGATCTGTTCTAGTCATCAGTTCCACATTAGTGGTCCGTTCTAATCATCAGTTCCACATTAGTGATACGTTCTAGTCATCAGTTCCACATTAGTGATCCGTTCTAGTCATCAGTTCCACATTAGTGGTCCGTTCTAGTCATCAGTTCCACATTAGTAATCTGTTCTAGTCATCAGTTCCACATTAGTGGTCCGTTCTAATCATCAGTTCCACATTAGTGATCCGTTCTAGTCATCAGTTCCACATTAGTGATCCGTTCTAGTCATCAGTTCCAAATTAGTGGTCCGTTCTAATCATCAGTTCCACATTAGTGATCCGTTCTAGTCATCAGTTCCACATTAGTGGTCCGTTCTAGTCATCAGTTCCACATTAGTGATCCGTTCTAGTCATCAGTTCCACATTAGTGATCCGTTCTAGTCATCAGTTCCACATTAGTGGTCCGGTCTAGTCATCAGTTCCACATTAGTGATCCGTTCTAGTCATCAGTTCCACATTAGTGGTCCGTTCTAGTCATCAGTTCCACATTAGTGATCCGTTCTAGTCATCAGTTCCACATTAGTGGTCCGTTCTAGTCATCAGTTCCACATTAGTGATCCGTTCTAGTCATCAGTTCCACATTAGTGATCCGTTCTAGTCATCAGGTCCACATTAGTGGTCCGTTCTAGTCATCAGTTCCACATTAGTGATCCGTTCTAGTCATCAGTTCCACATTAGTAATCCGTTCCAGTCATTAGTTCCACATTAGTGATCCGTTCTAGTCATCAGTTCCATATTAGTGGTCCGTTCTAGTCATCAGTTCCACATTAGTGATCCGTTCTAGATATCAGTTCCACATTAGTGATCCGTTCTAGTCATCAATTCCACATTAGTGATCCGTTCTAGTCATCAGTTCCACATTAGTGGTCCGTTCTTGTCATCAGTTCCACATTAGTGATCCGTTCTAGTCATCAGTTCCACATTAGTGATCCGTTCTAGTCATCAGTTCCACATTAGTGATCCGTTCTAGTCATCAGTTCCACATTAGTGGTCCGTTCTAGTCATCAGTTCCACATTAATGATCCGTTTTAGTCATCAGTTCCACATTAGTGATCCGTTCTAGTCATCAGTTCAACATTAGTGATCCGTTCTAGTCATCAGTTCCACATTAGTGGTCCGTTCTAGTCATCAGTTCCACATTAGTGGTCCGTTCTAGTCATCAGTTCCATATTATGCCCCACATTGAGAACCACTGGTTTAAATAGTACGTTTTCATAAACATATACCTTGTACATGCATATAGCTGTTTTATATATTATTGAACACATTTCTTTTTACAACCTTTTTTAACGCATGTTTTGTATAAAGTTATTTCAACAGTAATTTTTCGTTTGAAAGAAGCTGACTCATAATGATATTATTTGAACATGGTTTTGCAGGTATTAATGTTGTTCATATGGAAGAGTTCACACCCTGCACACCCCTTTCACCGCAACAAAATCTGAGTCTGGGCCATACCATCTTCGCCTGTTTGGAAGACCATGTCGAGCCATTAATTATTAGAAACAGATCCAGCTGGATTGAAGGAACTACATAGTTCGGTAAGTAAATTTGGCAAACTTTTCCGAAATTACTTCTGCCCACTTGACTACTCCAGGAAGTCTCATGTAACTGCAGTATGCATAGAAGTGGATGTCTGGACGTGTTCGAGTCCAGAAGTGTTTCGCTGAACGAGACAACAGGCTATCTAAAAACGAATATATGGGGGTACGTTTAATCGAATAGCTATCCGAGATTGTCATCGATTTCTCGTGAACATCGATGTTGTCTTTATTTTCTCTAAACAGGAAGTGAACTGACCTTATAGAAAGTGAATTAGCATTTGAAAAGTCTGTCTGGATTCAACTAAATAACCGAGAAACAGAGGTCAAACTTGAGATGCGCGTTCAGATTCCGAAATGGGATATATTTTCTGATTGACTAGGAAAATTTATGTTAGTGACCTTTAAAAACAGACACCAGGTTAATGTGTAGTTGTCAGGGTCCGTGCTTTTTTTAATGGAAATCCAAACTTGGAATAATAAGAAGATGCGAGAAAATATAATTGAAAACGAAAAACCGATGTGGAAATTTACTGAAACACTAAGACTGAATATCAATAAAACTTTTATTAAACGTTAACTACAACAACAACAACAAAAATTAAATAAATACACGAAACGCTGCACATACATTTTTTTTTTAATTTCACTGTTTCCTTTATATATATATATATATATATATATATATATATATATATATATATATATATATATATATATATATATATATATATATATATATATATATATATATATATATATATATATATATATATATATATATATATATATATATATATATATATATATATATATATATATATACCACCTGTCACATTTTACAGTATTTCATCCATAGTATGAGATAATTTTTATAAATGTAAACCTTCTTCTTCCTACACTTTCAGATCTCAACTAGAATGTAATTAAAGAAAGCAGTGATCATCCTAAGAGTGTTGTTATCTCCCTAGATTTTGTCCGTGAATGGTACTGGCCACGACCATATGTGCTTTTTCTGTTCCTCTAATGTTGGGCACCTTGAACTAGATGTTCTGGAGTAATTTTATAATTAATCACAAGTATTCTTTTGTCTATCCGTCAGATTATTCCCATAGTTTCACACCAAAGTTTAATCTTTTTTTTATGGAGCATTTCTCGGAATGGGAACTAAACCGTGCGCCCTTTGAAGCAACGCGCAATCTATTTCTATCCTTAACAATACCGAATGTTTGATTTTGGACACAGTTTCTTGCAAGTCTATATTTACCACCAAGCAAAGCACTTCTCCTGCAAGCTATGTAGTTTGTCATTGCAGTCTTTAGGAAGCAGACATAAAAAATATTTTGGGAGGTATATTCACGCTAGAACTAGATATGACACAGCCTATATAATGGAGGTGCAGGCACACTATCTTGCACACTGTAAGACTGATTCATTCTGAACAACATCAGACCACAAGGACTTTTATGTTAAGACTTGCGCCCTAACATAATCAATGGACCTTGTGTCTAGGTGTGACAGGGCGAGCCTTGCCGAAACGAGGCAAAACTCATATTTAAAATAAAAGGTTCATTCAGTTTGACACGAGATGTACAAATGTAGCAGGAACATTGCATGTAGAACCATTGTACCCACGAGCTCTATATATCTCTATGAGAGATCTTAATCCGAACAAACAACCACGGTTGAAAAGAAACGGTTACCATTATGTCAGCATTTCGGCTACAGCTGAAAGAAAGTTTGTGACATTTCATAAGAGGAATCTCACCCCCACACAATTTTCAAAAGAGTGGATTCACCGAGATAGAGAGTGGTGAAGAGTGACGGAAGAATGGAAATTCAATAACCAGCCAGTTCATCACATAATGTATTACTCACTGGGAAAGGTATTGAGACTCGTAACAGCAAGTCGACACACTAAAACAGACCTTACCGAACCTTTGTTGTACCACCTGGCTGACGATGAGGTGATACCGTTCCTCAAGAAACAACTCACCACCAGCAGGAAGCATGGCATTGAGCAGATACTAAACACTTTCTTCTTAAGTCGGTAACTCTGCTGATATCTCCACAACCTCATCTTCAGAGTCACAAAAAAGACAAAGATTGACATAATCCCCTGCTGATCTCACAGACAACGTAATGGAATGGAACTCTCCTGTCAAAGATTACAGATACCTCTCTCTCTTCCGCTGTCCCCATTCACTTCCATTAAATGTAGTTCTTAAAGCCTTTGTTGAACGCGAAATCGTTTTTTTTTTAATTGCGTTATTTATTTATTTAATTTAATTAAAATATATAAACCTCCATGCATTTATGTTAAACTTACATTCTGATGACTTTATTTATCTGAATTGTGAGTTTTTTGTCAAGGCAAAATTGTCAACGTTCTGATGTGCTTGAGCGAACACTATTGTCCCATTAAAATGTTGGTTCCCATAACGAACGTCACTCGTGTGACAGGTGATATACGCACTAAGTGGGTATCTTAATTGAAGTTTTTTCTTCCTTCATAGAACAGGATCTCATTTATTTGGTTGCCAGTAATACCTCATTAAAATTAAGTAAAATTAAAAAATAAAACGTGATTGTTAGTATATTATACATACACAAGCCTATACCGAACTGTAGCCATACTCTTGACATGTTGTAATCCAAATTAGTTTGTAACAGTCATAAAGATATTTAATAGCTCATTAAACTCTATTTCTTCAACGAAAATAATGAATGAATTTAAATTCGACGTCAAGTGCAAGTTCTGGGCCATGTTCAGGGGCGTTGTCTATGATACGAAGACCTTTCAGAGGCAGTTTATTTGAGGTCGGACAGTTTGTAACTGATGGGTAACATAATTTCTATTCCGCATTTGTTGAACAAGCTCTGCGTTCGGTTTCTAACAAACTACACAAGTTTGATCACCGTCTGTGTTTAAACATTTTAGTACTTTCAGAAAATAAATAGATATAGGTGATTGACATTCACTCTTTGGACATAAAGGATGACACCAGACAACAGAAAAAAAAAATATAAGTGATATGTTCACCGGGAGTCGAACCAAGGACCATCGAGACGGCGCTATCGCCTTGCTTTGAAAGTAAATCGTGAAAGGATGTACAGCCAGTTTTTCAACCCTCGGTTCGAATCCCGGTGAGTCTATCACAGCGAGAGCCTGTTAATTACCTATATCTATTTATTTATTTACTATTCACAGGACTCATGTTTCCATTATTATTTATTTAGTACTTTCAGAGTGCTATATGCGCGTAGTACTTACGGTGTCACCGATTAATTAACATTGAATAAAATATTAGAAGTTGATTTTTTTTTTTAAATCGTACGCCCGCTATTACTCGAGGCGAAATCTCCTGTTAATATGTCTAACCTCAGACTGATTTTACGTGAGTATCCCTTTTTTCCCCTGTACAATGACAGGTGTCCTCTCGCAATTCAGGCAGATACTCGCTGATTTCGGAGTCCATTAGAGCTGAAGGTTACCCATCAGTTACAATACGCTCACAATACGCTGAGCCCACAATACGCTGAGTTTTTTGGTGTACTAGTGAAAGGTCTGTGACTGAGGGGCAACAGGCGGCGTTTATTATAAGAGGTGTCAGGCACAGAATTTCAGTGGCTAGCTCACGGTGGCTAGACTCGTCGGCTTCGAGCAGGTGTCTCAGTGTGTTTGTCCTTAGTTGTGATGTGCGACGGAACGAACGGAATAATGTGTCTTCTCTTTGTTGCTTTCACAATTGCCTCCACGGCTGACGGAGTTGTGGATTTTAAAGTTGCTACCATAAGTGAAATGGATTCATTTTCGATACAAGACAACAGGAGGCTGAGACGCTTGGGAGTCATGACTCAAGTGGGCCCGCCCACCTTAGAGTGTAAAGGAGTAAATCGAGCCGAAACACTTGTCGGACGGGGGGATTACTTCTGGTGATCAGATTATATGTACTCCATTTCTAAGAAAAACCTTGAGATACGCAAGATGACCTAGATTTGAGATTCCATTCATGTCTTTTTATACACTACGTTACCTAAAACGAAAGACAGATGGACTAAAGATAGAAAGAAGGGAGGGGCTGAAAGCATGCAACACTAAACACGCGTCTCGCTACACAATTACTACCATCACGCGTGTAAGGCCACAAGCACTAGCTTTTTTCAAATCGACAGTGAAAAAAAAAACACTACACACAAGAGAGTTAGGTTTTAAAAACTTACAAAACGCTTATTAGGAAACATGACATTCTAACTGTTTTTTGAACGCAGCTATGTCTTAAATCCTGACATTAGTCTGATCCTGACAGTACAGCAGGACAGGTGGCGGTTCTAAACATAAAACATAAAAAATAAAAAAAACTACACGACTATCCTGGAAAATACATATTTTGAACGCAGCCCCTTAGCCCCATTAAATTTATATATTTTGGGTTCCGTAGGACTTGCTGACAAAGAATATGTTAAACGTTACGCAAATAGTCTAGGAATTACCAAATTATAACCAAAAGAAATAGTGAGGGATGTCAGACAACACCCAAATCAGAATCGCTCAGTGGCAGATTTTCAACACACCATTGTACGGAAATATGCTGACATGTTACCTCCTATTTGATTGGCGGAAAATAAATGTAAGGCTAAACACGATTAGTTGGACTATAAATACTACTTCGTTGTTGTTAGGGGAAACGTGAGTAGGAGTACTTTTTTGAAAAGCTGTGTAAACATGGCATGATTGGTTAGACCTGCCAATATAGTCAATTAGAGGCGTCAGGTCAACACCACATTTGCAAATAAACTTACTACAGAACCAGTGCGTTGAGCGCCAGTGCATATTTTTCTAAATAAAAGCCTGGGACATCGGCAGATAGAAATTGTGCTATATTCAGTGCCAGTCAACGTAATTCTGTATTATTTCCATGAATTGTGGTAAGCTTGAAATATTTGATATCTTTTAATGAAAATTGAATGTAAATTGATAATTTATGTCTGTATATATATGTGTGGTTCAGTAGCGAACATGAGGTAAAGCCTATATAATGCTCCAGCCTGAACAGAAGGTGTCGGAGGAAAGTAAAACTACATGGAATTGCCAAACAGTACACTGACACCTATATTATTGACTAGAAAGAAATAATGCTGGAATTGCAGAGGCGTAATAACCATTAGGGAGGAATATACTGGTGAAAATTGTTTCAGATGAAGATAGCAGTTGGCCTACCGCTCTGAACTCAGTGTTTGTTATGTATTGTGCTCAGTGTAGAAATAGAGTATAAATTAGTTCTGAAGTAGGAGGTACAACCTTCTTGTTTCAGGGACTGTGGTCCTAAAGTTATTGAGCAGCACCTGGTCAGAGCTTTGCTGAATCCAGAGGGGACAGCATACTCCTTGGTCCATATAGCAAACAGTGAGGTGTCTCCAGAACACAGGGGAGCAATCGAGCAGAGGAGTCTTTTTCCTGCCGCCATCACGAAAGATAAGCCTATGTGGCCAGCGGAGCTCAACATTATGTAACCCCATCTTAAACTGACATTGTGTAAAAATAAGAGGGGAAATTAATTGTTTTAATGAACGGAACTGAGAACATCTCCAATACTAGTTCCAACAGAAACAAACACTTGAAGTCATGATGACAAATAACAACATAGCTTGAAAGAACAAAACCAGTATTACCTCATAGCACCACTACACAACTGACACACATAAGATAATATTAATAAAATATGTCACTACAAGATTCATATTGATAAATTCTGTACATATAACTTGTAATTAAAATTGATTGTGATTCCTGGTTCACTTTGTATTTGAATCAGGACACCTATATATTAATGAAAAGTACTTAATACATATTGATATTTGAAAATTTACCAGTGACTCATTTAAGATAGTCTCATAGAGTGTTATATGTATGTGAGTGTCAAACTGTTGTCAAGTGTGGTGGAATAAATTAAATTGTTTATCGGTCTGTTATTGTTGTGACTTACACTTCATCATTTACAAAACCCTAGACATTCAACGTAGTCATCACAATATTCCAGAATAATTCTGACTGAGGTTAAATATGTGGTAGCAAGTAAGGTCATCTGTAATACACTACACTTATTAGATAAAGATACCTTCACAGCTGATCTCAGTCAGTACACTAAGTCCCCTATAAATATTTATAATATCCCACTTTACCACATATATTGGGGTCTCGCTCCAGGGATATTGAACTTTCTCCTGTTATAGATATTGGGAATAAAAAGAATTAAAAGGTATCCTTGGGTGGAAATAAATAACGTTGAGCTCTCAGTGCCTGTAGTGTCCTTAGATAATTATTGATAGATTGAATTGTTACAATTGCATGTTAGACAATGGCCGACTTGGCAAAATTTCGATCTGCTGCTGTACAGACTGCGAAAGAGTTAGGAATGGACGGACAAATTATGATTGCTTATGTCACGGCTGAATGTGACAAATATATTGAACGAGAAGAAAGAAGATTAGAAAAAGAGGCCGAAAGAAAATTAGAATCTGAAAGATTGGCCGAAGATAAGAGAATAGAGGCTGAAAAAGAAATTAAGAGGTTGCAGATTGAGGCTGATGATAAGAGGTTGCTGATTGAGGCTGACAAAGAGGCTAAGAAATTGGAAGTAGAGGAAAGAAGATTGGCTGCAGAAAGGGAAGACAAGCGATTAGCTGCAGAAAGGGAATCAGAAGATAAAAGATTACAAAGGGAACATGAGTTACGACTAAGGGAGTTTGAGTTTCAAGGCCATGCTCCTGAAAATGGTGCCAGTCCCTTTGACTCTGATGCCACTGCTAGCCAGGGAGCCTCAACCTCAGCTATGAATTTTCATTTAGATCATTTTGTTGAGAAAGACGATGATATTGAGAGCTATCTAAATAGATATGAACTATTAGCTACCACATATGGGTTAGAGAGAGAAAGGTGGAGCTTAAAGTTATCGCAAGGTCTTCGTGGGGCAGCTTATGAAGTTTTTGCCAAAATGAGCAGAGGTGATCAGGAAAATTATGACATGCTAAAGCAGGCTATTTTGTTAAGATATGAAAAGAACGCAGAATTTTATAGGAAAAAATTTAGGAATGCTAAACTACTGTCAGGTGAAACCTACCACCAGTTCTCTGCACGAATAGAGACATACTTGGAGAAATGGACTTCTCTGGGGAAAACCCAAGATCTTAAGGAAATGGTCCTTATAGAACAACTAAGAGAGTCCATGGCTCCAGACCTGAGAAAGTTTCTCATGGAACAAGGTGCAGAGAGGCTGGGTGAGTTGTTAAATGTTGCTGAAAGGTATCAAGCAGCTCAGGCAGAGGTATCAGGTAATAAGAAGAAACAGGTGGATAATTTTAGAGCACCACAGAACTTTAATAAATTTGATCCTAGAGATCAAAACAAAGGTACGCACCAATTTGATAGGCCACGGTATGACAATAAAAATAAAACCCCACAATTCGATGAAAGGAAATATGATGAAAGAAAATCTTTCAACCAAGGAAAAAGGTGGTGTAAAAATTGTCAGATGGACAATCATGACACTGACCGTTGCAGAAGGAAACCTGTGTATATGGCCACCCTTCAGGTCAGGTCGACCTCAAGACAGGAGGAGGATATTATGTTAGATACCACTCCAGAAGAGATGAGGAAGGCACAGGCTGGGGATAAAACCCTCAAGCCTTGTTTCAGGAAATTGTCAACTTGTCATACAACTCCAGGCAAGGGAGATTTTTACATGAAAAACAAGTTGATGTATAGGAAGACTGGAGCTAGATCCAAAGGTCAGGGACAGCTGGTACTTCCTAAAAGATATAGGGCAGACTTAATAAGGAGCCTACATGTGAAACCAGATGGGGACCATGAAAAAATAGGTACCATCATCCAAAAGGTGGCTCACAATTATTATTGGCCCAAAACAAGATGGGACATTGAGAATTTTGTAGAAAGGTGTAGCATAGCACATGAGGGAACACCCACAAGTGGGAACATTGATCAGGACCTGGACACGCCAAGGGGCAAAATTAGGCCTGACAATACGAAGAAAAATAAATTTGATAAAGTTGACCAAAGGGAATGGGAAGCCCCTTTTCACGGACAAGCTTCACTTAACTGTTTTACAATGGCCACTATGCGGAGAGTGCAAAAAGATGTCTTACCCCAGGATAAGCCGAAAATCCCTCAATCGGACTTAAACAAACTGGAGGAAGAGGATGTAGAGAGGAAATCTCTCAAGAATTTTAAGTGGGGAGAAAGCCCCAAGAGGAAAATTGGTAGCGGTCGTTTTATGCATGATAATTCTGGGAAGAAAAATCATCACTATAGCGCTTCTAGTGGAAGAGACCATACCGGTGCATGGACAAATAGGTCCACAAAATTAAAGCTCCACATGTAACGCTGTTAAGAACGTGGACTGACGAAAAGGCAGAGGAAAATATTACATCCTCATACCAATATGTGAATGAGCTGACCACTCGT
Source organism: Oreohelix idahoensis (assembly GCA_024509875.1). Taxonomy (NCBI): domain Eukaryota; kingdom Metazoa; phylum Mollusca; class Gastropoda; order Stylommatophora; family Oreohelicidae; genus Oreohelix; species Oreohelix idahoensis. Next base: position 241,931 of record JAMPIV010011732.1, on the reverse strand, counting down.
TTAAAAACTGGCTGGAAACTTGCCAATGAAAATTTGAAACAAGCCAGGAAGAAACATGCTGCCTATTATAACAGGAAGGCTAAAGACAGAGATTTGGCTGTGGGAGAGAAGGTACTGCTTCTTCTACCCGGTAGTCAGAATAAGTTACAAATTGGATGGCAAGGTCCATATACAGTTCTAGAGAAGGTGTCTAGAACAAATTATAAGATAGATAAGAAGGGGAAAGAAAAAATCTATCATGTGAATCTCCTGAAGAAATATTTGGAAAGAGAACATCAGGAAGAGACACACTTGTTGACCTTGTCCATTGCCATGGAGATGAAAAAGGAACCACTTTCATCATTTGAATATCCATTACACCCCTGTGAGACAGCGGCACAGGTGAAAATCAGTTCACATTTAACGAAAACTCAGAAAGAGAGAGTACTACAGGTTCTAGATACTCATACAGAGGTGTTAACAGACCGACCTGGGCATACAAACTTATTGGAATATGATATGAAACTGATAGACCCCACACCTGTCTGTATGAAACCCTATTCGATTCCTTTTTCTAAGGAGAAAGCTTTGAAGGAAGAGATAGACTATTTGTTGAAGGAAGGAATTATTTCACACAGTGAATCTTCGTATAGTTCCGGTGTTGTACTCTTAAGGAAGCCCTCTGGAGAACATAGACTCTGTATAGATTACAGGAGACTGAATGCTATTACAGAAGGACAGGTGGATCCATTGCCGGATACAAATCAGTTGTTTGCCAGGCTAAATAAAGCTAAATATTTCTCAAAAGTGGACCTGAGTAATGGATACTATCAGATTCCAGTAAAACCTGAGATCAGACAAAATTGTTGGATGTAAACAATTCGGAGGAACGTAATGAATCCCTGAGTTGCCTCTTTGATTGAGGATATTCCGAATGTTTCATACAGGCTAATAAGAAGATTATGGGATCCACTACGAAAACTCTGCTATCACCAAGTATATGTTATCTCCTCATAACGTACATTTTGAGGAAAATCTAATGTTCTCTGGACATGTCATTGCGCAGACTCAGAGAAGAGAAATGGTGAATACGGGTTGTGAAGCAGCATTAAGACAAGCAGTCACACTTGCGGCTGTTCAGTAACATAACCGAAAAATATTATTGGTTGTAGAGGTCTGAGGCAGATTTCATGAGTAGTGCTTACTCTGAATGGACCCAACTACATAAAACCATGATAGCACAACAGCAGAGTAAAGTCAAGTTGACTTACATTTATCTATGTGTATATAGAATAAAGGACTGACATAAGATGTCTGTTTTAAGAGGGGAGATGTCGTGAAATATTCTAATCCACATATATAAATTATCAGGTAAATGTAAAGCCTAACAAATAACTTCAATAAAAGGAAAGAAGAATGGTAAAGAACAGTGCTGTCACAATGACTGTACTCGAAATCCCCCTTGTTTTCTACTTCGTCTGTAAATTGTAACGTTTCACGTTGATAGTAAAAGCCTACTGCTTCAATACCCGCTTTCTACGATAAAATATGTATCCATTTCTAAGAAAAACCTTGAGATACGCAAGATGACCTAGATTTGAGATTCCATTCATGTCTTTTTATACACTACGTTACCTAAAACGAAAGACAGATGGACTAAAGATAGAAAGAAGGGAGGGGCTGAAAGCATGCAACACTAAACACGCGTCTCGCTACACAATTACTACCATCACGCGTGTAAGGCCACAAGCACTAGCTTTTTTTCAAATCGACAGTGATAAAAAACACTACACACAAGAGAGTTAGGTTTTAAAAACTTACAAAACGCTTATTAGGAAACCTGACATTCTACTGTTTTATGTCTTAAATCCTGACATTAGTCTGACAGTACAGCAGGACAGGTGGCGGTTCTAAACATAAAAAATAAAAAAAACTACACGACTATCCTGGAAAATACATATTTTGAACGCAGCCCCTTAGCCCCATTAAATTTATATATTTTGGGTTCCTTAGGACTTGCTGACAAAGAATATGTTAAACGTTACGCAAATAGTCTAGGAATTACCAAATTATAACCAAAAGAAATAGTGAGGGATGTCAGACAACACCCAAATCAGAATCGCTCAGTGGCAGATTTTCAACACACCATTGTACGGAAATATGCTGACATGTTACCTCCTATTTGATTGGCGGAAAATAAATGTAAGGCTAAACACGATTAGTTGGACTATAAATACTACTTCGTTGTTGTTAGGGGAAAACGTGAGTAGGAGTACTTTTTTGAAAAGCTTGTAAACATGGCATGATTGGTTAGACCTGCCAATATAGTCAATTAGAGGCGTCAGGTCAACACCACATTTGCAAATAAACTTACTACAGAACCAGTGCGTTGAGCGCCAGTGCATATTTTTTCTAAATAAAAGCCTGGGACATCGGCAGATCGAAATTGTGCTATATTCAGTGCCAGTCAACGTAATTCTGTATTATTTCCATGAATTGTGGTAAGCTTGAAATATTTGATATCTTTTAATGAAAATTGAATGTAAATTGATAATTTATGTCTGTATATATGTGTGGTTCAGTAGCGAACATGAGGTAAAGCCTATATAATGCTCCAGCCTGAACAGAAGGTGTCGGAGGAAAGTAAAACTACATGGAATTGCCAAACAGTACACTGACACCTATATTATTGACTAGAAAGAAATAATGCTGGAATTGCAGAGGCGTAATAACCATTAGGGAGGAATATACTGGTGAAAATTGTTTCAGATGAAGATAGCAGTTGGCCTACCGCTCTGAACTCAGTGTTTGTTATGTATTGTGCTCAGTGTAGAAATAGAGTATAAATTAGTTCTGAAGTAGGAGGTACAACCTTCTTGTTTCAGGGACTGTGGTCCTAAAGTTATTGAGCAGCACCTGGTCAGAGCTTTGCTGAATCCAGAGGCGGACAGCATACTCCTTGGTCCATATAGCAAACAGTGAGGTGTCTCCAGAACACAGGGGAGCACTCGTGCAGAGGAGTCTTTTCCTGCCGCCATCACGAAAGATAAGCCTATGTGGCCAGCGGAGCTTAACATTATGTAACCCCATCTTAAACTGACATTGTGTAAAAATAAGAGGGGAAATTAATTGTTTTAATGAACGGAACTGAGAACATCTCCAATACTAGTTCCAACAGAAACAAACACTTGAAGTCATGATGACAAATAACAACATAGCTTGAAAGAACAAAACCAGTATTACCTCATAGCACCACTACACAACTGACACACATAAGATAATATTAATAAAATATGTCACTACAAGATTCGTATTGATAAATTCTGTACATATAACTTGTAATTAAAATTGATTGTGATTCCTGGTTCACTTTGTATTTGAATCAGGACACCTATATATTAATGAAAAGTACTTAATACATATTGATATTTGAAAATTTACCAGTGACTCATTTAAGATAGTCTCATAGAGTGTTATATGTATGTGAGTGTCAAACTGTTGTCAAGTGTGGTGGAATAAATTAAATTGTTTATCGGTCTGTTATTGTTGTGACTTACACTTCATCATTTACAAAACCCTAGACATTCAACGTAGTCATCACAATATTCCAGAATAATTCTGACTGAGGTTAAATATGTGGTAGCAAGTAAGGTCATCTGTAATACACTACACTTATTAGATACAGATACCTTCACAGCTGATCTCAGTCAGTACACTAAGTCCCCTATAAATATTTATAATATCCCACTTTACCACAGACACTCCTTCAAATGCCTCGCCAATGCTCGAACTTGATCACCCGATAGCCAGCGCAGAGTGGTAACCATTACACCAGCGCGGCTGTTGGCGAGATGATGACGAGAATGAACTATGTACAATTTAGTACTTTCAATGTGGTATAAGAGTGTGACGTGCAATGGAAAAGAGTCTACAGTAACCTAACAGCCTATTGCAACCTAATAGCTGCTCTCTGATTTGCTAGCTAAAACATGCATTAAACTACTTGTCCTGTCTTCTACAGCTAACCCTTTTGTCCCCGCCCTCTTTCTTTCCACACTGGCACATGCGGTGTTTACAATCTTCTTAGACCTGTCAGTCATAGAAGGAAACAAATCTCGCTATGGTTATACTTCGTTCCACTCACGCGAGCTCATCTGTCAGTCATATAATACTTGACAGCTAAACAGCACGTGAGAAGTAACGGAACAGACCTTTGAAGTTCATTCAAGAAAAATCTAGTAAATCCCCAGTACCCTTTGATCTTGAGCACGGGCATTCTAACGGGAAATCCACTAGAAGAACAGAAGTCTTTTGATCTCGGTCAAAGCTTCAGACGAAGAACACTGAGAGACTGGGACGTAAAGCCTTTCATCTTGGGAAACTCTAGCTTCTGAATTTGTCCCACACAGGAGTGAGAAATAACGCCATTAGAGATCAAGAGCAATATATGATATATATATATATATATATATATATATATATATATATATATATATATATATATATATATATATATATATATATATATATATATATATATATCCTGCTGTTTCTAAAAGCCAATCATCAGTCGTCAGTCATAATTCGAAGAGTCTAGCACACAGTCCTAGAACCACTTTTCTTGTTGGAATATTGTTTATAAGTGATTCGTTGAGATTTCATTCTGGATTTCTGGTAAGAGGAAAATAGTTCAAAGTATTAGAAGTATTTCACGGTGATAGCCATTTAAAGTTAACCCTTCTACTTCACTTAGATTTTTTCTTGCTAGCAAGGCGTATTAAATAAAATAACGCGTAGCGATTTTTCATAAACAGATATCCAAGTAAAACTGTTAGACCACGCCACCCGACTGCTTTATAACTGAGACGAGACCGTAGTTATGTTTACAGCGTAGATCGACTCGGCACTTAACTCTCCAGGAGAGAGAGAAATAAAAACGACTGTTAACCAGATCGGACTTAGAGGCATTAGATGACTGACAGTGGGAGAAAGGAATACATGTTACATTTCATTTTTGTAATTATTGTTATTTTAGCATCTATTAATTTTTAAATGCCAATACGACAAAATAACAGACACCGACGATTTAATAGTAACTAAATGATAGGTAGTTATGGTGTACGTGCTGCGTATTGAAAAGAGGACATAAAACACTGTACAAGTGACCGCCGGCCGCGAGACTGTGAGGGCGAGTCATTATGAACTCGGTCTGTAAAAAATCAGCGGTCAGCGAGCACCTGTGAGTATATAGGCCACAGGGAAAACATAGTGTATCTTTTCATTCCGTCTATTCGTCAGGATTGACAGAGCTGATGAGAAATTGTCTTGTCCTCGTCCGTATATTTTTATATATAGAATGGTAGCATTTTTCCACAAATGTTTTTTTGTATTTTTCGCAGACCTGATCACCAAGCGGACGACCAGCGGTCTTTTTTCATTTATAATGTGTTTACTAGCCAGATTTTGTGACTGTAAATTATAACTACTGGACTTACCAAATCCAGGATATTATTTTAACAGCCCTTAGTTGCGTATACCTGATATCATCATTATTTTTCTCCGACACCTGACAGTTATAGTCAATTGGAGTACCTAGTTATACACTGTGCAGGACCGGCACTCTCTCAAAAAGTCGGCCGTTAAAAAAGCAATCATCATCATCCTCCTTGACATTAGGAGCACCCAGATTTATCCATATACTAGAAGTATCCCCTCTCTTAAATGGTAAACACATCAAGGATTCTCACACTATTCACCTGGTTATATTGAAACCAGTACCCAGATATAATTTTCAGACCGATCGGGAAACAAGCCAGTTTTTCCCCTCCCGCCCATACACTGCAAGCGTTATCGCAACGGATTTATTCAGTTGTAGTTCCTGTATCTAGACCTATACTCCCCTTGTGCACCCCATCGGAGGAAGAGAGATTCGGCGTTCACCTAACTAGTATTTTTTTGGGGGGGGGGGGGAATGAACTGGGGCCAATTTGTACCCTCGACAGCTGGAGTGGTACATTATTCACAGTGAACCAGGGATTTTTTTCAAGGAATATTCTAGAAACGAGGGATACCACAGACCCACGGGTAAAGGACAATAGGTAAGAGAGTGAGAGGTGGCCACTAAGTGAGAGAGTGTGTGATGATTTTTGTTTGCTGGAAAATATCTATAAATTTGGTTGTTTGATTTTTCTACTTGGTCATATATTGCACCAAGATTGTTATTTCTGTAACCTAGTGCTAACCTTCAACCTTTGGGTTAATAATATTTTTTTGGGTTTCTCCATACGGTGAAGGCGCACCATTCTTCTTTTTTGCATCTATATGTAGGATTCTTGCTATCTTTGGTTATTGGATGTTGTAACAAGTTTAGTGATAATAAACAACAAAGAATTTAACTTTGTGTGTTGGTCAGACCCATACCCATTTATCCTTATTTTTTTCACGTGTATGTGTCTTGGTGTCACATAGTTGTGTGTGTAGAGTAACTTGTCTTATTTTAGATAAGGAGGCAAAGACTGTCTTGTAAACAAAGCACAGTTGTACGGATAGGCTGGAGGAGAGAAATCTACTCACTCCAGAGACATATCTTTCCCTCAAACTACCACCAGTGAAACCTATTTCTATTGCTTCTCGTGTGTCTGTCAACATTCACTCTTTACTTAGACAGGCCAAATAAACCAATTTACCTACCGTACGACAAAGAGCATAGTAAATACAGTCCCGTGTAGTTCACTGATACAGTCCCGTGTAGTTCACTGATACAGACCCGTGGGGTCCCTGATATAGCCCCGTTTAGTTCCCTGATACAATTCCGTAGAGTCCCTGATTCTGTCCTGTGGAGTTCGCTGATACAGTCCAGTAGTTCCATGATACAGTCCCGTGTAGTTTCCTGATAAGTTCCTTGTAGTTCCCATACAGTTCCGTGTAGTTTTATGCTACAGTCCCTTATAGTTCCTTGCTACAGTCCCGTGAGGTCCCTGATACAGTCCCGTGTAGTTCCCTGCTACAGTTCCATTCAGTTCCTTGCTACAGTCCCGTGTAGTTACCTGATAAATCCCTTATAGTTCCCTGCTACAGTCCCGTGAGGTCCTTGCTACAGTCCCGTGCAGTTCCCTGCTACAGTCCCGTGCAGTTCCCTGCTACAGTCACGTGTAGTTCCCTGCTACAATCCCGTGTAGTTCCCTGCTACAGTCATGTATAGTTCCCTGCTACAGTCTCGTGTAGTTCCCTGCTGCAGTCCAGTGTAGTTCCCTGCTACAGACCTGTTAGTTCCCTGCTACAGTCTCGTGTAGTTCTCTGCTACAGTCCCGTGTAGTTCCCTGCTACAGGCCTGTGCAGTTCCCCGCTACAGTCCCGTGTAGTTCCCTGCTACAGTCCCGTGTAGGTCCCTGCTACAGTCGCGTGTAATTCTCTGCTACAGTTCCGTGTAGTTCCCTGCTACAGTCCCGTACAGTTCCCCGCTACAGTCCCGTGTAGTTCCCTGCTACAGTCCCGTGTAGTTCCACGCAGCAGTCTCGTGTAGTTCCCTGCTACAGTCCTATGTAGTTCCCTGCTACAGTCCCGTGTAGTTCCCTGCTACAGTCCCGTGTAGTTCACTGCTGCAGTCCCGTGAGGCCCTGATGCAGTCCCGTGTAGTTCCCTGATACAGTCCCGTGTAGTTCCCTGCTACAGTCCCGTGTAGTTCCCTGCTACAGTCCCGTGTAGTTTCCTGCTACAGTCCCGTGTAGTTCCCTGCTATAGTCCCGTGTAGGTCTCTGCTACAGTCCCGTGTAGGTCCCTGCTACAGTCTGGTGTAGGTCCCTGCTACAGTCCCGTGTAGGTCCCTGCTACAGTCCCGTGTAGGTCCCTGCTACAGTCCCGTGTAGGTCCCTGCTACAGTCCCGTGTAGTTCCCTGCTACAGTCCCGTGTATTTCCCTGCTGCAGTCCCGTGTATTTCCCTGCTGCAGTCCCGTGTAGGTCCCTGCTACAGCCCCGTGTAGGTCCCTGCTACAGTCCCGTGTAGGTCCCTGCTACAGTCCCGTGTAGGTCCCTGCTACAGTCCCGTGTATTTCACTGCTGCAGTCCCATGAGGCCCTGATGCAGTCCCGTGTAGTTCCCTGATACAGTCCCGTGTAGTTCCTGCTACAGTCCCGTGTAGTTCCCTGCTACAGTCCCATGTAGTTCCCTGCTACAGTCCCGTGTAGGTCCCTGCTACAGTCCCGTGTAGGTCCCTGCTACAGTCCAGTGTACGTCCCTGCTACAGTCCCGTGTAGGTCCTTGCTACAGTCCCATGTAGTTCCCTGCTACAGTCCCATGTAGTTCCCTGCTACAGTCCCGTGTAGTTCCCTGCTACAGTCCCGTGTAGTTCCTTGCTACAGTCCCGTGTAGTTCCCTGCTACAGTCCCGTGTAGGTCCCTGCTATAGTCCAGTGTAGTTCCCTGCTACAGTCTCGTGTAGTTCCCTGCTACAGTCTCGTGTAGGTCCTTGCTACAGTCGCGTGTAGGTCCTTGCTACAGTCCCTTGTAGTTCCCTGCTACAGTCCCGTGTAGTTCCCTGCTACAGTCCCGTGTACTTCCCTGCTACATTCCCGTGTAGTTCCCTGCTACAGTCCAGTGTAAATCCCTGCTACAGTCCCGTGTAGTTCCTTGATACAGTCCCGTATAGGTCCCTGCTACAGTCCCGTGTAGGTCCCTTCTACAGTCCCGTGTAGGTCCCTGCTACAGTCCCGTGTAGTTCCCTGCTACAGTCCCATGTAGTTCCCTGCTACAGTCCCGTGTACTTCCCTGCTACATTCAAGTGTATGTCCCTGCTACAGTCCCTGTAGTTCCCTGCCACAGTCCCGTGTAGTTCCTTGCTACAGTCCCGTATAGGTCCCTGCTACAGTCCCGTGTAGGTCCCTTCTACAGTCCCGTGTAGGTCCCTGCTAAAGTCCCGTGTAGGTCCCTGCTACAGTCCCGTGTAGTTCCCTGCTACAGTCCCGTGTAAATCCCTGCTACAGTCCCGTGTAGTTCCCTGCTACAGTCCCGCGTAGGTCCCTGCTACAGTCCCGTATAGGTCCCTGCTACAGTCCAGTGTAGGTCCCTGCTACAGTCCCGTGTAGGTCCCTGCTACAGTCCTGTGTAGGTCCCTGCTACAGTCCCGTGTTGGTCCCTGCTACAGTCCCGTGTAGTTCCCTGCTACAGTCCCGTTTAGTTCCCTGCTACAGTCCCGCGTAGGTTATTGCTACAGTCCCGTGTAGGTCCCTGCTACAGTCGAGTGTAGTTCTCTGCTACAGTCCCGTGTAGGTCCCTGCTACAGTCCCGTGTTTGTCCCTGCTACAGTCCCGTGTAGTTCCCTGCTACAGTCCCGTGTAGTTCCCTGCTACAGTCCCGCGTAGGTCCCTGCTACAGTCCCGTGTAGGTCCCTGCTACAGTCCCGTGTAGTTCCCTGCTACAGTCCCGTATAGTTCCATGCTACAGTCCCGTGGCGTCCCTGGGGTCTTTGAAAAGACACAGATAGAATAAGACTACTGATCTCTTAGCCGTGTTGTAAAAAAACAACTAGAGCGGGGCGTTACATAATGTTATCAACCTCATCATATAACCCAAATTGCTACATAAACTCTTGCTGCCAAACACTTGATGGCTTTTATGCAGGCTTTATGTAATGAGATCAACTGTATTGGCTGCTTCTTGCAATACAACTAAAAACTCAATGCGCGATACACTGAGTTTTTCGTTGTATTGGTGAAAGGACGTATCGGGTGGGGGGGGGTCTCAGTGGGGGGTGGATGGTGTATTTGGGGGTGGAGGGGGCTGGGGGATGGGCCCCCCTCACGTTATGTAGGGGTAAGGGGGGGGGTGGGGGGTGGGGGGGGTATTTATGGTGTTGGATGTGTTAATTGGGGTTGTTTTGTTTTATAATATTTTTGAGTTTTTACAGTTTTAAGTTTTGGACATGTTGTAGGATTTGTTTGATTGGGTCGACTAGCTGGTTGACAAACGTGGTGGTCTCACTAGACTTGTAAATTTTGATGTGCTATTTGAATGGTAGTTGAGGGAGTCATGGTGTAAACATTGGGTGACCGTAATAGTTTTGTGTTTTTTGAATCATTGTTGTCATGAGATATGAGTTGATAGTTTGTAAGGTTGGGTTTGCTGGTTGTTGAATAGGGGACTGTTTTGATGGTGGGTGGAAAGGGGTGAAGGTGTTTTTCTACTGTTTATAGGTTTTTTGTGGAAAGTATTGTAGTGGTTTGTATAAAGGATTTAGTGATAATGTGGATATTGTAAGAGGTGGAAATAATAGTGGGGGCTTGGAATTAGGGGGAATACTAGGGATTGTGGGTGAGTTGTGGGTAGATTAATGATGTGGAGGTGGATTGTGGGGGGGATGGTCAGTTGTGGTGATAGTGGAAATAGTAAGGAGGGTTATAAGGGGGAGGGGGTGTGGAGGGGTGAGTCGTAGTGTGGGTTGATTGATGGATAATATGGATTTGTGAGGCAAGGGGTGGTAATTGGGGTTGGTGGGGGTGTTGCAGTATGACATTGAGATATGTGGGGAAGTATAGAGGAGTTGTTGGGATTGTGTAGTATTGGTTTGGGGATAAGTAACATTAAATTTTGGTGGTGGGGGGTTGTGGGGGTATGGGATTGATACAGAAGTCATGGTCATATGGTGGGGGGATTTGAGAGTTTACAGGATTGTGGCTGGCCAGAGATGGGTGGCGATTTAATGTCTAGTAGGTGCATTTGTGGAGGGTTAAAGTGGTAGGACGGCAGGAGGAAGGACTACCTTCACGCACTTCTAAGAATTGCTACCCTGGGCTTCTGGGGATGATCCAACCTCAACTGATAGAGATCTGGAAAGTTGAAAGACCTGGTGGAGGTGGGAATGTGTTCGCCGGGTTTGGGGTTCTGGAGGGAAGTTGATGACAGGTTGGAGGGGACACGTGAGGCATTTGGGTCATCAAGACTTTTACTCACACGGGCACACTCATTAAGGATGGAGAGTAACTTTCTACAGGGATACGGGTTTGATGGTGGCAATGGTTGGGGGAAAAGGAGGTCCATATGGCCATGAGGCGGATGGGACCCTAGGCCACTCTTTGTGAAGGATTTAGATTAGAGGAGGTAAGGATGAGGCTGATGGAAAGGATTAAGGGTTAATGCACTGTTTGGGGGAGGAAAGGGATAATGGGGTGGAAATGGGGATTAGGTGCTCCGGAACTTGGGGGTCTAACGACAGCCTAATCGCTCATAAGTGAGCTATTTTCAGCGTCCGTCTAGCCTCTATATGGGGAGCCAAGTGAAAGTTTGATACTTGGGAATGTTTGAGGATGGTTGGTGTACCGGGTAATCGGACGTCTCCCTGAGTAAATCTAACGTGTTATAGGTGATTGTGATTTATTGTGTACATTGCGGTAGTGAAAAGTGGTTTAGGATGGGGGGCGCAGATACATTTTGTTGATAATGTCAAATTTATTTATGGAGTTGAGTTAATGGCTGGATACTATTTATTAGTGTATGGTTTGTTGAGTACTGTGCATAATACGTTATTATTATTTTTTTTGGGGCAGTAATTGAATGAATGGATTTAAAGGATTATTTTGTTGGAGGGATAATTATGAGGATTTGTATGGTATTGGTGAGTAATGGTGGTTATAAGTGATTGATTTATGTTATGTTTGTGGTGGTTTGATAATATTTTATTTGGTATTCAGTAATGACGGGAATGATTGTTAGGTTATTGTTCCTGTTGAGTAATGTGAGATAATGACATATTCCCGTTATGTTTTGATATTGAAATGATTTATTTGGGTTTTGTGAGTGATGGCGGATAATCCATATTTTAATTTTTGAGGCTAACTATGGCTGCGTTTAAATTTATGCAATTGATAATTACCTAAATGGCTGTATGTGGAGACGAGGCGAGAAGTTTAGTAATAGGAAAATGGGGGTAGGGTAATTGATTTTTGAAATTGAGTATGATTTAACTTATTTAATGCGGGAGAAGTAATTGGACCTATGATTGTAGCGTTTTTGAGTTGATTATAATAACCGTGTAATGGAGTTTGAGGGTATTAAATTGTATGGTTTATCGGTTTTCACGTAATTGTATTTAAATGATTTATTTTATTTGGTTGAGTGCAATGGTGTGCCTAGCACATGATTTATTTTATTTTTGCCGTAATGATAGTGATTTATTTCTGGGGTTTTTGATTCAGAGGCGGAGTGGGTATTTGTATTTTTTTGAGTATTTTGCGTTAAGACCTTTATTTTGATTGTTTTGAGTGAAGGAGGTAGTTGGAGTGCGATGACTTTCGAATTTCTATTTTTGAGTCCATTGTGATAATGGTTTTAATTGTTATGTTTTTGATAATTTGATAGGAGGTATTGTTATGGTTTTTATTTAGAGTCAGTGGGGGACAGGAAGAGAGGGGTATGTTTTGTCCAAGATGCTACATGGCACACGCTAATTCATTGAAATAGGAACATTGGCGTGGTGGTATTTTTTTGACTAATTGTAGATTTAAGCTTTTACTATTCATTCGTGTAATTATAACGATTATGTTATTCATAACCACCAAGCGGGGGACGTACGAGATTTATTTTATGCATGGGATGGATAAGGAGGGGGAGGAGGAGAGGAGGATGAATGCAGGGTGGTATGTATTCTATTGTGTATAAGGACTATGGGGAGATTGTTGGTATAGGAGGGGTGGGAAATAAGTTCATTAGAATGTGTAGGGTTGGTGGTGATGGAACTGTGTAGACTGGTTAGGATGTATTTTTATTTGTTAGGCATTCTTCAATTTGAATATGGATAATATTTTATTATATGTGGATTAGATTATTCCAACGGACACACACCTACCCCTTTTGAGGAAAGTGGAAGGCATTTTATGTCAGTTCTCCTTTTATCTCTATCTATACATCAAATTAAGTTATCGTTTTTACATTATTAATTTCTGGGGTTTTGATGGTAGGACGGTGATTTCATTCCACAACGGGATGGCCGGCTTAATAAATAATCCGCTCCCAAATTTGGTTTTTTACCAGATATTGTATACTGTAAATTGCTAAAATTATAGGGAGCCAGAATAAAGGGTTGTTTTTATTTTAATGACCATCGGGTGTTACCTAAGAGTTACCGCAATGACTTTGACAAGTGCTTGTAATGGATAGGTTATGTAGTAAGGGAATATTGGGGTGACTTTATGATGGGGCTTTAGGACCGGTATAGGATTAGCAACTATGTGTGGTTTATTTGGTAATGGAGAGTGGAGAATGAGATAGTGGGATTGCAAGGATTTGTTTTTTTAAAGGCGGGGAGAGAAGTGTCGCTTAGTTGCGCTGTAATGATTTGGGAGGTGAATTTATGTCATATTTCTGTGTGATTATGCCTCTGGGCTGAATTACTTCACCCCATTGGTATGGAGGGGATTGATTTAGCTAGAGGGTTATGAAAAGTGTGGGTGGACATCACGTTAACCCAGTGTTGGGTATAGAGAAGAAGAAATACTGAGTGTGACGAGTCGATGGCGTGGGCCTTTGTGTAGTAGGTGGACGGATTGGCTGGAGGTTGGGAATTTAGTTGATAGGGGTAATTTCAAGATGAGGGTGTTAGAATAGGAGTGGAGCATTGATGAAGTAGGCAATTGGTTGGGTAAGTCTTTGGGGGCGGGCACAATGGGGGTAGGGAATGAGTAATGAGGGGACAGGAGTGTCCTTTAGGTGTATTCGGGGCTAGGAGATGGGTTGGTTTGGGTGGGGATGGAAAGGTTTACGGTGGGGGATTAAGGAATTGTAGGATTTGTGGTGTCTCTTATGTATTAAATAAGGTAGTTTTTGAAGTTTGGGTACTTCAGGTAGAAAGGCAGGAGGAGGGATTGGGAGGATGGGGGAGCAATGGTAAGTGAAGGGATCTGAGTGAGCTCTTCTAGGGAATTGGAAATGGGGATTAATGGGATTAATGTTAAGGATTCGAAAAATTTTTGGGGTCAGGGAGTCATGGATTTGGAAAGTGGAGGTTGGGTAGTGGGACCATTTTATCTGTGGGTGGGGGAGGGGGTGGGTTCTTTGGAGGAGACAACGGGAAGAGTAGAGGATGGAAAGAAAAAGAGTGGTTTGAGTGGAGGTATGTTATAATAATTGGGGCTCCCTGATAATTGTCGATTATAATAGAAGATTTTAGGGGAGAGTAATGATGGTGTTTATTGTTTGGTTCCTGGTAAAGGTAAGGTGTTTTATGAGGGAAAGAGATTAAATTTGGAGTACAATGTGATCGTGATAGTGAATAGGGAAATTTAAGTTGGAATAAAGAAATTGGGATTTTGTGAATGGAGTGTTGTTGAGGATTCAAAAATAATTTTCATCATTCTTATAGGATTGAAGACATCATTGAGTTGCAGGCATTAGATGTACTTCAATCCAAAGAGGTGGCACATCTATTTAAACTTCATAGTGTGTCCTTCTGAGGTACTAAGTAAAGCTAGGTGATGGTCTAGAAACCTCAGGCTACTTACTGGGAAGTGCGGAATATGAGTATCCTTTAACATCAGAGCATCCCACTTTCTTGGAGATATTATTTAGTCGTAATGGATCCACATGTCCTTCTGTAATAGCATTCAGTCTCCTGTAATCTATACAGAGTCTATGTCTCTCCAGAGGGGGAATCTTCCTTAGAGTACAAATTACAAACCGGAAACTTGTACGATAGACTCACTTCAGTGCGAAATAATTCCTTCCTTCAATAGATATCTAGTCTATCTCTTTTCAAAAAGCTTTCTCCTTTATAGCAAAACGGGATCGAAATTGGTTTTCCAGGTACAGAACAGGTGTGGTGGGCTGTCTATTAGTTTTCACTAGTCCATATCATATTCCAATAGGTTTGTATGCCCTGGTCGGTCTGTTAACCCCTCTGCATGATTATTTAGAACCTGTTGCACTCTCTCTTTCTGAGTTTTCGTTAAATGTGTACTGATTTTCACCTGTGCTGCTGTCTCACAGGGGTGTAATGGATATTCAAATGATGAAAGTGGTTCCTTTTTCATCTCCATGGCGATGGACAAGGTCAACAAGTGTGTCTCTTCCTGATGTTCTCTTTCCAAATATTTCTTCAGGAGATTCACATGATAGATTTTTTCTTTCCCCTTCTTATCTATCTTATAATTTGTTCTAGACACCTTCTCTAAAACTGTATATGGACCCTGCCATCCAATTTGTAACTTATTCTGACTCCCGGGCAAAAGAAGCAGTACCTTCTCTCCCACAGCCAAATTTCTGTCTTTCGCCTTCCTGTTATAATAGGCAGCATGTTTCTTCCTGGCTTGTTTCAAATTTTCATTGGCAAGTTTCCAGCCAGTTTTTAAACGAGTGGTCAGCTCATTCACATATTGGTATGAGATGTAATGTTTTCCTCTGCCTTTTCATCAGTCCACGTTCTTAACAAAGCTTCGAGTGGACCTTTTATTGGCCTTCCAAACAATAATGTTGCCGGGGCCATACCGGTTGAACTATGGGGTACCTCCCGATAAGCAAAGAGGGCGGCGTGCAGGTACTGGTCCCATGTATCTGGTTTTTCGTGTGCCAACTTTCTCAGGATCGACATCAATGTGCCGTTAAATCTTTCCACTTGGCCGTTCCCTTGGGGATGATACACACTACAATGGAAGTGTTTGGCCTGGAAGATCCTGAAAACTTCTTCAGTTAGTTTCCCCTTGAACTGAGAGCCATTATCAGTCAAGATTTGATTGGGAAAGCCTAACCTTGTGAAAATTGTGAGCAATGCCTCTGCCACATGTTTTGAATCAATCGATGACAGGGCTACTGCCTCTCCCCACATAGAACAAGTGTCCACCAGAGTCAGAATGTAGCTGTTCCTTCTCTTGGTTCGGGTGAGAGGTCCCACAAGATCCACGGCAACTCTCTCAAAGGGTGTTCCCACTATGGGCATTTCCCCCAGAGTTGCTGGTGCAGTCCAATGTTTAGGTGCTACTCGTTGGCACTCTGGACAGGATTTTACATATCGTTTGATATCTTCAGTTATTCCTGGCCAGAAATAGTGACAAGCTATTCGCTGTCCTGTTGCGCTGATTCCCATATGACCACTGAAGGGAATCGCATGCCCTAGTTCCAACACTTTAGTCCTATATGAAGTGGGAAGGACCAGCTGTCCGTGACCATTGGATTCAGATCCAGCCTTCCTATATATCAGTTTGTTCTTCATATAAAAACTCTCCCTTGCCTGGAGGTGTATGAGATTTGGGCAACTTCTTGAAACATGGCTTGAGTGTTTTTTGTCCTCAGCCTGTGCCTTCCTCATCTCATCTGGGTGAGTATTTATGGGATTATCCTCCTCCTTCTTTGACTGTGATCTGGTCTGCACTGTTGCCAATATCACAGGTCTCTTGGGATTCCCCAAGAAGACATATCTACACCCCAATATTAGAGGGTAGATTGGCTCATTTATCACTGCTGCTTTTATGATTCCTTCCACATATCGCGTTTTCACTTTTATTCGGGCGACGGGAAGTGTCATGGTAGCTACATCCTTGGTTGCAGTTTGAATCTCCACTGTTTCCGTGGTGTATTGATCGGCCTGCACCAGGTGAGAACTCACAACGGAATCGTAATCTAAACCGGTATCATATAAACATCTTATAGTGACACCATTACAGATGACATCTTCACACACTGGGGGGTGGTATGGTTCCTGTAATTCTTCAGGTTTGCCCTTCTTTTCCTTTTTCCCCGATGTCATAGCAGCAAAATGAGGAGGTTTGCCCTTCTTTCATCATATTTCCTTTCATCGAATTGTGGGAATTTATTTTTATTTTCATACCGTGGCCTATCAAATTGGTGCTTACCTTTATTTTGATCCTTAGGATCAAATTTATTAAAGTTCTGTGGTGCTCTAAAGTTATCCACTTGTTTCTTTTTATTACCTGTTACCTCTGCTTGAGCTGCTTGATACCTTTCAGCAACATTTAGCAACTCACCCAGCCTCTCTGCACCTTGTTCCATGAGAAACTTTCTCAGGTCTGGAGCCATGGACTCTCTTAATTGCTCTATAAGGACCATTTCCTTAAGATCTTGGGTTTTCCCCAGAGAAGTCAATTTCTCCAAGTATGTCTCTATTCGTGCAGAGAACTGGTGATAGGTTTCACCTGACAGTAGTTTAGCATTCCTAAATTTTTTCCTATAAAATTCTGCATTCTTTTCATACCTTAACAAAAGAGCCTGCTTTAGCATCTCATAATTTTCCTGATCACCTCTGCTCATTTTTGCAAAAACTTCATAAGCTGCCCCACGAAGTCCCTGAGATAACTTTAAGCTCCACCTTTCTCTCTCTAACCCATACGTGGTAGCTAATAGTTCATACCTATTTAGGTAGCTCTCTATATCATCGTCTTTCTCAACAAAATGATCTAAATGAAAAATTCATAGCTGAGGTTGAGGCTCCTTGGCTAGCAGTGGCATCAGAGGCAAAGGGACTGGCACCATTTTCAGGAGCATGGCCCTGAAACTCAAACTCCCTTAGTCGTAATTCATGTTCCCTTTGTAATCTTTTCTCCTCCTTTTCTGCTTCCCTCTCTGCAGCTAATCTCTTCTCTTCTGCAGCTAATTTCTTCTCTTCCCTTTCTGCAGCTAATCTTTTGTCTTCTCTTTCTGCTTCCAATTTCTTAGCCTCAGCCTCAATCTGCAACCTCTTAGTCTCAGCCTCAGCTTGCAACCTCTTAGTCTCAGCCTCTAACTTTCTTTCGGCCTCTTTTTCTAATCTTCTTTCTTCGCGTTCAATAAATTTGTCACATTCCGTGGTGACATAGGCAACCATAACTTGCCCATCTAATCCTAACTCTTTTGCAGTCTGAACAGCAGCAGATCGAAACTTGGCCAGGTCCGCCATTGTCTATCAGGTAAATTTCTACAATGTCTAACCAACAATTTAATCTCTAAATATATCTAATGGACAACACAGGCACCGTGAGCTCAACCTTATTTAATTCCACCCAAGGATACCTTTTAATTCTTATATTCCCTGAAGTAAATTACCCCCAATATTTTTAATAGGGAAAGATTCAAAATCCCAAGAGCGAGACCCCAATATATGTGGTGAAGTGGGATGTTATAAATATTTATAGGGGACTTAGTGTACTGACTGAGATCAGCGGTGAAGGTATCTATATCTATTAAGAGTAGTGTATTATAGATAACCTTACTTGCTACCACATATCTATATATCTCAGTCAGAATTATTCTGGAATAGTGTGATGACTACGTTATGTGTCTAGGGTATGTGTATGATGAAGTGTAAGTCACAACAACAGACAGATAAACAATTTAATTTAATCCACTACTCTTGACAACACTGTGACACTCACATACATATAACACTCTATGAGAATATCTTAAGGAGTCACTGATAACTTTTCAAATAACAATATGTATTCATTGTTGTCATAAAGGTATATGTGTCCTGATTCAAATACAAAGGAACCAGGAATCACAATCAATTTTAATTACAAGTATATGTACAGACTTTATCAATATGAATATTGTTGTGACATATATTATTAAAAATATCCTATGTGTGTCAGTTGTGTAGTAGTAATATGAGGTAATACTGGTTTTGTTTTGTTCAAGCTCTGTTGGTATTTGTCATCATGACTTCAATAGTTTGTCTTTTGGGACTAGTATTGGAGATGTTCTCAGTTCCTGATATTAAGACAATTAAATTCCCCTCTGAATGTTATTTTTACAAAGTCATTTCAAGATGAGGGGACATAATGTTGAGCTCAGCTGGCCAAATCAGCTTATCTTGCGTGATGGCGGCAGGAAAGGACTCCTCTGCTCGAATTCTCCCCTGGGCTCTGGAGACACCTCACTGATAGCTAAAAAGACCAAGGAGTATGCTGTCCGACTCTGGATTCAGCAAAGCTCTGACCAGGTGCTGCTCAATACCATCAAGACCACGGTCCCACAATTCATGGAAACAAACACAGATACGTTGATTAGCAATGAATTCTGGCACAAATTCCCATCTGCTTATGTTCCAGGCTTTTATTTAGCAAAATATGAGCTGGCTTCAACGCACTGTTGCTTTATCAAGCTTATTTGCACTAGTGGTCTCGAACTAACGCTCCTAAGTGAGTATATCAGCGAGTCTAGCCAATGGAGCCACGTTTCGACAAGTGTTTGAAAAAATGTTACCTTTCCACGTCTCCCCTAACAACGATAGATAGTATTTATAGCCCGACCAATCGTGGTTAGTCTTTCATTTGTTGCGCTCCAATCAATTTGGAGTTTACATGGTAGGCTATTTCTGTAACGTAAGGTTTTTTCAAACACGTTATAAAAAATTTTATGAGCAGAAATGATTTTATGTTGTCAGGCATCCCACTATTTTACTTTGGTTATAATTTATTAATTCCTGGACTATTTGCGTAACGTTTTACATATTCTTTGTCAGCAAGCCCTAAGGAACCCAAATATCCAAATTTAAAAAAGCTACGTGGCTGCGTTCAAAATATGCAATTCCTTCTACCTCCTGTTTCGAAGATGTGCTGTCTGGGTACTGTAATGTTTTCAAACGTAAACCCATATAATGTTATCTTTCCTAATAAGCGTTTTTTGTGATTTTAAAACCTAACTCTGGGAAGGGTAGTGAATTTATCACTGTCCGTCCGAAAAAGTTAGTGCATGTAGCCTAACACGCGTGATAGTAGTAATTGTGTATCGCGCGACGCGTGTTTAATTTTGCATGCGTTCCTGATTTCATTCGCCCCTCTCTCTCTTTCTATTTGAGTCCATCTGTTCGTTCGTTTTGGTAACGTAATATAATTAATGTTAGGATTAATTTAGGTCATTACGCAGGGTGCCTCTCAATGTTTTTCCAAGAAATACAGCACACGTTTCATTGAAGAAAGTGGGTAATAATACGGTAAGCTTTTACTATCAACGTGAAAGCGTTACAATTTGCAGACGAAGCAGAAAACAAGGGGGATTTCGAGTACCTTCTTTGTGACAGCACTGTTATTTTACCATTGCTCTTTTCTTTATTAATTTTATTTGTTAGGCTTCATATTTACCTAATAATTTATATATGTGGATTAGAATATTCCACGACACTGCAGAACAACCGCAATAATTTGTCTTCACTTTGTTACTTTCACAATTGCCTCCGGCTGGCGGAATTGTGGATTTTAAAGCTGCAACCAAGGTGGGATGGGTTCATTTTTCTACACACGACAGCAGGATGCAGAGACACTCAGGAGTCATGATCACAGGTCCCCCCCCCCCCTTTAGAGTGTAAAGGAGAATAAGGGGCCGAAACACTTAATCGACGGGGGACGCTTCTGATGATAAGATTGCCTCCTGTTGTATCGCTCTGAATGGAGTTTCCTGTCAATAAGGAGCGTGAATCATCATTTGACTTTTCGCTCCTTATAGTCGATGGAACCACCACTACATGTAGTCTCATTACAAGAAGTCTGCACCAAGTATTCACATTCTCTTGTAGCGATGATCTCTGTAGCAATTTCTTTTACTTGATGAGGTTGCCAACCTCATGCACAACCTCATATTAGACGCCTTGTACGACATGCATGATAAATAAAAGTCGTATTCTATCTTTGTCTCATCGCAGCCATGTGTCGCTTTTAAATGGCCCAGTTCTGTTCTTCTCAAATCGTTTCTATTGATCTGGGTCCTGGAAGCCGCACAGATACTAAATATAAAGAGTAATATTTATCAACACGCAACAAAGCACATAAATTTACGAGCACAATAACAGAAACTACACGGAGCAAGGAGTGTGAATGGAAAGATAATTGATGCTGATGATGATGTTAATGATAATGATACAAGCATAAGCTTCACACTGACGTCTGCTAAAGTGCTGCTATCAAGCAGCAGTCACGCGATATTTCCTAAACGTATGCACTGAATTAGCAGTGTGATCAGCACAATCATGATTGCTCGGTAGAGGTTTGCTACAAGGAGATCAGCCACAGTGTTGGTACTATGCTCCAGAAATAGCGGAAATGAACATGATGATGATGATTTATTTCACGAAGGCCGCCTGGTACACCACCTTTTATTGTAGTTATATTTCCTCCTGTTTGCACGCGATATAAAAAAATGTCAGCACCCCAAGGAGCACAGGCCTTCAACAAACATATGCCAAGTCTTGCTATCCTGTGCCAACAGGTCCAAGTCTTCATATCATGTGCCCACAGGTCCAAGTCTTCATATCCTGTGCCCACAGGTCCAAGTCTTCATATCATGTGCCCACAGGTCCAAGTCTTCATATCATGTGCCCACAGGTCCAAGTCTTCATATCCTGTGCCCACAGGTCCAAGTCTTTCCATGTTTTCTATATACCCTTCTGTGTTGTTTGTTAAAGTTTATTTTTTTAACGTTTTTACAGGATATTGTAACCGTCCCCCTGCTCCACCATTCTTAGTTGTGTATTACGATATGCCTGGAAGGTTACAGTGTTACTATTCTTCCCCCTCCGCTCCCCCTTACTTTCAGGTCATTGTAACACACAGGTGATTTCTGTTTATAATACTTCAAAATATTCCTGTAACTTACAGTAGTTCAAGAAAATGAAAAGACTTTTCTGGTTGTGTGTACATATATATATATATATATATATATATATATATATATATATATATATATATATATATATATATATATATATATATATATATATATATATATATATATATATATATATATATATATAGATCTCTCTTACCATCAGGCATACAATACATAGGCTGAACCAGCCCTCAAAGGCAATCTTAAAGCCGCTTTCAGGTCAGATCGGCAAAAGAATCTGCATGTGCTGTACTCTAGGTTCAAACCGCTTGGTACTGTTTTTTTTAAGTTTGTGGCAAAACTTCCTAGGTCTCCGGTCTATTCATAGCGATACGACTGGCCAATCAGAGCACAGTCCAAAA
This sequence comes from Oreohelix idahoensis, assembly GCA_024509875.1. Taxonomy (NCBI): domain Eukaryota; kingdom Metazoa; phylum Mollusca; class Gastropoda; order Stylommatophora; family Oreohelicidae; genus Oreohelix; species Oreohelix idahoensis. The sequence continues at coordinate 220,020 of JAMPIV010011732.1, read as the reverse complement.
TATTTTTAAGAATTAAAAGTTAGGCGTATTTAAGCCTGCTCGTATAAAGTGATTAAGTTTAAATATTTTATATTACAGTTATTATTGGACCGTTTTTAATTATTAAAATTGATAATTAAACGGCCAATTGCTCTCTATCGTTCTATATGTATATTCTTTAGCTATTTCCTTGCATTTCACTCTAGGGAATTTTTAAGTATTTAAATCGGGTATTACCCTGATGTAACAATATTACTAAAATAAATTTTTCTCTTAATTTACTTACTTTTATGAGGCTGGCGTTGTACCTAATTATAAAGTAATATATCAGATGTTTTACTAACTATGTATTTATTGTTATTTATCGCTATTATTAGAGAAATAAAATAACTCCTTCCCGTCAAAAACACAGATTAGGCTCTTTCTGCTTAATCTAAAAGGTTTCTTTATAGACACTAGAAAAGAGCTTTCTGATTGGTTCTTATATTTGGACTTTTTACCCTAGATTTTGAGCGCGGAAAACATGATCGTGTTGTTTATACAGATTCAAATCATGACAATTTCATGTTTTAATCAATACTTGTAGCACAGACGTTCAAAAAAATTGTCACAGAATGTTTTGTTCCGCTCAGGCTGTTTCAGTTATCTTCTTTATATGTAGTGTTTCTATCTCATAACTTGTTTTTCGTTTCTTCTATGTTAACATTCTCCACATCAGAGGCATTTGCCAGTCAAAATGAATGCTTGAAAGATGTCCGTTTTTGTTGTAGTTTTTTGTGTGTAGCTAAGTTGTTGTTTTTTTCTCGCTGTTGTTGCCTTTTTCAACATGATGTAGTGTAGCAGCCAGGGTGCCAAACCCTGGCTTTGTCGCTATACACCAAGGAAGACCTGTAAGAGAACTTCCTTCTCCTTCTCAGCTCAATACTAGAAATACATTATCTGAAACTCCTGACTTGGAATAAACGTTCAGCGCCTGTAACGCGAAAGCACACAAAAACAAAAGAAAAAAAAATATGTAAATACCAGAATGAAGTTCAGCTGAATACCTGCAGTAGAATTTTAGTGCGTCTTCCTCTCAAGACCCCAAGGTAAAGGTACAGGTTTTGTGAAGAATTTGTACACAACTGCAACATTTCACAAACATATTCTTCCGTGTGATACTGACACCAGAAAAGGGAGCAAAGTATAATAATGGAGTTCTGGCCAGTGGTTTATGTACGGTAATGGAGTTCAGTACAGTAATTTATGTACGTTAATGGAGTTCAGTACAGTAATTTATGTACGTTAATGGAGTTCGGGACAGTAATTTATGTACGTTAATGGAGTTCAGTACAGTAATTTATGTACGTTAATGGAGTTCGGGACAGTAATTTATGTACGGTAATGGAGTTCAGTACAGTAATTTATGTACGTTAATGGAGTTCAGTACAGTAATTTATGTACGTTAATGGAGTTCGGGACAGTAATTTATGTACGATAATGGTGTTCACGCCAGTGGTTTATGTACCTTACTGAGGTTCAGGACAGTAATTTATGTACGATAATGGAATTCAGGCCAGTGGTTTATGTACGTTAATGGAGTTCAGTACAGTAATTTATGTACGTTAATGGAGTTCAGGACAGTAACTTATGTACGATAATGGAGTTCACGCCAGTGGTTTGTGTACGTTACTGGAGTTCAGGACAGTAATTTATGTACGATAATAGAGTTCAGTACAGTAATTTATGTAACATAATGGAGTTCAGGACAGTAGTTTATGTACACTAATGGAATTCAGGAAAGTATTTTATGTACAACATAATACTTATAGTTACTTTCACAATTTCCGCAAACTGGCAGCATGGATAAAATCAGAAATAAAGTTGAAAGTCGCAGCCAAGGTGGAGTGAGTTCATTTCCCTATGAAGACAGGAAAAACGCATCAGGAGGCTGATACATGAAAGTCATGACCCAAGTGGGCCCGCTCCTCTTAGATTGTAAAGAAGATTAAAGGACTAAAACACTTATCCGACGGAGGACTATTTCTGATGATCAGATTGCCTCTGGTTGTAGTGTTCTGTATAGATTTTTCTATCACACAGCAACTTACCATGTATTGTCGTAAGAGGAGACTAAGAAGTGTTGGGTATTTCACTGGCTACCCCGTCCTGTTGAAAATTCAAGCCACTAAAGTTTTCAACAAAATATCATGTACATACAAGCAGTTGAAGACAAATCTTTGTCAGGTTCACAAAACCAGGTAACAGCAACAGTGTTTGCGCGTCTGAAAAACTGACGTCCCATCATACCTTTCCTTGTATTCCATCGTCATTTTTCATCTGTGGTGGGCGGGTGCTTTCAGGATAATTGTATCTTTATGTTGAGACAGCAGGCGTCGTAAAACATATTGTGATTTATTTACTAGTTCGTTATTTATTCCATTTTGTTTGACATTTAACCATTTATTACCTGTATGTTTATAGTTCGATGAAGTGTTCTCACTAAATTTGTTGCACTGGAATGTATTTCACACTTAAACTTGTCAGTGAAAACGTCGTTTGCAATAAATTAAACGTGCTTTCAAAGAATTGAATCTAAGGTATTTTGTTTTTAGAAAGGAAATAATTTATGAGAAATGTGCATCTGTCAAGTTAGAATTTGTGTTTTTAATCCTTAGTTTTCGCGAAACGTGTTTACAATCGGGCAGGTGCAAGTAGCTCAACCTCGTAAAACGCACTTAGTTTAGCTAACCTGTTGTATGCAGTCGCGGTTCTTAGGCAGTTCGAGTGGTGAGGCCGCAGCGGCGCCGATTTGGAGACCGGGGCGGAGGCGGGGAGGGGTTAGGAATCGTCGAAATTTATACACGGAATAAAATTATTAAACTTTTAAAAGAACATGAAAAATTAAACAGAAAATTTCAAAATTAAAAAAAAAAAAAAATTATTTGCTTATATGAAATTATCATTTTCCTCTATGCAGGTATTACTCCTTTATTGAACTACAGCGTCCTGAGCGCCCGAGTGTAATTCCACATGAATGCAGAAAAAAACCAATTACCTTCGTTTTTTAAAAACATAGTGTTTTTGTAGCAAGCTGCAGTGACCATGACTTGCAGAAATTACATCGTGATCCAACTTAATAGCATGAAATTGAGTCTCGTCAGCGCACTAAGAGTATTACATGGGAAGAGTGGGGGATCCACCATCACGAGACCTCACACCACTTTGAACAATCCATACAGCCGACTATGCGTGTATGTGATTGTTAGGAGCTGCTCTGGGGTACAGGAAACTACAACGTCGTATTTTGCAGTGGAGGTTTTATACCACAGAGCGCTCTTGTTCAACGCATTGTAATAGGATGTTGTATGAGAGCTGCGAAGGATGACGCGTGGTTAGTTACAAGTGTCGTGGGCTAACGTCTTGGGAAACGGATGGATGTGTGTTGTTGACATGAGCGGATATATTCATGTCAGTGGACGTTTTGTCATGTACGTCTGGGAGGGATAAATGATATGTCAGCATTTACATTGGAACCATCTAACTAAAGTGTATGTACATTTACTGGAGGTCTCTTCTGGCTTGTGTCTTGCATAGGTTTGGTGTTAAGGATCATCTTTATTGCACACGGACAAGTCCATCAGTACTACGATCTCTTCCATTAGGTCACAAAAGGAGGACCTCAGCACAGTGCACGAACTCCGTAGCACTGGCGAGGATCCCAATGTGTGTATACATTTTTTTTTAAATGTAAAACTTTTGCCTCGTTTCGGCGAGGCGCGTCCCGTTCAACCTAGTCGGTTATATTAGGGCGCATGTCCAAATATAAAAGACCCTTAGGTCTAGGAATTATATTAAAAGTATTACATATTCTATAAATAGTTTCTGTGGTAGGTAGGAAGGTTTTCCTAATTTTGTCAATTTCACCAGGGGCGTATTTACGATTTCCAACTGCTCAGGAATTTTTAAGGTCTCAACTTGCTCACGCGACCTCCTATTTTTTCGCCCGTACCCGAGAAGACTAGACATCCGATCTTACTACCCACGAGATTAAGAAGGAGCATAACATCATTAGGACTCATTGGTTCTGAAAAAAAATTGACCATCAAATATATTCCCTGTACTGAGAACCGAACCCGATACCTTTAGAATTAGAGGCGGACGCCATACCCCCTAGCCACTCCGGGTTCCCCCCCCACCCCCACCCCCCTAGTTGAAAAGCATGAATCCCAGAATCCACCTATGATGAATGGAAAAATGGTTTCCTTCTTATTGTAACGTATCAGAGCAGGAGAATAAGTGTAAGTGATGGCAGCCTGTTTGTACTGGACAAGGTGCATAGCATACATTGATTAAATGCAGGGCCATATTATCCATCAGGCTAAGTAGGCTGAAGCCTAGGGCCTCGGAGCTATTTGGCGCCCGTTGTAGGTTTAAAAAAAAATGTTTAATGCATAGATTTTTCAATAAAATGTGTTTATTGTGTTTAACTTACTAATAATAAAAATAATACTAAAAACATTAATAAAACATAATTACTAATAAAAGATGTAAAACATTGCTAACAAACTAACGCACCACTCTATTAATAATACTATTATATACCATCACCATGCTAACAAACTAACGCACCACTCTATTAATAATACTATTATATACCATCACCATGCTAACAAACTAACGCACCACTCTATTAATAGTACTATTATATACCATCACCATGCTAACAAACTAACGCACCACTCTATTAATAGTACTATTATATACCATCACCATGCTAACAAACTAACGCACCACTCTATTAATAATACTATTATATACCATCACCATGCTAACAAACTAACGTACCACTCTATTAATAATACTATTATATACCATCACCATGCTAACAAACTAACGCACCACTCTATTAATAATACTATTATATACCATCACCATGCTAACAAACTAACGCACCACTCTATTAATAATACTATTATATACCATCACCATGCTAACAAACTAACGCACCACTCTATTAATAGTACTATTATATACCATCACCATGCTAACAAACTAACGCACCACTCTATTAATAGTACTATTATATACCATCACCATGCTAACAAACTAACGCACCACTCTATTAATAATACTATTATATACCATCACCATGCTAACAAACTAACGCACCACTCTATTAACAGTACAATTATATACCATCACCATGCTAACAAACTAACGCACCACTCTATTAATAGTACTATTATATACCATCACCATGCTAACAAACTAACGCACCACTCTATTAATAATACTATTATATACCATCACCATGCTAACAAACTAACGCACCACTCTATTAATAATACTATTATATACCATCACCATGCTAACAAACTAACGCACCACTCTATTAATAATACTATTATATACCATCACCATGCTAACAAACTAACGCACCACTCTATTAATAATACTATTATATACCATCACCATGCTAACAAACTAACGCACCAGTCTATTAATAATACTATTATATACCATCACCATGCAAACAAACTAACGCACCAGTCTATTAATAATACTATTATATACCATCACCATGCTAACAAACTAACGCACCACTCTATTAATAATACTATTATATATACCATCACCATGCTAACAAACTAACGCACCAGTCTATTAATAATACTATTATATACCATCACCATGCTAACAAACTAACGCACCAGTCTATTAATAATACTATTATATACCATCACCATGCTAACAAACTAACGCACCACTCTATTAATAGTACTATTATATACCATCACCATGCTAACAAACTAACGCACCAGTCTATTAATAATACTATTATATACCATCACCATGCTAACAAACTAACGCACCACTCTATTAATAATACTATTATATACCATCACCATGCTAACAAACTAACGCACCAGTCTATTAATAATACTATTATATACCATCACCATGCTAACAAACTAACGCACCAGTCTATTAATAATACTATTATATACCATCACCATGCTAACAAACTAACGCACCAGTCTATTAATAATACTATTATATACCATCACCATGCTAACAAACTAACGCACCAGTCTATTAATAATACTATTATATACCATCACCATGCTAACAAACTAACGCACCAGTCTATTAATGATACTATTATATACCATCACCATGCTAACAAACTAACGCACCACTCTATTAATAATACTATTATATACCATCACCATGCTAACAAACTAACGCACCAGTCTATTAATAATACTATTATATACCATCACCATGCTAACAAACTAACGCACCAGTCTATTAATAATACTATTATATACCATCACCATGCTAACAAACTAACGCACCAGTCTATTAATAATACTATTATATACCATCACCATGCTAACAAACTAACGCACCAGTCTATTAATAATACTATTATATACCATCACCATGCTAACAAACTAACGCACCAGTCTATTAATAATACTATTATATACCATCACCATGCTAACAAACTAACGCACCAGTCTATTAATAATACTACTATTATATACCATCACCATGCTAACAAACTAACGCACCAGTCTATTAATAATACTATTATATACCATCACCATGCTAACAAACTAACGCACCAGTCTATTAATAATACTATTATATACCATCACCATGCTAACAAACTAACGCACCAGTCTATTAATAATATTATTATATACCATCACCATGCTAACAAACTAACGCACCAGTCTATTAATAATACTATTATATACCATCACCATGCTAACAAACTAACGCACCAGTCTATTAATAATATTATTATATACCATCACCATGCTAACAAACTAACGCACCAGTCTATTAATAATACTATTATATACCATCACCATGCTAACAAACTAACGCACCAGTCTATTAATAATACTATTATATACCATCACCATGCTAACAAACTAACGCACCACTCTATTAATAATACTATTATATACCATCACCATGCTAACAAACTAACGCACCAGTCTATTAATAATACTATTATATACCATCACCATGCTAACAAACTAACGCACCAGTCTATTAATAATACTATTATATACCATCACCATGCTAACAAACTAACGCACCACTCTATTAATAATACTATTATATACCATCACCATGCTAACAAACTAACGCACCACTCTATTAATAATACTATTATACACCATCACCATGCTAACAAACTAACGCACCAGTCTATTAATAATACTATTATATACCATCACCATGCTAACAAACTAACGCACCACTCTATTAATAATACTATTATATACCATCACCATGCTAACAAACTAACGCACCACTCTATTAATAATACTATTATATACCATCACCATGCTAACAAACTAACGCACCACTCTATTAATAATACTATTATATACCATCACCATGCTAACAAACTAACGCACCAGTCTATTAATAATACTATTATATACCATCACCATGCTAACAAACTAACGCACCAGTCTATTAATAATACTATTATATACCATCACCATGCTAACAAACTAACGCACCAGTCTATTAATAATACTATTATATACCATCACCATGCTAACAAACTAACGCACCACTCTATTCATAATACTATTATATACCATCACCATGCTAACAAACTAACGCACCACTCTATTAATAATACTATTATATACCATCACCATGCTAACAAACTAACGCACCAGTCTATTAATAATACTATTATATACCATCACCATGCTAACAAACTAACGCACCACTCTATTAATAATACTATTATATACCATCACCATGCTAACAAACTAACGCACCAGTCTATTAATAATACTATTATATACCATCACCATGCTAACAAACTAACGCACCAGTCTATTAATAATACTATTATATACCATCACCATGCTAACAAACTAACGCACCAGTCTATTAATAATACTATTATATACCATCACCATGCTAACAAACTAACGCACCAGTCTATTAATAATACTATTATATACCATCACCATGCTAACAAACTAACGCACCAGTCTATTAATAATACTATTATATACCATCACCATGCTAACAAACTAACGCACCAGTCTATTAATAATACTATTATATACCATCACCATGCTAACAAACTAACGCACCAGTCTATTAATAATACTATTATATACCATCACCATGCTAACAAACTAACGCACCAGTCTATTAATAATACTATTATATACCATCACCATGCTAACAAACTAACGCACCACTCTATGCGTACTAATTAGATGTGCGTAACGGAATAGAGAGAACCAATCAAATATCAATAATGCGACCCATACCGTGTCGTTATCAAATAGTGTTTTCTTAACTAGGCCAATAAAGCTTATCGCTCAGCCAGAATATTAGAAAAATAAGTTAATATCCCAGACAGCTGGAAGTCGAATGAATATTCTGCAAATGTGTCAGTAAATGATTTAATCATACGGTCAATCTATGAGTGGAGTGAACGAGTGCGTATGTGAGTAAATGAGTAGTCAGTACCCCAATATGTGACCAAATGTATTAGTCAGTGTGTCAGCTAGCAAGTGTATTATTGTTGCATAGAAATTTATGATCAATAAATTTTCTATATTCTTTTCTTTTCTACCCATGTCCTCTAATTTATTATCGCTCTTTTATCCTTTTCCGGTTTTTTTCGTATTCGTTCGTTTGCGACTAAATATATTTTCCCATTCTAACGTTTACCGGTTTCTTTTCTCTTACTGAGAACGCATTTTATTACGCCAGATGTCAGTCTCTGCATGTGAGCGAATGGTGGGAAATTCGTCTCGATAGACATGGGATGGCAGACATATCGTCTAACATTTCCATCTGACACGGCGTCCTTCGGCCAGTTTTCGGCCTGAGGTGGGGAAAGCGCCAGACATACATCGCCCAGAGTAGCCGTATGTCGGGTAAGGCGTTAAGACGCGTATTGACAGGTTATGGCAGGCTTCTGAGTTAATGTGAAGTGTTAGGAGAGGGGGAGATACCGGCGCTATTTCGGATTTCGAAATAACGTGGGATGCTTTGTCTGTTTCATATATCCTAGCAGGAATTTAAACGTGACTTCATTCTGTTCTACAAATTTGCAGTAGACAGGTTGTTTCGTGCTAAAGAGAATAAGCTGTATAGCGAAGTCTGAGTTTGTTTCGAAAATTTTGCCGAGCTTCTAGACTACCAATAAATATAAGCGTATCATTCTAAGTTTGTGCGATCGCCTGTAGTTCTGTGTGGAGGTAATTATTATATATCTAATTGTGTTGAGTGATCTAGTGATAAATCGCTTATTTCATTTTACTAGTTAGATTTCTGTGCAGAAGAAATTAATATTAATTCATGTCTGTTATATTCGCTATTAAGATTGAAATAAAGTAACGAGCCTATCGCGCCAGATTTAATTCTTCCTGAGAGAAACCTCAAGTACATTTCAGCCCTTGTGGCAAGTAAAATATTACAATCAATAAACATTCCGACGGAGTTGTGACTAGTATGTGGTGTGACCGAATAAAATCCTATACTGAGAGAAGGCAGTTACCTGACATTCCTAGTTACTGGAAATCTAAGCTATTGACACTTTGCTCGCTGTTAACGTTCGTACCTGGACAATTTTAATGTGACAGAACCAGATATCCCTAAATAAGAAATACCAAGGAAACGTTCCCCGAAGAAGCGAACTCAACCTATCTTTTTGGAGCTGAGGTTCCCTTGGCCAATGTCTAACCCTGGAGATTCTGAATGTGCATGTTCTAAAAATTGTTTGTCCAGAAGTTGCTACCAAAGCTGTAAGTACGAACGAAAGCTAGTGATCACGGCTGACTGAACAGAGTGAATGCAGGACTGAGCGATTCTTTTATTGTTGTATTTTGGCACCCATTTTTTTTTGCTGTCTTAAATTTCTTTATGCACGTGTTGTTGCTAACAATATTTTCCTTAGGATAGATCAGAGTATCAAAGTCTGTTCATACCTTTAAAGGGAAATCTTAGACTAAATCATATGTATCCGTGACTCTTTGGGGCTATCCCTTTTCTTCTAACAGGACTGTGGGCTATACATCGAGGGAAAGGATCATACCAATGGGTCTATCATTCTTGTAGCAATTCATTGACTTTATGACTATTTAAATATGTTTGATGTAATTTTATATGTTGTGATGGAAGTTTATTTTGATAATTAAACTTCACATTAAACTTAATCAGTGTGGAGGTCAGTTCGTTCCCAAATATCTATATTTTCATTGTCATAGTTTCACGTTTTTTTGTGTGCGTCGATTGTCGTCACTTATGTGTGTGTGTATGGGAGGTATATATATACAACTATATATTATATTAGATTTGTCTGACTAATCTAACTCTGTTGTAGATGATAGGCTGACTGGGAGAAGCTTCTCGAGTGTCAGAGACAGAATCTACTATATTTCCTCCACCTCACTCGTGAAATCTATTCCTATTTTATCACCTCCCACTGAGCTCTCACTTATGTCTGTCTATTCAGAAGAGACCAAACTAAGTCTTAATCACCTATCACAAATCTACGACAATTATCATTATCATCATCATCATCATCATCATCATCATCATCATCATCATCTTCAGCATGCCTTACGTTAACAAGTGTATCATCATCATCATTATCATCCCCATCAGCATGCATGGAGGCATATGTGGAGTCATCCTTATATGACCACCATCTCTGCACAATGCTACAATATATGTATGTGGAAGTTAACATATGTATGTGAGGCTAATTACATCCTCATTGACTCTTGAAATTATCCACATACCACCAGGGATCCCCCCTGTGTTGAAACTTCTTGAGAACCCAGCATTGCACACTAAGCTTGGAGAAGTCACTTTGAGCCCCAGACGTAATTCTTTGGCTTTGTCTTGGTTGACTGCATGCAGAAGGATCTCACATGTTGACCCAGTGATAGGCAGGAGGAGCTGAGAAGTGGCTCTGTGCAAGACGTGACAGTTCCTTGGGAGAGCCCAGAACCATAGTACAGTATTTTAGCTCTGCATAGTTGGAGAGCCCCCTTGGATGGCGGGGAATGCACAGTATGCCACACACTTCTTACTCCTAGCTTGTGAGCAGATGTAACGATCCTTTCAATGCAAGCCATGGTGGAGAAACTGGAGCTCATGACTTCAACTCAACACGTTACGGAATGGCAGAAAAGCCACAGGAAAAGCCTAGATCTACAGTGTAGATAATACCAAGGAGTCTTCAACTTGGTATTGGCTGCTAAAGAGCGAGAAACTAGGGAGCCTTAGTTAAACAACAACAACAACATCCTCATCCCCACCATCACCATCATTATAATCATTATCAGAATCATTATCAGCATCATCATACTAGAGCAGGTTCCCCCCCCCCTTTCGCTGGAAGCTTGCACCAACCATTCGCATGCTCCTGCAGTTTCTGTGGCTATGTATTTTACATCATGAGGCTGTTTGACTAATGCACAACCTCATATTAGTTGCCTTGTACGACATGCCTAAGGGAGTAATTGTCCTATTCTTCCATTGTCTCATTACAGACCTAGTATGTGAATAAAAGTGTGAACCATTCAAGAGTTGTGTGGATAGATCAGTGAATATATATATATATATATATATATATATATATATATATATATATATATATATATATATATATATATATATATATATATATATATATATATATATATATATATATATATATATATATATATATATATATATATATATATATATATATATATATATATATATATATATATATATATATATATATATATATATGACTCACTGGGCTTAAAATAAACGCTAATGGAGGGTAAACATTTTGAGGAAGATGAAGTGGTTGATGGAAGCGGATGTCATATCAAGAGACCCAATACTCAAAAGAGGCATATGCTTCCCTCTTAGTTTGTGGTACAAGTTACCAGCAGTGAGGCTAGACACTAACATCAGACGGGTCTTTAAGACGCGTGCCAACCTTTGTAGTTACCCGAACCTTACTGCACTGGACGTGCTACAGCCAGTCGAACCTATATCCATCAAAACGACGCCATCGCCTTTCCGCGAAAGTAAATCGTTGAAGGATGCACAGCCAATTTTGCATCCAAAATTGTGCATCATTGGCTGAGGTTGTTCTCCCGTCACCAGCACATACGTAGAAATGTGAGTAAATCAGTGAAAAGCGCGGCCAATAAGCGACTAAATGGTACATTATTAAATTAGTGAGTAATTAAGGAAATCTATTAACAAATATTAAGTATAAACGGGCGAATCACGTAGACAGTATCAGATTAAATCAATCAGTAAGACAATAAACGAATCACTCAGTCAATATGAAGTGAATGAAAAAGTGAATTACACCACAACTTATGTGAACAGATGAGTTAATTTGATGACAAGAACAACACTTGTGGTTGAACAAGGTCTTTTTGATAAGAAGACGCTGGCATCTCCAGGACACATATTGTGAAAACTTGATGATAGCATTACCACGCAGTTCTCATTATGGAATCTCCAGGGTAAGGGAGGTGTAGGCAGACCGAAGAACATGGAGAACAGAACTGGAGATAAGACATGAAGGGGGTGAAGAAGACATGAAAAAACCTTGAGCTGATGGCACGTGACAGGAAGGACGTGGCTTAAAGTTTGTTGAAGGTCAATGCTTCTTGGAGAGCTATAGGGAGATGTCGATGACATGAGTTAATAACTGAACTAGGTCGTGAGTGAATCATTCAACCACTGTGTGGGTGAAAATGTGAACCTCTGTAAATATGTGAGTAAATGTGTGATTTACTCAACTATAACTCTTGTACATGAGTGAACCGCTCAATCAATATTTGAGTCCTTGAGTGAATCTTTTATACATAAAGCGTCTACGGGTGATACGGTCTTACGCGATAAGTTTAGAACGATAAAAGAGGTACCCGATTTTATGCCGTTCCAACATTAGTCGCGGTACGTCATGAAACGATCAGGTTCTATTCTTCTCGTTTCCTTTCTATTGATTTGAGTTCTGGAAGCCGCACACACGTGTAAATATAAAGAGTAATATTTATCAACACGCAAGAAAACACATAAATTTACAAGCACAATAAGGGAAACGACAATCTGAAGGGCAATTCATACTCTGCTAAAGCCTCCATCATCCGTTCTACTGCTACTAAAAATAAAAACTCTTCCAATAACACTGGAGAATGAATAGTTCTGTTTTTTTCTTCTTCATCACTCTTCATCTCCCCAAGCTGAAATGAAGAAAGGTGGGCCATGTTCTTCGATGTTATCCTAGTAAGTGGCCAAACGTCGTTAAAGTTAAGATTAAGGTTAGGATTAAGGTTAGGGTTAGGATTAAAGTTAGAGTTTAGGGTTAGGTTTGGGAAGCCTGCACCAGAGAACATGTTCCTGTAGCAGTGATTTCTGCAGCTATTCATTTTATGAAACAAAGTCGCCAGCTCAACGCACCGCCTTCACGTTAGGCATCTTGTAAAACGTGCCTGTGATTTTGATCTCCCTCTTTTTGCCTTACTCTGGGGTTTCCAGAAAAGAAGCCTGTCTTGTAATGCTATCAACAGGTTTTTTTTTTACAATGTATCCTATCCAACGCCAAATTCATCTTCTTATTTCTTTATAGCGGACGTAGGCGATATATATGTCTTTAAAATATTAAAAGTCTCCTGTATATGTTAACGCGATGTCGCCAACAAAATAAAGGATTTGTTTTGTTTATCAACTCATCTCTTAGCAATTCCAGCAATGACTTCTGTGTCACGGATACATATGATTTAGTCTAAGTCTTCCCTTTAAAGGTATGAACAGACTTGGATACTCTGCTCTATCCTAAGGAAAAATATTTGTTAGCAACAAAACTTGCATAAAGAAAGTTAAGACAGCAAGAAAAAATGGGTGCCAATATACCACAGTAAAGGAATCGCTCAGAACTGCATTCACTCTATTCACTCAGCCGTGCCCACTTGCTCTCTTGCATACTTACAGCTTTGGTAGCAGCATCTGGCAACATAATTTTTAGAACATGCATATACAGAATCTTCAATGGTAGCCGTGGCCAAGATAACCCCAGTTCCAAAAAGACGGGTTGAATTCACTGCTTCAGGGAACGTTGTCTTGGTTCTACTATTTTTAGGATATCTGTTTAAGTCACATTAAAATTGTCCAGGCACGTACGTTAACAGCGAGCACAGTGTCAAAATGGCTTAGGTTTCTAGAAATGAGGAATGTCAGGTCGATGTCTACTTTCAGGAAAAGACTATATTTGGTCACCACACCACTAGTCAAAACTCCGTCGGAATGTTACTGACGTTAATATTTTATTTGCCGCACGGGCTAAAATGTACTTGAGGTTTTTCTCTGGAAGAATCAAAAATTCTTGTAAAGGTTATAGACCAAGTCAAGGCTCGATGGGCCCGTTACTTCTTTAAAATCTTTAAAGTTCTTGTAAAGGTTATAGACCAAGTCTTTAAGGACCGAATGTTTTTGTTCTTCACAGATATTTCTCTTTACTTAACGCTGGCAAAGTTTTGGGTTAACCCCAGTTTTCTTCACTAAATTGAGTTTTGTTTTTTCGATCAATACCCCTCTCTAGTTTTTTCTTCAAAATAAATTGAGGAAAAAACACATATAAAATAATTATACATACTATGTACTCGCTATAACTTACATTTTAAACTGCAAGCGTACAGCTTGACTTATCATTTAAAACTTCCCGTGAAATAAGTTATATTCATAAAATCAATCATCATGAATTAGGAATACATACGTATCCCGTCAATACTCACTGATGTAGCATTTCAGTTATAAGTTAATTTTAAAATATATTCTCGTCTGATTATTTAGCAGTAAAATCAAATTCATTTATAGCTGCATGATTTTAAGCTAGAAATATAATTTATTCTGCTTTCCACTGAAACACGTCACTAGAAAATAATACAGACTATATTTTAATTCTCTCTGCACAAAAGAACTAGTGAAAAATAGGCGATTCAACACTTAATCACTCACAAAATATTAAATACTTAATATAATATTTACCTCAACACAGAACTACGGTATCACATCGAAACTAAGAGTTTCACTTATAAGTTTAAGTATCTAGAACGAAGTGACCACGTCTACTGCAAATGGAGAATGAGTGAAATCAAGTTTAAAACTCTGATTTTATCTATCAAACAGACAAAGAGGTCCCACGTTATTTCGAAACACGAAACAGCGTCGATCTCTCCCCTTCTCATTAACATTTTCCATAACCAGAAGACCTGCCATAAACTGCCACTTCGCATCTTGAAACCTCACTGCTAACGAAACTGTATGAGAGTGCCGTGACAGAGGAAAATACCAGACAAATGTCTCATTCTGCGCCGTGCAGATGTCGGTTATCACACCTCACGCCGGAGAAACGTTCGTGTCAGGTGAAAATGCTAGCCAGAAAATCTGCTCCTATGTCTGAGATAGATGAGTATTCACAGTTTCTCGTCAGACTGACATCTATGTAATAGAAAGTGTATCAGTATGAGAAAGAAAAACGGTAAAGTGAGAATGGGAAAGAAAATATTTTTCGCAAACGAACGAATGCGAAAAATACAGGAAAAGGATAAAAGAGCGATAATAAAGTAAAGGACACGGGTAGAAAAAGAAGCGAATATAGAAAATTTATTGATCACAATCTCTATGCGACAACTTCACATACAGATTTATCTTTGTGAGATAAATTTAACTATACAATATAATTTGGGCAACTTCAAAGATTGCTGCATGTTTAAAACAGGGCTGTTGGAGTCGGAAGTCGGACTCGTGGAGTCTATCGTTTTTTAGTGAATTCAGAGTCGCTAAAAAACGCAGTAGTCGGAGTCGGACTTTTAAAATTTAAGGAGTCGGAACATTTTGTGGCCGACGCGACAACCCCGGTTCTAAGTGAGGTATGTTCGACAAATAGCAACAATAGAAGTATGGGGATTTTTTGGTTTCAGAATAGATACCTTATTACCATTCGAGAATGACGTAAATCGAACCTTGAAAGTGTAAGAATAAACATGAAACCTATAACAAAGGTAATAGAAAAGAAAAACACAAAAACAAACGAACATTTAAGACAAAGTGTTGGAAGACAAATACAGAGCACGATCACACGGAAGCAAAGAAATGAAGTGTCAGTTTTCAAAGCAACCAACTGTGGTATCCTGTATCGGACTGTAGCAAGTACCTCGTCCTAATATCAACATTGAGCTTTTCAAAGTCATCACTATATTCTAAGACAAAATCCCACATTTAGTGCCGTGAACAATGCATCATTTCTAAAGCAAATTTAATATCTTGTATTTTACTGTCTCATTCATATTTACATGCCCCGTTAATGTCAACAGTGACACATCTATTATGTCAGCCAGCGTATGCCTTTCCAATCATTAAACGTATGTACCAAACCCAACAAAAGGGTGAACTGCAGAGTTCGTGCAGGAAAGTCCTGCCATGCGTGTCTTAACAAGTAAGGCCTGTCTCCATCGCCCATGTAAACACTGCTTTCACATGAGTGGTGGTTGGCCAGAGCTCAAACTACGTTAGTTACATCGCATGATTAAAGGCGCATTAATACAACATGGTATGGATCGGACAACCTCATCATATAAAACATAGTGCTACTGAAATCGTCGCTGCAAGTGTATGTGATTGCTTTATGCAGGCTTCCATCAGGATATATACAACATGGAATGTTTATGTGACCCCCACACCGGTGGCCCCAAATTTCGCCGTCAATTCACGACAAGCCGTTCAGGCGAGGCAGCAAGGCCATTTATGGGAAGAAGCTGGACCCCTTCGCGTAATATTACGATAACTAACAATTGCGACCACATGTGGGTGTGGTTAGACTTATGAAGAAAACAGTGGAAGATTACACGATTGCGAGGAAGCGTGCACAAGATGACTTCATTACAAAGAAGGGTGCTCGTCATGGGAGGATGATAAAGAAGGTTGCACACCATGACATGATTACATAGAAGATGGCACAACATGACATGATGGCAAGGATAGTTTCACAACATGGCAGGATTGCTACGGAGGTAGTTAAACATTTCAGGATTACTGTGAAGGTAATTCAGCATGGCAGGATTACTGGGAAGGTAGTTCAACGTGTCAGGATTACTAGGAAGGTAGTTCAACACGTCAGGATTACTGAGAAGGTAGTTCAACATGTCAGGATTACTACGAAGGTAGATCAACACGACAGTGGTACTAGGAAGGTAGTCCAACATGTTAGGATTACTAGGAAAGTTGTTCAACACAGCAGGATTACTGGGAAGATAGTTCAACATGTCAAGATTACTAGGAAAGTAGTTCAACATGTCAGGATTACTAGGAAGGTAGTTCAGCATGCCAGGATTACTAGGAAGGTAGTTCAACATGTCAGGATTACTAGGAAGGTAGCTCAACATGTTAAAATTACTAGGAAGGTGATTCGACATGACAGGATTACAACGGAGCAGTGGTTAACAAGTAAGATGTCAGTAATAGACAGTATTACAAGAAAGATTGTGCAGTAGTACATGATTACAAGTAAAAGTGCACAATAACCGGACTATAATGAGGTTGTACATCATGACAGTATTACAGGTAATTGCACAACATAACAGGATTACAGTAAGGTTGTCCAACACCACTTGATTGCAGGTAAGATGAACAAGCATGACAGGATTACGAGGAAGGTTTCAAATATAACATGATTATTTAAAATATGATGCAACAGGACATGACTACAAAAAATATGGTACAAAATGCCATGATGACAAGGAAATGATTACAACAAGGTAGGATTAAAGATGTATATATTACTAACGGCAAGAATACAAAAGGGTACTGTAATACTCCAATGAGCACAGTTAGCGTCAAAAGTACTGTAGTACAACATGACACGTAGCAAGTACTATATCACAACATGGCACGTGTAACAAGTGCTATAATACAACATGACACATAGAAAGTACTATAGTACAAAATGACACGTGTAACATGTGCTATAGTACAGCATGACAAGTAACAAGTACTATTGTACAACATGACACGTAGCAAGTTCTATAGTGCAACTTGGCACGTGTAACAAGTGCTATAGTACAACATGACAAATAACAAGTCTATAGTACAACATGACACGTAGCAAGCACTATAGTACGACATGGCACGTTTAACAAGTGATATAGTGCAACATGACACGTAAAAAGTACTATAGTACAAATTGACACGTGTAACAACTGATATAGTGCAACATGACACTAGCAAGTACTATAGTACAACATGATACGTGTAACAAGTGCTATAGTACACCATGACACGCAGCTTGTACAATAGTAAAACATGACACGTAACAAATATTATAGTACAACATGACACATAATAAGTACTATAGTACAACATTACACGGAACAAGTACCGCAGTACAACATAACACGTAGCGAGTGCTATAGTACACCATGACATTAAAAAAAATTCTATAGTATGACATGACAGGTAACAAGTATTATAATAAAACATACTTACTTACTTACTTAGTCGTACCTCTTCTACCGTGAGGTGTAGAGGTTTGTAAGAAAAGAGCGTCATACTATTCTATCGGCTGTCTTTCTCCTGGCTTGGTTCCATTCTAGTCCTCGGTCCTTCAAAGATTGTCCTCCCAGCGGACTTTGGGTCGTCCTGGAGGTCTGGATCCCTGGCTCTTAGTTTCCCATGCTTTCCGTGGTAGCCGATCTTCTCCCATTCTGCAGACATAGCCAAACCATCTCAGTTGGGGCTGTTCTACTTGGGTCTGCAGGGGTTGGGTTTTTAGGCCTTGACGTATCATCTGGTTGCGGATCATGTCTCTTCTTGTTACTTCAACCACCTTCCTCAGATACCTCATTTCTGAGGTTTGGATCAGGCTTTTGTGGGTTGTAGTCATTGCCCATGACTCGCATCCATACGTCAAGACTGGGACATAGGTGGAGCGGTACACAGCCATCTTCGTATTCTTACCAATTTCTCTTTTGCTGAGGAATCCTCGATTTATAGCTTGTAAAAGTCTCCCAGTTGCTGCTCTTCGGGTAGCCAACTCTTCTTTGATGCCTCCCTTCCGGTCTATGATAGCTCCGAGGTATTTAAAGTGGTCGACCTGCTCCAGGACCTATTCTCCCAGCTTAACCTGATGTCTTCTTTCCCATGGTTTTTGTTTTCGAGCTGCTTTTGATCATCCCTCTCTTCCCCAGCTCTTCCTTCCAGACTTGCAGGTTGGATTGAAGATGTGCCTCTGATTTATAATACAACATAACAAGTACTATAGCACAACATAACACATAGCAAGTACTGTAGTACAACGTGACACGTAACAAATACAGCACGACAACATTGCAAGGAATACAGGGAAGATAGTACAGTACTTCAAATTGCAGGGATGACAGCAGAATGATCAATCTACAAGTACGGTATTGTAACTTATTAACTCTGTGATGACGATTACAATATAAATGCTCGTTTTAAGTGGCAGTACGACACGCCAGGCTAATTCGACCGTGAGTGTAATATGTCAGGATTGATGTACTCCTCAGTTCAGATGTGACTCCCCACACAAACGTTAGCAACATGTGTCAAGCTGCCTCTACTGTTGGTAAACTATGTCACAATTGAGACCGCCGTTATAACCAGGCCTCGGCACTTAATCACCTGTCAGGAGTGAAAACCGTAAATGTTAAATGTCAGAACCCACTATCGTTAAGTATGATCTTGTCGGATATTCTTCGGCTGAAAGAGTTGGGGGGGGGGGGGGGGGAGGGGGGGGGGGGGGGGTATTGTCAGTTTCTGAATAGCGTGGTTGATATACTCTAGGTGTGAGTGTTCGTGTTTGAGTGTTTATGTTTCAGTGTTCATGTTTGAGTGTTCATGTTTGAGTCTTCATACTTGGGTGTTCCTGTTTGAGTCTTCATACTTGGGTGTTTATATTTGAATGTTCATATTTGAATATTCATGTTTGAATATTCATGTTTGAATGTTCATGTTTGAGTGTTCATGTGTGAGTATGTGTAAGTTCCTCCACTTATGAACAAAGGTCCAGATTGAAGAGATGACGCATGACAAAGGCGCGGTGCTACTTTTTTTTTAAACCAGCAAATATACAAGTTACTGTAGTATTCTCACAAACTATATTGTTCAGTATGGATGACAACAAAACTATTGACCTGTGTGCCAGAACCTGATCAAGACTTCAAAGTATTTAGAGATGGTTGAATGCGCACGGGACAAATACTAACTTATTGAATTACCTGTGCAAATGTTGAATTAGCCCTGCTACCTCTACAGATAAACCTGTACAACATTTCTCGTGAATAAAAATTTCTTTCTCTTTCATTACAAAATTTTTTTCCTAAATTAGAATCCAGACATCTTTTTTAAAAACTCTCTAATGAATGGAAGTTACAGTGGATCATTTGCTGAAATTACATCGAATACATGTGTAACAGATGAGTCTATTCATGTTCTTGCATATGGAATTGATTGCCTAGGTTCTGTTTTAAATTATATATTTAAAGACAAAGATATGCCTTGAATATAAGACGTGTCAACGGCCTGTCAGTGACAAAACAAAATATGTGTATTTCTGTCACTTCATTGTCTTCAAGTACTAAGCATGGTGACCTGATGTTCCTGTCTCTCGACAACCCAGTGCAGTTTATCATTTCTGTTGTTGACTTCTTCCAACGCAGCGATGTCAAACTTCCCAGAATCTTTCCACTTTGTCTTCCTCTCTTTTTTTTTCCTAGTCTTTCCTGTTGTCACAAAAATTCCAGCTTTATTCTTCTCACTGCTTGCCCTAAGAAAGTATATTGCTTCCATCTTATTTGACTAAAAAGTTTATGTTTGTGACAAAATAACCTCGATCGTCACATTTTCCTGTACCATCCTGTAATTCATTCTGTGCTCTTCACTTCCTTTTCCCCCACCTCTGACAGTATTTCTGCCAAGAGTAATCTTGAGCTAAATGTAGATACCTTTGAAGACCCTCAGTAGATACTCTGAAGTTTGGCCACTGTTGGACCATCACTGCAGAGCAAGGGAAGTAAATCCCGTGACAATATTGCGCATTGGCTTCTGTCAGAACATTCTAGTTACTTTTTTGTTAGCTGCTCTTGGTATTTCTAACATTCTTCGTAATAAGCTCATCGCTGTGGGCGTTATAGATTTTTCGTTGTTGCTTGTTTACTCGTTGTCCATGAGTCATTTCCGTATTTTAGGATTGCATAAAATACTTCTAATTTTATGGAATGTTACTATTGCATGAGCTATTTATTCTACTCTTCCCCTCTGCGATGCATCTTTTATCTGTTTATATTAATGGGCCTAGATACTTGAATATTACACACATACAAGCATGTTTCAGGCACTTGTGGGAAATAAAGGAGTAGAAATTTGAATTTTTTGAATATTTGGAACTATTGATTTGTTTCAGACCTGTCTAATTTACTTTGATGCTGTATCCTGGAATTCATTTTTTTCTTTTTAGATGGTCATTACTTCTATACTACTGGACAAAAGTTAAGGGCCACCATTCAGTTTAGACAAGGTTTATATAATTGATTGGCAAACTGTAAAGACAAGTGAAAATGTCATTAAAACTGAGCTCAGAGAAATGTGTATACATTTCTGTGTGCACTAGGTTAATTTTTTTTTAAATGTCCAAAAACTGGGTCACTTTAACCCGCACGTGAAAATTGTTATTGTTGCTGCAAAAACTCGTGGTTTTTGCAACACGCCCCACTAGTTCAAAAGGTGAAAAAGTGAGTTGAATTTGAATGCACGTGGAAAATGATCATCGGTAAAGAGTGTTCACCGTTGGTATGCAATAAATCAGTATGACAAGTAGTCGAAATGATCACTGCATTAGCCATGCCACCAAGGAGAAGCCACTGTAGACCGTGGTCGAGCCATGGCATGGATTCAGGATGGTCAATCTGTTCGTAATGTTGCAAGACGTTTAGCAGTGTCCCACTCTACCATTCAGAGACTTCTTGAGAGATTTCAAGCTACCGGACATTTGGAAAATCGACCTTGCTCACGAAGAATTATATAAACCTTGTCTAAACTGAATGGCGGCCCTTAACTTTTGTCCAGTAGTATATTTGTTTTGCTGTTTTATTATTCTGTCACTTAATCTTTCCATATTCTTTCTGGTTACTCTAGATTCTTTCTCTCTCTCTCTCTCTCTCTCTCTCTCTCTCTCTCTCTCTCTCTCTCTCTCTCTCTCTCTCTCTCTCTCTCTCTCTCTCTCTCTCTCTTGTCCTTCTGAGCTCTCGTTTTGGTTCATATTTGGTCTATTTCTGTTTCTTTTTGTCTCATTTACTTTCTCTCTATCATCTGATCTTTTAACATTGTATTCACTGTAGCATAATGCCTCTCTTTTTCCAGCAGTTTCTAAAGATCATTTCTCTTCTCCTTGTTCATTCATTTAGCTGTAAATGAGTTAGGGAAGGAAAAGGCAGCGAAAAAAGGAAATGATCATCCCCACCTCTTGATGCTGCACATAGTGCAGTGAAGTCTTTCTAACACTTCACTCTCCTAGGCAGTATCTGCTACGGGATTACCTTTACCAGACATGTAAGCACAGCAACACTAACTTACTTAGTTATTCCCTTATACCCTGAGGTGTAGAGGTTTGGAAAAGGGAGCGCCATACTGTCAAATCGCAACACTACAAGAAACAATGAATGACTGAAGTGCTCTCAAGATTTTAAGAATACTTTCATTCATTTAATTCATGATTCCTCAGCTCCCCAAGGAGCATAAACCTTCAACAAAGTCAAGGCCTGTACCATCCTGCACAAGGTCTTTGCGTGTCGTCTTTATCCTTGTCTTTTCTGACACCAGTTCTCTTCTCTGTGTGTTTTTCATTCTCACTCTACTTCGCTTACCCTGGGGAATCCAGAACAAGTGTTACCTTGTAATGCGACCCAGATGATCCATCAGTGTATGCCTTATCTACCACCAGCATCTTAATTATGCCAATAATACACTTACATAGGTATATTGCAGGAACTTAGAAGAAAAAAGACGTAAATAATACATATTAATTAATTAACCCCACTTCATTCTATTGGCTTTTTTCACTTCTCCTCGTGTCATTTTTGAATGGTTGTTCCGTGGCCTCATAGCCAATGCATCTAGATACTTTTGACTACAAAAATCCAATGAAGGTGAAAAGGAACGTACAAGAATGAAACGACCGAGTTAGAAATAATGATACCACCAGGACATGCAGCAAAAAGAGCACGCTATAGTTCAAACGCCGAGATGTTTTGACGCATCACTTGCTCATATAAAAAGAGTTCTGTTAAATTTTTAAATACATTTACACATTTTCTCCTTATCTCTTTCATTAACTTTTTTGTTCGTCTTTTCTCTTCCATTTACTTTTAGCTAACGTTTGTTATCCTCAGTAACTGCCGCCCGACAAAAGGTGCTGTGTCATTCGTCATTGATCAGGCATTCAGTAATACCAATACTATTAAACTGGAAACATAATGCGTTTTTCTTTGATCCTTTTTGTAGCCTAACAAAAATCTATACTTTTCGACAGCTTTCTTTAGTGAGTGAATTTAATGGCCAAAAGAATTTTACATAAACACACTCAAGTCAATTAATTTACGGAAATGCTCTGTTTTAATCTCAATAGTTAATGCATTCATTGAAGACTACTGGCTGTCGATAGCGATCCTGCCTCTCCATATCCTGCGGTCCGAGGCGTTTTAAATCACTTGATTGTTTTGTAGAAAGATTTTTTTTCTTTATTTTGACTTGGTGTTATCAACTGTTGCCAGAGTCTCTAACATTTCTCGTCCACTTCGTGTCCGAAGGGCTCTGCGTGTTTGCGCCGCTTTATCTGGTAGTTAATAATTGTGAATTTAAAGTTTAATATGCACGTACACTGTGGACAAAAAAAAAACATGTTAACATAAGGTAAAAGAAGTCCCATCGCAGACCCCTCCGTCTGGGAGTAAAGTGTCAGAGATTTCACTATACTAGGTCCAGTTTTATGAGTGAAGTGTTAGAGATCTCACTATACTAGGTCCAGTTTTATGAGTGAAGTGTTAGAGATCTCACTATACTAGGTCCAGTTTTATGAGTGAAGTGTTAGAGATCTCACTATACTAGGTCCAGTTTTATGAGTGAAGTGTTAGAGATGTCACTATACTAGGTCCAGTTTTATTAGTGAAGTGTTAGAGATCTCACTATACTAGGTCCAGTTTTATGAGTGAAGTGTTAGAGATTTCACTATACTAGGTCCAGTTTTATTAGTGAAGTGTTAGAGATCTCACTATACTAGATCCAGTTTTATGAGTGAAGTGTTAGAGATCTCACTATACTAGGTCCAGTTTTATGAGTGAAGTGTTAGAGATTTCCCTATACTAGGTCCAGTTTTATGAGTGAAGTGTCAGAGATTTCACTATACTAGGTCCAGTTTTATTAGTGAAGTGTTAGAGATCTCACTATACTAGGTCCAGTTTTATGAGTGAAGTGTCAGAGATCTCACTATACTAGGTCCAGTTTTATGAGTGAAGTGTTAGAGATCTCACTATACTAGGTCCAGTTTTATTAGTGAAGTGTTAGAGATCTCACTATACTAGGTCCAGTTTTATTAGTGAAGTGTTAGAGATCTCCCTATACTAGGTCCAGTTTTATTAGTGAAGTGTCAGAGATCTCACTATACTAGGTCCAGTTTTATTAGTGAAGTGTCAGAGATCTCACTATACTAGGTCCAGTTTTATGAGTGAAGTGTTAGAGATCTCACTATACTAGGTCCAGTTTTATGAGTGAAGTGTTAGAGATCTCACTATACTAGGTCCAGTTTTATGAGTGAAGTGTTAGAGATCTCCCTATACTAGGTCCCATCATCATCATCATCATCATCATCAGTATCATTATCATCATCTTCATCATCATCATTATCTTCATCATCTTCATCTTCATCATCATAATCATCATCTTCTTCTTCATCATCATCGTCTTCCTTATCTACATCATCATCTTCATCATCATCTTCAACATCATCATCATCATCATCTTCATCATCATCATCATCATCATCATCATCATCTTCATCATCATCACCTTCATTGTCATAATCATGATCATTATCGTCATAATCTTCATCATCTTCATCATCATCATCATCATCATCAGTATCATCATCATCATCATCATCATCATCATTATCAATCATAATCACCATCATCATCATTTTCATCATCATCTTCATCATCATTATCATCATCGTCATCGCTATCATCATCTTCATCATCATAATAATAATCATCTTCATCATCTTCATCATCATCATCATTATTATTATCATCATCATCATTTTCATCATCATCATCATCTTCTTCTTCATCATCATCATCAGTATCATTATCATCATTATCATCATTATCATCTTCATCATCATCATTATTATCATCATCATCATGTTCATCATCATCTTCATCATCATCATCATCATCATCATTATCAGTATCATCATCTTCATCATCATCATCATTATCTTCATCATCTTCATCTTCATCATCACAATCATCATCTTCTTCTTCATCATCATCGTCTTCCTCGTCTACATCATCATCTTCTTCATCATCATCATCCTCAACATCATCATCATCTTCATCATTATCATTTGGACGTGCGCTCCTCACAGAGCAAGGGACTACAACTGTAGCTGATGCCATTACAGGAAGTCATCATCAAGAATTCACATGCTCTTACAACGGTGCCTTCTGTAGCAATTTCTTTTACATGTTGAGGTTGATAAATGCATGCACAACCTTATATTAGTCGCCTTCTACGACACGCTTGAAGGTGCAGCAATCATATTCTATCTTTGTTTCTCCAGCCAGCCCCTGGTAACCACGTGAGCATGAAGAGATCTTACAAGAGAATAACATTTTTTCGGTAACTGCTAACATAGAGTTATTAATTTAACAGAAATTAAAAAAAAATGAAGTAATAGATGAGAATTCTGAAGAGAGACAATGCACAGACCATGAAAGAAAGGAAAAATAAAGAAAAGAAAGTTATAGATTAGACATTAAAGAAAAAGTACACAAAATATAGAAAATGACAAAACATTTCTAGATACTGCAGTCAATATTAGAGAAAATTTTACAACGACTTCACGGAATCCACAAGAAATCCACAATGAGGAAGCGAAAAAACATTACGAAAGCTAAACAGAAAGCATATCCAGCAAAACAAGGTAAATTACCTCATAAACAAAATAACAAAAACTGTTCATAAACTAATTAAATATTTTAAACGTACGGAAATGGATAATAGGGACATCAAAAGAATACATTGAAATAGCAGAAGTGCACAGAAAAATCTGCTACCATTATGAGGACAATCAAAAAGTGCAAAGTGATTTCCCTCACGCACTTAAAAGCCACTCACCGTTTATGAATCCTAAAAGCATTAAGCTGAGAGTGAAAGAAAATAAAACAGAGGAAGTGACATTCTCCGTTCATAAAACGTAAAATATAACTAAATGGGAATAGTTTTTAATCCAACATTTTTGAAAAGAATTATTATCGCGAAAGATAACAAAATTGAAAGTATTGAACGCCCATTCGCCTTATGGCAATATCCAAGATAGTGACTCTACAGCTTTAGAGAAATAACACAAATATGAAGAGTAAACGACTATAATATTCGCCAAAAGACTTTACGAAGAAATAGAATAGACAAGCCAAGACAATTGTTGATAGAGAAGTCATGAAATAAGTGTAGCATATAGTGGCTCAGTAATTAGAATCAACCATGATTTTCCTGATTCAGCAATTATAACACATAGCTATGGAAAAAAAAAGCTAGCTACTGAATGATACTAATTCGGATCACTGAACGACAGAAAGCAGCAACGAAAGGCTGAAAACAGTTCATCATCTATCTCTGAGGTTTGCTTTTAAAGACTGTCTTAATTGCGCACGGACAACTCCATCAGTGCTCCGATCTCCTCCCATAGATCACTCAAGAAGGATCTCAGCACAGCGCACGAACTCCGGAGCACCAGCGAGAATCCCAATGCGTGTATACAGGAATAACACATTCTATAAATAGTTTTGTGGTGGGTAGGTTTCCTCATTTTTAAATTTTACCAGGGCAACGGTCGTGTGGCCTATTCTTTCCGATTTCCAACTGGCGTAGGATTTTTAACGTGCGCAACTTGCACACGGGACGTCCTATTTGTTTCGCTCTTGTCCGAGAAGGCTAGGGATCCGATCTCACTACACAGGAGACCAAGAGAGGCGGGAGGGGGAGTATAACATCATTAGGACCACTGGTTCCGAAAAACAAATTCCATAAATCATATTCCCTGTGCTGGGAATCGAACCCGGTACCTTTAGAATTCGTGGTGGATGCCATATCTCTTAGCCACTCCATATCTCTGAGGGGAACATGGTTTCGGGAACAAAGAGCACATGTTGAGTAATTGTTTATGCTGAAGGAAACAAAGTATGAAGATAAATAATGTGATCTAAATAAGAGTGGAAAAGAACAATAACGGAAATGAATGATACACCTTGTGTGAATGGATGTAAGGTCAAAGGGGGATATTTAATCGAAATAATCGCGGGTTATGATAACTTATAATATGGGTTCCGCCATAATAAAAATTCTGAGAAACACTGAGTTGAACTATTCTCAGCCACACTTTCATCAGAGACTTTATAAACATGATGCGTTAATTGTGTCTCCATACTCTTAAAAATATTTACATCCAAGCTCCGTTTATTCTAAAACGCCAGACAACAGCCATCTATATTCAGGAAGTCGGACATTACTTTCTCGCAAGCCTAGAACATTGACGTCACTATGCAAGCACTGTTGTGGGTCGGGACGACACAGGAAAGCTTTATGAAACCTTTTTGAGTCGGAAATACGTTGTAAGTAGGTCTATACAGCAATTTTCTAGGCAGGTGTAACTACTATCGGAGCTTTTGAATATAGATGACCGAGATCAGACACAGTACTGGAGGGCACGCTAAAGTTCATGAATGTGATGTAACAAATTGCGCCTACTTTTTTCTGAGGTAGTGATATAAGATTAATTATCTACCATGACTCAGTGCTAAATTTATATTAAAAATATACCATCTTTGGACGAAACGATCGTCGAAATAAACATAACTACCCTAGCAACGAAAGCGCTGGTTCCACTTATTTATTTAGTGAAAAGTGTCAATATCCTTTGCTTTTTTCTGTGGTGTTCCAGTAAGTCGAAGTACATATACTACAGTTTGAAATAAATACACACACACACACACATACATTATATATATATATATATATATATATATATATATATATATATATATATATATATATATATATATATATATATATATATATATATATATATATATATATATATATATATATATATATATATATATATATATATATATATATATATATATATATATATATGTATATGTATATGTATATGTATATATATATATATATATATATATATATATATATATATATATATATATATATATATATATATATATATATATATATATATATATATATATATATATATATATATATATATATATATATATATATATATATATATATATATATATATATATGTATATATATATGTATATATGTGTATATGTATTTATATATATATATATATATATATATATATATATATATATATATATATATATATATATATATATATATGTATATATATATATATATATATATATATATATATATATATATATATATATATATATATATATATATATATATATATATATATATATATATATATATATATATATATATATATATATATATATATATATATATATATATATATATATATATATAAACTATACATATACATATATATATACATATATATATACATATATATATACATATATATATATACATATATATATATATATATATATATATATATATATATATATATATATATATATATATATATATATATATATATATATATATATATATATATATATATATATATATATACATATATATATATATATATACATATATATATATATATATATATATATATATATATATATATATATATATATATATATATATATATATATATATATATATATATATATATATATATATATATATATATATATATATATATATATATATATATATATATATATATATATATATATATATATATATATATATATATATATATATATATATATATATATATATATATATATATATATATATATATATATATATATATATATATATATATATATATATATATATATAATCCTGGAATCATACTTAGTAGTTTTTCTTTACTTGTTGTGCAAAGATCTTTTTATTTCCGATGTTTTCAAATAGGAACAATAAACCTATATGGCTCCTTCAGTTTTCTCAACGGACGTATGGAACTTAACTTCGCACACCCTCCGCTATCTTTAGCAGATGTTTCTGGCACAGACAATGACCTGCGGAAATTATACGAACCACAATGACGGGTGTCCATAAATTTCTGAATGTTTTTGTCCATTCGCTTCCTTTCACCTTCGTGTTCTTTTTCTACTGTTTTTCCCGTGTCACCCCGTTCGGAGCTAGAAACCCACAACAGGCAACTCGTCCCGTGCTCTATACAGCGCTGTTTTAAGTTGTTATGTGTTTTACCTATTTCGGTTGCCAGCTACGTGCACAATGCCATATTAGTGGCCTCTTATGACTAGACTGATGTAGCTGTAGACATATATTGTTTCTGTGTCTCCTCAGAGTCCTGGGTGATCACAGGGGACATATGTGTATGCACTGTTCGGTAATATCCTTTCATTCGAAACTCCTGTATTTTTGGCTGTCACAAAGAACCTCACTGATGGATCTTCGAAGATTTGAAGATATTATGCTAATAATGATGTCCTAATAATCTAAAGGGGATATTACATGTAGATTGTATAATAAACCGCTCAAAAGATTTAATCATATTCTATTATATATTTCAAAATATGAAATGGGAAGCGACTGCACGTTGTTAACTGAAATTCATGTTTTCGAAACCAAACCTAATTACAGCATATAACAACAACTCTGCGCCAGAATAAAGACCAATTTAGCTTTCCGTTCTTTCTAGAGACATAGACTGTAACAATCTTTTATTGCAAGCCGATAGAGAATGGACGTATTTCCATTAGACTGCACGAACTCCAGTTATTTCAGACACCCTCTTGCTAGACAGTAGAATATAGATACAATCGCTGAAGCGTAAAACAGTTACGATATCCTTAATTCCAAGTGGCCTTGACAGAATCTACATTTTTTACTTCTAGTAGCTCGCAGTATAATGAAACCGAATTATGCACCGTGTATTCCCGAGGAGATAACTGTCTCGAGTGGTTTAAATCAAGAAACTTTAATTATGTTCTGCTATGACTTGCACTATGCCATGAATGAAGATCAGTATAAAGTCCATTAACTCTTTAGTTCCCCACGGAGTATAGGCCTTCATTAAAGTGATGAAAAGTCCTCCTGTCTCGTGACGTCAGCTTAATGTCTGTCCAAGTCTTCCATAATTGTTTCATCTATGTCTCCAGTTCTCTTCTCCGTGTGTGTTTTTCGGCCTTCTTCTACCTTACTTACTCTGGGGGTTCCAGAACAAGGACAGCCTTGTAATGCTATCAACAGGTTTCTTCAATGCGTGCCAAATCCATGGCCAACGTTCTTCTCATATATGTTGATCTTCTTCTTTGTTTCCTCTATACGCTCCTTATGTAGTATGGCACCACCGTGCTGCTGGTCTCGCAGACAGCGGACACGAAACACTGAAATGTTGTAGCTCTACAACAATTTGTTGTACATGAAGCGTTTGTCAGCTCCATGTACAACCTCATATTAATCGCCATGCTTGAAAGAGAAGTGTTGCTGTTCTTTCGTTATGTCCTGGGAGACCCCGACGAATTACAGCAGGCTGGTGTTCAGTTAGGGTGTCCTATATATGAAATACCAAACGTCTAAACATCAGTTATAGTAATTATCAAACTAGAAACCATTGACAGATAAACAGTTCTTAAAGTGACATTTTTCTTTAGTTGAAAGTTTCGACTTTCGCACGAAACATTTCACTCTTTCGAATACTTAGTCTGAAATAGTTCTACGATGAACACCATAACACAATTATGTGGACCGGACGTTCTAACTTCGCTAGTATTGGACCAGGTAGACAAGCTCATTTAATATTACCAGATGAATGCTTAAATACAATGGATTCTACGGCGTCCGTGTACATAATCTATAAATCTGAATATTAATTTCACCACAATTTTTAATCGGAAAATTACCACATATTTTTTTTCATTTAAACAAGTATACATATAGTTTTTAATGATTGTTTCATATTTTAGTTTGACTGTATGTAAGCATAACGATGTTTGTTTGTAATAAAATGTATTATTTGCACGCAACAAGTTTTAGTTATGCTTCTATGTACAATTTGTTTCTAAGAAGGTGTCAGTAGCCTTCATCAGTTAATTAAAGGGATCTCTAGCCTTTACCGGTCAATTAAACGCATCTGTGGCCCTCACCAGACAATTAAAGTTATCTGAAGCCTTCATCTGACAATTAAAGTTGTCTGTAGCTTTCATCTGACAATTACAGTTGTCTGTAGCCTTCACCAGACAATTAAAGTTGTCTGTAGCCTTAACCGGACAATTAAGGTATATGTAGCATTCACTAGACAATTAAAGTTATCTGTAGCATTCACCGGACTTACTTACTTACTTACTTAGTCGTTCCCCTTCTACCGTGAGGTGTAGAGGTTTGGAAGATAAGAGAGAGCGCCAGACTATCCTATCGGCTGTCTTATTCCTGGCCTGGTTCCATTCTAGTCCTCGGTCCTTCAAAGATTGTCTAATGTTGTCCGCCCAGCGGACTCTGGGTCGTCCTGTGGGTCTGGATCCCTGGCCTTTGAAGTAACATGAAGAGATATGATCCGCAACCAGATGATACGTCATGGCCTCAAAACCCAGCCCCCGAAGACCCGAGTGGAACAGTCCGTATTACGATGGTTTGGCCAAGTCTGCAGAATGGGAAAAGAACGGCTATCACAACCGACGAATGTGGGAAACTAAGAGCCAGGGATCTAGATCTCCAGGACGACCCACAGTTCGCTGGAAGGACAACATTAGACAGACTCTGAAGGACTGAGGACTAGATTGGAACCAGGCCAGGAGGAAGATATCCGATAGGATAGTATGGCGCTCTCTCTCTCTCTCTCTCTCTCTCTCTCTCTCTCTCTCTCTCTCTCTCTCTCTCTCTCTCTCTCTCTCTCTCTCTGGCAAACCTCTGCAACCCAGGGTAGAAGAAGAACGACTAAGTAAGCAAGTAGTATTTGTATTGTTTTATATTTTAACACGCCAGCATGGTTATAATTTGCTTTAACTTCTGCATTTGCAAATTTAATTTAGCCGATCTGACTCTTGATTCTATTTGTTTGGTGTTTTCGTTGGATGAAGCATGAAATCTACACCATGTGATTGTCTCCACTGACACCGCTCTAAACTAGAACGTAGTTGTTACTTAAATTAATATGAAACAAACATAAAGGTATGTTTTCAGGCACTCGTAAGAAATAAAGAAGTAGAACACTAGACAACAGAAAAACAACAGACATGAGTGGCTTACCCAGGATTTGAACACTGGACCTTCCGTGCGACAACCCCGCCTAGCTATGCAAACGAATCACACTATCCTCCCTGCCATCTACGCATCACCAAAAATGATGCTTTGACGACAGCTCAATAGTGCGAACCGAGAGATATAACACCGGAAGTCCACCATGGGCAGTACGGCCTATTAATGACGCAATCACTTCTGTTGTTTTTACTTAGTGCTATATTCCTTAGTGGCCTCTATTTCTAAAATCCTTCTTCTTCTTCCATCCTTAGCCATCGACCGTCAAAGCAGTCAATGGCCATCACGCCTAGTGGCGTCTTATAGGGCAGCAACAAATAGATTCCGTCTACCGTTTTCTAAAATCCGATATTCCCATATTGGGATCAAGAACTGTGGTTATCTCCCCTGGAGGAAATGCAACCGTCAAAGGTCCGTCTTTTGACTTACCGCCC
This sequence comes from Oreohelix idahoensis, assembly GCA_024509875.1. NCBI lineage: Eukaryota > Metazoa > Mollusca > Gastropoda > Stylommatophora > Oreohelicidae > Oreohelix > Oreohelix idahoensis. The sequence continues at coordinate 186,832 of JAMPIV010011732.1, read as the reverse complement.
TTATTCTACAAATATACGACCCGTTCTCTGATCTGTCACTATTTCAACGATTGCCCAATCGTTCGCGTGATAATTACAGTTAACACCTCTGGACTAGCTAATAGGTCTATTTGTAAACATTCCTAGTGCCTGGAAGACAGAGAAACGAAAATAGGCGTAGCTAAATTATGAGTTAGACAGATATCGAAGTGTAGGGGTTCTGCGTTTAACCAAACGTGCATACTAATAAGAAAGCAAAGGTGGGAGCCAGGTGGGAGCAAAACGTAAGGATACATGTAATATATTTACATAACTCTGTCACAATATCGTGTCTGCGTGTGTATCATGTCTGCGCGTGTATCATATCTGCAAATATCATGTATGCGTGTGTATTATACTACTGGACAAAAGTTAAGGGCCGCCATTCAGTTTAGACAAGGTTTATATAATTCTTCCTGAGCAGGGTCGATTTTCCAAATGTCCGGTAGCTTGAAATCTCTCAAGAAGTCTCTGAATGGTAGAGTGGGACACTGCTAAACGTCTTGCAACATTACGAACAGATTGACCATCCTGAATCCATGCCATGGCTCGACCACGGTCTACAGTGTTGAGACTTCTCCTTGGTGGCATGGCTAATGCAGTGATCATTTTGACTACTTGTCATACTGATTTATTGCATACCAACGGTGAACACTCTTTACCGATGATCATTTTCCACGTGCATTCAAATTCAACTCACTTTTTCACCTTTTGAACTAGTGGGGCGTGTTGCAAGCAACAATGGCAATTTTCACGTGCGGGTTAAAGTGACCCAGTTTTTGTACATTTAAAAAAAATTAACCTAGTGCACACAGAAATGTATACACATTTCTCTGAGCTCAGTTTTAATGACATTTTCACTTGTCTTTACAGTTTGCCAATCAATTATATAAACCTTGTCTAAACTGAATGGCGGCCCTTAACTTTTGTCCAGTAGTATATATCTGCGTATGTAATGTCTTCTTGTGTATCATGTCTACGTGTGTATCCTGTCTGCGTGTGTCATGTCTGCACGTGTATTATTTCTGGGTGTGTCATGTCTGCGTGTGTATCTTGTCTGTGTGTGTCATTTCTACGTTTGTCTTGTCTAAGTATATATCTTGTCTGCGTGTTTATCATCTCTGCGTTTGTCATGTCTGCGTATTTATCATTTCTGCGTTTGAGTGTGTATTTGTATCATGTCTACGTGTGCATTAAATACGTGTGAGTGTTATGTCATCCTGTGTATTATGTTTCCGTATTTATCGTGTGTGTGTATCAAGTCTGTGTAAATATCATACCTGTGTTAGTATGTCTGTGTAAGAGTTCTTTCGGCGTAGAAATATAACGAATGAATGTGTATTGTGGATAAGCATGTATCATGTCTGCCTGTGTGTCATATCTGCGAGTATATCAATGTAATGTCTGTGGTGTGTAATATAGGCATGAGCATTATGTATGACTGTTCTATTATTGCCTACTTGTTTATGACGTCTATGTGTGTATTTTTTGCCTGTGCCTCATGTTGACTAGTGTTGCGCACATATTTATGGTGTACGCATACGGATGTAAGATGTATCTATCTGTTTGTTAAAAAAGATATTTATTTGTGAATTTACGTCTCTTATTAATGGGACGGAACTCAGAATAGTCTATGTGTATTTATTCTTTGAGTTACCGGTCCTTGTATCTTCGCTGAATATTAATTTAGCGTATGAATACCGAATTCATGTCATTTTATGTCTATTACGGCTAGAAACAGATTGTTCTTGCTCAAGGTTTTGCAGGAATGTTTAGGGCCTGAATTCATATGTAGTACTTGTCTAGTGCAAGAAGATTCTGTCTTATATTGTATATCTTCGTATGTTTAAGTTGGACTATATTCTTTCTGCCGAAGTTCGGCGCAGGTATTCGTAGTCCCACTGAGTTAAAAAGAGTTCCGAAGTTGCCGGTCGAGATGGCCGTGCGTGTGTTTTCTAGGGCTGGTCCTGTTTAAGGTTAAAAAGTGATTTGTGGATGATTTTCCATAAGGAAGGAATGTCTCTGCGAGAGTATAGTGTCAGAGATTCTCCTCATGTACTTTATTATGTTTAAATTCGGACTCCAGGTAAAGCCAGACCCTCTTTTCTTCGATGACCTCCATTTGGTTAGATTTAGATGACATCGTATTTCGAGCATCGTTGGTCGTCCATATATACAGTTGAAGATGACAGGTTCCAACAGTATTTATATCTACATGAAAATAACCTTATTTATGTGGAGCTGGATGGAACACTCTATGAAGTTATACACATTCAAATAGTGAATTAACTTTGGCTTGTTATTATCCTTCTGCTGGGTGAGTGAGCGAAAACTTAGAGAAGGTAGCCATTTTGTATGCTTGTCATCGTTATAGATCGCTGTCAAGAGAACAGTTTACCAAACCTATTATCGGACAGTGACATGGAGGTATTATTGAGATGAAAACCCCTATCGTGGTTTAACGTTGTTACATAAACATTCGATATATGTCGCTGGAGAACTTAGCGAAGGAAAAGGTTCGTCCAGTGGACGCTATATATGTTTACACACCCACACCCACTGATGCGTTCAGTCAGTTGGGGTATGGCAATAGTCTACTAGAACATTCTATGATTATCTCATGCCACCCATTATATTTGTATGCCACATGAAAGATGATCTACCATTCTACTACCTAATGATTTGCTATGTCAACATGCTCCTGACTGTATTCCGTGCTGTTCAAGTGTGTGTGTCCTGAATAAACAGTACAAAACGACCACCGCAGTCTGTATCGGTGTCTTATAGTTATGAGTGAATGAGTGCATTATATTGGTCAACACACGAACACTCCAGCATTCGCGTTACACTTCACACTCTCACTCCATTTCTGTATAATCCTGTGTCGGTTGGGTTGACCTTTGCTCCACCTGCAGCACCCATCATAATCAACCACTGGTCTGCGTAAGGAGAAGAAGAAATTCATCATATTTTACTGTGACTGATCCAGTACTTTACAGCAGCTCCCACTAACTGTTACAGTGGTAACGCAGATGTCGTGCTCCTCCTGGAGCCTCAAAGAAAACCAGTTGCAGTGATGACAAGTGCTGTCCAAACCTAGAAGTCTCTCACACAAAACATATACATCGGGTCTTCTACAGTGGTGGCCAGATCCCTGGGTCCAGCCTTCGCAGTCTTGATGATTGAAGTCACCAAGTATAACAAGAACGTTTATTTTGGCAAAATGTGACACACATCAACACCAGTAGGAACTATACAGTCGATGTCAGCTTGACCTGTTCTGACAAGTGAAATGAATCTGGGTCAATGCTTGTTGACATTTTTCGCAGTACAGAGCTGAAAACTTTGAAGGACATAAACTGTTCGGTTGTTACAGTGTTTGATTACCTTGCTAAAGAAGAACATAAGTGTTGTTATTTCATCGGTGGATCTTCTCATGCTCAAAAAAATTAAACAATATAATAAGATAGTTCAATAATTTAAGATTGATTAAAAGTGCCAGTTTATTTTGATTAAAAGCTGTGCCATTAAAGTGAAAGCTGAACATACTTTGCAACACATTCCAACCACAACACATTTAATTAATTAATGATATATGCATTTATGCTTTATGTATATTTATGTTTACATGTTTATATATATTTATGTTTGCATATTATTTGTGTGTCTATGTCGCGGGCCTGGTTGGGAGGAGACAAATATAAGATTTCCCAAGTAACATAGGGCTTATATTAGCGTTCTATAGGGAGCAAATTTCTTAATTGATACTTGCATGCAACACCTGTTGCAATATCTGTTAGCTGTGACGAAACTGTCCCTATTGTTGTTTTGTAATATTTCTCTGTTCTTTAGTTTTGTTTTCATTTGTTTGCATTTGTTGGTCTACCCTTTTCTATCTTTGATTTCTATACACAATTTATATTTATACACTGTGGCGTTATTTGTCTTGTTATCTTATTGCAGTTATCATCACAGATTCTGTGATCATTTTCTTTGAATTTTCTATTTGATTAATTTGATTTCTGCAAGTGTTCTCATATTGTCTTTTCTTGTTTGTCCTTTGTGAATGTCTTGAGTTGACATATGATATATAAGGTATATTTGAGTACACTTATAGTATAGTATAGATCAATACTTTATTATTAGTATTGTTATACAAGAAAGTATACAAGACCTATGTAAGGCTTGTCTCCCACAGAGATTGGGATTGTGAACTAATTTGTCAAGTTCATCTAAAACTTGTGACTATATTACCTTGAAATATATATAGTATTATTATTGTTTCAAGTAATTAGTATTATTGTTAGACATCATGTCTACATTAGAATACTTTATTGCACAAGGGAGATCCCTTGATAAGACTGGTCAAGACTTAGAACAATGGGCAACTGCTCAATATGACAAAGCATTAGCAGCTGAGGAAAGAAAACTTCAAATAGAAGAAAAAAAATTGCAAAGAGAAACTGAGGCTGAAGAAAAAAAAATTGCAAAGAGAAACTGAGGCTGAAGAAAACAAATTGCAAAGAGAAGCTGATGCTGAGGAAAAAAGATTGCAAAGAGAGGATGAACAAAAGAAATTACAAATGCAAGTGGATGAAAAAAGATTCCAGATGGAAATGGAAAAAGAAAAAAGAAAAGCTGAAGCTGAAGCTGAAGCTGCTGCTGCTGCTTCTGCTGCTGCTGAGGAAAAAAAGCTGCTGCTGCTGCTGAGGGAAAAAAAGCTGCTGCTGCTGTTGAGGAGAGAAAACTTCAAGAAAAAAATTAGAAGCTGAGGCTCAACAGAGAAGATTAGACAGAGAAGCTGATGCTGAGCAGAAGAGATTAGACAGGGAAGCTGAGGAGAGAAAAGCAATGAGAGAACATGAACATCAAAAAGAAATTTTAGCATTTGAGTTAGAAAAATTAAAATTGACAAATATGAGTAATGTCAATCAGTCATCTAGTGGTAAACCCTTTACTTATAAGGTCAAGGTGCCAGCGTTCAATTCTGCCAGTGATGATATAACATTCTGGCTTGATAGATTTGAACGAGCTTGTCGAGCACATAATGTGGATAAATCACAATATGCTAATCATTTGTCTGAGAATTTAAAAGGTGATTCTCTGACAAGTTTAAGTTTGGTTGAGGAAACTGACAAGGATAATTATGAGGTTATTAGGGCAGCCTTGATAAAGAAATATTAGTTATCTGAAGAAGGTTACCGTATTTTGTTTACGAAAATGGTACCTGAATCAGGGGTAGAATTCTCAGAATTCATTGCAAGGACACGTCTTACATTTAATCGTTGGGTTGAGCTATCCAAAACAGAAAAGACTTATGAAGCACTTATGGATTTATTGCTCACAGACAAGATTATGTCAAGCATAAGTAAACCATTCCTTGAATTCCTACATGCACGTAAACCTAAGACACTAAAAGAAATGGAAGAATATTGTACCCAATTCGTCACTGCACATCCAGACGTTGCTATTAGCAATACAAAGATTAAAGAAGGTATGCCAGTTGCATCAGCAACACCATACAACCCTAATTACTCACATAAATTCCAAGGACCTCAAAACAGGTTTAATAAAAAAGGTAACCATAACAGTTATCATAACCAAGGTAACCAATCATTTCAGGGTTCTTCTTCGAATATCTGGAGACGGGCCGACAGCCCTCGATTCAGGGGTGGTCATAATTATAGGAACTTCCGCAAAGGAAGTCATTATAGAAACTATCCTAGTTTTCCGTCATGGAGACAACAAGATCATAATTACAGAGATACTCATTATAATGAATATGATAATAGTAACCAGGGGAATTATGACTCAAACCCAAATAGGGGTTACAATAGAGGAAACAATGATAATTACAGAGGCAATAATAACAGAGGTAGACCCAAATATAAAAAACAAAAATCACATTATCAGGGAAACTCTGCACAGCAAGAGTCCCATGAAGCCTATAAACAAAATAAAGATAATGATGACTCTAATAATATGGCATGTGCCGCTTTCGATTTTGGGAGAGCATCTCAGTGCCCCCAATGAAAAACTTTATTCGAACCAACTACGGTGTCCACTTTAATTTGTGGCCATCCTCTTCCCGCTCTTCCTGCGTCAGTCGCGCATGATGGAAGAGGTTCTCTTGTCTTATACAAAGGTTTAGTAAATGACAATCCAGTTTCATTGCTTTTTGATTCTGGATGCACCACCATTGGTGTTAGGCAGTCACTCATAGATCCTTCCCGTGCTACAGGCAAAGTAGTCAAATGTGTAACATTTGGCGGCACCATAGAGAAATACTCTACCGCCATCATTAGGATTGCTACTCCTTTCTTCACAGGAGATGTACACGCATGTCTTTTGCCGAATCCGATCGCTGATCTTATCATCGGTCGCATTCACGGAGTCAAAGAGTGCACTCCACAACAAATTTCCGTTTGGGAAAAACAAAATATGCAAACTGCTAATGCTGTAGTCACTAGAGCTCAAGCTCTCATTATGCCTGAAACTTCATCTACTGAAGATAATGAAGTGCATAACCAAGATGATCCCTTGGTATTTTCTCGTGACTTGTTTATAAAACAGCAAGAAGATGATCCGACTCTAAAGAAATTCTTCACTCTTGCAACAAAAGGTGATCCGAATAAAGATTCAAAGTGTAAATCTTGGATTACAATGAAGAATGGTGTACTTGTACGTATGGTGCAAGACTCCACTAAGTCAAGTCATTCTCAGATTCTTGTACCCAAGAATTTGAGGGTTAAAATTTTACAGCACGCACACGACTCTCAGTGTGCTGGATATATGGGTTTTTCCCGTACAAAGTCAAGAGTTCTTGCGGCTTTCTTTTGGCCTTTTGTGAACAAAGACATACGGATGTATTGTCGATCTTGTAAAGTATGTGAAGAAGTTAAATCCAAAGGTCCTCGTCATGTTGTGCCTATTCAGGCTGCAGACATTCCCATTCGACCATTTCAGAAAATGGCGATAGACATCATTGGTCCATTTAAGATCAAATCTGCTAGAGGACATCAATTTATCTTAACGTGTATGGACATGTGCACACGTTGGCCAGAGGCTATCCCTCTGAAGAGCATTACTACTGCTGACATTGCAGATGCTCCTTGGCTTATATTTTCTCGTCTGGGATTTCCCGGAGAAATATTATCAGATCATGGCACCCAACTAATATCGGATACCATGTCTCAAGTAATGTCTACCCTACAGATAGAGAGATTTTTAAGTAGTATCTATCATCCTATGTCCAATGGGATGGTCGAACGGCTAAATAGAACACTTAAGAACTTACTAGGGAAAATAACTGAGGATCATCCTCAAGATTGGGACAGGGTTTTACCCGCGGCCCTCTTCGCTTACAGAGAGGTCCCCAATGAACATACAGGTTTTTCTGCCTTTGAACTTGTCTTTGGCGCGCGACCGCGCGGCCCCATGTCTTTGCTTCAAGGTCTAATAACAGCTGATAATATTGACGATGACACAAAATCCTCTTACGAATATGTCATCACGCTTAGACAAAAAATTATCGAAGCATGCAAATTAGCAACTTCCTCTTCGGAATTTGCCAAACAAAAGGCAAGGCAATTTGCTAATAAGAAAAGAACCTTACGACAACTTTGTCCTGGAGACAAAGCATTTGTTTTGCTACCTTGTAGGGAAAACAGACTCCTTATTTCTTGGAAAGGTCCGTACGATATAATATCGAAAATTTCAGATGTTGACTATATTGTCGATATTAACGGGAAGCATAAAACCTTCCACATCAATATGCTTACGGAATTCCATGAACGTCCTGATTATTTGCAGCCAGTTTTCCAGGCAACGGACGATTCTCCAGTCCAACATGGTCATTACTCATCACTGTCCGTAATACAGGATGAGGAAACAAGTTTTTCGGATGTTAATCTTCCGCTCCCAATGATTCCACTTCATTCTAGTGAATCATGGAAAGACGTTACTGTTTCTCCTGATTTGTCTCTAGGAGAACAGCGACAAGTTTCGGCTATGTTACAAACATTCCAGGATGTCCTCACTGACATCCCTGGACAAACTCGTGTCATTGAACATGACATTATTCTAACTGACCATAATCCTATTAGGGTTAGACCTTATCCTATCCCTATACATTTTCAAGCGCAGGTTGAAAAGGAGTTGGATGAGATGATAGATTTAAAAATAATTGAACCATCCACTTCTGCATATTCTTCGCCAATGGTTATTGTTCGAAAAAATGACAATAACATACGTCTTTGCGTTGACTATCGCAAATTGAATCAAGTTACGAAATTCGATGCTGAACCTATGCCTTTACTAGAAGAGCTACTTACTAGGCTTTCTAAATCTCATTTTTTCACTAAACTTGATTTATCTAAAGGATATTGGCAAGTTCCATTATCCGAACACGCCAAACCCCTTACTGCTTTTTCTACACCTAGAGGCCTTTTCCAATGGAATTTTATGCCTTTCGGTCTTATGAACGCACCAGCTACATTCGTGCGCATGATGCGTCGAATCCTATCGTATCGGTCAGATGTCATTGCTTACCTAGACGACATCTGTCTTTTCAGCGATACTTGGGAAGATCACTATTCAGGGTTAGTTGAATTGCTATCAACTCTACGCGAGTATAACCTGACAGCGAAACCATCTAAAGCTTGCATTGGTTTTAGCGAAATTTCTTTCCTAGGCCATCGAGTAGGTCATGGTTTCCTAAAGACAGAGGACCATAATATCACGAAGATACTTAACATCTCTATCCCTAAGACTATAAAGCAAGTGCGAAGTCTCTTAGGTCTCATACAATTTTATGGACGATTCATCCCGAATCTGTCCTCTATCATGGCACCTTTCTCTACACTACTAAAGAAAGGGTCTCCTAATATAGTCCGTTGGACTCAAGAATGTCAATCCTCTTTGGATAAGATCAAAACTATGTTCTCAACACCACCTATTTTAGTGTTCCCTACTACAGGTAAGACATTTGTTCTTCGTAGTGACGCTTCATCCACTGGGATTGGAGCGGCACTAATGCAAGAGTACTCTGGAACTCTGCATCCTGTAATGTATATATCCAGAAAACTTAATGCTGCAGAAAGGAATTACTCGGTTTTGGACCGTGATTTATTGGCGATGGTTTGGTCAATTCTCAAACTTCAAAGATTAATTCTTGGTGCGCATTTCATAGTGGAAACTGACCAGAAAGCTCTTACGGCTATTCAAAGTAAGAACTTGAAGAGTTCAAGATCAACTCGATACGCCATTGCTCTTCAACCGTTTCATTTCTCGGTGCGAGCTATCCGTGGGTCAGAAAATGTGATGGCAGACATTTTGTCTAGATGCCCACATGATTCCACCTAACTGTTAAATCTTGGACTTTACTAGTGCGTCTAACTTTACAACAGTTATTTTTTCTATATCAAAATATGTACACATTTGTAATATATGATATGCTGATTGTATAAACACTTAGCGGGTCAGTTATTTTGATTCACCGCTAATCATCTGATTTGTCTCTTTGATCAATCTTGAACTTAAAATAACTTATATGTAATTAGTGATTGAAATTACTATATGCATGCTGTCATTGCCAGTATTGTGGTATGCGTTGGTGGCAACTCCCTGGAAATATTTGCACTTAGAGAAATACTCTGAGATGATGAGATATATTCTTTGCCTTAATTTGGCTTTATAAATTCCTGATATTTCTCATCTGCGCATTATATGTGCGTTGTGAGCCTATTGTATGTTGCTCTTAGATGAAAAAAAAAAATTTCATTTTTTTTCCTCCGGGGGTTGCGGTAGTCTGTTGCGCACATATTTATGGTGTACGCATACGGGTGTAAGATGTATCTATCTGTTTGTTAAAAAAGATATTTATTTGTGAATTTACGTCTCTTAGTAATGGGACGGAACTCAGAATAGTCTATGTGTATTTATTCTTTGAGTTACCGGTCCTTGTATCTTCGCTGAATATTAATTTAGCGTATGAATACCGAATTCATGTCATTTTATGTCTATTACGGCCAGAAACAGATTGTTCTTGCTCAAGGTTTTGCAGGAATGTTTAGGGCCTGAATTCATATGTAGTACTTGTCTAGTGCAAGAAGATTCTGTCTTATATTGTATATCTTCGTATGTTTAAGTTGGACTATATTCTTTCTGCCGAAGTTCGGCGCAGGTATTCGTAGTCCCACTGAGTTAAAAAGAGTTCCGAAGTTGCCGGTCGAGATGGCCGTGCGTGTGTTTTCTAGGGCTGGTCCTGTTTAAGGTTAAAAAGTGATTTGTGGATGATTTTCCATAAGGAAGGAATGTCTCTGCGAGAGTATAGTGTCAGAGATTCTCCTCATGTACTTTATTATGTTTAAATTCGGACTCCAGGTAAAGCCAGACCCTCTTTTCTTCGATGACCTCCATTTGGTTAGATTTAGATGACATCGTATTTCGAGCATCGTTGGTCGTCCATATATACAGTTGAAGATGACAGGTTCCAACAGTATTTATATCTACATGAAAATAACCTTATTTATGTGGAGCTGGATGGAACACTCTATGAAGTTATACACATTCAAATGGTGAATTAACTTTGGCTTATTATTATCCTTCTGCTGGGTGAGTGAGCGAAAACTCAGAGAAGGTAGCCATTTTGTATGCTTGTCATCGTTATAGATCGCTGTCAAGAGAACAGTTTACCAAACCTATTATCGGACAGTGACATGGAGGTATTATTGAGATGAAAACCCCTATCGTGGTTTAACGTTGTTACATAAACATTCGATATATGTCGCTGGAGAACTTAGCGAAGGAAAAGGTTCGTCCAGTGGACGCTATATATGTTTACACACCCACACCCACTGATGCGTTCAGTCAGTTGGGGTATGGCAATAGTCTACTAGAACATTCTATGATTATCTCATGCCACCCATTATATTTGTATGCCACATGAAAGATGATCTACCATTCTACTACCTAATAATTTGCTATGTCAACATGCTCCTGACTGTATTCCGTGCTGTTCAAGTGTGTGTGTCCTGAATAAACAGTACAAAACGACCACCGCAGTCTGTATCGGTGTCTTATAGTTATGAGTGAATGAGTGCATTATATTGGTCAACACACGAACACTCCAGCATTCGCGTTACACTTCACACTCTCACTCCATTTCTGTATAATCCTGTGTCGGTTGGGTTGACCTTTGCTCCACCTGCAGCACCCATCATAATCAACCACTGGTCTGCGTAAGGAGAAGAAGAAATTCATCATATTTTACTGTGACTGATCCAGTACTTTACAGCAGCTCCCACTAACTGTTACAGTGGTAACGCAGATGTCGTGCTCCTCCTGGAGCCTCAAAGGAAACCAGTTGCAGTGATGACAAGTGCTGTCCAAACCTAGAAGTCTCTCACACAAAACATATACATCGGGTCTTCTACACTAGTGAATTAAGTATGCGAGCATATCATGTATGTATTATATCATGTATGTATTATATCATGTATGTACAAGTATTATATCATGTCAATGTTTGTATTATGTCTATGAGTATGTTATTCTACGTGTGTATCATCATGCATCTGTACACTATCTCCGTCTGTATGACGTGTATTAAGTCTGCCTGTATTTGATGTTTGCGTAGTGTTAACATGTCTGTGTGTACATCTCTGCGTACATATCATGTCTGCTGGTGTATTCTGTCTTCGCGTGTATCTTGCCTCTTTGTGTATCATGTCAGCATGTGTATCATGTCAGCATGTGTATCATGTCAGCATGTGTATCATGTTAGCATGTATATCATACTTCTTGTAGCTCCGGGGGGGGGGGCTCAGATGAGACAAAGAAAGAATAGGACACCTACTCCTTTAAGCATGTCGTACACGGCAACTAACATGAGGTTGTGCAGGAGGTTGTGCATGAGGTTGTACATGAGGTTGTACATGTGGTTGTGCAGGAGGTTGTGTGCATTAGGTTGTGCACTAGGTTTTTTACTGGGTTGTGTGCATGGGGTTGTGCATGGCGTTGTGTGCATTAGGTTGTGCATGAGGTTGTACACTAGGTTGTGCATGGGGTTGTGTGCATGAGGTTGTGCATGAGGTTGTACACTAGGTTGTGCATGGGGTTGTGTGCATTAGGTTGTGCATGAGGTTGTACACTAGGTTGTGCATGGAGTTGTGCATGAGGTTGTGTGCATTAGGTTTTGCATGAGGTTGTACACTAGGTTGTGCATGCGGTTGTGTGCATGAGGTTGTGTGCATTAGGTTGTGCATGAAGTTGTACACTAGGTTGTGCATGGGGTTGTGTGCATGAGGTTGTGCATGAGGTTGTACACTAGGTTGTGCATAGGGTTGTGTGCATGAGGTTGTGCATGGGGTTGTGTGCATTAGGTTGTGCATGAGGTTGTTCACTAGGTTGTGCATGGCGTTGTGTGCATTAGGTTGTGCATGAGGTTGTACACTAGGTTGTGCTTGGGGTTGTGTGCATGAGGTTGTGTGCATAAGGTTGTGCATGAGGTTGTGTGCATGAGGTTGTGTGAATGAGGTTGTACACTAGGTTGTGCATGGGGTTGTGTGCATGAGGTTGTGCATGGGGTTGTGTGCATTAGGTTGTTCATGAGGTTGTACACTAGGTTGTGCATGGGGTTGTGTGCGTGAGGTTGTGCATGGGGTTGTGCATGGGGTTGTGTGCATGAGGTTGTGTGCATGAGGTTGTGCATGAGGTTGTGTGCATTAGGTTGTGCATGAGGTTGTACACTAGGTTGTACATGGGGTTGTGTGCATGAGGTTGTGCATGAGGTTGTGCATGGGGTTGTGTGCATGAGGTTGTGTGCATTAGGTTGTGCATGACGTTGTACACTAGGTTGTGCATGGGGTTGTGTGCATGAGGTTGTGCATGGGGCTGTGTGCATTAGGTTGTGCATGGGGTTGTGTGCATGAGGTTGTGCATGAGGTTGTGTGCATTAGGTTGTGCATGAGGTTGTACACTAGGTTGTGCATGGGGTTGTGTGCATGAGGTTGTGCATGGGGTTGTGCATGGGGTTGTGTGCATGAGGTTGTGTGCATGAGGTTGTGTGCATGAGGTTGTGTGCATTAGGTTGTGCATGAGGTTGTACACTAGGTTGTGCATGGGGTTGTGTGCATGAGGTTGTGCATGAGGTTGTACACTAGGTTGTGCATGGGGTTGTGTGCATGAGGTTGTGTGCATGAAGTTGTGCATGAGGTTTTGCATGAGGTTGTGTGCATTAGGTTGTGCATGGGCTTGTGTGCATGAGGTTGTGCATGGGGTTGTGTGCATGCGGTTGTGTGCATTAGGTTGTTGTTACGTGCAGTCTTTGATATCTTACAATATTATACATAGGTAATTTTTTAGTGCTTAAGGGAAAGTCATTATTGAGTTACTTCCCTTGAACTCCGCGGATAAATACATTTTACTGCGATTTATTCGTTGTTTGGGTAATAATAGATTGTTCTTGCTTCAGAATATCTATGGCCTGAATTTATGTGTATTGTTTGTCTGAGTAGGACAAGTCTGTCTTATATCTGTATATCTTTACATATCTAAGTCGAACTATATGTTCTGTTGTCTCTAGAGAGGTCAAAGGCTATTCGGCGGATGTGTCGCTTGAGTGGTGTGATTTGGCTTCGTCCTGATAGGGACTCTGTGTGTGTTTTGCTATGTCGGCTTGATGCCTTGAAAAAGTGATCTCAGTGGTTTTGGGGAAAGTGATAGTCGTCTAGACCTATCGTGTATGCTTTACCCCAGTGTTTATTCATCTTGCCAGGGAATGGTAGTTTCATATTCCCTCTACCAAGGTAATCAAAGATACTCTTATGAACTCTCGATCGAAGCCACCATTGTCGATAATTACGATTTGAATGTTTAAGAGAATATATTTGACTCGATGAAAAACGACTTCGATTCCTAGCAGCACTATATTCTGTAGAATGCAGTCTATTGTTCATGACCAAATCTACAGAGCAACGAAATGTTGTATGAATGACTAACTTTAGAACAGATTCATTATCTGTATTCAAACGTGAGTGACAGTTCACGAGTGGAGCCATCTTGGAACCAAAACATGTAGGACTTTCAAGCAGAGAAAAGGGATGCCCGTATTATCGCTTGATCAGTCCAGAGATCACTGCTACACATGAGAACCCATTGTTAGCGGTTCAATATTATTATATGGAAAAATATGTGCTGAACATTATGTTGAAGAATCGTTGCTAAACGAGATTAGGTTTAGAAGTCATCTGAAATATTGTTTACAAGCTGACGTGCTCAGTCAGTGACGTCAGATGATATATGTATGGGCGATACTGAGTGCTTGGCTATTGACAGTCCATTATACCATTATTCTACATGAGTGCCCATGTAACATTGCAAGACCATTTGTCCACTGTACTATGATGTATTATGGCAACCTGTGATTTGTCACTATCTGTGCTGTCGAGTGTGTACGTCCAATTAAACTTTAGAAAAGGTACACAGTCGTTGGTGTCGATGACTTCCGGTCATACATGAGTGTGAGAAGAGAACATTTGTCAACAACACGAACCCTTATCATCATTCGCACATTATACACTCCATCCATGTCTACACAACACTGCGTAGGTCAAGTTGACATTCCATACACTACAGTGGGGCAGGCAACACCACAGGGATCTTGTCAACTGATGATGATAGACGCCTGTCTTCCCGCCTAGGAGTGTTCTGGTGTACTTTATCAACATATATTATATCCAACTAAATATCAACTTTATCAGTTGTGCATAAGGTTGTGTGCATGAGGTTGTACACTAGGTTGTGCTTGGGGTTGTGTGCATGAGGTTGTGCATGGGCTTGTGTGCATGAGGTTGTGCATGTGGTTGTGTGCATGAGGTTGTGTGCATGAGGTTGTGCACTAGGTTTTGCATGGGGTTGTGCATAAGGTTGTGTGCATTAGGTTGTGCATGGGGTTGTGTGCATGAGGTTGTGCATTAGGTTGTGCACTAGGTTGTGCATGGTCTTGTGAAGGAGGTTGTGCGTGAGGTTGTGCATGAGGTTGGCAAGCACATCACATCATGTCAAAAAATTGCTGCAGAAATCACCGAAATACATAAGCATGGGAACGCATGACGCAGGCTTCCTGCAAGGGCACCTGCAGGTCGCCTCCATGCCACGTAAGGAGCGAAAATGAAACTGATGATGATGGAATCCTGTATGTCATATCTACGTGTGTTTATGTTATATCTACGTGTGTGTATGTCATATCTAGGTGTATGTATGTCATATCTACGAGTGTATGTCATATCTACGTGTGTGTATGTCATATCTACGTTTGTGTATGTCATATCTACGTGTGTGTATGAGTGTAAAAAAAAGGAACTTAGCAATAACAGAGTTGGTGCTTGGAAAGCTGTTAATACACTGTATATTTTAAGACGCAGCCAACGTAAAATGTAACAGCTTCCCTGGCAACACAAAGAATACATACAGACACGTGTCAGAATGCCACAAGAGACATATTTTTTTCTTCCCAAATAATGGCACAAGACATTGTCCTCACATAAAGGATGCAAGAGTAGTATAATAATTCTGACGACGCTTCTGACGTTCTTCAATTTTTCTGACGTCAAGTGCTGTAGTTTTTGCAGCCGTATGTTCTAGCACAGGAAGAAAAATAAAGACGAGAACGCGCGAGCAGTTCCCGGGGGTATCTGAGGGGAGATAGAAAGAAAAGGAATACTCAAGCAACTCGTAAAAGGCGACTGACATGAGGTTGTGCATGAGACTGGCAACCTCATCATGTCAAACAAATTGTCTTATAAATCACCAATACAAGAACATATAAATCACCAATACAAGAACATATAAATGACCAATACAAGAACATATAAATGACCAATACAAGAACATATAAATGACCAATACACGAACATATAAATGACCAATACAAGAACATATAAATCACCAATACAAGAACATATAAATCACCAATACAAGAACATATAAATCACCAATACAAGAACATATAAATGACCAATACAAGACCATATAAATGCTTCGTACAGGATTCCTGCAAGGATACCATCTGCAGTGGTGGTTCTATGGTTTGTAAAGAGCGCAAAAGAAAATAATAATGACAATTATGTCCACTACGTGTTTACCTTCAATTACCTCATTATACTTTTATCACATGTATGAAAGTTAGCACACACAACAGTGTGCAAGAGACAAAGAGCGGTGTTTTAGGCCGGTCATAATACCCTATTCTTTTCTTATTTAACATGAGGTATGTTCGTATGTCCTCAATTTTTCACTTAAAATAAAATATGGAAGTGTTATTTTTTTTTCTGTATACATTCATCATATTTTATTTGAGTAATTTCGATGTAGTTTAATTTCTGTATTTGTAAAAATGCAGCTGTTGACTTTGATCAACTGTCATTGAGCGACAGCTCTTAGTGACAGCAGTTAACTAGTACAAAATGTTGTAACAAAATATATGTATCTGTCAACATTTGGATCTTGGCTAATTCAAGATAAGGGTGATTTGATGGCCACTTTGCTAGCTTGCTGAATTCTCATTTAAATCTGTGCATCAGATCTTGTGATGAATATAATGACAAAGTATTTAAACTCTTGATAATAGTTTCGTTTTATATCACCAGCTACAACATTTTTAAAATGTGATGTTTTACCAATACAATATTTCTATACAAAAGTGTTTTCGCATCAACAATATTTTTATATGGTAGTGTTGTGGTGTTTTACAACTACATAATGTCCTGTGGTGATCTATTACAACTAAGGTAGTTCTGTAGAGTGGTGTTTTAAAATCCACAACATATATCTATGGTGGGTTTTGTTTGCCTACTATATTTCTCTTTTTTCGGTGTTTTACTTATAGTTAATAATTACAGTAGAACTCCATTTATCCGAACCCCATGGGACCGAGCATCGTTCGGATAATCAAATGTTCGGATAATTGGATTACATAATGTATCGAGTACATGTACACATATTTCTAAAAATAATTAACCATCACAAGGAAAATACACTATAAAACATATTTACTTGTACTGTAATAATAATACCCACACTGTATTAGATCACTGTATCACCAAAATCTTTTATTACACTGCAGTGCATGTACTACTTGTATTAATTATTTTTGTTAAGAAAGAGAAATGTTATCAAAATAACATTACAAACGATTCAAAACCAGGCGTTCTTTACGTATACATGTACTTGCACAGATGTAGCCCACTATTTAAAATAATGAGGAATCCTCTTTTGCACCAAACTGGATAGTCTCCTTTTGGCTGCTAAGTCCCGCATTCTCTTCAACAGCAGAAGCTGAGTAGGACAGCTGTCATCTTCTTGCTCGTACCAAGCCATCGCTGTTTCTAGTGCTATAAAGGCCTCTTCAGGACTTGGTCGACGTTTTGGTTTTTCTTCATAATCTACAAGTACATCATGTACTTCTGAGGAGTCTTCATCATCGGTCACTACATGTATTTGGTTTTCTTCTTGCACAAAAGACAAAATTTCTTAGTCATTCAAAAACTGAAAACCAGAATCATTATCATCTTCTAGCCACATGTGTCCATCATCTTTGTCACAGTCCGAAAATCCGGGCATTGCTTGAAACAGTTCCACAACTTCATTTATACAATCATCATTTGCGTCCACTGCAGTAGTTTCATTTCCTCCTTTTTCCCCAAGCAATCTATTCCAAGCCTTGTTGAGATTATCTTGTGACAGGGTGGTCCAAGCATCAGCTAACATATAGCAGCAGTCTTTGAGATTAAGCTTTTTGGAAAACGCCACCACACTTTCTTCATCTTCAGCCAACAATAAACGACGCAGGACTTCCTTCTTGTACATCTTTTTAAGCTTTGCTATAACACCCTGATCCATTGGTTGAATCAGTGCTGTTACATTGGGAGGCAGAAAAATTATTTTAAAATTTGCATCAACTGCATTCAATGTATCCGTCTCTGGGTGAGAGGGTGCATTGTCCAGTAGAAGAATTACTTTTCCAATTTTCTTTTCTTGTTCTCTCAGCCTCTTCACATTTGGGATGAACTGATTTGTATACCAATCAATAAATATTTCACTATTCATCCAAGCACTCTTCTGTGCTTTGTAGCACAACGGGAGACATGTCACATTCCCTTTTCACACAACAGAGAACCAGAGATAGGTTCCCCTTTGCCTCTTCTTTGCACAAACCATATATACAAAGCCTCTTCCAATTTCACATCTTTCGCATTTCTCATGGTTTTATGTTTCTTCGACCCATTTTCACTATCAAATTTCGATGCAAAACTCATAATTTTATCCTTGTTACTTTTGATGTCAGAGACGGTAGCTTTCCCAACATTGGAAATCCTCGCAAGTGAAAACACAGTTTCACCTTGTCCTAGTCTCTTGATAATTTCTGTTTTCGTTTTAATTGACAAAACATTGCGGTTCCTTTTATATGCTTTAGACCTACTGGAAGATGCTATATCGCACAGAGAAATACTTGTACACCAAAATTATTCTGCTGTAGTAGCAGACACAATTATTTTAAGTTGAACTGTCTGTTTAGCCTGTGTTCTACCTAGAACGCACATGTACACTGGATTGGTAAACCAGATATTAACTGACTTTATGATCTAACTGACTTCCTGTACGTAAGTGACCGACCATTAGCCCATCCCATTCTCTACAAATCGTTCGCACACATTTGAAGCTTGCCGCATCAAAAGATTCAGAATTGTAGTCTAACGTGACTGGTGGCGCATGATTTTTTTTTTCTGGAAAAAGTGTTCGGATAATTGGATGTTCGGATAATTGGGGTTCGGATAAATGGAGTTCTACTGTATGTGTTTATCTTCACGTCGTGCTCCAAACAGGACGTGTTAAGAAGTACATACATCTCGAAGTATGAAACAGTCGAATTATGTAAATCATAGTATTGATTATCCACGATAAATCTTGATACTGAAACCATGAAGGATGGCTCGCAAAATCATGAGACTAAAAACATCTGGTGAAGTTTCTGTAGACCTAGAATTTATTGTTCAGACACAACAAATAAAAATAAAACCGGGCTGATGGCATAAATAAAGAGACCAGATAAACGGCAAGAAATACGGTCAATACATGAAGACAAGAGCAGAGGTCTTGCAAATAAGAAACCATAAATGACTGAATTCACGAAAAACAACACGCAAATATCCAATGTGGGAATATCGGATTTTAGAAATAGAGGTCACTAAGGAATAGAGAACTAAGTAACAACTACGTTCTAGCTTAGAGACGTGTCAGTGGAGACAATCACATGGTGTAGATTTCACGCTTCATCCAACGAAAACACCAAACAAATAGAATCAAGAGTCAGATCGGCTAAATCTAAATCAAATTTGCAAATGCAGAAGTTAAAGCAAATTATAACCATGCTGACGTGTTAAAATATCTTCTTCTTCTTCGATCCTTAACCACCGACCGTCAAAGCAGTCAGTGGCCATCACGCCTAGTGGCGTCTTGTAGGGCAACAACAAATTGATTCCACTTTGCACGGTCGGTGGCCATCCTTCGTACAGTGCCCCAACTCTGGTTCATTCTTTGCATCTCAGCCTCCACAGTCCTCCACCAAGTTGTTTTTGGTCGGCCTCTCTTTCGCTTTCCTTCAGGGGTCCAAAGCATAGCTGTTCTTGTGATGGCATCGGGGTCTCTTCTGAGGACATGACCAACCCAGCTCCAGCGTCTGCCAGCTATGATGGTATGCATGTCCTCTTGCTTGCTACGAGTAAGCAGATCTTGGTTGGTGATGGTATTCGGCCAAAAGATTCGGTGAATTTTTCTTAGGCATGTTGTGTGAAAAGAGGACAATTTTGACATTTCCTTCTCTGTGACTCTCCAGCATTCCGCACCATAGAGAAGCACAGAAAGCACGCAACTCTGGTATAATCTTAATTTTGTGCTTGTGCTGTATTGGGAGGACTTCCAGATGTTATTTAGGCTAAAGAAGGCTGTTCTTGCCTTATTCATTCTGATGTTGATGTCTTTGCCTGCCCCACCGTCTGGTGTTACTATGCTTCCTAGGTATGTGAAGGTATCTGTCTGGTACAGACAGTGTTAAAATATAAAACAATACAAATACTACTTGCTTACGTAGTCGTTCTTCTTCTACCCTGGGTTGCAGAGGTTTGCCAGAGAGAGAGAGAGAGCGCCATATTATCCTATCGGATATCTTCCTCCTGGCCAGGTTCCAGTATAGTACTCGGTCCTTCAGAGTCTGTCTAATGTTGTCCTCCCAGCGAACTGTGTGTCGTCCTGGAGGTCTGGATCCCTGGCTCTTAGTTTCCCACATTCGTCGGTTGTGATAGCCGTTCTGTTCCCATTCTGTAGACTTGGCCAAACCATCGTTATAGGAACTGTTCCACTCGGGTCTTCAGGGGCTGGGTTTTGAGGCCATGACGTATCATCTGGTTGCGGATCATATCTCTTCATGTTACTTCAAGGGCCTTCCTCAGAGACTTCATTTCTGAGGTTTGGAACTGGCTTTTATGGGTTGTAGTCATTGCTCATGAATCGCATCCATAAGTCAATACACACACAGTAAGTAAAATTAGATCAATTATGGCTAGAGCGACAGCACGTGATGAAGGAAAATCAATCAAAGGCTCAAAAATTGTAGACTAAAGTAAACCTTTAAAGCAGGGGTTTTAACATTTCTTGTGCAATGGTCCCTTTGATTGTTCGGTGAAGGGTACAAAAACTTTAATTGTCCGGTGAATGTTACAGATAACTTTAATTGTCCGGTGAATGCTACGGATAACTGTAATTGTCCGGTGAAGGTTACAGATAACTATAATTGTCCGGTGAATGCTACAGGTAACTTTAATTGTCTGGTAAATGCTACATATACCTTTATTGTCCGGTGAAGGCTACAGATAACTTTAATTGTCCGGTTAAGGCAACAGATAACTTTAATTGTCAGATTAAGGCTACAGACAACTTTAATTGTCATATGAAGGCTACAGAACTCCGCCTAGGCCGGTCCCAAGCCCGGCTGAAAAAGGAGGAGGGCGGCATGCATGGAGGCCGTAAGGAGGCAGCTCCTCCACCATGCAAAGGCACAACAGGCCAATCACCTGTTTGCTTTAAAACATGATTACGAGAACTACAAGAGAGAAAACCGGACTGATTCTAAAGGCGACGAACTGGAACGGACTACGGACTACGACTTATGGAACATGGAACACAAGAAGTATAAATGGGAAAGAAGAGGAGCTGGGGGAAGAGATGAGGAAAGCAAAATTAGAAATCCTGCTATAACGGAAACAAAGAAAAAGGGACAAGGAGTCATGGATCTCGATGGTAACACGCTGCTCTACAGTGGTGTACCCACATCTGAAAGAGCTAAAGGGGGCGTGGGTTGCATTGTGGCCAAAAACCAGGAAGATAGTATCAAGGGATGGAACTTTTTCTCTGAGCGCATTATGGTTGTAAAACTAAAAGAAGGAGAAACCATAGTCAGCCTGGTCATAGTGTATGGGCCAAATGAGGATAAGAGAGCAGAGGTCAAGGAGGAATTCTTCGAGCTGCTTCAAAAGACAGTGGATGACTGCCTAGATGAAGTTATCATGCTCGGAGATTTCAATGCCAGAGTTGGAAATGACCATGCTAGATGGGGTGGAGTTATTGGAAGATATGGAGAAGATACTCTCAATGACAATGGAAAGCGACTCCTTAGATTCTGCAGTGAGCAGAATCTGATCATTACAAACACAAAGTTCCCCCAGAAGCGCATACATGCATACACCAGATGTGAACCAACAAAGAATGAGAAGTCAGTGATCGACTATGCCATTGTTAGGAGGAGCTCATTCAAATATGTCCGGGATGCTAGAGTCTGGAGGGGGCCAGAGATTGGAAGTGATCACTACCTGCTTACAATCAAAAGAACAACTGAAAGAGTTGCTCAGCCTAGGAACTGCCCAACATCACGCAAGAAACCATGTAAACAAACGGGAGAAATGAGCATTAAGACCTACAAGCTGAGAGAGCCAGAAATTAAGACCAGATACTAGGGGCTTATTGCTACAGCGGCGAGAAACACAGAAGAACAACCTGATGACTTGGAAACCCTCTGGCTTAAATTCAAGGACATCATAAAGACAGCTGCTGCAGAATCATGTGGTGAAGTCCGACTTGGGAACAAGATAAAGAGGACACCTTGGTGGACAGAGGAAGTCAAAGAGAAAATAAGAGATAAGAAAATGGTATGGAAACAATACAGTTTACTGTGTTAATTGGCTAGCAGATTAAAATATATATCTAATTCTTCCAGCTGTAACGTAAACTTGATTAATTGCTATTAACCAGTAAGAGATATTTTAATTGACTAGTAAATGCACTAGGCGATGTCGTACTGACGAAATATATATTTATCTCCAATCCATTATGTGTAATTTTTGTAAATGACTAGAATTTATCTCACGGGTTAATAAGAACGATAAGATAAGCTTTACACTTGTGTTTTCTAATCAAATCTAATAACCGAGTGGATAATAAATTATACCGTTACGCGGGTTTCGATAGAATACTATATTGAGGTTAAATGTTTTGTATTTTCTTCCTAAAATCCAGTACGGGTCACAAACCAAAACCTACCAGCGGCCTGAATCTGAGAGAACGGGTTCTTATGCAAATATCGGGTCTTCGAGGTTGACCCGTGGGGCCATCTTGTTTTACCCAGAAAGAGAGAGAGTACCAACAAAAGACTATAAGAATAATTGTAACTGGACCTATAGCTATCCAGATTCTTTTTCTATTTTCATGTACACTCAGCCCGCTGTGGCGAAATTATCAAAAATTAACATTTCCCAACTACCGACCACTGTGTTGTGGCGAGGATTTTTATCCCGAGAGATTTACATACCTGACATTCTCTTTAAGTATTGGAATTACAAGCTACTGACACTGTGAACACTAGATCTCGTAATTATTTTCCTACCTGGACTAATTGATGTGACATAAACAGATCAAATTAACAGTAACGAAGTAAGCATTCCCCAAATAACAGGATTAATCAAACTTTGAGGAGCTGGGGCTTATTTTGCCAAAACACAATCCAACACTGGATTTACTGTTTGTACAATGGAGATATGTTCCAGATGTTGTTAATCAACAATTAGGTAAGCGCGACTGAAAGTGGCCACTGTTTGTCTGAAGCGAGAGAAAGAAGGAATGAATAATTCTTCTATTGTATAATCATTGTACTCACTTTGTTGTGCCTTTCTTTTGTTTGCTAATACTGTTATTTTTCTGAATAGATTAATTAGGAACTCTGTTCTTTACAGTATAGTCAAATTCTATACCATAGCGCAAATCGTTTGACCTTTTGGGGGTTATTTAACTTCTTCTTGCGGGATCTTGTCTCAACAGAGGGGATTGCACTTATGGGGTTTATTTCTTTATGATTTCTGTAACCTATGATTTTTTTATATTTGATATTTGATACTGAATGTTGTGAAGTTTTCCTTTATGATAAACAAACTTAACATAAAACTTAATTACCTGTGTTGGTCAGCTCGGCCCAATATCCCTACTCCATTACTATAGTTTCACGTTTGTGCGTCTGATTGTCGTCACTTAGCTGTGTCTGTGTATGTGAGTGGTTATAGCGTATATGTTAATATATACAGAAAGGTAAACTGTCTGATAAAAAAATTTCAGTCGTAAGACAGCCTGGACTAGAGTATCTTCTAAATCCAGGGACAGACTCTACCTTTTCACCATTCACTCGTGAAATCTATTTCTTTACCTTATCTCTCACTGAGTTACCACCTTTTCCAGTTCTATTCAGAAGTGACCAGAATCTATCTTAATCACTGTTACGCACAAATAATTACTTTTTTCCAAAGTCTTTGTATGATCGTTTTTCGTATGTATGATCATTATTTGACTGAAATGCATGTTATATATATTTTATGGTCAAAGGGACAGAACCCGAAATATCGATACTGCTATTTTTTATGAGTTTACCTCCTCTTGTATAGAGACACGTTCGGTCTATAATGTCTTGAACGAAGCGTGACCATATCTCCTTATTTGGTAGTATCAGTCAACTGTTGTAGATGTTTGAAACCTTTCTTAACGCTTCTGTTCATGTCCATAAAAGGCGCGACTGTGTAAGACTTTTATCTCGAATGTTCTTAGAATCGTCTTATTGTGAACAGCGACTCAGAGATTGTCACTCTGCGCATGTCTCGACTGGGTTGTCGTTTTGTTGTTCCGCCCAGGTCGGGCAGTTGAGAAATGGACTGATTAGCGAGCGGACGCGACTGCGTCTTGTGATTCTCTGAGGGAAATACATTGTCTTTGTGAGTTAGTTAGCTAACTAGACTATTTCCCCGTATTATTCAAGCCTGCCTGGAGGCATATGTTCATGGTTGATTTTCCGAAATAAGGTAATTCCTCTTGTATCGAACTTTAGGCTATCATCTAGAGGTTCGTCATTTTGTCGCCTTTTTGCTCGCCTGTGTGATTCAAAATGGAGAGGTACTTTGACTAGGATTAAGTCACCGGTATCTTTATACCTGAACTAGTTATATATCTATGGGTCGCTCTAGACCAACAAGACTATTGTCTGTGTTCCAGGATTCGTTATATCAGAGATCACGTCCAAGTCAGATGGTTAGACTTAGGAAGGTTATAAAGGTCGAGCTGACCTGTAATCCATGTATGCTACTCACGTGCAGACAGTAAACGGACGTATTGTATACATCTGATCTGCTAGCATCAGGAAGGAATAATTATTATTGTCTATGAACATTAAGGATCTGCAGCTGACCACGGTTGCAGAAGTTATATGTATTATTTATCAAGCTTCGCTATGATATTTGTTTTCCATACAACTACTGAGTATTGACTTCTACATGACTGTCAGTTAACATGAGTTTGAATGCTGCATTCGTTGTATTATGCCGATGATAACATAAGTATCATGACTGTTTTGTGGCGTGCAATAAATGGTATAAACCTAAAGCGAAGTTACCATTTCTATGACTCTACACGTCATGTTGCCTGTGGTGTACCCTGAACTGTTCTACTGCAACACACACACAGCAACAATCTAAACCAGATAAGACATCCACATTCTTGCATTGTAATACCTGGTGTCGATAGAGGTGGTAATTTGACGGCATCCTAATTCCACCCTTATCAATTCATGGTGGCCAATAGTTGGTTTATTCTGGTACCAACTCTCAAGGGGGTCAACAAACCCAGACATCATCAGCAGACTACAAGACAACATTGCAGTTGCTATTCATCACCTTTGATGAAATTTTTTGAAAGACGCAGCAGTACTGACAGTTGTTGATATTTTGAAACTACCCGGCGCTGCTCGGCGGTATTGAAGTTTGTCTACAAATAGAAGGACAAGTACCGAGCGAATGGATTTCCTGATCTGTTGAGAAGAAGGACAAGTGCCGTAACAACTGTTCCGGTCTCAGAATTACTGTTGCAGATTCAGAAGGTCAAGTTCAGAAGCTGTTTCCTGTCAGAAGCTGTTTCCTGTTAGAAGCTCATTTCCTTCGTCATGGCAGTTTACGAGAGCAGATATGGATCAACGTTGGATCATTGCCCTAAGAATGCTGATCACATCCTGTTCTGAACTGTGCTGACGTTGTGGATACATAGAAGTTAAGTGGCCTGTTTTGTTTGTGAACTGTGCCCTTATGTTCTAACTGAGCCTTCTGTCTATCACATTTTTCGCACTCTTTATATGTTTACATGTTATATGTTATTTGGATTTGTATTTATATGTTTATATTTCAGCGGGTTTTCTCGGTTGGGCGGTGTCTTTCAGTAGAAGATACCACGCCACAGAGGTTCTACTGTTAGCGTTTTCGTTAGGGACTGTGCGAATTTCCTACTGTGAAATTTGCTAGCGACAATCGTTGCTATATCTGTTTAGTTGTGACGAGTTGTGCTTTATTTTCGTTTTTTGTATATATTTTTTTGTTTCTCTCTTTCTTTCTGTTTTTTAGTTTCGATTTCGATTGTTTGTATTTGTAGGTCTCCTCTTTTCTATTATTCAGTTCTTCACGTAAATTTTTGTGTATATACTGTAGCGTCATTTGTTTGTCATATCTTCGCATTCTGTCATCATATTCTTTTTAGTTTCGCTGTTTATTTATTTGACTTATGCGAATGTTTTCATATTGTTTGATTTTTGTTATTGTTTACATTGACGTTGATCTTTGTTATTGTTTACATTGACTTTGATCTTTGTTATTGTTTACATTGACTCTGATCTTTGTTATTGTTTACATTGACTTTGATCTTTGTGTTGTTTACATTGTTGGTGACTTTGTTATTGTTTACATTGTCTTGTTATTGTTTGCATAGGTTTTGCATAGTTAGCTTTCACTATTGTTACATATATGCTCATGCACTATTGATCTAGAGTGCACTTATCATAACTAACTGGTGGTTTGTTGCTTATGCACTATTGTAGTGCAGTTATGATAAATAACTGATGGTTATGCACTGATTTGGGTAGTGCACTGATAATTAAGAGGTGACTTGTGATATTATTGTACAACTGATAATACAAATTGGTGTCAAGTCTTGTTTCCCACAGAGATTGGAGTAAACATAGTAATTATACAAGCACTTTATTAAGTCTTGTTGCTATTAAGATTGAAATAAGATAATTAATTATTTCAGGTTCTTTACTCACATTTTAGACATCATGTCTACATTTGAGTACTTTATTGAGCAGGGTAAAGCCCTTGGGAAGACAGGTGATAAATTAGAAGAATTTGCGACTGTTCAATATGCCAAGGCATTGAAGTCGGAGGAAAAGAAAATGAAAGAACTAACTGAACAAAAGAGAATAGATGCTGAAAATTTAAAACTGCAGATGCAGGTAGATGAAAAGAGATTACAAATGGAAATGGAAAAACAAAAAAGAGAAGCAGAATCTCAGGAGAAGAGACTTCAGGCTGAGGTTGAAAATAAGAGACTTGAAAAAGAAGCTGAAAATAAGAGACTTGAAAAAGAAGCTGAAAATAAGAGACTTGAAATAGAGGCTGAAAATAAAAGATTAGAAAAAAAGTTACAGGCTGAGGCTGAGGAAAGAAAGTTTGAGGCTGAGGAAAGAAGGTTACAAAGAGAGTCTGATGAGAGAAAAGCAAAAATGGAACATGAAGAAAAACTCTTAGCTTTGGAGTTAGAAAAGTTGAAGTTATCTAGTAATGCTAATGATGCTAATAAGGTATCATCTGCTAATAAGTCTAATGCTGTTGATTTCAAGCTTAATTTACCAGCATTCAATGCTTCAATTGATGATATAACATTTTATCTAGATAGATTTGAAAGTGCATGTAAGGTGCATAATATAGATAAAACATTATATGTTTATCATCTGTCCAAGATACTTAGAGGTGATGCTTTGACTTTGTTGGGTATGGTAGATGTGCCTGACAAGAACAACTATGAGGTTGTCAGGGCGGCATTGTTAAAGAAGTACCAACTTAACGAAGACGGATATCGTCTTAAATTTAAAAACATGTTACCAGAAACTGGAGTTGAATTCTCAGAATTCATCTCAGGCATACGTCTTACTTTTTTACGATGGGTTGAGCTTTCTAAGACAGAAAGTACATTTGAAGCCCTCATGGACTTACTTCTTAGAGACAAGGTTATGTCTTCTGTTAATGAAGCTTTTCTTTCTTTTCTTCATGAGCGTAAGCCTAAAAATATAAAAGAAATGGAAGAATACTGTAGCCAGTATGTTACTGCACATCCTCACATAACCGTTAGCAACTCTAAGGTAAAAGAAGGTCTGCCAGTTGCTTCGGCAGCACCTTATGGCCCGAATTTTATGCGTAAATTTCAGGGTAGCCAGCAAAATTTCAATAAAAAGAGTAACCGTAATTATGCCCAGAACCATGGTAATCAATTTCAGGGAGATTCTTCTTCCCAGAACTGGAGACAACCTAATATTACACGGTATTCTATTCCCGGTAACTTTAGAAATTTTCATAAAGGTAATCGGTATAGAGGAAAATATTATTTGCAGAGACCTCAATACCAAGATAATAGAGGTTCTCAACAGCATAGAGATGGTAATGACAGTTATGGAAACTGGAACGCAAACCAGGATAAAAATTACAGTAGGGACTTTAATGATAATTGCAGAAGCAATAATGGTCGCGGTAGATCGCAACAGAAGAGAAAAAGATATAAACAGACAAACTCTGTTCAACAAGAATCTCAGGGAGCAGATAAACAGGTTAATAATGATAAAGACCATAATGCTATCGGATGCTCATCTTTTGATTTTGGTAGGGCAAATAAATGTATCCAATGCAGTACTTTATTTGATCCGAAAACCATTAGTACTCTAAGCTGTGGTCATCCTTTGCCCGCTCTTTCTGCTAATGTTGCTCATGATGGGAGAGGTTCTCTTATATTACATAAGGGGCTTGTAAATAGTAATCCAGTCTCGGTGTTGTTTGATTCTGGATGTACTACTGTCGGGGTTAGGCAATCTCTTGTAGATCCATTCTGTGCTACAGGAAAGGTCATCAAATGTGTCACATTTGGTGGCACGTTGGGAAAATATCCTACTGCCATAATACATATTGCTACTCCTTTCTTCACGGGAGAGGTCCACGCGTGTCTACTTCCAAACCCTATTGCGGACCTTATTATTGGTCGTATTCACGGAGTTAGGGAATGTACCCCACAGCAGATTGCTGTTTGGGAAGAGCAAAACATTGAAGCTACCAATACGGTGGTCACAAGAGCACATGCTCTGGATCCACCTCAAACTTCATTAACTAATAATGATGAAGTAGATGAACAAAATAGTCACTTGACTATTACACGTGACTCGTTTATCAAATTGCAAGAAGAAGATCCGTCGTTACAA
Source organism: Oreohelix idahoensis (assembly GCA_024509875.1). Lineage (NCBI taxonomy): Eukaryota > Metazoa > Mollusca > Gastropoda > Stylommatophora > Oreohelicidae > Oreohelix > Oreohelix idahoensis. Next base: position 157,887 of record JAMPIV010011732.1, on the reverse strand, counting down.
AAATTCTTCATTCTAGCAAAAAAAGGTGATCCTAATCAAAATACTAATAGAAAATCTTGGATTTCTATGAAGAACGGCGTACTTGTACGTATGGTACAAGACTCGACTACATCCACTCATTCACAAATTCTTGTGCCTAAGAGCATGAGGGTGCAAATATTGCAACATGCTCATGACTCGCAATGTGCTGGACATATGGGTTTTTCCCGTACAAAGTCGAGGGTTCTTGCGGCTTTCTTTTGGCCATTTGTGAGCAAGGACATACGAATGTACTGTCGCTCTTGCAAAGTATGTCAGGAGGTCAATTCTAAAGGACCACGACATGCTGCGCCTATTCAGGCTGCTGACATTCCAATTCGCCCTTTTCAAAAAATGGCAATAGATATTATCGGTCCTTTTAGAATTAAGTCGGCTAGAGGGCATCAATTTATTCTTACATGTGTCGATATGTGCACACGTTGGCCAGAGGCAATACCTCTCAAGAGCATCTCAACTGCTGATATCGCAGACGCTCTTTGGCTGATATTTTCTCGCTTGGGTTTTCCCGGAGAAATATTGTCAGACCATGGCACTCAACTTATATCAGACACTATGTCACAGGTAATGTCTATGCTACATATAAAAAGGTCTCTCAGCAGTATCTATCACCCAATGTCTAATGGGTTGGTCGAACGTTTAAATAGGACTCTAAAAACTTTACTGGGTAAAATAACTGAGGATCATCCTCAGGATTGGGACAGGGTCTTACCCGCGGCTCTCTTTGCGTATAGAGAGGTCCCCAATGAACATACGGGGTTTTCCCCTTTTGAACTTGTCTTTGGCGCGCAACCGCGCGGCCCTATGTCTTTACTTCACGATCTAATCACTGCCGATAATATTAGCGATGAGACTCAGTCTTCTTATGAGTACGTCATTGCTCTTAGGAAAAAAATCATTGAGGCATGCAGACTAGCAACTTCGTCTTCCGAATTTGCTAAAGAAAAGGCAAGGCAGTTTGCGAATAAGAATAGATGTCTACGACAACTTTGTCCAGGTGACAAAGCTCTCGTCCTACTTCCTTCGAGGGAGAACAGACTTCTAATTGCATGGAAAGGTCCATATGCAATAGTCTCCAAAATTTCTGATGTCGACTATGTTGTCGATATTGATGGAAAGCATAAAACTTTCCACATAAATATGCTCACGGAATTTCATGAAAGACCAGACTATTTGCAGCCTATTTTCCAGGCAACGGACAATTCTCAAGTACCTCATGGTCAATACTCATCGCTGTCAGTTATACAGGATGAGGAAACTACTTTTTCTGATGTCAATCTTCCTCTTTCTATGGTCCCACTTTATTCTACGGAATCTTGGAAAAACGTGACCGTTTCTCCAAATCTTTCCGCTGAGGAACATCGACAAGTTTCTTCGATGTTGCAAACATTTCAGGATGTTCTTACAGACATCCCGGGACACACACATGTCATTGAACATGACATTGTGCTAACTGATCATAATCCTATCAGAGTCAGACCCTATCCAATACCTATCCATTTCCAGTCTCAAGTCGAAAAAGAATTGGATGAAATGATACGTTTGGAAATCATTGAACCATCCACTTCAGCATACTCTTCGTCTATGGTTATTGTTCGAAAGAAGGATAATAACATTCGCATTTGCGTAGATTATCGCAAATTGAACCAAGTTACGAAGTTCGACGCTGAACCTATGCCTTCATTAGAAGAGCTACTCAATAAACTTTCTAATTCTAGATTCTTTACCAAACTAGATTTGTCTAAAGGTTATTGGCAAGTCCCGCTAACTGAACGTGCCAAACCTTTTACAGCTTTTTCTACACCTAGGGGTTTATTCCAATGGAATTTCATGCCTTTTGGTCTTATGAACGCCCCTGCTACATTCGTACGCATGATGCGGCGAATTCTCGCATATCGTACAGATGTCATAGCATATCTAGATGATATCTGTCTATTCAGTGATTCCTGGGAAGATCACTATTTGGGTTTATACGAATTACTGTCTACTCTTCGCGAGTATAACTTGACTGCAAAACCCTCTAAAGCCTTTATAGGATTTAGTGAGATTTCTTTCCTAGGTCATCGTGTTGGTCATGGTCTTTTAAAGACAGAGGACCACAATGTTTCAAAAATACTTAACATTTCGGTCCCTAAGACAAAGAAACAAGTAAGGAGTCTATTAGGTTTGATCCAATTCTACGGACGATTCATTCCGAATCTGTCCTCCATTATGGCACCGCTTTCTACTTTATTGAAGAAAGGGTCGCCTAATTTGATCCGCTGGTCAAAAGAATGTCAATCCTCATTGGACCAGGTTAAAGACCTATTTTCATCTCCACCTATTCTTAGGTTACCTACTATTGAGAAGACTTTTGTTCTTCGAAGTGACGCCTCGTCAACTGGGATTGGGGCAGCACTAATGCAGGAGTATTCTGATACTCTGCATCCGGTGATGTATATCTCTAGGAAATTAAATGCTGCAGAAAAGAATTACTCGGTTTTAGACCGTGAGTTATTGGCTATGGTATGGTCTATTCTGAAGTTACAAAGATTTCTTCTAGGCGCACATTTCATTGTGGAAACCGACCAGAAAGCGCTTACTGCTATTCAGAGTAAAAACTTGAAGAGCTCGAGGTCCACTCGTTATGCCATAGCTCTTCAACCATTTCATTTCTCGGTTCGAGCTATCCGTGGTTCGGATAATGTAATGGCGGACATTCTGTCCAGATGCCCACACGATTCCACATGATTCTTCTGTCATATATATATTTCCTGATATACAGTCCAATGTTATAATGACATGTTGGTAGATTTTTTTTTTTCTCACTTTTTTGAGGGGGAATTTATAACATTGTTCCATGTAATTATCTAAGAAGGCTTAGTTAGTGATATACGGGCCAAAAGATCACTCGGCCACATTTAAATAAATTATTTTCAGGATTGTATTGAGAGATTTACCAGTTGTCTTCAAGATTTGTGTTATTGATATTTTCGCAGCACATCATTGAAGATGCGAGATTGTGTCCATTGTGGAACTTTGAGTATATCAAGTCCTGTCCTAGATTGGGAGCGGATGATGTCCACATCTTCTTCTATTGAATGTTTTATGTCAACGAAGATCAACACATGTATTACTTATTAGTTACTGATGCATTACATAATGTAATAAAATAGTGCGGTATATTAATATATTACACCGCTATTTGCAACACATTGTATGATATCATAATAATATATTTGATTTCATATATTGGTATGAGAATAATTTGACTTTTATTATGATGTTGCCAGCATTGTGGTTTGTGTTGGTGGCACCTTCCTGGGATATATACGCGTATACTTAGATAAATTTTTTCTCTAAGGACCTGGGATATGATCTCAGTTTCGCTCCAAGTGTTGAACTATTTTGTTAGGTATATCCGCGCATCATACGTGCGTTAGGAGCCTAGATTTTTCCGGCTCCAGGATTTAAAAAAAAAAAATGTTTCATTTTTTTTTTTCCCGGGAGGGTGCGGTAATGTTACGCACAAATAATTACTTTTTTCCAAAGTCTTTGTATGATCGTTTTTCGTATGTATGATCATTATTTGACTGAAATGCATGTTATATATATTTTATGGTCAAAGGGACAGAACCCGAAATATCGATACTGCTATTTTTTATGAGTTTACCTCCTCTTGTATAGAGACACGTTCGGTCTATAATGTCTTGAACGAAGCGTGACCATATCTCCTTATTTGGTAGTATCAGTCAACTGTTGTAGATGTTTGAAACCTTTCTTAACGCTTCTGTTCATGTCCATAAAAGGCGCGACTGTGTAAGACTTTTATCTCGAATGTTCTTAGAATCGTCTTATTGTGAACAGCGACTCAGAGATTGTCACTCTGCGCATGTCTCGACTGGGTTGTCGTTTTGTTGTTCCGCCCAGGTCGGGCAGTTGAGAAATGGACTGATTAGCGAGCGGACGCGACTGCGTCTTGTGATTCTCTGAGGGAAATACATTGTCTTTGTGAGTTAGTTAGCTAACTAGACTATTTCCCCGTATTATTCAAGCCTGCCTGGAGGCATATGTTCATGGTTGATTTTCCGAAATAAGGTAATTCCTCTTGTATCGAACTTTAGGCTATCATCTAGAGGTTCGTCATTTTGTCGCCTTTTTGCTCGCCTGTGTGATTCAAAATGGAGAGGTACTTTGACTAGGATTAAGTCACCGGTATCTTTATACCTGAACTAGTTATATATCTATGGGTCGCTCTAGACCAACAAGACTATTGTCTGTGTTCCAGGATTCGTTATATCAGAGATCACGTCCAAGTCAGATGGTTAGACTTAGGAAGGTTATAAAGGTCGAGCTGACCTGTAATCCATGTATGCTACTCACGTGCAGACAGTAAACGGACGTATTGTATACATCTGATCTGCTAGCATCAGGAAGGAATAATTATTATTGTCTATGAACATTAAGGATCTGCAGCTGACCACGGTTGCAGAAGTTATATGTATTATTTATCAAGCTTCGCTATGATATTTGTTTTCCATACAACTATTGAGTATTGACTTCTACATGACTGTCAGTTAACATGAGTTTGAATGCTGCATTCGTTGTATTATGCCGATGATAACATAAGTATCATGACTGTTTTGTGGCGTGCAATAAATGGTATAAACCTAAAGCGAAGTTACCATTTCTATGACTCTACACGTCATGTTGCCTGTGGTGTACCCTGAACTGTTCTACTGCAACACACACACAGCAACAATCTAAACCAGATAAGACACCCACATCTTGCATTGTAATACCTGGTGTCGATAGAGGTGGTAATTTGACGGCATCCTAATTCCACCCTTATCAATCACCTATCAAAAATCTACGACAGGTACACACGCAGACATGGCACGCGCCGACTAGATACACACGCAGACATGATGCACGCAGACATGATACTCACGCAAACATGACACACGTAGGCATGATACACACGCATACATGATACACCTGCAGACATGATACACACGCATGCATGATACGCGCGGACATGGCACACGTAGACATAATACAGACGCATATATATGTGACGTACGTCTAAGTATGACAAATGAATTTCCCTGACTCGATGGATGAAAACAGAATATTGGCCTCTCATAACTTTAGAACCCCTGATCATCTGTTGTAACTTTTACCGGCATGCAGCTTTTCCACGAGAACCTTACACGCTGGATCATTAATATGTAGCCTGCTATCTTATGCGAACGTTTGAGATCGCATGGCCTTTGATGGGAGGTTAAATCCCGCCCACAACCATTTCTGAGAACGATTTATAGAAATCTTTTCCTTAACGCCGGCCCGAAAGAGGACGGGCCATAGACTCACTCCTGTTTCTAGAGCAATAAACAGCAGATCATTTTCTTACCTGGCTGTCACCCCGCCTGGTGGGAGTTGCCAAAGCTCTCAGAACAGCGGTACCATCAAAGAACAGGCTGATCTTCAGAATTCAACGTGGAGCGGCCGCGATCTAAAGAATCAGGAACTTTCAGCTCACAGAGTTAGCTTCTCGGGAAATTTTCGCACTCTTATGCGAGCAGCCTGAGACGGAAGGAAATCGGTAGACCGGGGGAAACGAAGGAATCGCCACGGTTAACACCACGGCGAGGTATCTCGAATTTTGCTCAAGTTCAAGAAAGGTGCGAAAATTTAACACGCCCCATTCAAGTTACATTCGAGAAGTATAAATAGAGAACTCCGATAAACTGCATTTTATCGTTCGCTCTGACAGAATCCTAGTTGCACTAGCATAGTCGGATTCCTGCTGGATTTCATCTACCTTCGTGACTATTGGAGTGTATTCTTTCTGTGCAGACGGTAATTTATACATTAGCTTCGAGTGATCATTGGTCGAGTTATTTCTATTGATTTCAATGGATTGTGGTGTAAATTTAACCTTATTAAATAAACCCATTTTCAAAGTTCTAGTGCAAACTAATGTTACAGCTAAAAGTATTTCCTAATACAATTGACGCGTAAATTTATTTTGCAGACGTTAAAGAGAATTATAACTTTAATACAGTTTAGTTCTGTATAGATAGATGTGCTTTTAATTGTTTTAACTCACGGGAAGTTTTCCTGATTTGTTAATTGACGACGCTAATAAGTAAATAGGCTAACTGTAATTTATCGCGTCAGATTATAATATGATTTGTAATGCATTTCTTGTTTTGATTATCTTTCATTCAGAACGATCATTCAACCTGCATCCCAGCAATTATTAATTATATACAGAGTTCTGCCAAACTCAATTCGATAACTCCAGTAACATATGAACTTTTTAAAGCTAAACTTGTGGCGACCTGTAATGGGCCCCGCTCCTCTGAACGTAACTGAGAATAAAGCCATTCAAGAAACACTTTAAAAATACTAGTTCATATAGAGTCCTTAAAGGAAACTGGAAGCAGAACATATTTTATTCACTGCCCCTATTTGTGAAGAAAAAACATCGATCTACTTGAACACTGTCTGTCACGTATATTCAGTGGATTTTCCCCCCCCCCCCCCCCCCCCCCCCCCAAAGGAGAACTTACCTCAGTGTTTTCTTAACTTGTGACATTACGGAAAAAGGAAGTTATCTCCACCAGCTGTGCCAATTTTAGGAACCACACCATACCTCACGCTTAGCCAAGTGCCTGTGCCTTTCTTTAGGAACTTTATCTAATAAACAAACAGTACCGTTAAACTTCAACGTCCAGCGATTTCGGGACACTTTGTTAACTTCAACAAACCCGCAAAATCTGGGGCTGTACACGGAAGAAAATACTTTTACCTAAGCCAAGGTTTAGTGCTGTTTTTTTATGTATTTCCTATAAGGTGCCAGAATTCACCTTTCGGTAAGTCTGCGTGTGTGTTTGTTGGGATGGCCAGCCCTAGTGTGTTTTTTTAATGAAAGGAGATTTATCTTTTCTTTACCCTTTTAATTAGTTCGACCTTGTCCTAAGGTGCATTATATTCCTTGTACGGGATCTCTCCTAGCGGGATCGGGTAACTGTGTTCCTTCCCCCTCCCGTAAAATTTGTTGATTTAAAGGGAGACAATTGAGAACCCTAGCTTTTCCTCTACACCCCCCCCCATTTTTTTCTGTAACCCCTTGCCTCAGAGTAATAACTTTACCAGTGGGTTAAATTGCCTATCCCTGATCCCCCCCCCCCCCCCCTTCTTGTCTTTGGGACAGGGTTTTGTCTGTTAGTAAATATAAACGGGAAACGGTGGATGGGATATTTCTCCTCAAAAACCCCTCTTCCCTAGTTATATTTGTATTCTGTAACCTTTGATTTTTTGACTGTAAATGTACAATTTTGTGTGAGTCCTTTATGATAATAAAGGTATTAATCATTATTTGTGTTGGTTGTCGGTTGGCCTAAAACTCCAAACATTTCCATCTGTGTAGGTTGTATTCATGTACGTTGAGCGACAGAATCACCAAATCGGTGAGCGCGCCTGAGCGACTGGAACTGACAAACAATTGTTTGTGCAGAAGAGAGATAGGAGTAGTCTGTGAGAAAACAGATATTGTCGTAATAAGAGACTGTCCTTGCTCCTTCCCAGCGCTTGTGAATCTACTACCTCATTCTCCTAAATCCTTATTCTCACAGAGCCTTCAATATCACTTTACACTCTAAAGAGACCAATATTCATCAGCACCCTCTCAGATAAAAATTACGACAATATATTACACACGCAGATATAATACATAAGGTAGCATAATATTTAAAGCGAAATACACATACTTTTGGTACCAGGAAGTGGGGGGCGGCGCTCTGAAAAAACGAAGAATAAATAGGACTTCAGTTCAAAAACTTCATATCGCACGTGGTGACTAAGGTGACTAAGATGACTAAGGTGACTAAGGTGACTAAGATGACTAAGGTGAAGTTCTGCATTTAGCTAGTCACCTATTCATCATGTTAAACAGGCAGCTACATAAACCACTACAAGCACGAACACATAAAATGCTCTGGCTCACCTTCCTGCAAGGGGACTAATGGAAAGGGACATCGTGCTCCTAAAACAGGGAGAACTCACATTCATTCATTCATGTCTTCATTCGTTCATTCACTCTTCACTCTCACAAATACAAAAAGACGTACACACACGGGCTACCCCCAAACGTCTCCTCCTGCTCATAAACAACAACCATAACTCTATCAGATGTAGGCTGCCTCATTTCCACATTCACCTTCATTATTTGTGTCTCCACCCAGTTAGCGTAAAGCCCCCCCCCTCTCTCTCTCTCTCTCTCTCTCTCTCTCTCTCTCTCTCTCTCTCTCTCTCTCTCTCTCTCTCTCTCGCTGCCCTCTCTCCTCCAACTTCCAAACTGAAAAGGGAGAAGAACAGCTCGGAAGATACAAATCACAAGAACATAATATTCTGCTATCTGAGGTTCTTACAGAACTACCGCTATATACTTCTTTTCTTCTCTTCAAGTACCATGCCTTGTGGCGTAGGAGATCATGCCTCTCCACAACTTTCTGTCTCCAGTACTATGTGTCAGTTCTGTTGTTGGCTTCTTTCCATGCCACCATGTCAAATTGTCCAAAGACGCAGCAATAGAGAATGCAGTCAGCGACTCATAGCTTGACTGCTTGCGTCAGGGTCAGCGAACCAGAGCTGACCAAGACCCTGCTCCACCTCCACGTGGTGGTCCTGGAAACTGCAGTCTGGCTGAGAGAGTGGGGATCGAAGAGGGAAGGCAAACCCCGTCCCCAAAAATGCCGTCCTGAAGTCGGATGTGCCGGCCGGAAGGCACAGATATTGCAGCTCCGCTGTATACAGACACAACGCAACCAACGTTCTTTTCAGGACGAACGAGGAAGAAGAAGAAATTGTCCAGTATTTACTCTCTTTGTCTTCCCCTATCTATGTTTCCTTCATTCTTACCTGTTGTTACGATATATTCCAGCCTTTTCCTTCAATCTTACCTGTTGTTACGATATATTCCAGCCTTTTCCTTCAATCTTACCTATTGTTACGATATATTCCAGCCTTTTCCTTCACTCTTACCTGTTGTTAGATATATTCCAGCCTTTTCCTTCAATCTTACCTGTTGTTACGATATACTCCAGCCTTTTCCTTCACTCTTACCTGTTATTACGATATATTCCAGCCTTTTCCTTCAATCTTACCTGTTGTTACGATATATTCCAGCTATCCTCTTCTCATAATAAGCCCAATAAAAAAAGTGGATTGCTTTCATCCCCCAGCCACCAGAAAGGTTGGACACAACAAAATTGCATTGCACATAATCTGCGCGCAAGAGTTTTTCGTTCACCAAATTATGTGACCTCGTACAACTGTCTTACTTAAAATCTGAAAGTACAACTAGTCATATAGTTGATACTACCATCGGGGGAGTTAAGTGTTAGAGACTTCACTATACTCAACGTCATGAGATAAGGTGACCGTCTCCTGTTCTCGCTGCCTTTGCCTTCGTTAACTCAAGAGTAGAGTCATTGTACTCATTTACAGCTGAGTAGACTACAGCGTGACGCTACCAAGATTCAAACCCCGTAATTTTGTCTCGAGAAGCAAGCGCTCTGACCACTCTGCCACATCTAATTACTAGAGAACGATAATCTCAGACCTAAGGGTCTTTTATATGTGGACATGCACCCTAATATAACCGACTAGGTTGAACGGGACGCGCCTCGCCAAAACGAGTGACAACTTTATTTTTTAAAAAAAGACTTCTACTTACCAGACACTAAAAGACATAAATGTTCTCTTGCCCCCAGAAACAGTCCAGGATAGCAAACTTGTATTTATGTTTTGACACCTCTGAATTCGTTGCTTGCAAGACAATTTCTTAGTCGCTCGGATCAGTTTTTCTTAACCAGGGGTGAATGCAACCTCTCGGGGTGCGAAACACAACTTCTGGGGGTGCAGACATGCCAGTCAATTTAGAAAGCGAATCACCATAATCACTAAATGATAGACACAACTCAATCACCATAATCACTAAATGATAGACACAACTCAATCACCATAATCATTAAATGATAGACACAACTCAATCACCATAATCACTAAATGATAGACACAACTCAATCACCATAATCACTAAATGATAGACACAACTCAATCACCATAATCACTAAATGATAGACACAACTCAATCACCATAATCAGTAAATGATAAACACAACTCAATCACCATAATCACTAAATGATAGACAGAACTCAATCGCCATAATCACTAAATGATAGACACAACTCAATCACCACAATCACTAAATGATAGACACAACTCAATCATCATAATCACTAAATGATAGACAGAACTCAATCACCATAATCACTAAATGATAGACAGAACTCAATCACCATAATCACTAAATGATAGACAGAACTCAATCACCATAATCACTAAATGATAGACAGAACTCAATCACCATAATCACTAAATGATAGACAGAACTCAAACGTATGTCTACAAAATGTGACAGTGACAACATGAATTAAATACCGAACGTTAGTCACATTTCTATATGACACGTTTCTAAATATACTTTTATCTCTTATTCTTATTTCTGGTATATTTTACGAAGATAATGGGGTGCCAGGTTTCATAAAATGATGTAAATGGGTGCGAGGCTTCTTAAGATGTTATAAAGTGGTGTGAGGATTATGTTATACTAAAGAAAGTCATATCAACAATCTAGGGCGTTGGCGTAGCTGGCGAGTCCTTTATAAGGCTTGACAATAAATAATGAGGCTGCTGTAAAACTGGTAAGGAAACAAATATAAAAAAATTAAAAAATTGAATGGTATGAAATCAGTTTTACCAGTTAACGGTACACAGGAAACAAGAGACGTTTCGGGTTTTACCCTTCGTCAGCCACAGTTACAAACAGGTGACGAGGACAAGAATTACATATAGGTACTACAAAAACATTCTTTATAGGGCTCTTTGCTAGCAGATAGATAATGTTAGTCCTGTTCAGGACTTAGTATCTATCAACGCTGATCGGGTTAGCAGTCAACTGAGTTTACTTTTTTTGGGATGGTAATTGCGCTCTAATATAACCAAATAGGTTGAAAGGAACGCGCCTCGTCAGAAGAAGGCAACAACCGAACCAAAAAAAAAAAATGTTATACAGGGGTGCGAGGCTTCTTAAGATGATATAAAGTGATGTGAGGCTTCTTAAAATGTTATAAAGGGGTGAGAGGGTTCTTAAGGTGTTATAAATGGATGCAAGGCTTCTTAAGATGATATAAAGGGGTGAGAGGGTTCTTAAGATGTTATAAAGGGGTACGATGCTTCTAAAGATGTTATAAAGGGTGCAAAGCTTCTTAAGATGTTATAAAGGGATGAGAGGCTTCTTAAGATGTTATAAAGGGATGAGAGGCTTCTTTAGATGTTATAAAGGGGTGTGAGGCTTCTTTAGATGTTATAAAGGGGTGAGTGACTTCTTAAGATGTTATAAATGGGTGCGAGGCTTCTTAAGATGCTATAAAGGGGTGCGAGGTCTGTAAAAGGTTAAGAAACTCTGCTCTAGATATATAGATTCATCATCATCATTTCCTTTGCGCTCTTTACGGTGCACGAAGTCACCACCATCAATGGCCCCCTGGCAGGGGGCCTACACTATGAATTAAAATGCTACTGCAGTAGTGGTTTCTGTAACAATATGTTTGACATGATGAGTGTGGCAGCCCCTGTACAACCTCATATCAGTGGCCGTGTACAACACTCCTAAGTAAGCAGTAGTTCTTTTCTATCTTTATCTCTTCAGAGACCCCAGGGAACCACATTGGCAGACGAATAGAATATTTGCATTTATATCCTACAATACCCGTACATAACCACTGGTTTAGAGCATCGTTTGCAAACCAGCGCGTGAAACCAGTGTCCCGTATAGTTCCTGGGGGTATGTGATGAGACAAAGGAAGAAAACGACCAATGCTCCCTCAGGTATGTCCGTACGAGATGACTAATATGAGGACATGCATAGGGCTGGCAACGTCATCGTGTAAAATAAAGGACTTAGAAAATCACCGCTATCAGAGTGTGTGAATGTTTAGTGTATGCTTCCCATAAGGGGACAACTGCAGAGATGACGCCATGCTCCATACGTAGCATAGAGGTATATGATGAGGATAATGATGATGAATTGAAGCCACAACAATTATCCTGGATGGGGAAAGAAACGTTATTCCTGTATATTCTTCTTCTTCTTCGATCCTTAACCACCGACCGTCAAAGCAGTCAGTGGCCATCACGCCTAGTGGCGTCTTGTAGGGCAACAACAAATTGATTCCACTTTGCACGGTCGGTGGCCATCCTTCGTACAGTGCCCCAACTCTGGTTCATTCTTTGCATCTCAGCCTCCACAGTCCTCCGCCAAGTTGTTTTTGGTCGGCCTCTCTTTCGCTTTCCTTCAGGGGTCCAAAGCATAGCTGTTCTTGTGATGGCATCGGGGTCTCTTCTGAGGACATGACCAACCCAGCTCCAGCGTCTGCCAGCTATGATGGTATGCATGTCCTCTTGCTTGCTACGAGTAAGCAGATCTTGGTTGGTGATGGTATTCGGCCAAAAGATTCGGTGAATTTTTCTTAGGCATGTTGTGTGAAAAGAGGACAATTTTGACATTTCTTTCTCTGTGACTCTCCAGCATTCCGCACCATAGAGAAGCACAGAAAGCACGCAACTCTGGTATAATCTTAATTTTGTGCTTGTGCTGTATTGGGAGGACTTCCAGATGTTATTTAGGCTAAAGAAGGCTGTTCTTGCCTTATTCATTCTGATGTTGATGTCTTTGCCTGCCCCACCATCTGGTGTTACTATGCTTCCTAGGTATGTGAAGGTATCTGTCTGTACCAGTTGCTGATTCCTTACTGATATGGGCTCAGGGTTGCTCACATTGAGCGTCATGACCTCAGACTTCTTTAAATTGATGTTCAAGCCCACCTGCTGGCTAAATTTATTAAGTCTATCCGTTTTTTCCTGGATGTGTTGATGTGAATGTGCCAGCAGTGCAATGTCATCTGCATATTCCAGATCTTCCAATGTTGAAAATGTAGTCCATCTTATTCCTCTTGGACTGCCCTCTGTTGTCTGGCGCAACACCCAGTCTATGACTGTTAAAAATAGAGTGGTTGATAAGGGCATCCCTGTCGTACTCCTGTCTTCACCTCGAAGGCTAGGTTGCTCTGTTGTGGTGAAGTGGGATGTTATAAATATTTATAGGGGACTTAGTGTACTGACTGAGATCAGCTGTGAAGGTATATATATATATCTAATAAGAGTAGTGTATTATATATAACCTTACTTGCTGCCACATATGTATACCTCAGTCAGAATTATTCTGGAATAGTGTGATGACTACGTTATATGTCTAGGGTATGTGTATGATGAAGTGTAAGTCAAAACAACAACAGACAGATAAACAATTTAATTTATTCCACTACACTTGACAACACTGTGACACTCACATACATAAAACACTCTACAAGGATATCTTAAAGGAGTCACTGATAACTTTTCAAATAACAATATGTATTCATTGCTGTCATGAATGAATATGTGTCCTGATTCAAATACAAAGGAACCAGGAATCACAATCAATTTTAATTACAAGTTATATGTACAGAATTTATTAATATGAATCTTGTAGTGACATCTATTTTCAATAGTATCCTATGTGTGTTAGTTGTGTAGTAGTAATATGAGGTAATACTGGTTTTGTTTTGTTCAAGCTCTGTTGGTATTTGTCATCATGACTTCAATAGTTTGTCTTTATTGGAACTAGTATTGGAGATGTTCTCAGTTCCTCATATTAAAACAATTTAATTCCCCTCTTAATGTTATTTTTACAATGTCATTTTAAGATGGGGGTATATAATGTTGAGCTCAGCTGTCCACATCAGCTTATCTTGCGTGATGGCGGCAGGAAAAGACTCCTCTGCTCGATTTCTCCCCTGGGCTCTGGAGACACCTCACTGATAGCTAAATGGACCAAGGAGTATGCTGTCCGACTCTGGATTCAGCAAAGCTCTGACCAGGTGCTGCTCAATAACGTCAAGACCACGGTCCCTGAAAACAAGAAGGATGTACCTTCTACTTCATAACTAATTGATACTCTAGTATACACTGAGCACAATACATCACAAACATTGAGTTCAGAGCGTTAGGCCAACTGTCAGCTTCATCTGAAATACTTTATACCAGTATTAACCTCCTTAATGGTTACTACGCCTCTGCACTTCCAGCATTATTTCTGTCTAATCAATATCTAGGTGTCAGTGTACTGTTTGGCCATTCCATGCAGTTTTACTTTCCTCCGACACCTTCTGTTCAGGCTGGAGCATTATAGGCTTTACATCATGTTTGCTACTGAACTACACATATATACAGGCATAAATTAACAATTCACATTCAATTTTCATTAAAAGATACTGAATGTTTCAAGCTTACCACAATTTCATTCATGGAAATAAACACAGATACGTTGACTAGCAATGAATTCTGGCACAAATACTGGCACAAATTCCCATCTGCTTATGTTCCAGGCTTTTATTTAGCAAAAATATGAGCTGGCTTCAACGCACTGTTGCTTCATCAAGCTTATTTGAACTAGTGGTCTCGAACTAACGCTCCTAAGTGAGTATATCAGCGAGTCTGGCCAATGGAGCCACGTTTCGACAAGTGTTTGAAAAAATTTTACCTTCCTACGTCTCCCCTAACAACCAAGGATAGCATTTATAGTCCGACCAATCGTGGTTAGCCTTACATATCATTCCAGCCAATCAGTTCAAATGTAACTTGTGGCCCATTTCCCGTACAATGGTGGTTTCAAAAAAAAAAAATCCACTGAGCGATTCTGATTTTGGGTGTTGTCTGACAGCACCATCATTTTATTTTGGCTATAACTTGTTAATTCCTAGACTATTTGCGTAACGTTTTACATATTCTTTGTCAGCAAGCCCTAAGGAACCCAAATATACAAATTTAAAAGTGCTAAGTGGCTGAGTTCAAAATATGAAATTTCTTCTACCTCCTGTATACTTCGATGATGTGCTGTCTGGGTACTGTAATGTTTTTCAAACGTAAAACCCATCTAAATGTCATCTTTCCTAATAAGAGTTTTTTTCAGGATTTTAAAAACCTAACTCTGGGAAGGTTAGTGTTTTTATCACTGTCCGTCTGAAAAAAAGTTAGTGCATGTGGCCTTACACGCGTGATGGCAGCAATTGTGTATCGCGCGACGCGTGTTTAGTGTTGCACGTGTTCGGCTTTATGCCTCTCCCTTCTCTCTATCCTTTAGTCCATCTGTCTTTAGTTACGCCGTGTATAAAATGGAATGAATGTAGATTAAAATTAGGTCATTGTTCAGCTTGCGTATCTCAATGTTTTTTCCAAGAAATACAGCACACGTTTCATTGAAGAAGGCGTGTAATAAGACAGTTATCTTTTCTATCAACGGTAAAGCGTTACAATTTGCAGACGGGTCAAGAAACAATGGGGATTTCGAGAACATTCTTTGGGACAGCACTGTTCTTTACCATTCTGCTTACTTTATTTATTATATGTATTTATTAGGCTTTATATTTACCTAATAATTTTAATAATTCTCATCACACACGGATGGCGGCTTAAAAAATCCGCTCCCAAATTTGTTTTTCCAGATATATACTCAATGCTAAAATTATATGGAGCCAAAAGTAAGGACCATCGGAGTAACCTAGAGTTCTCATGCCTAGCCTGTGCTAGAAACGATAAATGTTTGTGATCCGTTTGCAACTTAAATGCCTTCCCATACAGATAAATATTGAATTTCTTTATTGCCCATATTACTGCAAGACATTCTTTTTCGCTAGTTGAGTAGTTGATTTCAGCTTTATTCAACTTTCTGCTAGCATATGCCACTGGGCTTAATTCCCCCATCCAATGCATCTGATTTCTGTAGTAGAGTTGCACCTAACCCAATATTACTTGCATCCGTCCTTACTATGGATTCTTGACTTAAGTCAGGTAATTTCAAAATGGGTTTATTTGTGAGCTTTTCCTTCAATTCTTGGTAAGTCATTTCACATTGTGGTGTCCATGTAATGCGATCTGGATGTCCTTTACGTGTCAATTCAGTTAACGGTGCACATATGGAATTAAAGTTTTTGATATACTTCTGGTAGAAACCACATAATGAGACAAAGGATCTCACGTCCTTCTTGGTTTGTGGTCTCGGGGCTTTCTGTAGTTTCTCTAAATTCTTTGGGTCAGGGGTCATGTTTCCCTGATAAACTGTGTGTCCCAAAAATTCCAATTCTTTACATCCAACGCAACATTTGGTTGGTCGGGCTGGTAAATTTGCCTCCCTAAGTCGATCAAACAGCATGTTCAGAGAGTCAATGTGTTCCTCAAATGTTTCTGTTGCTATAAGGATATCATCCATAAAATTTGTTATACAGGGATTATTCAGAGGATCCAATAATTTTCTCATCATTCTAGAGAAGACACTAGGCGCATTCTTCAATCCAAATGGCAATCTATTAAACTCATAGTGTCCTTCTGAGGTACTAAAAGCTAGGTATGGTCTAACCTCAGGCTTTACTGGAATCTGATAGTATCCTTTACTCAGATCCACTTTTGAGAAATATTTAGCTTTATTTAGTCTGGCAAACAGCTGATTTGTATCCGGCAATGGATCCACCTGTCCTTCTGTAATAGCATTCAGTCTCCTGTAATCTATACAGAGTCTATGTTCTCCAGAGGGCTTCCTTAAGAGTACAACACCGGAACTATACGAAGACTCACTGTGTGAAATAATTCCTTCCTTCAACAGATAGTCTATCTCTTCCTTCAAAGCTTTCTCCTTAGCAAACGGAATCGAATATGGTTTAATACAGACAGGTGTGGGGTCTATCAGTTTCATATCATATTCCAATAGGTTTGTATGCCCTGGTCGGTCTGTTAACACCTCTGCATGATTATTTAGAACCTGTTGCACTCTCTCTTTCTGAGTTTTCGTTAAATGTGTACTGATTTTCACCTGTGCTGCTGTCTCACAGGGGTGTAATGGATATTCAAATGATGAAAGTGGTTCCTTTTTCATCTCCATGGCGATGGACAAGGTCAACAAGTGTGTCTCTCCTGATGTTCTCTTTCCAAATATTTCTTCAGGAGATTCACATGATAGATTTTTTCTTTCCCCTTCTTATCTATCTTATAATTTGTTCTAGACACCTTCTCTAAAACTGTATATGGACCCTGCCATCCAATTTGTAACTTATTCTGACTCGCGGGCAAAAGAAGCAGTACTTTCTCTCCCACAGCCAAATTTCTGTCTTTCGCCTTCCTGTTATAATAGGCAGCATGTTTCTTCCTGGCTTGTCTCAAATTTTCATTGGCAAGTTTCCAGCCAGTTTTTAAACGAGTGGTCAGCTCATTCACATATTGGTATGAAGATGTAATGTTTTCCTCTGCCTTTTCATCAGTCCACGTTCTTAACAAAGCTTCGAGTGGACCTTTTATTGGCCTTCCAAACAATAATGTTGCCGGGGCCATACCGGTTGAACTATGGGGTACCTCCCGATAAGCAAAGAGGGCGGCGTGCAGGTACTGGTCCCATGTATCTGGTTTTTCGTGTGCCAACTTTCTCAGGATCGACATCAATGTGCCGTTAAATCTTTCCACTTGGCCGTTCCCTTGGGGATGATACACACTACAATGGAAGTGTTTGGCCTGGAAGATCCTGAAAACTTCTTCAGTTTCCCCTTGAACTGAGAGCCATTATCAGTCAAGATTTGATTGGGAAAGCCTAACCTTGTGAAAATTGTGAGCAATGCCTCTGCCACATGTTTAGAATCAATCGATGACAGGGCTACTGCCTCTCCCCACACACAGAACAAGTGTCCACCAGAGTCAGAATGTAGCTGTTCCTTCTCTTGGTTCGGGTGAGAGGTCCCACAAGATCCACGGCAACTCTCTCAAAGGGTGTTCCCACTATGGGCATTTCCCCCAGAGTTGCTGGTGCAGTCCAATGTTTAGGTGCTACTCGTTGGCACTCTGGACAGGATTTTACATATCGTTTGATATCTTCAGTTATTCCTGGCCAGAAATAGTGACAAGCTATTCGCTGTCCTGTTGCGCTGATTCCCATATGACCACTGAAGGGAATCGCATGCCCTAGTTCCAACACTTTAGTCCTATATGAAGTGGGAAGGACCAGCTGTCCGTGACCATTGGATTCAGATCCAGCCTTCCTATATATCAGTTTGTTCTTCATATAAAACTCTCCCTTGCCTGGAGGTGTATGAGATTTGGGCAACTTCTTGAAACATGGCTTGAGTGTTTTGTCCTCAGCCTGTGCCTTCCTCATCTCATCTGGATGAGTATTTATTGGATTATCCTCCTCCTTTTTTGACTGTGATCTGGTCTGCACTGTTGCCAATATCACAGGTCTCTTGGGATTCCCCAAGAAGACATATCTACACCCCAATATTAGAGGGTAGATTGGCTCATTTATCACTGCTGCTTTTATGATTCCTTCCACATATCGCGTTTTCACTTTTATTCGGGCGACGGGAAGTGTCATGGTAGCTACATCCTTGGTTGCAGTTTGAATCTCCACTGTTTCTGTGGTGTATTGATCGGCCTGCACCAGGTGAGAACTCACAACGGAATCGTAATCTAAACCGGTATCATATAAACATCTTATAGTGACACCATTACAGATGACATCTTCACACACTGGGGGGTGGTATGGTTCCTGTAATTCTTCAGGTTTGCCCTTCTTTTCCTTTTTCCCCGATGTCATAGCAGCAAAATGAGGAGGTTTCCTTCTACAATGGTCAGTGTCATGATTGTTCATCTTACAATTTTTACACCACCTTTTTCCTTGGTTGAAAGATTTTCTTTCATCATATTTCCTTTCATCGACTTGTGGGAATTTATTTTTATTTTCATACCGTGGCCTATCAAATTGGTGCTTACCTTTATTTTGATCCTTAGGATCAAATTTATTAAAGTTCTGTGGTGCCCTAAAGTTATCCACTTGTTTCTTTTTATTACCTGTTACCTCTGCTTGAGCTGCTTGATACCTTTCAGCAACATTTAGCAACTCACCCAGCCTCTCTGCACCTTGTTCCATGAGAAACTTTCTCAGGTCTGGAGCCATGGACTCTCTCTTAATTGCTCTATAAGGACCATTTCCTTAAGATCTTGGGTTTTCCCCAGAGAAGTCCATTTCTCCAAGTATGTCTCTATTCGTGCAGAGAACTGGTGATAGGTTTCACCTGACAGTAGTTTAGCATTCCTAAATTTTTTTTCCTATAAAATTCTGCATTCTTTTCATACCTTAACAAAAGAGCCTGCTTTAGCATGTCATAATTTTCCTGATCACCTCTGCTCATTTTTTTGCAAAAAACTTCATAAGCTGCCCCACGAAGTCCCTGAGATAACTTTAAGCTCCACCTTTCTCTCTCTAACCCATATGTGGTAGCTAATAGTTCATACCTATTTAGGTAGCTCTCTCAATATCATCGTCTTTCTCAACAAAATGATCTAAATGAAAATTCATAGCTGAGGTTGAGGCTCCTTGGCTAACAGTAGCATCAGAGGCAAAGGGACTGGCACCATTTTCAGGAGCATGGCCCTGAAACTCAAACTCCCTTAGTCGTAACTCATGTTCCCTTTGTAATCTCTTCTCCTCCTTTTCTGCTTCCCTCTCTGCAGTCAATCTTCTTTTTCTGCTTCCCTTTCTGCAGCTAATTTCTTCTCTTCTCTTTCTGCTTCCAATTTCTTAGCCTCAGCCTCAATCTGCAACCTCTTAGTCTCAGCCTCAGCCTCAAATTGTAACTTCTTAATTTCCCTTTCAGCCTCTAACTTTCTTTCGGCTTCAAACCTTCTTTCTTCGCGTTCAATAAATTTGTCACATTCCGTAGTGACATAGGCAACCATAACTTGCCCATCTAATCCTAACGCTTTTGCAGTCTGAACAGCAGCAGATCGAAACTTGGCCAGGTCCGCCATTGTCTATCAGGTAAGTTTATACAATTTCTATCTACCCAACAATTCAATTTCTAACTATATATCTAATGGACAACACAGGCACCGTGAGCTCAACCTTATTTAGTTCCACCCAAGGATACCTTTTAATTCTTATATTCCCTGAAGTGAATTACCCCCAATATTTTTAATAGGGAAAGATTCAAAATCCCAAGAGCGAGACCCCAATATATATGGGTACTGTGGTGAAGTGACTGGATGAGTGTTATAAATATATTTATAGGGAACTTTAGTGTACAGACTGACTGAGATCCAGCTATGTGCTGTGAAGGTATCTATATATATCTAAACCAGAGTAGAGTAAGTTGTATATTATAGATAACCTTACTTGCTGCCACATATATATGTATATCTCAGTCAGAATTATTCTGGAATAGTGTGATGACTACGTTGTATGTCTAGGGTATGTGTATGATGAAGTGTAAGTCACAACAACAACAGACAGATAAACAATTTAATTTATTCCACCACTCTGGACAACACTGTGACACTCACATACATATAACACTCTATGAGAATATCTTAAGGAGTCACTGATAACTTTTCAAATAACAATATGTATTCATTACTGGCATGAATGAATATGTGTCCTGATTCAACTACAAGGGAACCAGGAATCACAATCAATTTAAATTACAAGTTATGTACAGAATTTATTTAATATGAATATTGTAGTGACATATATTATTACAAATGTTCTATGTGTGTCAGTTGTGTAGTAGTAAAATGAGGTAATACTGGTTTTTGTTTTGTTCAAGCTCTGTTGGTATTTGTCATCATGACTTCAATAGTTTTCTCTTATTGGAACTAGTATATTGGAGATGTTCTCAGTTCCTGATATTAAAAACAATTAAATTCCCCCTCTTAATGTTATTTTTACAATGTCATTTTAAGATGGGGGTACATAATGTTGAGCTCAGCTGGCCACATCAGCTTATCTTGCGTGATGGCGGCAGGAAGAGACTCCTCTGCTCAATTTCTCCCCTGGGCTCTGGAGACACCTCACTGATAGCTAAATGGACCAAGGAGTATGCTGTCCGACTCTGGATTCAGCAAAGCTCTGACCAGGTGCTGCTCAATACCATCAAGACCACGGTCCCTGAAAACAAGAAGGATGTACCTTCTACTTCATAACTAATTTATACTCTCTTTTTACACTGAGCACAATACATCACAAACATTGAGTTCAGAGCGTTAGGCCAACTGTCAGCTTCATCTGAAATACTTTATACCAGTATTTCCCTCCTTAATGGTTACTACGCCTCTGCACTTCCAGCATTATTTCTGTCTAATCAATAATCTAGGTGTCAGTGTACTGTTTGGCCATTCCATGCAGTTTTACTTTCCTCCGACACCTTCTGTTCAGGCTGGAGCATTATAGGCTTTACATCCTGTTTGCTACTGAACTACACATATATATACAGGCATAAATCAACAATTCACATTCAATTTTCATTAAAAGATATTGAATGGTTCAAGCTTACCACAATTCATACGAATAAACCCAGATACGTTGATTAGCAATGAATTCTGGCACAAACTGGCACAAAATTCCCATCTGCTTATGTTCCAGGCTTTTATTTAGCAAAAATATGAGCTGGCTTCAACGCACTGTTGCTGCTTCAATCAAGCTTATTTTGAAACTAGTGGTCTCGAACTCAACGCTCCTAACAGTAGTAGTAAATCAGCGAGTCTGGCCAATGGAGCCACATTTTTTCGACCAATGTGTTTGGAAAAAATTTTAACTTCCTACGTCTCCCCCTAACACAACCAAGGATAGCATTATATAGTCCGACGACCTAATACGTGTTTAGCCTTTAGACATATACATTCCAGCCAATCAGGTATGTCAAATGTGTTACAAGCGTTGTGGCCCATTTCCCGTACGTACAAAAGGTGGTTTTTTTCAAACACGTAAAAAAAATCTACCACTGAGCGATTCTGATTTTGAGGAGATGTTGTCTGACATGCACCATCAATTTTAATTTTGGTCTATAACTTGTTAATTGTCCTAGACTATTTGCAATAACACTTAACATAGTCTCTTTGTCATTGCAAACGAACCCTAAAGGAACCCAATAATACAATTTTTACAAAGAGCTATAGTGGCTGCGATTCTTCAAAATATGCAATTTCCTTCTACCTCCCTGTTTCGAAGATGTGCTCTGTGTCTGGGGTACTGTAAATGTTTTCAAACGTAAACCCATCTAATGTCTTATCTTTCCAAAATAAGAGTTTTTTTCAGGATTTAAAAACCTAACTCTGGGGAAGGTTAGTGTTTTTATCACTGACTCTCCGTCCGAAAAAAACGCTAGTCTGCATGTGGCCTTACACGGCGTGATGATAGTAGATCTAATGTGTGTATCGCGCGACGCGAGTGTTTAGTGTTGCACGTGTTTCGGCTTTATGCCCTCTCCCTTCTCTCATCCTTTAGGTCCATCTAGTCTTTAGATATACGCCGTGATATAAAATGGGAATGAATGAAATATTAAAATTAGTGTCATCGTTCAGGCTTTGCGTACTCATCACTTTTTTACCCCAAGAAATACAGCACACGTTTCATTGAAGAAGGCGGGTAATAATACAGTAGGTGAATTATGCTTTCTTTATGACAAACAACAAGAAAGATAAGGGCGTTACATATTTGGCCGACGAAGTATACAAAAACAAGGGGTGAGATATTCGTAGTACAGTCATTGTGACAGGCAACTTTGTTCCGTTACCATTCTTCTTCCGTTGATTAAATTCTATTTGTTAGGACCTTTGGCATTTACGTTTTTAATTTAAAATGATGGAGGATTAGAATAAATTTCCATAGACCATCCCCTGTCCCCAACACTAGCACAGTATAGTTCGCATAGAGGAGGCGTTTTATGATATGACACTGTATGCCATCTTGGAATTCCATAAGCCCTCAGTATTTATCCATAGACTGTCCCTATAGTGCAAATGTGCTGTCAAAAAGCCTTTTCGAAAATCAACAAAATTTATGTAGACAGCTGTCTTTGGCCATTCTGAGCACTAGCTTCTATAATGTTCCATGAGAGTGAATTATATGGTCTACACCATCGTCTATGTTTAATCTTTCTAAATCCGGCGTGGTTCTATTCCTCAGTTTGGGTAGTCTAGCAGCTGCCTTTGGAAATTTACCCTTCTGTACCTGTATATTATGTGGGTTGAATATGCCTGCATAGAGTGGAATCATGGTAGGTAAAAAATACGTAAAAAAAAGATCCCGTTACACGCAACGTTGATAAAATTGGGAATATAGGTGATTAGGCCCATATTTTCTTTGATCATCGGCACACAGGGGTGAGGTGTCACGGCACCTAAGGGCCGCCAGCCGAGCCTAACCTTCCGGATGTTGCTCTGGCACACTAGGGGTGATGTGGTCATCGTCACGCCAGCCAGCCTAACCTTGCCCGGAGTTGCTCCTGGTACACAATTCAAACAGAGGTTTAGGTTCCTCAGTGACCATCTGGAGCCATATTTAGCGTGAGCGAGGATCTATACAAACAAATCCTCTACCCTCTACTGGGATCACAACCATGAACCAACCCGATAGCTAGGAAGCCGAGTGTGCACTAACCTCTGTCGCGCTGTCAAACTACTGGAGGGGTAAACAGCTAGTAAACAACAAAAATCACTGGGAATCGGACAGAAAAAGAAGCAGTTGGTTAATGTTATTAGGCGCAACAATAGTTCGTTGGCAGACAAACCTGAATGTCCAGACGTGAGTCTATGCTGGAGTGTTAAATATTATAAAATAATAATAATTATATGAACGCCCCTATTATGTCATAATTAGACTATGTCAGGAAATGAGCTCCCTTATGGTGGTTCCTTTCAGGACGTTATCCCTCCGCTCTTCTACTGCTGTGCCGGATGAGATGCCTCTTTTACTCCTCGAGCCCAATCTGGTGCTGGCGCCGGTTAAGATAGGCAATCGCCCACTTTTGTGGCGATCTGCGGCAGCCTAATCCTCTCCATCCTTCGGGTTGCTGAATTTCGATGTCCCATGTCTCTCTTACACACATCTTTGAATCTCAGCTGCGGTCGCCCAACTGTTCTTTTAAATATAATATACTCACTGCAATTATATAACAGAGAAAAGTATTTTTGCTGGTAGTACGAACAGCACTGAGAGTATAATGACGTTATTATGGTGGTCGCAAAGACTGTTGGAAATTTCTTTTTTTTAAATAGCGCAAATTTAATGTATCTTTCAGTTTGATACATTAAATTTGCGTTTCATGGGAGCCGCGGTAGCATAGTGGTTAGTGCACTGGCTTCCTAGCGCAGTGGTCTATGGTTCGATCCCCAGATGAGATGGGAATTTTTTAGGCCACAAACGGCTCCTGGGTCGACCCAGCCCCAAATGGGTACCAGAGCAACTCTAGGAAGGTTAAGGCGGCCGGCGTGATGCCGACCACATCACCCCTAGTGGGCCGACGGTCAAGATAATATGGGCCTAACACCATATTCCCAATATGCCTCAATGGGCGTGTAACGGGTTCCTTTCAGTTTCATGCAAAGAAAGTTAATTCCGTTGATTATAATATTATTTCTAAAACCCGCAGTAACTATGTGTTCTCAAAAGACGATGTTTTTAATAAGTATTACCTTTTAACTATTATAGCTTTAACTTTAATTATAAATTTTAAATACGTATTACTTTAAAACACTTTAAGAATTATCCCAGCCTCATGAATTCAGTACCAGAGAAACTCTGGGAAGGTTAAAGCCGGCCGGAATAAAAGTGAACATGGCCATTCCATTCTCCTGGCTGTCGCTGTATTGTTTATTATCTTTAATCATCTTTAATATAACATGAAACTTTATCAATGTTGAATTATATACAGGTGAGATAATAGAAGTAGAAGAGACATATTACTTGTATTCTGAGTTTATAATGATGTTTGTAGATGTGACAAAACGACTGATAATTAATTTGTCTTTTCCAATCAGCCCCCTTCTCCTTTTTCTTCGAAATTTTTTATGGTTTCACGTGCTATATGTATTTCGTTTCTTTACATTGTTCTAATGGCCTCAGTAACGTTATTATTCCCCTCTCAGACACCCACCCCGAACAGTGGCTGGGGTTTTCTTTTCGTTTCTTGCTCATTATAAATGCATCGCTCGATTCTTGGTGGCCAGCAAGCGGCGATTGTGGTAATCTTACCTAAGACGCACGTGCAGTCTGCCCAACTAGGGGAACGCTCTTCGCTGGTAACAGTGTTTTGACCACTGGCCGCGTACATAGATTCTTTGAAGAACGAGCCGCTGTCTTACTAAAGTTGGTAGTGTGAGCGGCGCAACGAGGCAACCCTTTGATAGCTGGGTATCCCACTTTTCATCTCCATTTCAGGGGACAGAAACTCACGTACGTTCTGAGACGTTGAAAGCGGCCCTTGATAGCCGTCCCTTTCTTATGGCGGCTGGCGAGAGATAATATTATGTCTTAAGCAGGGGACTTTCTCGTGTCTGTTGTCTTCTGATGTCGACTCTAGAATAAAGTTATGTTACTCGGGATTACGCTTGTAAAAGCACAGCGACCGAACACCTGCGAAAACATGCGATGCCAGATGTTTGGGTCAGCGTCCGATTTTAGACTATAAATCTGGATAGTTTTACTCAGTCAAGCACTCTCGTGAATTTTACCCGCCCGCTGATGATCCAAATGAGACACATACGACTGTGGGCAAAAGTCTTGACCTGTGTCGGAAAAATTCTTGGCATCGCGGGGTATGTTGACATTTTGTAATATAATACATGTTTAGTTTAATATAACTGGTAGCAGTGTGACTTGAATTATTTTCCAGTAACTTCTCCTAAGTAAACGTGATTCAGTACTAATGTAGCGCCGTCTACCGCGTAAGTTGACAGGTGCTTAAGCTGTTAGGTGTCTTCTGGTGTTACTGTTTACAATTGGTTAATGGTAAACTTACGTTAATAGATACGTACTAGGCGAAGAACCTCATAGCCTGTACAGTGCTTACCATGGGTTAAATAGTAAGCTAAAAAGCTGTCATTACTTTAGGAAAACGTCAGTGGTGTAAATTACTCACTTAAACCTGACAAGTGACGAATGTTCGCTATTACGACTGGATTATAAGAGGTAGTCACTTATTACTTTCTGAGAGAAACGTCTCGTGGTTGAGTGTGGAATTATGATATGCCTACTTGTGTAGTTAGACACGAGTTTAAAAATTTTACGGCAATCCAGAAAGCAGCCACCGGCCAGGGATATAATTATATCCTATGTTTAAGTCACCGTGTATTATAATAGCATTATAACATTGAATTTTTGGTGTATTCTATTTGTGGGAAGTAATTACTTTTCCTTTTGTGTATCGACCCAACGTGGCGCATACAATTTTATTGTGTAATGTATTTAGTGCTAATATTTTATGTATGTCAAATAATGATATAATTAATAGTACACCCTCTTAACGGGAACCACTTGGTTGGACAACCCATATGTTGAGTTGGAAGAAGACATCGAGCAGATTGTTTCTGTCAGCGCACATGCTGAGATGTACATGTAGGCACAAGATATTTTAGTCTATGCGACTGAAGGCTGATAATTTATACCTTAGTTATGATTGTATTTATTTGCTTGATGTAAAGGTTGTTTGTTTTGGTCTCAGTTCCAGGGTACCCCACTGTTCCAGCTGGATCTCAGTCAAAGAATGTAATATTCTCCTCGACCACACGGTTCCAGTAAGCAACGAACCACACGAGTTGTCATAACGTACTGTTGCGTGATAAATTCTCGCAACATCATTTTATTACAATATCTATTTTATAACGCAAGGGCAACAACTGCTTGAAATTTATAGTCACTTTTCTCGGTAAGCATTTGTCTTCTCGCGTTGGTATCGAATGCAGTTAAGTTTGAGCTGTGGTCATTTTGCGCTGGACTGCGCATGACTTGTCTTGCTTCTTGGTCGATCGGTTTTCGCCCACCACTAGTGGAGTGAGCGATTTGGAATGGCGAAAGAGATGCCTCGTTGAAGAGGGGATCTCCGCTATTTTTTTTTGTTCTGTCAGGAATGTGAGAGTCCTCTTATGGATATTTCGTTTATTCGAGATAATACCTCTAGTGTATTTGCACATGCCGGGAGGCATAATATTTCTGTGTATTTCCGGAAGGCAAGGTAAATTAACATTTTCATTAACTCTATCGATTTTTGGTCGTGAACGATTTCTGGTTCATCGCCTGTCTTCGAAAGTCGTCGTCACGAGATGTTTTCCTAGCTCACATGTCGCTGTATTGTACTGCATCGGTTGATGCAGGTACCAAGGACCATTACTTGCTACTTTGTTAAATGAACTAGGTTTGAAAAACCTTTATTATCTAGAGGATATTTTTGAGGACATTATTTATACTTCGGCAGACGTGTCTGTCTTGCTGAAGTCAGACTAAGGAGAGTGAACTGATCTCATACATCTGGTTATCTCCTGGCTGTTATAGAAAAGGATGGAGTTTTTCACCTGACTACATTTACAGCACTATGAAATATAACATGCATCTGACTCATCATTGTAATGCTGTCTACCGTCTATTGCTGTATTGAATGTTGCTGTGATAATGACTGTTTGATGTGTCTACATATTCGCGTAACCATTTTGTCACTGTGGCGTCCACAATAAATAATGAAGAAAAACGTCAACGGCTGTTACAAGAATCATTGACTTTATACGTCGTGAGTTTACTGACGTCCTATGTGGATTGCCCTGTTATTTTTGTATGAACATTGTTTTGACTGAACACATCTGCACACCACACAAAACCAGACATGCGGATACCATCCATCATCATATGGCATCACGCATCATTTGGTGGCCATAAGCTGGTTTGATTCTGGTACCAGCAAACACGGGGTCCCTTACCCACTTCATTTTCAACAAGAATTCATCAGCATCCTTCAAGAAATTAACATTCTTCAATACAGTCAACATCTTCAAAATTTTCAAAGTACTCGGCGTTGCCCGGTAAAAGTCAAAATTTCAACTTTTTGACGGAAACAAGAATTTGACAGTACCCGGCGTTGTTACATGTTGCCGGATAACTCGGACTGCTGTTATCTTTTACGCAAGTCAAGCAAGTTGCTGCTGTCAAGGTTCCAGTGCTGTCGTTTTTGTGAAGGTCAAGTGCCGGTTGAAACGGGTTGTTTTCTGAAGAAGGCCAAGTACCGATTTCCATCAACTTACTTTTGGATTAGAAGGTCAAGTGCCGAAACAACTCAACACACAGTATTTCAGAAGCTCTTGTACCATCGTGTTAGCAGTGGAAGCAGTTCAGATGTGCCATCATCGTTGGAGCTTCGCTCTTTAGGACGTTGATTGACATCCGTTTTTTTTGCTGTTCTACGATTGGAAGCCTATAAGTTAAGTGGCCTGTTTGTATGTAAACTGTGCCCTTATACTTCTGCTGAGTCTTCTGTGTATCATCTCATTCTATATGTTATATGTTTATATGTTATTCGTATATTTATATGTTTATATTTCAGCGGGTTCTCGGTTGGGTGGTGTCTCCGTTAGATTATGCCACGTCATAGAGGTCGTCTATTGTGAGCGTTTTCTGTAAGGTTTGCAAATTTCCAATACTGGAATTTGCTAAGCGACTTCTGTTGCTATTTATGTTAGCTGTGATGACATGTTTTAATATTGTTTTCGTTATTATATCGCATTCTTTAGTTTTGTTTTGATTTGTTTGTATTTGTTAGCCTACTCTTGTCTATAATTTAGTTTCATACAACATTTTTGTTTATACACTGTGGTGTCATGTATTTTGTTTAATTCTATCGCAGATATCGTCACATTTTTTGTGATATTTCATTAATTTCTGCTTTATTTTTTGTTGATTTCTGCGAACGTTTTTGTATTGTTGCTGATCTTTGTTATTGTTTACATTGTTATTGTTTACATTGTTTGCATTGTTTACATTTTCATGTTTACATTCTGCATGTGTTTACATAGTCATTGTTTACAGTTATAGTAATTAGTTAATGGGCTATGCTAATGCACTGTTACTACTACACTGATGATAAATGAATGATGAATAGTGTCGTGCACTATTGAATGAGAAGTGCACTTATGATCAAGAATTGATTGTTGATATTTCATATACAAGTTCTTTGATTGGAGACTTGTTTCCCACAGAGACTGGGATAATATAATGTGATGTGAATATACAAGTGCTTAATTAAGACTTGTTACACTTAGGTTTGAAATAAATTAGTTAATTATTTCAGGTTTTGGACTCATATGTTAGACAACATGTCTACATTTGAGCACTTTATTGAGCAGGGTAAATTGCTTGGCAAGACTGGTGATAAGTTAGAAGAATTTGCAACTGCTCGATATGATAAAGCAATGGAAGCTGAACAAAAGAAACTGCATATGGAAGCTGAACAAAAGAAACTGCAGATGCAGGTGGATGAAAAAAGATTCCAAATGGAAATGGAAAAACAAAAAAAGGAATCAGAAGCTGAGGAAAGAAAACTCCAGCTACAGCTAGAAGCTGAAAGACTTCAAAAAGAGGCTGAGAATAAAAGACTTGAAAAAGAGGCTGAAAATAAAAGACTTGAAAAAGAAGCTGAAAATAAAAGACTTGAAAAAGAGGCTGAAAATAAAAGACTTGAAAAAGAAGCTGAAAATGAAAGACTTCAAAAAGAGGCTCAGGCTGAGGAAAGAAGATTACAGAGAGAGTCTGATGAGAGGAAAGAGAAAGCAAAAATGGAACATGAAGAAAAGGTCTTAGCTTTAGAGTTGGAAAAATTGAAATTGACAAGCATGAGTAATGGTAATGATTCAAACAAGGGTTCATCTTCTGGTAAGGCTAATAATGATACTTTTAAGATTAAGTTACCAACATTTAGTCCTTCCAGTGATGACATAATGTTCTATCTGGACAGATTTGAACAAGCATGTACAGCTCATAACATAGACAAAGCAAAATATGTTTATCAGTTATCAGGGATACTGACAGGTAAAGCTCTAAGTATATTAAATATGGTGGATGAACCTGACAAGAACAATTATGAGGTTGTCAGGGCCGCTTTGTTAAAGAAATATCAGCTTAACGAAGACGGCTATCGTCTACAATTTAAAAACATGTTACCTGAAAATGGAGTTGAATTCTCCGAGTTTATTGCAAGAATACGCATTACTTTCTCACGATGGGTTGAACTATCTAAGACGGAAAAAACTTATGAAGGACTTATGGACTTAATACTTAGAGACAAAGTCATGTCGTCTGTCAATGAGTCTTTCCTTGCTTTCCTTCATGAACGTAAACCTAAAACAATAAAAGAAATGGAAGATTTCTGTTGCCAATACGTAACTGCGCACCCACACATAACCATGGGTAACTCTAAGGTGAAAGAAGGTTTACCAGTTGCTTCGGCAGCTCCGTATGGTCAAAACTTTGCTCGTAGATTCCAACAAAATTTTGATAGAAAGAGTAGCGGTAATTTCTGTCAAAATCATGGAAACCAATTTCATGGTGATTCATCTTCGAAGAATTGGAGACAACCTGATAGTGGTCGTTACTATCACCCTAATAATTATAGGCATTTCAAAAGAGGATATGGTAATAGAGGTTATTCCTGCCGAAGACCTCAGAACCAAACAAATAGATGTTCGCATCAATGTGAACATGATAGTAATCGTGGAAACTGGAATTCGAACCAGGATAACAATTACAATAGAGACAATAATAACTGCAGAGATAATAATAACTTTGATAACTTCAGAGGTAATAATAGTCGGGGTAGATCTCAACACAAAAAAAAGAGATATCAGCAGGCTAATGCTGTACAACAGGAAACTGAGGGAGCCTGTAATCATGTTGTTGATAGTAAAAACTTTGACGCTGTCACTGGTTCTGCTTTTGACTTTGAGAGAGCAAACAAATGCCCCCAATGCAGTACTTTATTCGAACCGGGTACCATAACTACTTTGAGTTGTGGTCACCCACTTCCCGCTCTTCCTGCTGCTGTTGCGCATGACGGGAGGGGTTCTTTAATCCTACATAAGGGTCTTGTTAATGATACTCCGGTCTCACTACTTTTCGATTCCGGATGCACCACTATTGGTGTTAGACAATCGCTTGTAGATCCATCTTGTGCTACAGGAAGGGTTATTAAATGTGTCACATTTGGCGGCACTCTAGAAAAATATCCTACTGCTGTAATTCGCATTGCCACTCCTTTCTTTACTGGAGATGTGCATGCTTGTCTCTTACCTAATCCTATTGCGGACCTTATTATTGGTCGTATTCACGGAGTTAGGGAGTGTACCCCACAGCAGATTGCTGCTTGGGAAGATAATAACATGCAAGCTACAAATGCAGTAGTTACAAGAGCACAAGCTCTACAAACACCCGAAACTTCACTGAATAGTGATAATGAAGTTGATAGCCAAGATAGTCACTTAGTAATTACTCGTGACTCTTTCATAAAATTGCAAGAAGAAGATCCTTCTTTAAAAAAATTCTTCGTTCTTGCGAAGAAAGGTGATCCGAATCAGGATACAAATAGAAAATCTTGGATTGCAATGAGAAACGGCGTACTTGTACGTATGGTACAAGATTCGACTACGTCGGCACATTCGCAAATTCTTGTTCCCAAGAGCATGAGAGTGCAAATATTGCAACATGCTCATGACTCGCAATGTGCTGGACATATGGGTTTTGCCCGTACGAAGTCGAGAGTCCTTGCGGCTTTCTTTTGGCCTTTTGTCAATAAGGACATTCGTATTTACTGCCGATCATGCAAGGTATGTCAGGAGGTCAAATCTAGAGGACCACGACATGCTGCGCCTATCCAGGCTGCTGACATTCCTATTCGGCCGTTTCAGAAAATGGCCATAGATATTATTGGCCCTTTTAAGGTCAAGTCGGCCAGAGGACATCAGTTTATCCTTACATGTGTCGATATGTGCACACGTTGGCCAGAGGCTATTCCTCTTAAGAGCATATCTACTACAGATATCGCAGATGCTCTTTGGTTGATATTTTCTCGCTTGGGGTTCCCCAGAGAAATATTGTCAGACCATGGCACTCAACTCATATCTGACACTATGTCACAGGTAATGTCTACCTTACATATTGAACGATCTCTCAGTAGTATCTACCATCCTATGTCTAATGGGTTAGTTGAGCGTCTGAATAGAACGCTCAAGACTTTGCTTGGTAAGATAACTGAAGATCATCCTCAAGATTGGGACAGGGTTTTACCCGCGGCTCTCTTTGCCTATAGAGAAGTCCCTAATGAACACACAGGATTTTCTCCCTTCGAACTTGTCTTTGGCGCGCGTCCACGCGGCCCTATGTCTTTATTACACGATCTCATCACTGCCGATGATATTAGCGATGAAACTCAATCCTCATATGAGTATGTCATTGCTCTTAGACAAAAGATCATTGAGGCATGTAAGCTAGCAACTGCTTCATCAGAAATTGCTAAAGAGAAGGCAAGGCAGTTTGCTAACAAGAATAGATGTCTACGACAACTTTGTCCAGGTGACAAAGCATTCGTCCTACTCCCCAGTAGGGAAAATAGACTTCTTATTGCATGGAAAGGTCCGTATGCAATAGTCTCTCGGATTTCCGATGTTGACTATGTGGTCGATATTGATGGAAAGCATAAAACTTTCCACATAAACATGCTTTCGGAATTTCACGAACGTCCGGACTATTTGCTGCCTATTTTCCAGGCAACGGATGATGCTCCTGCACCTCACGGTCATTATTCATCCCTGTCTGTCATACAGGATGAGGAAGCTACCTTCTCTGATGTCAACCTTCCCCTTCCAGTGGTTCCATTACATTCCACGGAATCTTGGAAAAACGTTTCTGTTTCTCCTAATCTTTCTGGTGACGAACATCGACGAGACTTGTCGATGTTACAAACATTTCAGGATGTTCTCACTGACATTCCTGGACACACAGATGTCATAGAACATGACATAATTCTTACCGACAATAATCCAATTAGGGTTAGGCCTTATCCTATTCCTATACACTTTCAGTCGCAAGTGGAAAAGGAATTGGATGAAATGATTCAATTAAATATAATTGAACCATCGACTTCACCATATTCTTCTTCCATGGTTATTGTCCGGAAGAAGGATAAGAACATACGAATTTGTGTTGATTATCGCAAATTGAATCAGGTCACAAAGTTCGACGCTGAACCGATGCCTTTGTTAGAAGATCTACTGATTAGACTTTCTAATTCTAGATTCTTCACTAAACTTGACTTGTCTAAAGGTTATTGGCAAGTGCCTTTAGCAGAGCATGCCAAACCTCTTACTGCTTTTTCTACACCTAGGGGTCTATTTCAATGGAATGTTATGCCTTTTGGTCTCATGAACGCCCCTGCCACTTTCGTTCGCATGATGCGTCGAATTCTGTCACATCGTTCGGATGTCATCGCATACTTAGATGACATCTGTCTCTTCAGTGATACCTGGGAAGATCACTATTTAGGGTTATATGACTTACTGTCCACTCTACGTGAGAATAATTTGACAGCAAAACCTTCTAAAGCTTTTGTTGGTTTTGGTGAAATCTCTTTCCTGGGTCATCGTGTTGGTCATGGTCTCTTGAAGACAGAAGACCACAATACTTCCAAAATACTGAACATCTCTGTTCCTAAAACGAAGAAACAAGTTAGGAGTCTCTTAGGTTTAATTCAATTTTATGGGAGATTTATTCCAAATTTATCTTCGATCATGGCACCTCTATCAACATTGTTGAAGAAAGGTTCGCCTAATCTGGTCCGTTGGTCTGAAGAATGCCAATCTTCACTAGACCAAATCAAGAATATATTTTCTTCTCCTCCCATCTTAAGATTACCTACTCTTGATAGGACTTTTGTTCTTCGGAGTGATGCTTCATCCACTGGGATTGGAGCAGCACTGATGCAAGAATATGCAAATACTCTGCATCCTGTTATGTACATTTCTAGAAAACTAAATGCGGCAGAGAGGAACTACTCGGTTTTAGACCGTGAGTTGTTAGCGATGGTTTGGTCAATTCTAAAACTACAAAGATTCCTCCTGGGCGCACATTTCATTCTAGAGACTGATCAGAAAGCTCTTACAGCTATTCAGACTAAGAATTTGAAGAGTTCGAGATCCACTCGATATGCTATAGCTCTTCAACCTTTTCACTTCACGGTACGAGCTATCCGTGGTGCGGATAATGTGATGGCTGACATTTTGTCTAGATGCCCACATGACTCCAACTAATACTTCTGTCCTATATTTCCATATATTACAGAGTCATAACACACCTATATTTCTACAATAGATTAGCACATCTGTACTCACTTTATATGTACACACTATCGTGCTTTGTTGTCATCTTCTTCTGTTCGTATTTTAAGATGATAGAGGAGGACTGAGTAGTTAATATAAGGGCCGTTAGTTTACTAAACAGCCACAATTATTAATAATGTATTGTACCTTATGAAGCATATTAGTTATTAATTAGCATTATATTGCTTGTACTTTCTCAGAATGTCATTGTTGAGCTGAGGACTTACCTTACTAGTATCAAGCATGACGAGTTCTAGATTGTGTACTTACCCTCGGAATACCAGAGCATATGTCCTGGATCGTCATGTAGTTTAACTTTACTATGTACTTATGTCATTACATGTCAAAGAATGTACTATTTAAATTTTCCTATCAGATTTGTACATCCATTTTTAAAGACAATATTAGAGTATGCTGTTTAATGATGATTATAGTAACTTGCATACGTATATTGTGTTTACATGCTAACGTGATGTGTGTTGGTGACACCTCCCCGATGTGAATATTTTTTGAGACATATTTATTTTTCTGTTGAGGTATATCCTCACCAGACACTCTATAATTAGCCTATTGTTAGGCAATTTAGTTAATTATCAGCGCATAATTCGTGCGTTTTGAGCCGCTTATCGCATGCTCTTTGATATTTAAAAAAAAAAATATGTTCCACATTTTTTTTTTTTATCGGGAGGAGGTGGTGATATGTTGCGTGATAAATTCTCGCAACATCATTTTATTACAATATCTATTTTATAACGCAAGGGCAACAACTGCTTGAAATTTATAGTCACTTTTCTCGGTAAGCATTTGTCTTCTCGCGTTGGTATCGAATGCAGTTAAGTTTGAGCTGTGGTCATTTTGCGCTGGACTGCGCATGACTTGTCTTGCTTCTTGGTCGATCGGTTTCCGCCCACCACTAGTGGAGTGAGCGATTTGGAATGGCGAAAGAGATGCCTCGTTGAAGAGGGGATCTCCGCTATTTTTTTTGTTCTGTCAGGAATGTGAGAGTCCTCTTATGGATATTTCGTTTATTCGAGATAATACCTCTAGTGTATTTGCACATGCCGGGAGGCATAATATTTCTGTGTATTTCCGGAAGGCAAGGTAAATTAACATTTTCATTAACTCTATCGATTTTTGGTCGTGAACGATTTCTGGTTCATCGCCTGTCTTCGAAAGTCGTCGTCACGAGATGTTTTCCTAGCTCACATGTCGCTGTATTGTACTGCATCGGTTGATGCAGGTACCAAGGACCATTACTTGCTACTTTGTTAAATGAACTAGGTTTGAAAAACCTTTATTATCTAGAGGATATTTTTGAGGACATTATTTATACTTCGGCAGACGTGTCTGTCTTGCTGAAGTCAGACTAAGGAGAGTGAACTGATCTCATATATCTGGTTATCTCCTGGCTGTTATAGAAAAGGATGGAGTTTTTCACCTGACTACATTTACAGCACTATGAAATATAACATGCATCTGACTCATCATTGTAATGCTGTCTACCGTCTATTGCTGTATTGAATGTTGCTGTGATAATGACTGTTTGATGTGTCTACATATTCGCGTAACCATTTTGTCACTGTGGCGTCCACAATAAATAATGAAGAAAAACGTCAACGGCTGTTACAAGAATCATTGACTTTATACGTCGTGAGTTTACTGACGTCCTATGTGGATTGCCCTGTTATTTTTGTATGAACATTGTTTTGACTGAACACATCTGCACACCACACAAAACCAGACATGCGGATACCATCCATCATCATATGGCATC
The DNA here is from genome assembly GCA_024509875.1 of Oreohelix idahoensis. NCBI lineage: Eukaryota > Metazoa > Mollusca > Gastropoda > Stylommatophora > Oreohelicidae > Oreohelix > Oreohelix idahoensis. The sequence continues at coordinate 121,711 of JAMPIV010011732.1, read as the reverse complement.
ACGCATCACGCTGTCCTAATTTGACCTCGTCTTGTATACTTCTGGTCAGTCAAAACCCCCGCCCGTATTTGCGGTCAGTGGAAAGACTAGAGATAAACCTACAGCTTATCAAGTTAGTAATTTGTGAAGGCTACGCAAGGATAGCGTTTGCTTTTCCCTCAGTGTATTTAGTATATTCCTCCAGTCTGGATAGAGACTTAAGACACCGTGATAGCGTTGTATCATACACATACAGACGAAGGATTTATCTCTGAGTTTAGATCATGGATCGGGGCAGAACAGTTGGTTTTGTTCCCGTGATGTGTTTATGTAATTGTTAAACTGTTGTGATTTTGCTCCATTTCTTTTTTTCTTTTTTTTTTGTTTGTTAATGTGCTGATACACGTGATATATTTTCTACTTTTCAAGAATTTAATGAATTTAAACCTTTTGTTACTGCGCTGTTCCTGACCTTTCTTCATACAAATTTAGCTCTTACTATATTCTCGATCAGTCTGTGAGAAAGAAGAGAGAGCGGGTGATTCGTAAGATTATAAGCGAGGGTGGGCTTGGCAAGAGAGATAGCTGTAATAGCCCTCCTTCCAGGTTGTCATACAATCACCCCATTTTCACACATTATCTGTGTCTTCTCTATAAATATGACAGTTCACTTACTTTGTCGATTTCACTAAAATTGTCAAACTGGACAAATATTTCTAAAAACTCACACGCTCGTGACAGTAGATAGTGTGGGTATCTTTCGTGATACATGCAGATAACTTGTCTTTCAATATACGTGCAGATAACGTGATTGTCTTTACTGAAGCGTGCGCGAGATAATAAAGTTGAAATTTTTGTATTAATAGTCTAAATTCTAAATAATAGCGTTAGGTAGAAAATATGCGCAACAGAGAAAGCGCATATGGCCGACACCAGTACTATTCGTGGAAAAGCTTGACGGGGATTCAAATAGCCTCAAACTGCCTACTGGTTTCTTTGAAAACATTCTAGAGGACGTCTGAGAGTGTACGAAGAAGTAGAAGAACCCCGTTTACTGTGTAAAGACCATATCTTTCCATAGACTAGCTTTTCTTCTATTTCCCTTTTCTTATTGTGTTCATTCTTCGTCTTCGTAATCATCACATTATTATTATTATTATTATTATTATTATTATTATTATTATTATTATTATTATTATTATTATTATTATTATTCGTCTCCTTTGGTTTGTTTTCCTTATTCTTTTTTATTTAAATCTTTTTGTCACCTCCTCACGTTCTTCAGGTGTTTCATCAAGTTCAAAGATAGTCGAGCTTGTTTTGTCGGTCACATTTGTTTGTAACATGTAATAATATTCATAACAGCTGTGTTCCTCACACCTTACGTTTTGGCGTTCTCATCTGTGAGCTTTGGTCATCAGCTGTAGGTTTCTATCATGTTCTATCCTGGGTGGATCTGACCATAAGTCAGAATTTTAACCTGTGCTTCCAAATTCCCCTTGGATAAGTGTTTCTCATACTTTGCGCCAATCTAATTGTGCCGCCAACATTTTTTAAAAGTATTTCATCATTTTCATCATCAACATTTGTCCTTTGTGCTGTTTGCGGAGCATGGAGTCACCACGGTAGCTGGTCTCCTTACAGGAAGCCTGCATCGAGCATTCATATGATCTTGCAGCGTGGTTTCTGTGGCAATTAGTTTTACATTGTGATAACACGGGCAAGACACTCTGGGATTGCCACGTAAACTAGTGTCTTTATGATAAATTATGAACTGCACAACGTAAATTCTGCTATAACTTTATTGTTAATGCCCCGGATAAGATAATTGTTTTGGGATTGGAACTGTAACTACAACTGCATGCAATTACGGTAGTGGGAAATCATTATCTTTAGTAACTGACGAGGAAATAATGATTTCGTCGGTAAATTCACACAACAGCATTTAAATCCCACGAACGTTTACGACAGCAAAAGCGAACTCAGGCGCGGACCTCTGGGAAATAAGGGAAAGACGTGAGATTACGTATATAAGCCCTGTCACAGACACAGTTCCTGACTTCCCGAAATCACTTAACGATCTGACAGAGTTGAAATGATATCCAGAGGGCTCACTATTATAGTTAGAAGTCTTAACCCACAACACAATAAGATAACTGAGAAGAAGCCACAACTGACCGCTATTGTGAGCGATTTGTAGATCGAAGCTTCAGACAGCCACAGACTTCGAAGTACCACTGTGTCTGGAGAAAAAAAAATGTGTTCGATTTCCTTAAAATTTAAAAACAAATTTGAATACGCCTAGTTTTATTTATTCCAACGTAGCCCGAAATTAATGTATTTGATTTTTTTTTTTTTTTTTTTAAGAAGCAGGAGAACTATAAATAGATAAATATAGGTAATTAACAGGCACTCGTTGGACAGGTAGGAGGACACCAGACAACAGAAAAGAAATATAAGTTATAAGCTTACCGGAAATAAAAGCTTTCTGTCGAATGTGTGCCTGTTAATTGTCTATACTTATTTTTGTTTCTATTTATTTACTACTCACGTCCTCAGCTTTCTTTCCTTATTTATTCAGGAAAAATTACACACAGTGCAGTCCGGATATGTAGAAGTCGCTAGGACCATCTAACATATTTCTACATAGCTAAAATTCTGCCTATCTGAATTGCGCTCAAACATGTACATTTACGGCAGAATAAGAGTTAAAGCTTCAAGAAATTATTTTAACCAATCAAAAACACGTATTTTGATGTTAAATTTTCATTTCTGCATCTTTTAAAGTTTTCAAATACAATTTAGCGTAGTCTAAAATATGGTGTCAAGATAAATGCTAGTAGCGAGTGCAAAAACGCGTTTTGGCGTATTATTTTTGCGTGCTGTGATCTCGGTTCCAACACAGATTCCTGGAGCGATAACTATTGCAGATAAAACTGTTGCTGACTAAGTGACTTTTCTTTTGTCTAGTGTTTTTTGTTTTTGTTTTGTTGTTTTACCAGTGTCTACCAAATACTGGTTTATGTTTATTATTTACTATTCATAGACTTCGGGTTTCATTCTTTGTTTATTTTCAGATCTCAACCGCGTAGTCCCGTTGCTATCAGAGTTTAACGCAAGCTCTTTTCTCGTAAACCAAGGTGACCCAGTATTCGCTCAGTCGGCCTGACGATTAGATGTTTGCTGGTTTAATGAATGTTACCGTCGTTATCTACTGAGGGAAGCTCGGATGATTAACCTGTTATCGCATGTTCACCAAAAAATTATGAACTGCCACGTAGTACTACAACTTAGACGATGTAGGCAAAACTTCTACTTGTGCAAGTACAAATGTTTAGTTGGAACAGAAAATTACTTCGACTTATTCGAAATTCAAATTGTCAGAATTTGATTTAATCGGATTTGTTTGTTAACCAAACCAGAGAAAACATTAGGCCGGGACATTCAGAAATGCTTCTACTTAAGGGAAATTCGATTTAAGCTAGTTAAGTGGACTGTACTGTCTATTCGGTCGTGGGGTTAGATAAGAGTGCCGCAAATTGTTTAAAATAATTTCCAAGAGTACAGTGAACACAACAACTTCGAGAAACACTGCCCCAGATGTTCTACGTCAACTGTTCTTACCATTATTTTCTCCTCATCTTTGAGAAGTCGCTAATTCACCGCCATCGTTTCTCAACACTTTTAGCAGCAACGGATTATGGTCTAAATAAATACACACAGAGAGCATGCAGCCATTAAATATAAACATAATCATATCAAGATGTCAGCCGCTTAGGCGTAGCTGAGGACAAGCGTTAGTGAAGATATGTGCTGCTTGGTCTTCCTGGAATACTGTTCTCAACTATCGGTGCTGCGTGAAAGACTGCCTAATGTTATTTAGAGAAAAGTCCCACCAGAATTGCTTAGATTAACTGGGGACAATGCTTTCGATTGGTGAGGTGGTTAACACATTTGTGGCGAAGTTACCAGATTCCGGGGTCGTAACCTGGTAGCGTCAAGCTACAGTATACCCAGCCGTAGAAGGAAACCTGTCTCTGCTCTTGAGTTAGGAAAGGCAAAGACATCGACGACAGGAACTGGTTACCCCACTTGATAAAGCTGGATGTAGTATAGTCAAGTCTCTAACCCTTCACTCCCTTATGGCAGTGTTTGCTACAGGATTACCTTAACCTTTTAATAGGGGACAACTGTGCCTTTTACGACGCCACTTGCATGTTTTCATTTTCACGTTCCTGTTGATTGTTGATCAGAATCGACGTCACTGTACTCCTGGCAAACCCATAAGTGCTCAGTCTCCCTCAGCAAATGTCGAAGGGTATGAATGCCAATTGTTCCTTTTGCGGGTTGGTTGCATACACGCCTTATGCATCCTCTCATTCGTCCATACCTGCTGCTCTTATCATGCCAAATTGATGCCAAATTCCTTCAATCTTAGCCTTGATGATTCATTGATAACAGTGTCCTTCTCTATTAAGCGATCGTTTTCCTGTATGTGCGTGAATATGTATACGTTTGTGGGTGACCCATTGCGTGTGTGCTACAAGATTTCAGACTCTAACACTTAAATTAACTTTTAAAACTAGCACACACAGGCCAGTCAACATATAAAAAATATGCCACCAGGGGATTCTCCAAGCAGAATTTTAAAAAGAAGATCAATGCAGCACGCTCACGTAGAGAATTTGACGTGACAGAAACGAAACTCCTGCTCTAATGGGGACATAAGATAGTGTCATTGTTCATTTCCAATTTATCAACAATATGTGACAGATGCCTGGACATCACGTGTGTTGCTCAATCATTTTTGTTGTTGTTACGTGTCCATTTTCCTCCTCTAAGACATTGTTTCCCAAACTTACAATAAACACGTACCTTTTATGAGAGTTTAGCCATATTGACCAACCATTCCGGGGGGAAGATATCTTAGAGGCAGGTTTAATAGGACTATTTATCCACACTTGCTCTTACATAATAACGCTACTAATTTATTAATGTATTTATGGTATACAAAATAAAAGTTATACGATATATTCTATATAAAAATAACATTTAAGAAACTAATTAAAATAACGTAAGCATTAATTTAACAAAATTTAAAGGGAAAAAAACTTTCTGCCAGGACGGTGGACAAATATGATGAATTCGTCTAGTCTTAAATTATGTATTTTGAGTAATGATGAAAGCACATTTTAAATCTTAATATTATATTATATGTAACACCTGGTATATGTAACACCTGGTATATGTAACACCTGGTATATGTAACACCTGGTATATGTAACACCTGGTATATGTAACACCTGTTATGCTACTTCTTCTTCAAGTACCACGCTTGGTGGCGTAGGCGATCATGTATCTCCACAACTTCGTGTCTCCAGTACTTCTTATCAATTCTGTTGTTGACTTCTTTCTATGACACGATGTCATATTGTCCAGTATCTTCTCTCTTTGTCATCATGTATGTTTTTTTTTCCAATCAATTTTTCCTGTTGTCACGATATATTCCAACTTTCTTCTTCTCATAACATGACCAAAGAAAGTGGATTGATTCCTTCTAACATGAGGAATAAGCTTCCTTTGCGCATTGGCCTCTTTCAGGACATCCTTATTGCTCTGTTTAGATATCCATGGTATTTTAATCATTCTTCTGTAAGACCACACCTCTGTGATCTCTAGCTGTAACACAATAACGTGGCGTCCCCGTCCCACTCTCCCCCCACTTTTGTAATGCCCATGGTAAATTTCCGGTGTTATGTGTTGCGATCACACTAATAGCCCGTCATCGAAGCATCATTTTTTGGTGATGCCTAGATGGCAGGGAGGATAGTGTGATTCGCTTGCATAGCGAGGCGGGGTTGTCGCACGGAAGGTCCTGGGTTCGAGTCCTGGGTAAGCCACTCACGTCTGTTGTTTTTCTGTTGTCTAGTTTTCTACTTCTTTATTTCTTACGAGTGCCTGAAAACATACCTTTATGTTTGTCTCATATTTATTTACTAATAAAATTATGCCTCGTTTTGGCGAGGTGCGTCCAGTTCTACCAAGTCGGTTTTATTAGGGGGTGTCCAAATATAGAAGACCTTTAGGGCTGATTTAAGTGTGGCGTCCGCCTGTAAATAAACGTATCTGTATTTCTACGGAACACAATTCTCACATTGTACACATTAATAAATTGGTGCATGCCGCTAAAAAAAAAAAAAAGTATGATTAAGTAAAATAATTAAAAAAAATAATTCTGCCGAGTACCCTTGAACACCATTCGCCTATCAGAAATTATTGAGGACCCCCAGGAACTTTTGTACGTGTGGGTTGTATTGCAAGAAAATGAGAGTGAAAAGGGCAGATTATTATGGATATAGATTATATCTCCTGGACCCCCTGAAAGGATCTCGGGGACCCCAGGGGTCCGCGGACCACACGTTGAGAACCGCTGCTCTAAGGCAAAGTAACGTAACAACAGAATCTCTTTCTTAACTTTAACCTAATTTCTGCGATTCGCATGCGATGTGCACGCATGCCTGATAACATGTATTACGCTGTCACAAATTTTGGCTTTACAGAATACATCTTGACACAGTGACCAAAAAACAAACACAAACACACATACACTCATTACTTGCGTACAACCACAAGAAACCCGGTTTTCACACAATACTTGACTTTCACTGACCTGACATGTCATGTTTACACTCGGTGAATCTTTTAACAAAAAACCATTGAAGAGGCACACAATATTGGGGCAACCTGAGCCGCGTTAGAGGTTACGCATTGGGTTCATGAATAGCGCGTTATGAGTCCGCAAGATGTTCATGATAACTATGCTTAAGTCAAGTATTGTTCAACATTATCAGAATATCGTATTAACTATGCTGAAGTCATAAACTCCGCGAACAATTTGTTGTGCCTTTTTAGTGCATTAAAAGCCTGTGTTTAAATTATTTTTTAATTATTTTTTTTCATTTTCTTTTTTTTTTTAGTATTTTTTTGTTTTGTTTTTGTACAAACGTCAAATGTAATCGATCCGCTAATACCATTATCAGTTTGCAATAAACGAGTCCAGAGCACAGGAGGCGGATTTCATTATTCAGTAAATTACACGGAAAGTAAATTTTTTATTATTTTTTTAATTTTTTTTTTTTGAAAAGAGTTGTAAATTACATTTTTTTAAATGCAGTTGTCAGATGCGTGTATGTCTGTGCACCCGCGTGCGATAGTGTGTGTGTGTGTGTGTGTGGAGGAGGAGGAGGGAGGAGAAGTTTCAATATTTCTCTCAAGAAAGACAATCTTGTTGGAAAGAATACACCTAGATTTTTTGCAGTTATCGCCCATTTCACTGATGAAGCTATGCAAACAAACAAAAATTAATATTAACTTTAAGGTTATTCATTTTATTATTTTTACCACTGATTATTGTATTGTCATCGGGAATACACAACTATGCCAAGTTTCAGAGCTATTGCTTATCTGGAAGTGATCGAAAAATCGATTGCAAGATTTGAAGGTGACATACGTTGCAAGTTAAAGAAAAGCCTGTAAAAAGGAAAAAAAATGCATGCACACAAAGATAAAAAAAAAAAAAAGATGAATATTTTTAGTCACAAAATAATTACCCTTTAAAGATACAAGAAATTTTTTTTTTTAAACCAAAATTTGATGTAAAAAAGCTCACACCGAACAAACACTACAATTACAGGAAACAATTTATATGCGGTAAATAAAATACAAAATAATATATTTAAAACACGTTTCACTAAATACCTTAATTATAACCAATAATTAGTGTGAACATGGATGATTGCCAGAATGGCGAAAGAGCGGATGCAAATGAAGCTCATCTGTTGCTAGTTCGCTGTTTTCCGCCCTCAATTTCTTTTGGGAAAAAAAAAACATATTGCAGAAAAGCTAGAAAAAGAAGCAAAACTGATAACAGACGAGAAAATGATATTATTTGATTGATGGCAATATGAACCTGAGACGAGCAACATATTTTTATCAGGCGGCTATGAGACACGTCTCATCACATTGGAAGCTGAAGATTTCGCACTCGTGTTCAGAGGCCATTAAGAGCGAATGGCAAATTATGCAAGATCTCGTGCTAAACTCTAAAAAAAACAGCACCTCAATTATATTGCAAAAAAATGGACACCAGTATAACGCTTACAAAAAGATTTATTGGAGGTGTGACGAAATTGCCTCCCCTGCTTTGCAGTAGTGGTCCAACAGTGGCCAAAACTCAAGAGTATATAATATGGGCTTCAAAAGTATCTACCTTCTCACAAGATTACTCTTGGCAGAGATGTAGATAGAAGGGTGATGCCACTTTTATTACAAAGGGAGTCTTCACAAGATATTCAGAATAAGAGAGAACTATACTGCTTTGGCTGAGTATGTTCACTCTGTAATTCTGCCGGCCTTTTTTGTGAAGGATTTAAGAAATTAATATTTCAGCTTGTTCAAGCTCCCACCCCTGATTTACTCAGTGGAATTCTATTATTTTAGTGTAGCTCTGTTTAGAGTGTGTGTAGTAAAGTGACTGAGACAAACATGCAGTAACTTTAAAATGATTAAATCGAAGTTACATTTGTATAATTACAAATAACAAAATTTAATAATCACTTAAGTTTTAACAGTTGAAAAATAATGTGAATAGGTATGTATCAAGAAACGTTATCATCACGGTCGTTATGGATTGTGAAATGTTACAAGAAATTCAAGTGGCAGCATAAATTTGAACTTAGCTGCCAATGATAGTTCTGCTCCTTCTTATGGGTTGGTTCTTTTCACAATGCTCACGCTCGTCCCCGATCACGGTTGTCGGGTGTAGCTCGTTTCCCAGAAATGTCAAGGAGAGTCTACCACGTGGGTCCTTCGTCTTAAAGCTTAGGCCACTGTTCCCTTCTTGTTCCAGAGATAGTACTTTCTGTTGGTACCACCACTACGCCAATCCTGGCTCACAGAAGTTTTGCTCAGATGAATAAAAGAGACTTGAATGGGCCTCTTACACGCGCGAGGGGTGTCGTTAATTTAATACGTTCCCTCTCTGACTTCGTGTATGGTCCTTCAGTTTCCTCAGTCCAGGTTTCCTTATTTAATATGAAAGAGATTTCCTGGGCTATGAAAGTCCGTCCAAAACTCTCCAATAAAGGGTGTCCGGTATGTTAAGAAGTAATTCTGAATTCTAATTCTTCACTGTAGCAAGGTCTGTTATCTTGGCGAGCGATTTCTCAAGTGAAATAGCTTGAAAAAATGGTCAGATTATATTCACTGCCTTCCCATTTGTTATGCACGCCTCAAAGGATCAGCCAATCTGATTTGAATATGTTGCATGACTCAGCTAATGCAAAATTTTAAACATTACTTTTCTGAAAATGGGCTGTACACATCCGCTTGCCCCTGGGTACAAACTTACGAACATGTCGGTAAACTCATATAACAACGTGTTCCAAATGTAATAATCATTACTTTATCAGAAAATAATCTCTTATCTGTGTCTGTCCATCAATTGTCTCCCCGTATTCCATGCTTTGGTGATGTGCATACCTGCGTCTTATCAGTGATTAAGCACTGCGCTGAGGCGATTTACGTGTTAATCTGTATACTGATATCAGCTGCGCCCACGATAGCCAACATGGTTAGGTCGCTGCCACTCCTTGCAACGCAGGGAGAAATGGATAATAACCAGACATGCCTACCTATCCCTGAGAAGGGTGTAAGAAGGAAAATACATAATATCTGCTACACATAGCAGAAAAAGAGAAAGAAAGAAAGTGCAACAAATGAAAGCACACAATAAAATCAGCACCACAAATATACCGATACTGCCGGAGTGAAACAAAGATCTAGGATTATTGCATTATGTTGTCACATACCCACGCTCCTAAGAGATTTGTAGAATATCTAGCCATGGGGCAGTCACTTCTCGATGGGTTCTACTGTCTACCGGGTTCTATCTCTCTCGTAGAGTTGTCCTCTCTTCCTTTATCTCTGTGGCGAGTGACTGAGTTTCTTGCTTGGCAGTGTGTGCAGTTTTCAATGTACTCACGCACATCTGCCCACCGTCTAGGCCAAAATTAAACCTCCTTAAGGTTACGCATAGTATTCCCTACTGAAACATGTTCTCCTGATGATGATACTTGAGCCGCTTTCATGACGGAGGGTCTTAAGAGGAGAGGCACCACCAGTTGCTTCCCTTGTCTCGTCCGTCAAAAAATAATCCCATCCTCGTTGTGGAAAGTTCCAGCTGAAGCATGGTTTATCTTGATCTGACTCGTTTCAGAGTATGGCGCTAGGGTAATGTCTTCCATCTGCTGGCAAAAATTTAAAAAAGTAGGAAACCTACCCACCACAAAAATATTTATAGAATGCGTCATTCATGTATAATACACACATTGGGCTCCTCGTCGATGCTACGGAATTCGTACACTCTGCCTAGATTCTCCTCATGGGATCTAAATGAGGTGATCGGAGCACTGACAAAGTTGTCCCTATGCAATGAAGATGGTCTTTAACAACCAAAACTAAAGGCAAGCAAGATGTACACTTAAGAAGGTGTCGTAACTCGAGAAGCTAGCATCTTCCACGCTGGTATATGAAGCCATGTTCTCATCTGTTTAAATTCAGTACAAGAACGTTCTTGATAATATTATGGGCAGCAAATTAAAAGTAATGAGGATGTCCTGAATGAGAGAGGCCCGTGAATAGAGTAAGATTATGACACGCAGGTCGAGATCAACAGTCCACTTTCTTATAGGCATATTAAAGCTGGGATACATTGTGACAACAAGAGACACACAGACAAAGAACAAGATAAACAGAACATACATCTCCATTTGAGTTTCATTATCTTCTTCAAGTAATGTGCCTGTGGCGTAGGCGATCATATGTCTCCACAACATCTTATCGTCTCCAGTACTGTTTATCCATTATGTTTTTCACTTCTTCCCATACCAGGATGTCAAACTGTTCATTTACCTTCACTCTTTTACGTCCTCTATATCCTCTTCCGCCAATCTATTTCTGGTGTCACAATAAATACCAGATTTCTTGTTGTCATAACATGCCCAAAGAAATTGGAACGTTTCTTTCTTAAAGAGCAGTATAAACAGTGGCTTCTTTCATGACATCATCGTTACTCATTTTAGCTGTCCGTAGTATTCTCATTTTGGTGAAAGTAGCTTGATGATGGTATGGTTGTAGCACACGATAGTTCCTCTCTCGCCCTCCTTTACGTCGTTTTTTCTTTCCTTATGAAGTTATTTTGATTCACAGGACCAAACGACGGTGGTTTATTGGTGCCCTCCGTCGGTTGAATTTCAAAGTATTGGGGGGAGTCAACAACTAAACTGGGTAACAGTACCAGGGAAGGAAGTTGTGGACAAACATTATCTCCTAGCCAGCCGCCATGTCACTGAACGAGTTAAGAAGCAGAAAATGCTCCAAGATAATGACTGTAGACTGGGATCAACGCCAGCACGAAGATGCAACACTTTATGAAAATTGACCTCAAGGTTAGACGACAATCAGTGCATATTTACATTTTCTCTGACGGATTAGCCAAATATTTATGCCCCGTGCCATCAGTTCAAGGTCATGCCATATCCTCTTCATCCCCTTCATGTCTGTCTCCCTGGTGTTTGTTGAAGTTTTATGGCTAAAAATGTTCTACATGATGTGTTTGCCGGTTTTATGACCAATCACAGTCGCTTCTTACGATTTGCTTGGAAGGTTACAGTGTTGCTATTCTTCGCTCCCCTTTAAACATTAATGACAGTGCCCACTATACAGCGGTACGAGTACTGATTCGTGGCGAAAATCATTACAGTGCCCCACTATGCAGCGGTATGAGTACTGATTCGTGGCGAAAATCATTCATTCACTCGTCCGCTTTCAGTTCCCCAAGGAGCATAGACCTCCAGTCAAACGCATGTCAGGTCCTCCAGTGTAGTGCCATCAGCTCAAGTCTTCCAGTGTAGTACCATCAGCCCAAGTCCTCAAGTGTAGTACCATCAGCTCAAGTCCTCCAGTGTAGTGCCATCAGCTCAAGTCCTCCAGTGTAGTGCCATCAGCTCAAGTCCTCCAGTGTAGTACCATCAGCTCAAGTCCTCCAGTGTAGTACCATCAGCTCATGTCCTCCAGTGTAGTGCCATCAGCTCAAGTCCTCCAGTGTAGTGCCATCAGCTCAAGTCCTCCAGTGTAGTGCCATCAGCTCAAGTCCTCTAGTGTAGTGCCATCAGCCCAAGTCCTCCAGTGTCGCGCCATCAGCTCAAGTCCTCCAGTGTAGTACCATCAGCTCAAGTCCTCTAGTGTAGTGCCATCAGCTCAAGTCCTCCAGTGTCGTGCCATCAGCTCAAGTCATCCAGTGACGTGCCATCAGCTCAAGTTTTCCAGCGTAGTACCATCAGCTCAAGTCCTCTAGTGTAGTGCCATCAGCTCAAGTCCTCTAGTGTAGTGCCATCAGCTCAAGTCCTCCAGTGTCTTGCCATCAGCTCAAATCCTCCAGTGTCGTGCATCAGGTCAAGTCCTCCAGTGTAGTACCATCAGCTCAAGTCCTCTAGTATAGTGCCATCAGCTCAAGTCCTCCAGTGTCGAGCCATCAGCTCAAATCCTCCAGTGTCGTGCCATCAGGTCAAGTCCTCCAGTGTAGTACCATCAGCTCAAGTCCTCCAGTGTCGTGCCATCAGCTCAAGTCCTCCAGTGTCGAGCCATCAGCGAAAGTTCTTTCCATGTCTTCCTTGTCCTTTTTCGTTTGTGTCTCCAGTTTTCTTCTCCCTGTGTTCTTTGGACTCCCTCTACCTCTCTTTCCCTGGAGATTCCAGAACAAGGACTGCCTTGTAATGGGCTCAATACGTTTCCTCAATGTGCGCCTTATCCATCTCCAAATTCTTCTTCCCATCTCTTTTTCCATTTCTACTTACATGGTTCGTGTCATAAGTTTCCGACTAATGATCTTCTCATATCGTTCCAATCTGTCTGTGTTATGTATCCACCCATTTATGAAAGTCTGAAGCTTCTTGGTTGTTGATTTTGTTGTTCTCCGTGCTCCAGTCTACCAAGAAATAAATAGGTACCTGACTCTGCTCTTTAATTAGAGATGGAAAAGGCAGTGAGGAAGTGAACTGGTCACCCCCACCTCTCGATGCTGGACCTAGTATAGTGAAGTCTCTAACACTTCACGTCCCTAAGGCAGTATCTGCTGTAGAACTAACTTTACCATATTTTTTATAAGCAGACTTTGAAGAGGACGGTCTCTGGGTGACACGATTTCCTGGCTTCCGATATTGCATCTTATATTCAATGTTTTATTGTTTTGTTTGTTTGGTTTTTTTTTTCAAATGTCGTGAGATACATAAAACCCATGACGGCCCATTTCTTCCAGGTGAATAAGCGACGAGGGATGAGGATTAACAACCACGGCATCAAACTCTGGAAACAAAAATGTCGCACTTGATGGATGTGCAAGCACAGCAGACACGATTTATGGATGGGGCATCTTGCCGCTAGAAAAGGGGTTCCAAACTTTTTTGTTTCGGTCCGCTACCCCGTTGACGTTTGATAAACTTTCCCGTACCCGTATTCAATAGGAATGGAAATAAATGCTAAAGCGTAAGATGCATGTGTACATAATAATGTAAGTAATAGTTTTAATATGTATATGCATAAACAAATAGAAATGAACAGTTTAATTACATTTTCATACAGAAAATTTCTTCTTCTGCTTCTTCTTCAAGTACCGTGCCTAGTGTCGTAGGAAATCATGTCTCTCCACAATTTCCTGTCTCCAGTACAATTTATCAAATCTGCTGTTGACTTCTTTCAATGCCACGATGTCAAACTGTCCAGTATTTGCTCTTTTTGACTTCCCCTATCTCTTTTTCCTTCAATCTTACCTGTTATTATGATATATTCCAGCTTTCCTCTTCTCATAATGTGCCCCCAAAAAAAGTTTGATTTCTTCTTTCTAAGTTGTGTAATAAGTTTCCTTTACGCATTGGCCTCTTTCAGGACATCCTCATTACTCTTTTTGGCTGTCCATGGTATTTTTAACATTCTTCTGTAAAACCACATCTCTGTTGCCTGTAGTGCCTTCACTATTGGTTTACTAATTGTCCATGACTCACTCCCATATGTCAGGATTGGTTCTATATAACAATGAAGAACTCTCTTTCTTACTTCCAATGACAAAGAATTGTTGCATAAAATGCTCTTCATTTTATAGAATGTTGCTTATGCTTGAGCTATTCTGCTCTTCTCTTCTGAGATGCATCTTCCATCCATTGTTATTAATGTGCCCAGGTATTTGAATTTGTCGATTTGTTTTAAAACGGTTCCATTTACTTTGATAGTGCATTCTGGGGAGGCCGTTTTCTTTGAGACGACCATTACTTCTGTCTCTGTGCTATTAAGGCTAAGGTCTTTATTTTCACTTTCTACCATTATTGTATCAGCCATTTCCTATAGCTCCTTTTCACTTTTAGCTATTAAGACTGTATCATTATCGTATCTCTTCTTTATATTATGTCCGCCGAATGATATTACTGTCATGTCCTCTAGAGATGTCATTATATTTTCACTGTACAGATTGAACAGATCCGGTGAAAGCACACATCCCTGCCAGACACCTTTATTTTACTTTCTGAAACGTTCCTATTTGGCTGTCAATTCTTACATCTGCTGCTTGTTGCCAGTACATGTTCTTTATTATCCTCATGTGTTTACCATCAATGTTATTACATTCAGTTAAAAGACATTTTTTTATTAAAATAAAATTGTTAAACGTTTATCAGATCATGACCAAATAATGGTTAACTTTAGATCAGTCAATTATAATGACCTCCATTGGAGTGATAGACAGTAATATTTACAAAAACTAAGGCAAACGTTACAAGGGAAGGTCACTCTATAATTTACTAGTCTTAAGGTAAAGATTATCAAAATAAATTAATAAGACCCTTGATCCAGTTTCTTGTTACAAGACAGTTTTATTCTTGATAAATATATACTAGCATATCATGTTCAGCTTTCAGTTTCTTGCTTGCTTTAGATTTGGTTGTGAACATGACTAGACGTTCTCTCTCCAGTACATAACTTTTTTCACTAACGCGTCCATCTTTGGAATATTTTAATAGGATAATAGTTATTTACCAAATAAACCCTGTATCCCCTTTAATACGTTTCTCTTACCCCGCTGGGGGTTCGTGTACCTCAGGTTGAAAACTCCTTCACTAAAGTGTTGAATGCCAATCCTGTACCCGTACCACATCATCCACGAGTCACAACATTACGGTACAAACACGAATGAAGGAGAGTGCGGAGTATTGCAGACATTTGTATTAATGCATGAAATCCACTGCCAAAACAATTCATGTGGTCTTATAATGTCTGGTGTCTGCAGCCATTTGTCTCCCGTGAAGAGGTTGCCAGCTTCATGCGCAACCTCAATTTAAATCTTTTTTTACGATATGCCTTCATCTTTCTCTGTCACTCCAGGGAACCACCCCCCCTTTTTTACGATATGCCTTCATCTTTCTCTGTCACTTCAGGGAACCCCCCCCCCCCGACCTTTTTAACGATATGCCTTCATCTTTCTCTGTCACTTCAGGGAACCACCCCCCTTTTTTACGATATGCCTTCATCTTTCTCTATCACTTCAGGGAACCACCCCCCTTTTTTACGATATGTCTTCATCTTTCTCTGTCACTTCAGGGAACCACCCCCTTTTTTACAATATGCCTTCATCTTTCTCTGTCACTTCAGGGAACCACGCCCCTTTTTTACGATATGCCTTCATCTTTCTCTGTCACTTCAGGGAACCACCCCCTTTTTTACAATATGCCTTCATCTTTCTCTGTCACTTCAGGGAACCACCCCCCTTTTTACGATATGCCTTCATCTTTCTCTGTCACTTCAGGGAACCACCCCCCTTTTTTACGATATGCCTTCATCTTTCTCTGTCACTTCAGGGAACCACCCCCCTTTTTTACGACATGCCTTCATCTTTCTCTGTCACTTCAGGGAACCACCTCCCTTTTTACGATATGCCTTCATCTTTCTCTGTCACTTCAGGGAACCCCCCCCCCCCCTTTAACGATATGCCTTCATCTTTCTGTCACTTCAGGGAACCACCCCCTTTTTACGATATGCCTTCATCTTTCTCTATCACTTCAGGGAACCACCCACTTTTTTACGATATGCCTTCATCTTTCTCTGTCACTTCAGGGGACCACCCCCCTTTTTTACGATATGCCTTCATCTTTCTCTGTCACTTCAGGGAACCACCCCCCTTTTTTACGATATGCCTTCATCTTTCTCTGTCACTTCAGGGAACCACCCCCCTTTTTTAACGATATGCCTTCATCTTTCTCTGTCACTTCAGGGAACCACCCCCCCCCCCTTTTTTTACGATGTGCCTTTATCTTTCTCTGTCACTTCAGGGAAGCACCCCTCCTTTTTTACGATATGCCTTCATCTTTCTCTATCACTTCAGGGAACCACCCCCTTTTTACGATATGCCTTCATCTTTCTCTGTCACTTCAGGGAACCACCTCCATTTTTTACGATATGCCTTCATCTTTCTCTGTCACTTCAGGGAACCACCCCCTATTTTTACGATATGCCTTCATCTTTCTCTGTCACTTCAGGGAATCACCCCCTTTTTTACGATATGCCTTCATCTTTCTCTGTCACTTCAGGGAACCACCCCCTCTTTTACGATATGCCTTCATCTTTCTCTGTCACTTCAGGGAATCACCCCACTTTTTTACGATATGCCTTCATCTTTCTCTATCACTTCAGGGAATCCCCCCCCCCTTTTACGATATGCCTTCATCTTTCTCTGTCACTTCAGGGAACCACCTTCTTTTTACGATATGCCTTCATCTTTCTCTGTCACTTCAGGGAACCACCCCCCCTTTTTACGATATGCCTTCATCTTTCTCTGTCACTTCAGGGAACCACCCCCCTTTTTACGATATGCCTTCATCTTTCTCTGTCACTTCAGGGAACCACCCCTCCTTTTTTACGATATGCCTTCATCTTTCTCTATCGCTTCAGGGAACCACCCCCTTTTTACGATATGCCTTCATCTTTCTCTGTCACTTCAGGGAACCACCCCCCTTTTTTACGATATGCCTTCATCTTTCTCTGTCACTTCAGGGAACCACCCCCCATTTTTACGATATGCCTTCATCTTTTTCTGTCACTTCAGGGAACCACCCCCCTTTTTTACGATATGCCTTCATCTTTCTCTGTCACTTCAGGGAACCACCCCCCTTTTTTACGATATGCCTTCATCTTTCTCTGTCACTTCAGGGAACCACTCCCCTTTTTTACGATATGCCTTCATCTTTCTCTTTCACTTCAGGGAACCACCCCCCTTTTTTACGATATGCCTTCATCTTTCTCTGTCACTTCAGGGAACCACCCCCTTTTTTACGATATGCCTTCATCTTTCTCTGTCACTTCAGGGAACCACCCCCCTTTTTACGATATGCCTTCATCTTTCTCTGTCACTTCAGGGAACCACCCCCCTTTTTTACGATATGCCTTCATCTTTCTCTGTCACTTCAAGGAACCACCCCCCTTTTTTACGATATGCCTTCATCTTTTTCTGTCACTTCAGGGAACCACCCCCCTTTTTTACGATATGCCTTCATCTTTCTCTGTCACTTCAGGGAACCACCCCCCTTTTTTTACGATATGCCTTCATCTTTCTCTGTCACTTCCGGGAACCACCCCCCTTTTAAAAAATATTTTTATACGGAGCCATTCGAAAAATGAACTTAAAGCATTTCATGGAGAACTTTGTAAGACGTATGTACATTAACAGATAACTACTTATCCGTCTGTCAGTAAATTGTAATGACATTAAAGGTTGTTGTCTCTAGCTCACAATAACATAATGGCAGCAGGAATAATAGAGGAAAAGACAAATATAGGAAGACAGAAAGAGAAGTTAATGGGCAAGTTAGTAGTATGGCGTTGGAGGAGATCAGCAACAACACTAACGATGAACATCACAGATTCAGATCTGTTGGGAAATTATGATGACGTCTCTACAAACAAGAATGTGTGAACGTTTAAAAGGGACATTCATAATAAAAGAACAATGTTACCGACTAGATGTTAACAATGGATAGGTAAAAGCCACCTGCTTGGAACACTAGTATGGTCTTTTGTTCTGAAGTTCCAAAGGCAGAATGCAGTGTCGCGCTAACATGGATACCAGCACATGTTGGGATAGCAGGAAATGAGCTAGCGGATAAAGAAGCCGAGGGGGGAGAACTAGTTATAACAAAATTGAAGTAGGCCTAGGTAAATTTGAAATTAAGAGCTTAATTGCTCAAGCAATAACTAAAGAATGGATAATAGCTTGAGACCAAAACAAATAGAGGAAGACACATATAAAATCCTGAAAAAAAACCAAGCAAAAAATGTCAAGTACAAGATGAACTAACAATAACAGTTAATTTTTAAAAAATGCTAAGGCTCAAGCTTGGAGCTGGGTATTTCATGATAGAGGCACCCACATGTGAAGAGTGTCAGGAACCAAACACAATTAGACACTTTCTGGTGGACTGCTAAAAATATGACCAGCAGAGGCAAAACATTAAGACATACTGCAATAACCACAAGGTAGAAATGAGTGTAGAAAATCTCATAGGCACTAAGACCCCGCCAGAAATACAATAGTTAATAAAACACTATATTGCAAAACCAAAAGCTAACATTAAAAAAAAAATTTAAATAAATAAGGATGCGAGCCAGTGGTCTACAGTAGTGGTAGATTCCCCTCAGATAAATACGGAGTGACAATAAATAATCCTCCAGTAAACATTAAATGCATACCAGTATAGACGATATCATTTTTCTAAACAATAAATCAATATGAACTGTAACTAAAATATAAAAATACCTACTGGAGAAATAATATAGTACAAAGCATAAAATAAACACAAACAAGAAAATATTACAATAAATGAAACGCGTCCTCATATAACCAACAGTTCCATGTATATGGTAGATGGTTGAAAGGAGCTTGCTACAAAGAAAAGTAGTAAACATCTTAATAAAAGGTAAAAAATAAAAGTGAGGAATAAAGTCGAGGAGCAGAAACAACATAGAAAATAAAGAAAAACTAACAGTTCATTAGGAAAAGCTCGGAACAGAATTGCTTCGAACAAATATTCTCAGGGCAGAACGGCTTAAGACAGAAAGGCCCTGGAGAATAATGCCCAGGAGAGAAAGGCCTAGAAGAGAAATGTTCAATGAAATCTATGGAGACGTTTAAGGCGAAGAGAATAAAGGTTTTGAATTATGTTTAGATGATTATCACAATAAAGGTTTTTATAGTTAAACTGCGCAACATTTAAAACAAATATCAACATACACTTTTAACATGAAGGGAGGATGAAAATAAAAAAACAAATCGAAAAAATATGATTCATCTTACAAGGGCACAAGATACAGAAAATAGCCAACGTTACGACCACAACGTCTTTGCCAAAGAAAGCGAAGAAATCGAAAAAATGAGTACAGGTACTACACGTGGGATCTGCTAAGACCTGGCGTGGCCTATTTAACAATCAGACATCGCGCCATCAAAACACAAAATGGCTGCTGCTTCCAGATGTAAAAAGGAAATACTAAGTAGGGAAAGGAAACGAGGAAAAAACCAAAATATAATAATAATAATGAGTTAAAGAGGAGGAAGAAGATAAAATGTGTAAATAGAGGAACTGAGGCAACCCACAAGGGTTAATGAGGCGTTGTTCAAGCTGTACTTGACTGACAGTATCATGATCTGATCTCAGCCCCCCCCCCCCTTTCCTCCCCCCCTCCCCCCATCTTTTTCAACCGACCACATTTAACATGACAAGTATTAGACACGTATAAGGAACATGACAGACTTCAAAATGCCAGACACCTGCTGCTAACATGCCAGACAAATGCTGTAACATCACTGCAAAGAACAGGACGATGAAAAATAAAACACTAGAAGGTTTGTGTCAACAGCACCAATACATCTCCCACACATGATTGCTGGAGAAAAATGTTAGTGCACACTTGCTTATAATATTGTTATCGACACAGGCTTGGTTGGAATGGCAGAGCTCGTTAACATTATCGTTAACATTATCGTTACCATTTTACTTTCCTCTCCTAATGGAGCATAGAGCCACGACTGAAGCTAGTCCGTTTACAAGGAGCATGCATCTAGCAATCACGTGCTCCTGTAGCCATGGTTATTGTGTCAAATTGTTTTACGTGATGAGATTGCCAGGCCCACGAATAACATCACTGACTTATGAAAAATGTAAAAGGAAGATGAAAAAGGAGAATCAGTGAAATCAGAGGAAATATGAACTGACGCATTCTAAGGCCATAAACACCTGCATAAGTACGGAAACAACACCTGGGTATATTGGTCGTTTAGCGCAAGAGGGCTTTTAAAAATTGCACACATGACAGAAACATTTATGTACACCAAAAACTACAACATTAATACAACATAATTTTTTAAGGATTATTTGTTCAGTTTTGTTGTGAAATCTTTTCCCACTTTCAAGACACGTCTGAAAATCGAAACTTATTTTGAATATTCAGAACGAAATAGCGCGTGGGTAAAACAGCAGTAATTACATAAGGCTTATTTATGGCAGGCAATGTTTGGCTTACGAGAGGACATCTGGTGCATATAAAGCTAAGCTTTGAATAAACATAGATCGCATTAACTTAAAGGTATGCATGTGTATATGTGCATAAACTACAGAGATGGATCAGCTTCACCCATTTACGAAAAACAAAATTAAAATGCAGAAAAAATACAACATAAGACTGTTCTGAAAGTCGCAAAAACTGAAAAGTGCTTACTCTAGTAAAAAAAAAAAAAAACCCATCAAAAACAATAGTACTATTACAAAGGACCTTGGGACGATCATGATATCTGGAAAAGAAAATGATCATCCCACTCACTCTTCAGCTTGTCCTATAAAGGGCGCTTTAAACAGCCTCATTACCATAACCATCTCTGAAAATGTCTTGTTCTGTCATATATCGCGGTGAATGATCTCTGTAATGTGTTCTGCGTTGTCTCTGAATAATTGGGATTTTTACGTAAAGGCTCATTTCTCTGTGATATGTGTACGTGTTTCTGTGGTAACTCATCTCTGTATAAGTTGTGATCTTCTAGTACACGCGTCAGCAACAGGTCGATCTTCATATACCGGTAGATCCCAAGGCATAATTTGGTAGATCCCCCTATATGACAAGGGGGAGGGTGATTATTTTTAACCTAGGTAAATTTGACACTAGCTCCTCTCCCACGAGCGCGGTGTCCCCAGGTTTAAATCAGGGTTGTGGAGTCGGCCAAAAATACTTTTTGATTCCAATTCCTGAAATTTTAGAAGTCCGACTCCAACTCCCGACTCCGACTACTCTGAGACCTGAACCCGACTCCGACTACTCTGAGACCTGAACCCGACTCCGACTACTCTGAGACCTGAAAATACACATGATTTTATCAAGACAGGTCTTCAGAGAGCTCAGTGTTTCAAAAGTAGATCCCCACAAGCTGTTGTGTTGCCTACTGCTGTTCTCGTAGTTTTTCTTCTCTGCAATATGTGTGATAATAACATTTTTCGTACAGTCACGGGTTGCCTCCCCCTTGGCTCTGCAGTAGTGGTCCAACCTTGGCCAAAAACCTAGAGTATCCAATGTGGGTCTTCAAAGGTGTCTACCTTCGCACAATATCACTCTTGACAGAGTTGTAGATAGAAGGATAATGATGCTTCTACCTCGAGGGAGTGTTCACTAGATATTCAGAAAGCAAGAACAATGCTGAATGAGTCCCAGCAATGTTAACTTTAGTATCTGCCGTCAACTTTTGTGAAGGATTGTCTTATAATTAGCTCGTTCAAGCCCCCAACTGAATTACTCAGTGAAATTCTTATTATTATTTTATAGCTTTGGTTATGTGTATTTAAGGAATTGACTGAGACATACGGGTGCAGTACGTTCAAAATGATTAAATCAACGTTAAATTTAAATATATATAAAAATTTAAAAATTTAATAATCGATTATGGTTAACAGTATAAAAATAAATAATTCTTTTTAAAAAGTAATTATCACAGGGTGATGTTATGGTTTTAGAAAAAAGTGGACAGTTCACT
The DNA here is from genome assembly GCA_024509875.1 of Oreohelix idahoensis. Lineage (NCBI taxonomy): Eukaryota > Metazoa > Mollusca > Gastropoda > Stylommatophora > Oreohelicidae > Oreohelix > Oreohelix idahoensis. The sequence goes on along the minus strand of JAMPIV010011732.1, from coordinate 99,564 downwards.
TGGCAACTTTTAAGTTTGTACTTAGCTGTCAATAATTTGATTGTTTCTGCTCCCGCTGATGTTTGGTTCTTTGCAGATAGATGACTGGTTCACCCTTGTCACTGGCCAAGTCTGAAAGTTGTGACACGTTCCAAAAAGTATCAGTGAGCAATCACAAAGCTGGTCTAGCGTCTCTAAGAGCCGTCTGATGAGTGTCTAACGCCGACTTCAGGTCACTTATACTCCCACTTGTTCCACAGATAGTACTCTCAATTGGTACCATCGACTAGTGTCACAAAAGAAGAGAGCAAATACCTTCTTGAGTACTGCGTTTTTCTGACGCACACTTATGTGCCCCCCTCTTTTCATTGCACCATCCCATCTACCTCAGAACTTTACCCTCTCTGAGATTTAATCTTAATCCCAGTGAGCAGGAAACCTTCATTACATTTAGATTGAATAGGTTTACATTTATTGCTACATAGGTTGAAAAGGTAAACAATATAATACGTATTCACATCATTTCTCTCTTCATTTACTCTCTGCTCCATATGAACCTTGAGACTACCTCTGCTTTTGGTTCTCTATAACAAACTCGCATAAACAGTCACCAGCCCCCGCGGTGGTGGTTCATGAAATAATCATTCAATATGCTGAGTTTGACAGTCTCGTGTGACTTAGACATCCACTAGCAATTTTCATATATTAATATTCACATGTCAATATATACATATTATTTCAAGTGTTAATGATGCAAAATATAGAATTATAAATGTACAACTTACCCCAAAATCTCTTTTGGGAATACGGACTGGCTTCTGTCTCAGAGAAATAGTTAAGGCAACTTGTTTAAGATGCCTCTTCCACGTGTTTTGGGGTGTTACTTTAGAAAATGTTCTCACTCTGACCTCGTGTTCAGATTCCTAGGATTCCGGTTTTCTGTGATAATAAAGGTAGAGTTTTCCTAGGATATTTCCTCAAGATGCTCAAACAAGGTCAGGTCCGATAAATGGAATTCTGATCCTATTTTTACTCTGGCTGTCTGTGTGATCTCTTGACGAGTTGAATTTCACAGTGCTTTCAACCGACTAAAGTGTCAGGTTATATTGCAACTTTCGCCCCACGCACGTTGTTGTTTACTATTAGACCAGGCTCCAATCATAAATGTTGTTATGTTTACATCTCGAATGTCGGCCAAGGAGAATTCTGCGTGTTATTTAAAAGGTAACTTTCCAAATATGGAATTGTTATATCGGTCGATTCGCGGTAATGATAGCAACTACAACTCTCTACATTATCGCAGATAATGTCTTCGTAACACTTCTGTCCGGAAGCTATTACAACATACCGTCATCCAGGTGCATGTCTGTAATATGTCCGCAGACGGAGAGTTTATCTACCCGTACTTGTGCAAACACTGATCCTCGTTTGACAATCTGGGCTGTGACTCTTTACGCCAGTAGTTAGAAGGCCACACTATCCATATCAGCGATAAGCAAGCTCTCTTGGCCACTTCCGTGTGAATCCGGCGCCCAATGTCTGGTTCACGAGAATTTTACTAACATGACTGTCGGTCAAGATTTGCATCATCCGTCTACTCTTCCAGCAGGGATGAACAGGTAAACAGATATGACGAATTATTACAGGAAGAAGTCAAACAATGAAAAGAGAGCGAACCAAATTAAGTCACACGTATTCACAGGAGTTCGACCAGACCGTGTGCTTTGCCTACTACTGTTGAACCTGTATATGGACAAAATAACATTTGACGTAAACCTAGAAGTAAATCCAGAATATGAAGTAAACCCAGAATATGAAGTAAACCCAGAATATGAAGTAAATCCAGAAGATGAAGTAAACCCAGAATATGAAGTAAATCCAGAATATGAAGTAAACCCAGAAAACGAGGTCAAAATAGAAGACCAAGTCAACACAGAAGACCAAGTCAACACAGAAGACGAAGTAAACCCAGAAGACGAAGTGAACCCAGAAAACGAAGTCAACCCAAAAGACAAAGTCAACCAATAAGATGAAGTAAACTCAGAAGACAGAGAAAACCCAGGATGTGAACACGTGCTCAAAGCGGTCAATGCAACAGTCATGGCTCAAGCATGCAATCTTTAGCTCCCCGTGTTGCTTCAAGGCAACAGTGGAACGAAAAATTAAGTAAGTATTTCCCTGCAATACCCGTGATTTTTCAAACTCACTTCTTCTTCTTCTTTGATCCTTAGCCGCCGACCGTCAAAGCAGTCAGTGGCCATCACGCCTAGTGGCATCTTGTAGGGCAACAACAAATTGATTCCACTTTGCTCTGTCGGCGGCCATCCTTCGCACAGTGCCCCAACTCTGGTTCATTCTTTGCATCTTAGCCTCCACAGTCCTCCGCCAGGTTGTTTTTGGTCGGCCTCTTTTTCGTTTTCCTTCAGGGGTCCAAAGCATAGCTGTTCTTGTGATTACATCGGGGTCTCTTCTGAGGACATGGCCAACCCAGCTCCAACGTCTGCCAGCTATGATGGTGTGCATGTCCTCTTGCTTGCTCCGAGTAAGCAGATCTTGGTTGGTGATGGTATTCGGCCAAAAGATTCGGTGAATTTTTCTTAGGCATGTTGTGTAAAAAGAGGACAATTTCGACATTTCCTTCTCTGTAACTCTCCAGCATTCCGCACCATAGAGAAGCACAGAAAGCACACAGCTCTGATATAATCTTAATTTTGTGCTTGTGCTGTATTGAGAGGACTTCCAGATGTTGTTTAGGCTAAAAAAGGCTGATCTTGCCTTATTCATTCTGATTTTGATGTCTTTGCCTGCCCCGCCGTCTGGTGTTACTATGCATCCTATGTATGTGAAGGTGTCTGTCTGCACCAGTTGCCGATTCCTTACTGATATGGGCTCAGGGTTGCTCACATTGAGCGTCATGACCTCTGACTTCTTTAAATTTATGTTCAAGCCCACCTGCTGGCTAAACTTATTAAGTCTATCCGTTTTTTCCTGGATGTGTTGATGTGAATGTGCTAGTAGTGCAATGTCATTTGCATATTCCAGATCCTCCAATGTAGACAATGTAGTCCATCTTATTCCTCTTGGACTGCCCCTCTGTTGTCTGAAGCATCACCCAATTTATGACTTAAAAATAGAGTGGTTGATAAGCGGCATCCCTGTCGTACTCCTGTTTTCACCTCAAAGGTTAGGTTGCTCTGCCCAACACTACACCTAAAGTTGGCATAGAGGCTTTTTATGATAGACACTATGCAGCTTGGAATTCCATAAGCCCTCAGTATTTTCCATAAACTGTCCCTATGTACGCTGTCAAAAGCCTTTTCAAAATCAACGAAATTAATGTACAGCTGTCTTTGCCATTCTGAACACTGTTCTATAATGTTCCTGAGAGTGAATATATGATCTACACATCTTCTGTTCTTTCTAAATCCTGCTTGATCTTTCCTCAGTTTGTGGTCTACTGCTTTTGAAATTCTCTGTATAATTATCCTGCCTAGTATTTTGCTGGGAACTGAGAGAAGAGTGATTCCTCTCCAATTATTGCAGTCTGCAAGATCTCCCTTCTTGGGCAATTTGACAATTATTCCTTTGTTCCACTCTGATCGTGTTTTCCCCATTTTCCAGACTTGTGCAAATAGTGGTTCTAATAGTTCTTCTGCTAGCTCAGTGTCTGTCTTAAATAGCTCTGCATTTAAGTTATTATGGCCATGAGCTTTTCCGTTCTTTAACCTTTTGATTACTGTGATGATTTCTTCTTTTCGTGGAATGTCTGTATTTACATCTAGATCGTTTTCAGCCTCAGGAACATTCAGTTGTGTCTCTGGTGGTTCCTTGTTCAGAATTTCTCTGAAGTGCTCTGCCCATCTTGTTTCCTGTCCCTCTGCTGTCATGATGAGATTTCTTTTCTTATCTCTTACTAATGTAATATTGTTTGCACCTCGTTTTCCGCTGTAATATGTGTGCTGTTTCTGTCATCATTCATCTCCGTAACAGAAAGTTCAGTCTTGTGATCTTTATTTAAAGTGTTGTTTTTTCTTTTGTAGGTAAGGGATCCCGTTACACGCCCTATGAGGCATATTGAGAATATGGTGTTAGACCCGTATTTTCTCGACCATCGGCACACTAGGGGTGATGTGGTCAGCATCACGCCGGCCGCCTTAACCTTCCAAGAGTTGCTCTGGTACCCAATTTGAGGCTGGGTCGAACCATGGACCACAGAGCTCGGAAGCCAGTGCACTAACCCCTGCGCTACCGCGGCCCCAATTCTAATTTTTTTTTTTAAATATTCCGATTGACAGAGTTGTTAGAGCGCTGGTCTCTCGCCGGAAAGGTGCCGGGTTTAATTCGCGGTATCGACACGTTTCAGTCTACCCAGCTGTAAATGGGTACTTGACTTTGCACTTGAGTTGGGGAAGGAAAAGGCTGCAAGGAAGGGAACTAGTCACCACACCTCTCGATGCTGGACCCAGTATATCGTAGTCTCTAACACTTCACTCCCCTTCGGATGTATCTGCTGCGGGACTACATTTTTACTATTCTGGTATTTATGCAAGTACGACATAGAGAGTAACTCATGCACATATGTCTTATTAGCCTGTCTTATTAGCCTGTAACTATTAACAAAATACAAATATTTTGGCGGAGTTCAGAATTCACTTGCCATGAAGTATGCGAAAGAATGTTGGTAATATTTGCTTCCGGAGAAATAACTCAATTGTCACTAAATTTAAAACAAAAATAGTTTATAAAGAACTCATACACAAATTTGCAAATTAATCATTACCGAATATTTCTTGACATTGCTATACACTCGTCTGATCATTTCAACAGCACATAATAAGAGTCACTTTCTGCGTCTGTATACAGCAGTGTTTCCCAACCTTTTTTTGAGCCGCGACCCCCTTTTATAATAGCCAAGTAACCTGCGACCCCCTTTTATAATAGCCAAGTAACCTGCGACCCCCCGCCACATTTGCATAAAAAGGCATTTTAATACTGTAAAGAAAACGCATTAAAAATAGATTTTTCAGAATTCTAAATAAATATTTAATTAACCTAATATTTAATGCGATGGTTGTACTTGCATCTGGGCAACCGGCTTCAAAATTCGCGGCTGAGTGTTTGTTAAAGCCAAGCGCATGTCATCCTCAACATTCAGTCTGTTTCTTGCCTGTTTTGATATGAAGAAACGTTGAAAATCCACTCTCGCAGAGATATGTAGAGGCAAATAGAAGTAAAACTCGAAAGGCAAGCATGGTGACATTTGGATATGACTGATAAATAGCACACCAGAACTGAGTCAGCAATTTTTCATAAAACAAATTACGTGCCGAGGAATCATTCCGCAGATCCAAGAATTCATCCTGTACTTCATCGGGAATGCTGGCTACATTCAGGGAAGCAGAGAATGGGTTTCGTACCAGTGCAGCTTCTTCTTCTGTAGGCTCAGTGAAGTACCGCTGAAATTTATTTTCAAGGGATTCAAGGTGCCCAGTAATCTCCTCCTTCAGATTCTCACCCAGTTCACCTTCAGATTCCTCTACCACACTGCAGAGTTTTTCAAACATGGCAATGTTTCCAAGATTTAATTTCCGACGCCAGTTTTGCAGCTTGAATACAAATGCCTGAAGATTGTCTTGAAATTTGATAATGTGTGTTTCCTTTCCCTGAAGTTTCAGGTTCCGCTTATTTAGTTGGTCTAAAATGTCTGCTAAGTAAGCAACTCTTTTCTTCCAATCTTCACAATTAAAGTAAGCCACAAGGTCATGTTTCCCTTGCACTTCCAGGAACAACTTGATTTCATCTTTCAACTCCAAGACACGATTGACAACATTTCCTTTCGACAACCAGCGTACAGGAGTGTAGAAAAGAAGAACCTTGTGATCAGAATTCATGTCTTTACAGAGTTCTTTAAACAGACGGGTGTTGAGGGCTCCAGATTTGATGTAATTCACAATTTTGATCAGAGAATCAAGTACCTCTTGCAGAGGAGCTGGAAGAGTCTTACTGGCAAGAGCGTATTGCTGAATCATGCAGTGAATGCCTTTTGCTTGGGGAGCAAGTTCTTTCACTTTTGTCTGATAGCCCGACTTTGACCCTAGCATAGCTGGTGTTCCATCTGTACAAACCCCACAGACGTTTTTCCACTGTAGTCCTCCAGTTTCAAAAAAGGTATTTATCTTCTCCATAATATCTTCACCTTTTGAAGTAGTTTCAAGTGCACTACAAAACAGGAACTCTTCTTTGATGTCATCTGAATGAATATATTTCACGAGGACAAGCAACTGAGAACATGAAGTTACGTCCGTTGATTCATCAACTTGAAAAGAAAACAATGGAGAGACTTTGATTTCATTCAAAACCTGCTCGTTCACGTCTACGGACATAACTGAAATGCGCCTCTGAATAGTGTTATTGGACAGAGATATTTGTCGCATCTTTATCTCGCTGGCTTTTCCAAAAATTAACTTCACCATCTTCAACATGCAGGGTTTGATGAGCGTTTTTTTCCAATCGTGTAAGGTTTTTTTGTTTTTGTTTGGCAGTTTCCAATGCGACTTCATATGATGATTGCACTGCTGATGTGCTCTGTTGCTGAAAACTTCCTGCAGGATCACGTCTGTGACGTCTGAGAGCAGTTTCATGGCGTCGAAAGAACTCCAAATCCTTTTCAGTATGTTCTGAAAGCTTTGTCTCTAAGAGACGTTTGAGTTTTGAAGGTTTCATAGATTCAGCACTGAGAACAACATTGCACAAAACGCATTGTGGCTTCTCTATGCCATTGCTGATCAAGGTGGTAAAGCAAAATTTTAGATAGTCTTCTGAATATTTACGTTTTTTCTCCATGGGTACGGATTTCTGAAAATTTAAATAAAAATTAATTCTTTTTCGCGAAAAAAAATTTTCTTTTTGTATTTTTATTATTTATTCGCGTTTCACGGATTTTATCAATTGTAATTGTCATGCCAGCATCTTCCAGCATAATCCACATCAAGCCGAGAACAAAAAAGAACACATAAACAATTTTTATCAAATCGAGAACGTTAAGGAACATCCCCATTTATCAGTAAAAAAGTATAAAATGGGAACCCCAACACAACCCCAAGAATGCAGCAGTACAAAAGCGCCAAGGCAGCACAGAGAGAAGAAAGACACGACGCTCACAATCTCAAGAGGACCTAGGGAAGAGGAACCCCACGGGAAACTAACAAGGTAGAATGCCTGAATAAAAGTATAGTTCTAAACTACTTTATGGGGAAGTCCTGGAGACAGGACAGTAATCTTTTTTTTAAAAATAAATGTTTAATAATGTTTAGCGTTAGTCACTTGGCTCACTATTTTATTAAAATAATACACCTATTAATACTAATAATATAACAATACAAATATAAATAAATAATTAGCCAAATAAATTGTTTTCTGTCGGGAAACGATAACAGCGATGCAGATGCCGACCGACAGCACGGACTGATGACGACCTACTGACGCTCTTTAGATTTTAGAAAGTGCAAGCAGTAGCTAACCTGCGCTCGACAGCGAGTGGCTAGTTTCCATCATGGCGCCAACTAAAGGTGGTTGAATATTGGCGAACTAAGTTCGCGCCACTTTGCATCAGACGGCCCATCGCGGACATTATTGAATTACATCATTGCAAAGGGGTGATCTTCAACTGCGTTAAGAGAGCAACTCACCTTTATTCGACGGTCCGTATTCGATAGTCTGTTATTCAAACATCAAGACTCCGATTAAAAATGAATTTTGATATTGAATTTTGCATCATACTTAATATTTTTTTCAGTTTACTATTTGTAACATAAAATTTTATTCTTATTGTGATGGGGCCATAATAAACGCCCCAAAATCTCCCTGAAGTTCATATTTGTGTGTTTAGAAACTGAAGTAAATAGTCCTACACTACGCCAGCACGCCAGCCCTGCGTGATGCGGTTTTTTGGCGTATAGAATACAGGAGCGCCACAGGCCGAAGGCAGTTTGGTAAGATTCGCAGTAGAGGCAAGATGTGAAAGACACCCAGAGTAAGCAGAAGTTTGCACGCGGCATGGAGGCAAGTGACATTATAATTTTAATCAGATTAGCATTAGTGTTCTGTAGCTTGAGAATTATATTCAGCGTGACTCGGTTCTAATGTTTGAGAAAATAGATAGATGTGTTTCCAAAGGAGATTTCTTTTAGGACATTATAATTAGTTTTAAAGTTATAGATGAGTGAAAATAATGTGTGGATAGATTTTACTAGTGTTAAGTCTAGATCACGGCTGTGAGAAGATAGTAGGAACGTATTTCATACATGGAACTGGACAGAAATTATATTAGGGACTGGAATTGAGATAGTACATATTAACTTTGTGCTAAAATGGCAGCCGGCGGCCACGTGTTAAATGTACATAAGAATGGCGTATGTGAAGCGGCATGGACATTTTTAGTTACCACGTGTTGGGGGGATAGGCCTAATGATGTTGGGCTATTTATTATTTGAGAGTGCAGTGGGCTTATTATAACGTTTGTTAGCTTTGTTAGTTCAAGGGTAATTTTATTTTATTCTTTGATGTGAAGGTAATTTAGTTAGTGTATTTCACGAATATTGATTATAATTCTACTGTATATTTTTAGGGGGTTAGAACTGTTTATTATTTGGTATTGGATGAAAATTGGTTTATTATAAGAGGTGCCATTTTAGTAGTACACTATTAGTATAATTTTCTCCATTCATGCCATGATAATTTATTATAGTGGAACTCGAAGTAAGTTAACGAATAATTTTATGGTGTTACTTTGAGATTAGTTTAATGACATCTGTTGTGCACACAGTTTTATAGTGCTAAATTCCCTTTGAGATGAATCTAGCTTTAGGTATTAAGATTTCTTGTGGGCGTAATGCCACCCCTTTGTGCGTAAGGCACTTTGAGACATAAGCGTTTCTCTGTTTGCTCCTTGCGGAGCATGGAGACACCAGTGTGGCTGGGTTCAACAGAAACCTGCACGAAGCATTTATATGCTATGGCAGTGGTTTGTTTATGTAACAATGTGCTTCATATGATGAGCTCCCAATTTCATCAGTCGGCATATATGACATGCTTCAGAGTGCAGGAACGAATATTGATATGGATCAGTTGCGAGGTGGTAGTTGATTCTCGTTAAGGAGAGTATTCGTTGTACATAGCGTTTACTACTGTTTTATGCTCATTTTAGTATTATTTAATTATTGCTATGTGTAGAATGGTTTATGAGAGCACGTGGGTTCACTTGGAGATATATATTTCTCTTCTGGCCTTCTTATGGAGCATGGGGCCACCAATGCAGCTGGCCTCCGCATGAAGCAAGGGGCCACCAATGTGGTTGGCCTCCGCATGGAGACAGCACAAATCATTTAGATGTCCTTACAGTAGTGGTTTCGGTAGCAATCTGTGTTACATGGTGAGATTGCCAGCCTCATGCACAACACCATACTAGTCTCATTAAACGACATGCATGGACTGAGGGTGTGTGCATGATAGTTGAATGTTTGAAGTGGCGTGGAAGAAGGACAGTTTGACAGGTGAGAGCATGGTTTTTTCATTATTTAACTATTATGATTTTAACTAGTCAGTTCTTTGTTTGCGTTTCAGATTAGCAATTGAGCACTGGCTGTATGTTTGTTTTGTTTTGTTTGTTTAGTGTTTGCTTTATTTGCTCTTTGTCACTGAATGGGTTGTATGAATAAATGCAGCCCTTGCCTTAGAATCAAGAGTTTTATTGTTGTTCGGGTCGGGTGCGAGTGTGCAAGAAAGTGATCACATATCACAACATCATCATCATCTCTCGCCCACCCTACCACATAATGATAACACTGTGTTTGTATATTTTATTTTTAGGGAGTGAATTGTAGTGGGTTTGATGGTATTGTATGGTGGTGATGGTACTACGTGTGATGCATGAGGTCAGCTGTGAAGGATCCTGAGATAAAATGTAACTGAGAGTTGTCAGAAGGCCCTTCTCGCTACCACTACGACCTCACACTTATCTTTTTTTTTTTTTTCTAATGAATGTGGCTACGTTAAATGTCTAGGGTAATGATATGTACTGTGGTGTGATAGTTTATAGACACACACACAGATATTTACTAAGTCTAATAATATTAACAAATGTTATAATACACTGAACTAACTCAAGTGTGTAAAATTTTTGATAGAAATTTTTTACATTTATTTTGTTCTGGATCAAGTTTTATTTTGACCAGAACTTATAAAAGATTTAGAAATTATGAAAGAAATGCATGGAATATTACATAATAAATGCAAGAGTGTACATATGTAAGTACTAGACTATTTAGTTTTATTAATGTTTATACTAGTCATCTAATTGGGAGGATAGTTAATGGTTGTGCTGTTGGGGTGGCCTCATCACTCCAGTCTATATTGACTACACCTTGTCCAGAAATGGCAGGAATTTTATGGGATTGTTAGTAACTAAATGGAGTTGGTGAATTTCCAGCAGACCAGAGGCTCACTCAACTCTGAAGATGTAGCTCTGGTGCTGAGATCTGGTGGCCCCACCTCTCCGTGCTTGGGGCCAATAATAGTCTGCTCTGACACAACGTTACTGCACGGATCCACTCTGGTAAAATCACCAACTTAGTTTACACCGCCTTGGTGACAACTGAAACTCACAGCTCTGCAATCAAAGTATTGGCTATGTGTAAATATTCCATTCTCTAACCATGTCTGGACACAACACTACACAACAACAACACCATATAGACAGGTCAGATCTCTCTGACCATACAGCACATTTTACCATGGTGGTTTCACATCAGATAGGTCCTCCCAGACTACAGATTCTGAAATATATTTATTAGTTTCCTGCCCTAACATAGGATAGGTAATATGTTTCATTGTTCTCAACACTTGATCTGTCCTTCCTAACCCTTGCTGGAGTTTATGTATATTGTTTGTCCCTAGACCCTGAACTAGGGCGGGGGGTCTAGAGCAAATCCCTACTTGTTTGTAAGGCTAGATTTCGATATGGCAGTATCAAATCACTCGAAACATTAAACAATATTCAAAATATACAAAGAAATAATTTCAATCTTACCAGATTATGAATAAAGAACACAGAAATGCTAGCAAAACTCAGCTGAGCTGCTGGCTATAGTATGGCGTCCCTGAACTTATTTAAATTTATTTCATTTGGAAATCACCACACTTGAAATTTACTGTGTCTATCACTGGACAACTATTGAGGAATGGCAAAAAGCTCGTCTGAGCGCGGATAATATGATTGTCTGTGGCCAATCAATGCCTTGGTTTTTTTTTTCTAAATTCAAATTTCCTACACTAAAGTCATTTCAGTCATGCTTCAGTCAAGTATGGATTTTTATCTGTTAGTCCGTCCGTCTCTACTTGCGTTTTCACAAAAACGTACTTGTTTTTTGAACCAACCTATTCGTCCCCTCTACACTTTTTGTCTGTAAAGTTATTTTTAGCCACAGCTCCCACCAATTCCCCTTCTCTTTCATTCTAACTAGATTTGGACACTTGAGTCTTCAAGGTCGCGATTTTTGTGCAAATAGTGACTTGTGTGATTCAATGCAGTCTTTCGCTGATGTGAACAACAGTCTTTTGTCATTATCTTCATTATTAGCTATCCGTCTGTATAATTAAAAGCATATTATTTCACTGCTCAGAATGGGCCATCCGGCCAGCTAATTTTTATATTCCTAACATTAATATTAAGAAAAAGTTACTTTTTGAATTTTGTAATATTTCAAGCATCTGCGTTTAGCCGCTGAATTCAAATAAAAGGCTTGGTATCGCAAAAGCGTCCAATAAATGACTGTGGCGTATCATATCCAAGGTCCCTTCTGTCGAGTTCCTTACTTTATGTCAACTTGGGAAACGTGACTTTTTCTCCGTTCCCCCCCCCCCCCCCCCCAATTGCGTCTCCTTAACCTTGCTAGTCTCACGCAATTTTTTTCAGTCATATTTTTTTTTTCCTTTTGATCCGCCGTTCTCATCCCGTTCAAATGGTAACCGTTTTGATTTCCCGTCTAGCAAGTCAATTTTTATGGAGGGTGATGACCCGCGGTCAGGGCGATCATGTACTATCAGCAGCTTACGCATTATGTTTTTATCCTTACATTTTATCCTTTGGAGATATTTTTACGTTGTATCACTTGTTAATTTTATGACACATCTCCCCACTTGAAAACATGCCTACGGCAAGTTCTAAAACCAGTGATACACATAGATAAAATCTCTCCTCACGTCTGCCATTACTCTAATTTTGATCACAGGGGTGCCGACTGAGGAAATCTGCACCGACATTCAATTTGCCTGGGATATATTGGATACTAAACTGATAAGGTTGAAGCAATAAAGACCACCTCAGCAATCTTGCGTTTTCATGCTTAGCCTGAGATAAGAATACGAGAGGCTGATGATCCGTCTCGACCACAAAAGTCCTACCATACAGATAGATTTGAAACTTCTTTATTGCCCAGATTAACGCTAAACATTCCTTTTCGCTTGTGGAGTATCCTTGTTCCGCCTTATTCAATTTGCGGCTTGCATAAGCGACTGGTTTCAGTTCCCCATCAGGTGAAGATGATCTTTGCAACAAAGCCCCTCCGAGTCCTACATTACTTGCATCGGTTCTTAAGACAAAGTCCTGTGTCAAATCAGGCAGTTTGAGAATAGGCTTGCTAGTGAGTTTTTCCTTTAACTCTTGGAACGCTAGTTCACATTGTGCAGTCCAAATAATTTTATCTGGAAGTCCCTTGCGAGTCAGATCAGTCAGAGGAGCACAAATAGCGTTAAAATTTTTGATGTATTTCTGATAAAATCCGCATAACGACACGAATGATCGCACGTCTTTTTTTGTTTGTGGTCTAGGTGCTCTCTGCAGTTTTTCCAAGTTCTTAGGATCAGGGGTCATATTACCCTGATATACAGTGTGCCCCAAGAATTCCAACTCTTTGCATCCAATACAACATTTTGTTGGCCTAGCAGTTAAGTTCGCCTCCCGAAGCCTATTAAATAACATTTCTAGAGCTTCAATGTGTTCTTCAAATGTCTCTGTTGCGACGAGAATATCATCCATGAAATTCGTGATACATGGGTTATTCAGGGGATCCAACAATTTGCGCATCATCCTTGAAAATACACTCGGAGCATTTTTCAGTCCGAATGGTAGCATATTGAATTCATAATGTCCATCCAAAGTGCTAAAAGCCAAATAAGGTCTCACTTCAGGCTTCACTGGGATCTGGTAATAGCCTTTACTAAGATCCACCTTTGAAAAGTATTTTGCCTTGTTCAGTCTGGCAAATAACTGTTTTGTGTCTGGTAATGGATCCACTTGTCCTTCTGTGACAGCATTCAGTTTCCTGTAATCTATGCACAGCCTGTGTTCCCCAGACGGTTTTCTCAACAAAACGACACTAGAACTAAAAGATGATTCACTGTGCGAAATAATCCCCTCCTTCAACAAATAACACTGACTAACAAAAAAAAACTTTTTTTTTCTTTCTCTAACATCTCTATGTTTTTCTGGTCAATTTTAATGCGCTGTTTTTAAATCTGCAAACCGTTTTTCTCTATCAGGTCGGGATCTCTAGAAATACGCAATTAAAGTTTTTTAACAACGCATACAGTATTACAACATCATTCGTACAAGAAGTATAACAGTTATGTAGGCTTGAATTTCTTTGCAGTCGACTTTCGTCGGTGAATGGCATGTGGTACATCGCGATGAAGCATCCAACAATAATCGGCAAGCATGGTCACACTCCACCATCCTTGATAACGTGACTCCATTACGGCGATATCTTGATGGAATCATTCTCCATGTTCATCGCTGACTTCGCCAAGGTTGTCAGGGAAAAAGTTAAGATGCGAATCGAGCAAATGGATTTTGAGGGACATGTTACAGCCCATAATTATGTATGCATCTATGCACTGCTTAACAATATGCAACATAGTCGACAGATTTGTGATTTTCCAGAAAGTTATCGACGATCGATTTGAATGCCATCCATGCGCGAAGTTCCCTACCATGTAACAAGTTCTCGAATTGTTTGTCTGCAATAACTTTCCTAATCTGAGGTCCTACAAAGATACCTTCCTTTATCTTTGCATCGCTAACTTGCGGAAACTTTTCTCGAAGATAAGTGAAAGCTTTGCTCGTTTTATCTAACGCTTTTACAAAATTCTTCATGAGCCCCAACTTTATATGTAACAGTGGTAAAATGAAGGTGTCTTTGTTAACTAATGGGTCGCGTATTACATTTTTATGCCCGAGCTGCATACGATCCCAGATAGGCCACACCTTTCTTGCATAATGTTCCTGTCTGTTGCGGCTGTCCCATTCACATCGGAAGCAACAAAATTTAGTATACCCAGTCTGCATGCCCGTGAGAATTGCAATGACCTTTAGGTCTCTACAAATCCGCCATTGGTAGTCATTGTACTTTATTTTTTCCAAACGTATAGCCATATTGTCATAAGTTTCTTTCATATGAACAGAGTAGGCGACTGGAATTGAAGAAAAAAAAATTCTGTTATGCAATAACACGGCTTTTAGACTAGTCTTGGAAGAATCGATGAAAAATCGCCATTCGTTGACTATGTGCTCATGACCGTTTACATCTTTGCAATAGCAAATGTCATCATCCATCTCAAAGTATTGAACAAGTTCTCTGTGTCTATGACGAAATTTAGATATCGGAGTATTGGGCGCTAAAAGATTTCATTCTTTGAGTCGCGAACCGAGTAATTCCGCTTGTCCTTTGGTAAGAGCGAGATCACGTATTAGATCTGAAAGTTCTGAATGGTTAATTAAGTAAACACCATCATTCATCGGTATGTAATCTGAGTCAGAATTAATTTCTAAAGCAGGTAAACTATCACTTTCTGATGGTTCATTTACGTCCAACGGATATTGTTCTGGTGGTACTTGGATCGGACACGTGATTGGATCACGAGGCACTGGTTTCGAAACCGATTCAATATTTGGATAAACCACAGACTTTCTAGTTTTAAAAGTGAAACCATGGATATTTGTCAAGCAGAAGTAACAATCAGTAGTGTGATTTGTATGTTCACGCCATATTACTGGCACGCCAAAAGGCATCGACTTATGCTTCGGCGATTTTCGTAACCAACCTGCCAATGTATCAAACAAACCGCATTTGGCTTCCAAGATTTATTTGCATCATCAACTTTCGAATCGAAATAAAGTTCATATGCTATCTTTAGTAATGGTGTAAAGTTTTTCTGGTCAACACGATCGGTAAAATATCCGCACACGTAACAGAACAGATCAGCCGAATTTCTACAACTTCTAGAAGCCATATTTTGCTCAGAATTATTTCAAAATACAGTAACTATTTGGAAAATCGCGTAACATATGTCATGCATCTTTTAGCAGTATAAAAAGTAG
Organism: Oreohelix idahoensis; assembly: GCA_024509875.1. Lineage (NCBI taxonomy): Eukaryota > Metazoa > Mollusca > Gastropoda > Stylommatophora > Oreohelicidae > Oreohelix > Oreohelix idahoensis. The sequence continues at coordinate 84,152 of JAMPIV010011732.1, read as the reverse complement.
AATTATGTTGCTTTTTATTAATTTTTAATAAGTTATGTAGTAAAAATGAAACAGAGCAAATAACGGTTTCCCAAAAATATATTTATTCACAAATATCTTAAGAACCCGACGTGATAGAGATAAACGGATTTCAGATTTGAAATCAGCGCAAGAAACTGACCTAAGAACACTTATTCTTATATAAGAAAGAAAAATGTTGTTTGTCAGTGTAATCTATTTCTTCCTTCAATGCCTTCTCCTTCGCGAACGGAATAGAATAGGCTCTCATACAGATTGGGGTTGAGTCTACCAGTTTCATGTCATACTGTAGCAAATTTGTATGGCCTGGTTTATCTGTTAAAACATCTGTATGTTCCTCCAGAACCTGTTGAACTCTCTCCCTCTGATTTTTAGTCAGGTGCTTACTGACTTTTACCTGTGCTGCTGTTTCACAAGGATGTAATGGGTATTCATGTGAGGTGAGTGGTTCCTTTTGCATCTGAGTTGCAATAGCCAAGGTCAATAAGGGGGTGCTTTCCTGGAGTGGTCTGTCCAGATACTTCTTTAACAAGTTTACATGATAAACTTTCTCCTTCCCCTTTTTGTCAATTTTATAGTTTGTTCTAGACACCTTCTCTAGAACCATATATGGACCTTGCCAACCAATTTGTAATTTATTCTGGCTACCGGGTAGTAGAAGAAGCACCTTCTCTCCCACAGCTAATTCTCGGTCCTTTGCCTTCCTATTAAAATATGCTGCATGTTTCTTCCTGGCTTGTTTCAAATTATCATTTGCCAGTTTCCATCCAGCTTTCAGACGAGTGGTCAGTTCGTTCACGTATTGATAAGATGAGGTAACAGTCTCTTCCGCCTTCTCATCTGTCCAGGTCCTTAATAGAGTTTCTAATGGACCTTTTATTGGCCTCCCAAATAGCAGAGTTGCGGGAGCCATCCCGGTTGAACTATGTGGTACCTCCCGGTACGCAAACAATGCGGCGGGCAGGAATTGATCCCACAGATCCGGTTTTTCGTGTGCCAGCTTTCTCAGGATAGAAATGAGAGTCCCGTTGAACCTCTCTACCTGGCCGTTCCCTTGTGGATGGTACGGACTACAATGAAAGTGTCTGGCTTGAAATAGTTTAAAAACCTCTTCCGTTAGTTTCCCCTTGAACTGAGATCCATTATCCGTCAAGATTTGATGCGGGAATCCTAATCGGGTAAATATTGTAAGTAGTGCCTCTGCTACATGTTTTGAATCAATTGATGGCAGGGCTACCGCCTCTCCCCACATAGAACAAGTGTCCACCAGAGTAAGGATGTAACTGTTCCTCCTCTTGGTCCGAGTGAGAGGTCCTACAATATCCACTGCAACCCTCTCAAAAGGTGTTCCCACTATGGGCATTTCCCCTAGAGTTGCAGGAGCAGTCCAGTGCTTTGGAGCTACCCTTTGACATTCTGGGCAGGATTTGACATATCTTTTTATATCCTCCGTTATCCCTGGCCAGAAGTAATGACAAGCTATACGCTGTCCTGTGGCGCTGATCCCCATGTGACCACTGAAGGGAATCGCATGCCCGAGTTCCATCACTTTATCTCTATATGAAGTGGGAAGAACCAGCTGGTTGTGACCATTTATTCCAGTTCCGGCCTTCCTGTATAATAGTTTGTTCTTCATGAAATATTCTCCCTTGCTCGGAGGTGTGTGGCATTTGGGCAATTTTTTAAAACATGGCTTGAGTGTCCTATCCTCAGCCTGCGCCTTCCTCATCTCCTCTGGATGAGCATTTATAGGTTCACCTTCTTCCTCCTTCTTCTGTGACCTGGTCTGCACTGTCGCCATGATCACAGGTCTCTCGGGATTCCCCAAGAAGACGTATCTACACCCCAATATCAGAGGGTAGATTGGTTCATCTATCACTGCTGCTCTGATTTCTCCTTCCACATAGCGAGTTTTCACCGTTATCCTTGCGATGGGAAGTGTCATGAGTGGTATGTCCTTAGTTGCCCCTTTTATTTCCACTGTTTCTGTGGTATACTGACTTGGGTCCACTAGGCTAGACTTCACAACTGAATCATAATCCAAACCTGTATCATAAAGGCACCTTATGGTGACCCCATTACAAATAACATCCTCACAAACTGGGGGGTGATAAGGTTCCTGTTGTCCATTAGGATTAACCTTTAATCTTTGCGTCCCCGACTTCATTGCAGCAATGTTTGAAGGTTTCCTTCTACAAAATTCGGTGTTATGGTTATCCTTCTTGCACCATTTACACCATCTTTTTCCTTGGTTCAACGGTTTTCTTTCATTGAATTTTTGGTCATTGAACTGTGAGTTTCTGTCGCGATAGTCATTTCTTGGCCGCTCAAAGTTTGTCCTACCTTTATTTCCCTGCTCTCTATTATCAAATTTATTAAATTGCTGTGGAGCTTTAAAAGTGTCTATGTGCTTCTTTTTAGCACCACTTACCTCTGCCTGGGCTGCCTGATACCTCTCAGCGACATTTAAAACCTCTCCCAACTTCTCTGCACCTTGTTCCATGAGAAATTTTCTCATGTCTGGAGCCATGGACTCTCTCAATTGCTCAATCATGATCATTTCTTTAAGATCTTGGGTCTTCCCCAGAGCAGTCCATTTCTCCAAATAGGTTTCCAGTCTAGCAGAGAATTGGTGGTATGTCTCCCCAGACAACAGTTTGGCATTTCTAAATTTCTTACGATAAAATTCACCATTCTTCTCGTACCTTAATAACAAAGCCTGCTTTAACATGTCATAATTGTCTTGGTCTTCCCTGTTCATTTTAGCAAAGACTTCATAAGAAGTACCTCTCAGTCCTTGTGATAACTTTAAACTCCACGTCTCTCTCTCTAACCCATATGTAGTAGCTAATAATTCAAAACGTCCTAGGTACCCCTCTATGTCATCGTCTTTTTCAACAAAATGGTCTAAATGAAACCCCATAGCTGAGTTTGAGGCTCCCAGACTGGGCGTAGCATCTGAGGCAAAAGGGCTGGCACCATTTTCAGGAGCCTGGCCTTGTAACTCCAGCTCCCTTAGTCGTAATTCGTGCTCCCTTTGCAACCTTCTATCTTCTGCCTCCCTTTCGGCCTTTTTATCTTCTGCCTCCCTTTGCTGTCGTTTGTCTTCTGCCTCAATCTGCAGCCTCTTAATTTCTCTATCCGCCTCAATTTGTAACCTCTTCTCTTCAGCTACCTTTCTATCTTCCCTTTCAATATATTTATCACATTCAGCCGTTACGTATTGAATTAAAATTTGACCATCCATTCCCATCTCCTTTGCGGTCAGCACAGCAGCTGATCTAAATTTTGCCAGCTCCGCCATACTTTCTAAACAAATCTAGCAATAAGCACAGTAAAATTTCCAATCACTAAAATAATTATAATTATTCTAGACCAAAATAATTCTAATTAACTAATTAACTAACACTGGCTGTGAAGATTCACCAACTTCTAATTGCCCTTTTAATTTAAAGGGACACTTTTAATTTTAAGGGAATTTTAAAATATTTCTCCCACCAGGAGATCCTAATATTACTTAATGGGCTAATTATCCCGGGACAAAGAGACCCTAATATATGTAGTGGGTTTGATGGTATTGTATGGTGGTGATGGTACTACGTGTGATGCATGAGGTCAGCTGTGAAGGCTCCTGAGATAAAATGTAACTGAGAGTTGTCAGAAGGCCCTTCTCGCTACCACTACGACCTCACACTTATCTTTTTTTTTTTTTTCTAATGAATGTGGCTACGTTAAATGTCTAGGGTAATGATATGTACTGTGGTGTGATAGTTTATAGACACACACACAGATATTTACTAAGTCTAATAATATTAACAAATGTTATAATACACTGAACTAACTCAAGTGTGTAAAATTTTTGATAGAAATTTTTTTACATTTATTTTGTTCTGGATCAAGTTTTATTTTGACCAGAACTTATAAAAGATTTAGAAATTATGAAAGAAATGCATGGAATATTACATAATAAATGCAAGAGTGTACATATGTAAGTACTAGACTATTTAGTTTTTATTAATGTTTATACTAGTCATCTAATTGGGAGGATAGTTAATGGTTGTGCTGTTGGGGTGGCCTCATCACTCCAGTCTATATTGACTACACCTTGTCCAGAAATGGCAGGAATTTTATGGGATTGTTAGTAACTAAATGGAGTTGGTGAATTTCCAGCAGACCAGAGGCTCACTCAACTCTGAAGATGTAGCTCTGGTGCTGAGATCTGGTGGCCCCACCTCTCCGTGCTTGGGGGCAATAATAGTCTGCTCTGACACAACGTTACTGCACGGATCCACTCTGGTAAAATCACCAACTTAGTTTACACCGCCTTGGTGACAACTGAAACTCACAGCTCTGCAATCAAAGTATTGGCTATGTGTCAAAATTCCATTCTCTAACCATGTCTGGACACAATACTACACAACAACAACACCATATAGACAGGTCAGATCTCTCTGACCATACAGCACATTTTACCATGGTGGTTTCACATCAGATAGGTCCTCCCAGACTACAGATTCTGAAATATATTTATTAGTTTCCTGCCCTAACATAGGATAGGTAATATGTTTCATTGTTCTCAACACTTGATCTGTCCTTCCTAACCCTTGCTGGAGTTTATGTATATTGTTTGTCCCTAGACCCTGAACTAGGGCGGGGGGTCTAGAGCAAATCCCTACTTGTTTGTAAGGCTAGATTTCGATATGGCAGTATCAAATCACTCGAAACATTAAACAATATTCAAAATATACAAAGAAATAATTTCAATCTTACCAGATTATGAATAAAAAACACAGAAATGCTAGCAAAACTCAGCTGAGCTGCTGGCTATAGTATGGCGTCCCTGAACTTATTTCAATTTATTTCATTTGGAAATCACCACACTTGAAATTTACTGTGTCTATCACTGGACAACTATTGAGGAATGGCAAAAAGCTCGTCTGAGCGCGGATAATATGATTGTCTGTGGCCAATCAATGCCTTGGTTTTTTTTTTTTTTAAATTCAAATTTCCTACACTAAAGTCATTTCAGTCATGCTTCAGTCAAGTATGGATTTTTATCTGTTAGTCCGTCCGTCTCTACTTGCGTTTTCACAAAAACGTACTTGTTTTTTGAACCAACCTATTTGTCCCCTCTACACTTTTTGTCTGTAAAGTTATTTTTAGCCACAGCTCCCACCAATTCCCCTTCTCTTTCATTCTAACTAGATTTGGACACTTGAGTCTTCAAGGTCGCGATTTTTGTGCAAATAGTGACTTGTGTGATTCAATGCAGTCTTTCGCTGATGTGAACAACAGTCTTTTGTCATTATCTTCATTATTAGCTATTCGTCTGTATAATTAAAAGCATATTATTTCACTGCTCATAATGGGCCATCCGGCCAGCTAATTTTTATATTCCTAACATTAATATTAAGAAAAAGTTACTTTTTGAATTTTGTAATATTTCAAGCATCTGCGTTTAGCCGCTGAATTCAAATAAAAGGCTTGGTATCGCAAAAGCGTCCAATAAATGACTGTGGCGTATCATATCCAAGGTCCCTTCTGTCGAGTTCCTTACTTTATGTCAACTTGGGAAACGTGACTTTTTCTCCGTTCCCCCCCCGCGCCCCCCCCCCCCCCCCCCGCCTCCCCCACCCCCCCAATTGCGTCTCCTTAACCTTGCTAGTCTCACGCAATTTTTTTCAGTCATATTTTTTTTTTCCTTTTGATCCGCCGTTCTCATCCCGTTCAAATGGTAACCGTTTTGATTTCCCGTCTAGCAAGTCAATTTTTATGGAGGGTGATGACCCGCGGTCAGGGCGATCATGTACTATCAGCAGCTTACGCATTATGTTTTTATCCTTACATTTTATCCTTTGGAGATATTTTTACGTTGTATCACTTGTTAATTTTATGACATGAATCAAGGTCCGCCGCTGCGGAAATTTGAAAAAAATATTAAAGGCCCGCCATAGGAAATAATTAAAATAATATAACATGTTTAATATGTATAAACACGGCGGGCTTTTAACATTTTTTAAGTATCTGCCACGGTGGACCTTAAGTCCCTTCCTTTCATTTATCAAACATCAGTGTTACAATCACTAGTAGAATATTGCAGTGTAGCCATATTTAAATAAATAAGTGTTGAAAACGTTCGTGGTGAAATATCCTATAAAAATAATTGCAACTAAAAATACATGCGGCCCCCCCCCCCCCCCCCAAGAAAACACTTTGCGACCCCCTTGGGGGTCGCGACCCACAGGTTGGGAACCCGGGGTATACAGTGTTCACAGCTTGCATATACAAGTGTAATAAGTCAGTATAAGCTTTTATTTTCAGTATTATCAGCTTTCAGATGATAAGAGTATCTAGGTGAATATGAAATATTGATACGGGGAACACTCTTTACCGATGATCATTTTCCACATACAGTCAAATTCAACTCACTTTTTCACCCTTTGAACTAGTGGGGCGTATTGCAAAAACCATGAGTTTTTGCAGCAACAATGGCAATTTTCACGTGCGGGTTAAAGTGACCCAGTTTTTGGACATTTAAAAAAAAATTAACCTAGTGCACACAGAAATGTATACACATTTCTCTGAGCTCAGTTTTAATGACATTTCACTTGTTTTTACAGTTTGCCAATCTAATGACAATATAATCAATGACAATATAAGCCTTGTCTAAACTGAATGGTGGCCCTTAACTGTTGTCCAGTAGTATAGATGTCCGTATCTGGGTCATTATTCGGCACCCACAGCTAGGAGATAATAAGAGTCCGTATCTGAGCCTACATAAAATATTCATAGCTTGCAGATAAAAAGAGTACATATCTGGTTTTATGTTCGGTATCCACCGCTGGCAGATAATAGGAGTCGGTATCTGTGTCACCATTCGGTACCCACAGCTGACTGATAATAAGTGTGGGTATCCGGTTTATGTTGACAGTTTAATTTGCCTAGAGCTGACAACCTAATCATGTAAATTACATTGCTACACAAACCATCCCTGCAAGATCCCATGAATGCTTAGGTCGGAGCCTCCAATAATTAAACAAAGAATTCATAAACATTGCCTTTGCCTGGTGATCTCGTGCAGTGAAACAAGTAAGCGGTTTCAAAAGTAACGCGTTTATATAAAAGTCATTTAAGTTTAATATGGAAACAATTAAGTTTAACATACAGGATTTCATTATTTACACCTGTGGAATACTTCAACTTCCCCATTCATACAGATCTGAAATTTAGTGTGCGGCCCGCCATCTGAAGCACTAACATAAATCTTCCTCCTTCATCCTACTCAAGCCCTCCCAGGTGGAACGTACATGTTAAGTAATGCCGTGGTGATTGTTCAAACACCAGAGGGTTTATGCTCCGGTTATTTTCTCTGCTTCTTAGCTCTCCCATTATTTGTATGTGGTTTGATGGTCAAGAGATCGTAGTGCCAGATGATGGCTGGCTAAAATAATTTCGGCTACGGCTGCCCGTGTTGGCTGTTACACTGAAGTTATGTAATCACCATTTCCCAGATACCAGACGTGGTAAATGAAATGTTCAACTATCGATTCTTCTTCTCTTCTTTCTAGTTCCGCGATAGTTCTCATCCTTGAGGATATCGCTTCCCAGATGGCGGTTTTGATTCATAGTCAGCGAAGAATGGTAGAGAGATAAGCTCGCTTTAACTCTTTCCATTCCACAGGTTGTATTTAAAAAAAAACAAGGCAAAGGTAGTCCCATAGCAGATACTGCCGTAGAGGAGTGAAGTGTTACAGACTTCACTAAACTACGTCCATCATTGAGAGGTGGGGTGACCAGTGCCCTTTGTCGCTGACTTTCTCATCCCTAACTTAAGTAACTTAAGAGCAAAGCCATGTACTGGGTAAACTGGAGCGTGACGATTTAGCGTGCGTGCGTGCGTGTGTGCGTGTGTGCGTGTGTGTGCGTGTGCGTGTGCGTGCGCGCGCGCGCACACACACACACATTATTCTGGCTATGCTTGCAGGTAAGAAACCCAAGAAGCTGTAATGCAGTACAATTTTCTTGTCTTAACTAATCCTATACTGCAAAGTTGGAGGCTGTGTAAGTGATAGGGTAGAGCCGAATTAAATTCATTGAGGTGCATTCAATGGCGTATTTCTTAGCGTCTCTTATCTCACAGCGATGATGTGTCTGAAGGGATTTAATTATAATCTCAGAGGGATTGTTGTTGCTCTGTTTATTCCCTTGTTTAGGGTTGTATGCGGCCCTCGATCACCGAGTGCTAAAAATAATATTTACGTTATCGATCATTCACTGCAATCACGTAGGCTTCACACGCTTCTGGTTAGCCCCTTATATGAATATTTCTTCGTATTACTTAACCCAAGGGTTCCCAACCTGCTTTTAATGATGGCACCCTTTCGTAAACTTGCGTGATTCTGTTCCACTGCTTTTAGTGTTAAAACTATTGTTATTAATTCGCGTGATAGGAAACTCTTTACAGAGCGATACAACAGGAAGCAATCTGATCATCAGAAGAAGTCCCCCCGTCCGACAAGTGTTTCGGCCCTATATACTCCTTTACACTCTAAGGGGGGCGGGCCCACTTGGGTCATGACTCCCAAGCGTCTCAGCTTCCTGTTGTCTTGCATCGAAAATGAACCCATTTCACTTATGGTAGCAACTTTAAATTCCACAGCTCCGCCAGCCGTGGAGGCAATTGTGAAAGTAACAAGGAGAAGACAAATTATTCCGTTCGTTCCGTCGCACACACTGAGACACCAGCGCGAAGTCAACGAGTCGCCACTGCGCATTCCCCACTGGACTTTTGATACTGACACCCCTTATAGTATACACCGCTTGTCGCCCCTGAGTCGCAGCCCGTTCACTAGTCCACCACAAACCTCAGCGTATTGTGGACTTAGAAAAATTCCTGGTGTTTTCTGTACCGCAGCGTTTATTGTTACGATCTCCATTCCCCATTGCGGTTGTTCCAGAGCCAGCCTGATGCCTTTTCGGCAGTTTCACTAAGTGTCATGAAATATTCTAATCCACATATATAAATTATCAAGTAAATATAAAGCCTAATAAATACATATAATAAATAAAGAGAAGAGCAATGGTAAAGAACAGTGCTGTCACAATGACTGTACTCGAAATCCCCCTTGTTTTATGCTTCGTCTGCAAATTGTAACGCTTTCACGTTGATATAAAAGCTTACTGTATTATTACCCGCCTTCTTCAATGAAACGTGTGCTGCATTTCTAAGAAAAACATTGAGACGTACTGCGTAATGACCTAAATTAATCCTAACATTAATTATATTACGTTACCAAAACGAACGAACAGATGGACAAAAGGATAAAGAGAGAGGGGAGGGCTGAAAATCAGGAACGCATGCAACACGCGTCGCGCGATACACAAATGCTGCCATCACGCGTGTAAGTCTACATGCACTAATTTTTTTTCAGACGGACAGTGATAAAATACACTACCCTTTCCCAGAGTTAGGTTTATAAATCATAAAAAACTCTTATTAGAAAAGATAACATTAGATGGGTTTACGGTTGAAAACATAACAGTACCCAGACAGCACATCTTCGAAACAGGAGGTAGAAGAAATTGCATATTTTGAATGCAGCCACGTAGCTCCTTTAAATTTGTATTTTTGGGTTCCTTAGGGCTTGCTGACAAATAATATGTAAAACGTTACGCAAATAGTCCAGGAATTAATAAATTATACCCAAAATAAAATAGTGAGGATGCCTGACAGCATGGAATCATTTCTGCTCATAAAATTTTTTTTATAACGTGTTTGAAAAAACCTTACGTTACATAAATAGCCTACCATGTAAACTCCCCATTGATTGGAGCGCAACAAATGAAAGCCTAACCACGATTGGTCGGACTATAAATACTATCTTGGTTGTTAGGGGAAACGGGGAAAGGTAACATTTTTTCAAACACTTGTCGAAACGGGGCTCATTGGTCAGACTCGCTGATATACACACTTGGGAGCGTTAGTTCGAAACCACTTGTTTAAATAAGATTGATAAAGCATCAGTGCGTTGAAGCCAGCTTATATTTGGCTAAATAAAAGCCTGGAAGATAAGCAGATGGGAATTTGTGCCAGTTTGTGCCAGAATTCATTGCTAATCAACGTATCTGTGTTTATTCGTATGAATTGTGGTAAGCTTGAACCATTCAATATCTTTTAATGAAAATTGAATGTGAATTGTTGATTTATGCCTGTATATATATGTGTAGTTCAGTGGCCAACGTGAGGTAAAGCCTGTAATGCTCCAGCCTGAACAGAGGGTGTCGGAGAGAAGTAAAACGGCATGGAATGGCCAAACAGTACACTGACACCTGGATGATTGAATAGAAAGAAATAATGCTGGAATTGCAGAGGCGTAGTAACCATTAAGAAGGGTAATACTGGAATAAAGTATTTCAAATGAAGCTGACAGTTGGCCTAATGCTCTGAACTCAATGTTTGTGCTGTGTTGTGATCAGTGTAACAAGAGAGTTTAAGTTAGTTATGAAGTAGAAGGTACATCCTTCTTGATTTCAGGGACAGTGGTCTTGATGGTACTGAGCAGCACCTAGTCAGAGCTTTGCTGAATCCAGTGTCGGACAGCATACTCCTTGGTCCTTTTAGCTATCAGTGAGGTGTCTCCAGAGCCCAGAGGAGAATTCGAGCAGAGGAGTCCTTTCCTGCCGCCATCACGCCAGATAAGCTACTTGGCCAGCTGAGCTCAACATTATGTCCCCTCATCTTGAACTGACTTTGTAAAATTAACATTAAGAGGGGAATTTACTTGTCTTAAAATCAGGAACTGTGAACATCTCCAATACTAGTCCCTAAAGACAAACTATTGAAGTCATGATGACAAATACCAACAGAGCTTGAACAAAACAAAACCAGTATTACCTCATTTTACTACTACACAACTGACACACATAGAACATTTGTAATAATATATGTCACTACAATATTCATATTAAATACATTCTGTACATAACTTGTAATTTAAATTGATTGTGATTCCTGGTTCCCTTGTAGTTTAATCAGGACACATATTCATTCATGCCAGTAATGAATACATATTGTTATTTGAAAAGTTACGAGTGACTTCTTTAAGATATTCTCATAGAGTGTTATATGTATGTGAGTGTCACAGTGTTGTTAAGAGTAGTGGATTAAATTAAATTGTTTATCTGTCTGTTGTTGTGACTTACACTTCATCATACACATACCCTAGACACATGACGTAGCATCACACTATTCCAGAATAATTCTGACTGAGATATATAGATATGTGGTAGCAAGTAAGGTTATCTATAATACACTACTCTTAATAGATATAGATACCTTCACAGCTGATCTCAGTCAGTACACTAAGTCCCCTATAAGTATTTATAACATCCCACTTCACCACATATATTGGGGTCTCGCTCTTGGGATTTTGAATCTTTCCCTATTAAAAATATTGGGGGTAATTCACTTCAGGGAATATAAGAATTAAAAGGTATCCTTGGGTGGAATTAAATAAGGTTGAGCTCACGGTGCCTGTGTTGTCCATTAGAGATTGAATTGTTGGTTAGACATTGTATAAATTTACATAATAGACAATGGCGGACCTGGCCAAATTTCGATCTGCTGCGGTTCAGACTGCAAAAGAGTTAGGATTAGATGGGCAAGTTATGGTTGCCTATGTTACTACGGAATGTGACAAATTTATTGAACGCGAAGAAAGAAGGTTTGAAGCCGAAAGAAAGTTAGAGGCTGACAGGGAAATTAAGAAGTTACAATTTGAAGCTGAGGCTGAGACTAAGAGGTTGCAAGCTGAGGCTGAGACTAAGAGGTTGCAGATTGAGGCTGACAAAGAGGCTAAAGCATTGGAAGCCGAGGAAAGAAGGCAGGCTGCAGAAAGGGAAGAGAAGAAATTAGCTGCAGAAAGGGAAGAGAAGAAATTAGCTGCAGAAAGGGAAGAGAAGAGATTAGCTGCAGAGAGGGAAGCAGAAAAGGAGGAGAAAAAGATTACAAAGGGAACATGAATTACGACTAAGGGAGTTTGAGTTTCAAGGCCATGTTCCTGAAAATGGTGCCAGTCCCTTTGCCTCTGATGCTACGGTTACTCAGGGAGCCTCAACCTCAGCTATGAACTTTCATTTAGATCATTTTGTTGAGAAAGACGATGATATTGAGAGCTATATAAATAGATATGAACTATTAGCTACCACGTATGGGTTAGAGAGAGAAAGGTGGAGCTTAAAGTTATCTCAGGGACTTCGTGGGGCAGCTTATGAAGTTTTTGCAAAAATGAGCAGAGGTGATCAGGAAAATTATGACATGCTAAAGCAGGCTCTTTTGTTAAGGTATGAAAAGAATGCAGAATTCTATAGAAAAAAATTTAGGAATGCTAAACTACTGTCAGGTGAAACCTATCACCAGTTCTCTGCACGAATAGAGACATACTTGGAGAAATGGACTTCTCTGGGGAAAACCCAAGATCTTAAGGAAGTGGTCCTTATAGAGCAACTAAGAGAGTCCATGGCTCCAGACCTGAGAAAGTTTCTCATGGAACAAGGTGCAGAGAGGCTGGGTGAGTTGCTAAATGTTGCTGAAAGGTATCAAGCAGCTCAAGCAGAGGTAACAGGTAATAAAAAGAAACAGGTGGATAACTTTAGGGCACCACAGAACTTTAATAAATTTGATCCTAAGGATCAAAATAAAGGTAAGCACCAATTTGATAGGCCACGGTATGAAAATAAAAATAAATTCCCACAATTCAATGAAAGGAAATATGATGAAAGAAAATCTTTCAACCAAGGAAAAAGGTGGTGTAAAAATTGTCAGATGGACAATCATGACACTGACCGTTGCAGAAGGAAACCTGTGTATATGGCAACCCTTCAGGTCAGGTCGACCTCAAGACAGGAGGAGGATATTATGTTAGATACCACTCCAGAAGAGATGAGGAAGGCACAGGCTGGAGATAAAACACTCAAGCCTTGTTTCAGAAAATTGTCAACTTGTCATACAACTCCAGGCAAGGGAGATTTTTACATGAAAAACAAGTTGATGTATAGGAAGACTGGAACTAGATCCAAAGGTCAAGGACAGCTGGTACTTCCTAAAAGATATAGGGCAGACTTAATAAGGAGCCTACATGTGAAACCAGATGGGGACCATGAGAAGATAGGTACCATCATTCAAAAGGTGGCTCACAATTATTATTGGCCCAAAGCAAGATGGGACATTGAGAATTTTGTAGAAAGGTGTAGTATAGCACATGAGGGAACACCCACAAGTGGGAACATGGATCAGGACCTGGACACGCCCCGGGGCAAAATCAGGCCTAACAATAAAAGGAAAAATAAATTTGATAAAGTGGACCAAATGGAATGGGAAGCCCCTTTTCACGGACAAGCTTCACTTAACTGTTTTACAATGGCCACTATGCGGAGAGTGCAAAAGGATGTCTTACCCCAGGATAAGCCGACAATCCCTCAATCGGACTTAAACAAACTGGAGGAAGAGGATGTAGAGAGGAAATCTCTCATCAAGAATTTTAAGAGGGGAGACAGCCCCACAAGAAAAATTGGTAGCGGTCGTTTTGTGAATGATAACTCTGGGAGGAAAAATCATCACTATAAAGCTTCGAGCGGAAGAGACCATACCGGTGCATGGACAAATAGGTCCACACAATTAAAGGTCCATATGTAGCTTTGTTAAGAACGTGGACTGATGAAAAGGCAGAGGAAAACATTACATCTTCATACCAATATGTGAATGAGCTGACCACTCGGTTGAAAACTGGCTGGAAACTTGCCAATGAAAATTTGAAACAAGCCAGGAAGAAACATGCTGCCTATTATAACAGGAAGGCGAAAGACAGAAATTTGGCTGTGGGAGAGAAAGTACTGCTTCTTTTGCCTGGGAGTCAGAATAAGTTACAAATTGGATGGCAGGGTCCATATACAGTTTTAGAGAAGGTGTCTAGAACAAATTATAAGATAGATAAGAAGGGGAAAGAAAAAATCTATCATGTGAATCTCCTGAAGAAATATTTGGAAAGAGAACATCAGGAAGAGACACACTTGTTGACCTTGTCCATCGCCATGGAGATGAAAAAGGAACCACTTTCATCATTTGAATATCCATTACACCCCTGTGAGATAGCAGCACCGGTGAAAATCAGTACACATTTAACGAAAACTCAGAAAGAGAGAGTGCAACAGGTTCTAAATAATCATGCAGAGGTGTTAACAGACCGACCAGGGCATACAAACCTATTGGAATATGATATGAACCTGATAGACCCCACACCTGTCTGTATGAAACCATATTCGATTCCGTTTGCTAAGGAGAAAGCTTTGAAGGAAGAGATAGACTATCTGTTGAAGGAAGGAATTATTTCGCACAGTGAATCTTCGTATAGTTCCGGTGTTGTACTCTTAAGGAAGCCCTCTGGAGAACATAGACTCTGTATAGATTACAGGAGACTGAATGCTATTACAGAAGGACAGGTGGATCCATTGCCGGATACAAATCAGCTGTTTGCCAGACTAAATAAAGCTAAATATTTCTCAAAAGTGGATTTGAGTAAAGGATACTATCAGATCCCAGTAAAGCCTGAGGTTAGACCATACTTAGCTTTTAGTACCTCAGAAGGACACTATGAGTTTAATAGATTGCCATTTGGATTGAAGAATGCGCCTAGTGTCTTCTCTAGAATGATGAGAAAATTATTGGATCCTCTGAATAATCCCTGTATAACAAATTTTATGGATGATATCCTTATAGCAACAGAAACATTTGAGGAACACATTGACTCTCTGAACATGCTGTTTGATCGACTTAGGGAGGCAAATTTAACAGCCCGACCAACAAAATGTTGCGTTGGATGTAAAGAATTGGAATTTTTGGGACACACAGTTTATCAGGGAAACATGACCCCTGACCCAAAGAATTTAGAAAAACTACAGAAAGCCCCGAGACCACAAACCAAGAAGGACGTGAGATCCTTTGTCTCATTATGTGGTTTCTACCAGAAGTATATCAAAAACTTTAATTCCATATGTGCACCTTTAACGGAATTGACACGTAAAGGACTTCCAGATCGCATTACATGGACACCACAATGTGAAATGACTTACCAAGAATTGAAGGAAAAGCTCACAAGTAAACCCATTTTGAAATTACCTGACTTAAGTCAAGAATTCATAGTAAGGACGGATGCAAGTAATATTGGGTTAGGTGCAACTCTACTACAGAAATCAGATGCATTGGATGGGGAATTAAGCCCAGTGGCATATGCTAGCAGAAAGTTGAATAAAGCTGAAATCAACTACTCAACTAGCGAAAAAGAATGTCTTGCAGTAATATGGGCAATAAAGAAATTCAATATTTATCTATATGGGAAGGCATTTAAGTTGCAAACAGATCACAAACCTTTATCGTTTCTAGCACAGGCTAAGCATGAGAACTCTAGGTTACTCCGATGGTCTTTACTTCTGGCTCCATATAATTTTAGCATTGAGTATATATCTGGAAAAAACAATTTGGGAGCGGATTTTTTAAGCCGCCATCCGTGTGATGAGAATCACCGTAAACACCAGTAATAATAATAAATTTCTCTATGTGTATATAGAATAAAGGACTGACATATAATGTCTGTTTTAAGAGGGGAGGTGTCATGAAATATTCTAATCCACATATATAAATTATCAAGTAAATATAAAGCCTAATAAATACATATAATAAATAAAGAGAAGAGCAATGGTAAAGAACAGTGCTGTCACAATGACTGTACTCGAAATCCCCCTTGTTTTATGCTTCGTCTGCAAATTGTAACGCTTTCACGTTGATATAAAAGCTTACTGTATTATTACCCGCCTTCTTCAATGAAACGTGTGCTGCATTTCTAAGAAAAACATTGAGACGTACTGCGTAATGACCTAAATTAATCCTAACATTAATTATATTACGTTACCAAAACGAACGAACAGATGGACAAAAGGATAAAGAGAGAGGCTGAAAATCAGGAACGCATGCAACACGCGTCGCGCGATACACAAATGCTGCCATCACGCGTGTAAGTCTACATGCACTAATTTTTTTTCAGACGGACAGTGATAAAATACACTACCCTTTCCCAGAGTTAGGTTTATAAATCATAAAAAACTCTTATTAGAAAAGATAACATTAGATGGGTTTACGGTTGAAAACATAACAGTACCCAGACAGCACATCTTCGAAACAGGAGGTAGAAGAAATTGCATATTTTGAATGCAGCTACGTAGCTCCTTTAAATTTGTATTTTTGGGTTCCTTAGGGCTTGCTGACAAATAATATGTAAAACGTTACGCAAATAGTCCAGGAATTAATAAATTATACCCAAAATAAAATAGTGAGGATGCCTGACAGCATGGAATCATTTCTGCTCATAAAATTTTTTTTATAACGTGTTTGAAAAAACCTTACGTTACATAAATAGCCTACCATGTAAACTCCCCATTGATTGGAGCGCAACAAATGAAAGCCTAACCACGATTGGTCGGACTATAAATACTATCTTGGTTGTTAGGGGAAACGGGGAAAGGTAACATTTTTTCAAACACTTGTCGAAACGGGGCTCACTGGTCAGACTCGCTGATATACACACTTGGGAGCGTTAGTTCGAAACCACTTGTTTAAATAAGATTGATAAAGCATCAGTGCGTTGAAGCCAGCTTATATTTGGCTAAATAAAAGCCTGGAAGATAAGCAGATGGGAATTTGTGCCAGTTTGTGCCAGAATTCATTGCTAATCAACGTATCTGTGTTTATTCGTATGAATTGTGGTAAGCTTGAACCATTCAATATCTTTTAATGAAAATTGAATGTGAATTGTTGATTTATGCCTGTATATATATGTGTAGTTCAGTGGCCAACGTGAGGTAAAGCCTGTAATGCTCCAGCCTGAACAGAGGGTGTCGGAGAGAAGTAAAACGGCATGGAATGGCCAAACAGTACACTGACACCTGGATGATTGAATAGAAAGAAATAATGCTGGAATTGCAGAGGCGTAGTAACCATTAAGAAGGGTAATACTGGAATAAAGTATTTCAAATGAAGCTGACAGTTGGCCTAATGCTCTGAACTCAATGTTTGTGCTGTGTTGTGATCAGTGTAACAAGAGAGTTTAAGTTAGTTATGAAGTAGAAGGTACATCCTTCTTGATTTCAGGGACAGTGGTCTTGATGGTACTGAGCAGCACCTAGTCAGAGCTTTGCTGAATCCAGTGTCGGACAGCATACTCCTTGGTCCTTTTAGCTATCAGTGAGGTGTCTCCAGAGCCCAGAGGAGAATTCGAGCAGAGGAGTCCTTTCCTGCCGCCATCACGCCAGATAAGCTACTTGGCCAGCTGAGCTCAACATTATGTCCCCTCATCTTGAACTGACTTTGTAAAATTAACATTAAGAGGGGAATTTACTTGTCTTAAAATCAGGAACTGTGAACATCTCCAATACTAGTCCCTAAAGACAAACTATTGAAGTCATGATGACAAATACCAACAGAGCTTGAACAAAACAAAACCAGTATTACCTCATTTTACTACTACACAACTGACACACATAGAACATTTGTAATAATATATGTCACTACAATATTCATATTAAATACATTCTGTACATAACTTGTAATTTAAATTGATTGTGATTCCTGGTTCCCTTGTAGTTTAATCAGGACACATATTCATTCATGCCAGTAATGAATACATATTGTTATTTGAAAAGTTACGAGTGACTTCTTTAAGATATTCTCATAGAGTGTTATATGTATGTGAGTGTCACAGTGTTGTTAAGAGTAGTGGATTAAATTAAATTGTTTATCTGTCTGTTGTTGTGACTTACACTTCATCATACACATACCCTAGACACATAACGTAGCATCACACTATTCCAGAATAATTCTGACTGAGATATATAGATATGTGGTAGCAAGTAAGGTTATCTATAATACACTACTCTTAATAGATATAGATACCTTCACAGCTGATCTCAGTCAGTACACTAAGTTCCCTATAAGTATTTATAACATCCCACTTCACCACACTAAGCCTCTTCAGGGCCCTTGTTCTCGACTGTCCCCTCAGCCCCAACAGTTTCAATAGATCATACACTGATGCAGCCACAAGCCCTCTTGCGCCCACTTCAACAGCCATGACCCTTGCAGTTAACCCATCGTGTCTCAGATCCGCGGCCAGATCACTATACTTGGCCGCTTTGAACGAATGTTGCTCATCTAATCTGGATTCAAATGGCACTGTCAGTTCAATCAGTATGACTTGAAGCGTTGCTGCAGAATGAAGCACTATATCCGGCCGTCTCCGCGATTTTCTGATACTCTCTGGATATGCCCCTCGTCCAGGTAGGTCTACCGCCATCTCCCAATCATTTGCACAATCAAGAAGAGATGGTAAACTGCTACCAGGTTTATTCGGTTTGGGGTGTGCTGACTTTCCTGCCCTCAGAAAGTATGTGTTTGCGGTGTCTGGCCGGACTTTGCTATTCGCCTTCATTCTTGCCAGATCTATTGTCGCAGCAAGCTCATTTAGCACTTTGTTATGGCGCCAAGTGTATCGCCCTTGCCCTAATGACACCTTACACGCTGAGAGCACGTGTTCAAGTGTCTGCCTCCCCTGGCACAGGGGGCACTGCTCATCATCCGACTTTCCCCATTTCACAAGGTTGGTGGCCGACGGCAGCAGGTCATACAGTGATCTGACAACGAAGCTGAGCCTAAGAGGTGCCATATGCCATATATCATTCCATGTCAAGGACCTCTGCAGGGCTCCTTCCCATGTAGTCCATTGGCCTTGTTGGACCTGCTGCACTGCTTTTTGCAACCTCTTATCATTCTCAGCTTCTCGTATCTCCTGAACTACCATGTCTCTGCGCTCCCTGCTTGATGCCTTGGACCACCAGCGGATGTCTCCATGACCAAATCCCCGTCTATTCGTTTGTGTGTATCCGATTACCTCCCTCAGTTTGAGTGACTCTTGGGCAGCATCAACAGCTTCTTCCACTTTCCACTTCCTTCCCGTTTTCAGTGTGGGCTGAATGGACTTAACCACGTCATCAGCTGACTCGCGTAGCATCATTGCAAGCCTTGCCTTTCCAACTTTGTACTCTTCAACAACTGACTTGAAAGGAAGCAGAAGTTTGGACTTTTTGCAGTACAGTGCTACATCTGACAGACCTGGTGGTACTCCTAGCCATTTTCTCATGAACTTGTTGACCTTCTTCTCTATGGCTTCCACTGTACTTGTGCTTATTTCATATATAAGCAGTGGCCACAGCAACTTTGGTATCAACATTAACTGGAGGCACCACAGTTTGAACTTCCCCAGGAGTCTGCTTTGGTCTATGATCTGTAGCCCTCTGTCTGCCATTTCTATTGTCTGTTGCACTGCCTTTGAGTCTTTTAATGAGGCATCGTACACCCTGCCAAGACTTTTAACAGGTTCCTCAATGACAGTAGGGATTCTTTGGTTGGAAACCGTGAATATGACCTCTGCTATCTTCCCTTTCCTGACTGATAGGCTTCTCGACTTCTTGGGTTTGAAGCTCATTCTGCACCAGCTGACTAGTTCATCCAGGCGTGCTAACATCCTCCGGGCCTGATGTTCATCTGATGTCAGAATTGTTGTGTCATCCATGAATGCTTTGAGCGGTGGCATGAGACACATTCCACCGAGCTTTGGACCTATAGCCATTCCTTCAGCCGCATTGAGGATTACCTGCATAGCCATCACGAATAGTATCGGAGAGATGGTACATCCCATCGCAATTCCAACTTCAAGGCCAAACCACTTCGTTGTGTACTCTCTGGTTGAAAATCTGACAGCAAACCCTGCGAAATACAGCTTCAGCATTGCTGCAATCTCTTGTGGAACATGATACATTTCTAGGGCCTGCCACAACATCTGGTGTGGAACGGATCCATAAGCATTCGCTAAATCCAACCAGATTACATGGAGGTTTGTTCTGTCAGACTTTGCCTTTTGGATTGCTTCCCATATCATTGTGGCATGCTCTAGACATCCTGGTGTACCTGGGATACCTCCTTTCTGAATGGTAGTGTCAATGTACCCATTTGCCAGGAGGTATGTAGTGAGTCTTTTCGCCATCACTGAGAAGAATATCTTCCCTTCCACATTGAGTAGTGAGATTGGCCGGAACTGACTGATGTCTGTGGAATTTTGCTCCTTCGGGATGTAGACTCCGTTCGCCTTTCTCCATTCCTTGCTTACATGCTGGGTTTTCCACGCACTCTTCAGTAAACGAAGCAGTCGTTTGAGCACCTCAGGGCATCTCTTATACGCCACATATGGAACACCATTAGGACCTGGAGCTGACTTGCATCGAGCTTTCTGGACAATGCTTTCTACCTCTTGCACCGTTGGGGGCTTGGTGTTAAATTCAGCTCCTGGCTTACTCGGCCATTTAAGGCCTGCCATGCTGCTGAGCGGCTCATCTTTGCGACCATCTGAATATGTCATTCCAAGGTGTTCTTCCAGGTCTTCTTTCCTGATGTTTAGCGTACCCGACCGTGGCTGCTCAAACAGTTCTTTGGCAAACTTGAAGGGCTCCCTGAAGAATCTTTCCCTATCCATTCGAGTCTTCCTTTTCTTCCTGCACAACCTTTCTGCTCTACAAAGGGCATTATGTTGGCCTTTCAGGTGCTCCCAAACCTGTCGTAACCCTTCCTTCTCTGCGGCAACTGCGTTTTTGAACAGTTTTCGGGCATGCTTCTTCTGTTTTCTGATTTCTTCTATTTTAATTTGTCTTCTGCTTTTTCGTGGTGGGTTACTTTCCCTTGCCTCCCTCACTCCGAACACTTTGCGACAGTGCAGATATATTATGTCGCCGAGGATTTCCAGCTTCTTCTCCAAAGTTATCTGCTTCAGGTTGTTATCCAACTCTTTTGCCAAGGCTTCGTCCAGCTGTTCCCAAAGCCCTTTTGCACTGGCGGGTGGAAACTTGATTGCATCTCTCTTCCCGTCCAAGAAGTGTGTGAGATCATCATCAGGCAGATCAACTTGAATGTACTCAGCACTGTGGATTGACTCCTGGCTGCGTTCTTCTAACGTCTTATCCGTCGAGACAGAGCGCTGTTGATCTCCCCCTGATGACCTCCCACACCCCTTTTTCGTTCTGTGGATTTTCATTCCTCTCTGAGTAGAGAATTCCCTACCACAGGCACATGGAAACTCCAGCCGTTGATCAGAGCTCGAAGTCCGTGTAACGGGTCTGGTCGATTCCAATGAGGCGCCTGTGGATTCATCATTCTCCCCCCCTTTCGGTGAATCCTGGGGGCATCTATCGTTTTGGGGTTCTATAGCAATTGAATACAGCTTACGGGGTGCTAACCCGGTCAGCCGGTTTCTAGTCTTTCCCAGTGTCATCTGTCTTTCCAGAAGTCAATCGGTCTTTTCCCGATTGTCACTGGTTTGACCATGTAACTATGATAGGAAACTCTTTACAGAGCGATACAACAGGAAGCAATCTGATCATCAGAAGAAGTCCCCCCGTCCGACAAGTGTTTCGGCCCTATATACTCCTTTACACTCTAAGGGGGGCGGGCCCACTTGGGTCATGACTCCCAAGCGTCTCAGCTTCCTGTTGTCTTGCATCGAAAATGAACCCAAATGAGGAATCAAAATTTCGCTACATACCACGTGATCGCTCTATTCCTACCAGTTGAGAACCTCTGCAAACCGCTAATAATATGTCAGTCACATTTAGAAACATAGGACATACTCCCTCTTGTATATTATATAAATGGCAAAGAAGGATTATAAACTGACAGTGATAAAGATGATAATTCTATGATAAGGTTAATAACAATATAAATGGGAAGATAATCACATATGACAGAGTGAAGCTTCATTAACACCAAAGTTTTCATCTTGCCCCTTGTTACTACATACGATTTAATTCCGTGCTCAGATAAAAGCACCGACTTTCTGTTATCCATCAAAATATAAAATGAAACTAAGGACACACGAGGGACCCAAAGAGAGAGTAAGCCAGCCCATTACAGACACGATAAATATGCTACATTTGGTACTCCTAGACAACTTTGACGTGGGTGTATAAAGTACGTGGATCCAACGTTAGGCTAAAAATAACATGTCTTCTATGACAGACTTTTCTCCAGAGCCGAAGACGAGTTATTTGTGAACAGTCATTATCTACTGAGACTGTAAATCTACTTTCTCCTCATTCACGTCGGAACCAGTCACCCTTAATGTCCAATAATCCTTTCGAATCGTATTTTCAGGGGGAAATGGCTGACCTGATAGGGCAGGCACCTGATTGGATATACGAGTTGAATGGTAGACGGGTATTTTTCATAAAGTAGTTACAAAGTTACAGTGATCTTGCAACGGTCGATACAAAGTTTCAAAGACGTCGTTTCACACCAGATAACTAATACAACACAATATAAGGATGTAATTTCTGTGCTAATCTCCAAAATTATACAGTACTTCCGTGTCTATGGTAGTCCTCTCGGAATGTAACCGAAATTACCAAATTAAGAAAATAAAAAAACAACAAATATGATATGATCACAAGTTCATTCCTTCAATCATTACACTTCAGCCTCCTTGGGAGTATAGGCACAACTAATTTAAGTAAAATCTTTATATTTTGTGTTGGCCGTACTTCCTCGTTCGCCCTCAGACTTCCACATTGATGACTCATAATAAAGCCAGTAGTCAGCTCAAGGTATCTGACATGTGCAAACAGTTTTTCGTGGATAGAAGAAGGTTCTTGCCAAAATGCTACTCCGTTCACTGCTGTATATTAGGCAGGACTGCAGCAGATGTTCGGCTGTCATAATGCTGATGCCACAGATGCAAAAAATTGTTGTACTGATCCTGTTCTTGGGTTATAGATGGTACCTCAATCTGTTGTGTCCCGTTCGTTTCCAGAAAATGATGACCTGGTCTCGCCTAGAAACGGCCTGGGTGTTCTATTTTCCATTTGGATTTGAATAAGACTTTCATAATTATTTTTGCCATTTCATATGTTGTCCCTATATCATTTTTTTGTAGCGCTCCTCTATCTTAGCAAGTTTGCTACCCGTTCAAGACTTTTTTCTCCATAAAGCTAAATTTGGCAGCAGTAGTAAAATTAGTAGTAAAGGTAAAGGATCCCGTTACCCGCCCATTGAGACATATTGAGAATATGGTGTTAGGCCCGTATTTTCTTGACCATCGCCACACTAAGGGGGGATGGGGTCAGCATCACGCCGGCCACCTTAACTTTCCCAGAGTTGTTCTGGAACCCAATTCATGAGGCTGGGTCGACTCCGGAGCCGTTTGCGGTCTAAAAAATCCCACCTCAACTGGGGATCGAACCATGGACCACCGAGCTATACAGCCAGTGCACTAACCACTGCGCTACCGCGGCTCCCAAATTAGTAGTGGTGGTGTTAATATAATAATAATTATAGTAATAATAATAATATCATTATTATTATTATAAAGGTAAAGGTAGTCCCATAGAAGATACAGCCGTAGGGGAATGAAGTGTTAGAGACTTCACCATACTAGGTCCAGAATTTTCATGAGGTGGGGTGACCAGTTCACTTTTTCACTGCATTTGCCTTTCCTTACTCAAGAGCAGAGTCAGGTACCAATTTACAGCTGGGTAGAGTGAGGCTACCAGATTTCGGATACCTGAACTCGGTAATTGCGCCACGTGAGAAAGCGTTCTAACCGCTTAGTCAATCGAGCGGCCAATAATATAAAAAAAAAATAATAAAAATAATAATAATAAACCGTTTCTACAGAGTGCGAAAATAAAGGACACACATGTTTGCAGTGACCATTCGCAGAACATTCTACCTCTGATAGATGGGAAGAAAGAGGAGTAAGGAGAGTGTGTGTGTGTGTGTTTAGAAAAGAGATGGATTTAGGGCAATCCAGATCACAAGGTCTTTTATATTTGGACATGCGCCCTAATATAACCGACAGTTTCCGTTTCCAGGTTGAAAGTAGTTCGCCTCGCCAAAAACGAGGTAAGATTTTTGTTAAATGTATATAGGGGAATTGTTCATATCGATTTTCTCAGTTTATGGACGGACATGAATGCGAAATAACGTATATCGAGGTGATGTATTCAGGAGAATCTCTCATATATTAAAATAGTATTTAAACCGTTGGGGGTTTTCGTTAACCTAGTCCAAGATGATAATTTCAGTACACAGGAGTTACACTGCTTTACAAATCAGTAACATAGCCTACACAAGTATACTGTACATGAAATCCTAACGATTAAATAAATTGTCTTTAAACGAGTCAGACATATCTCGACAAGGGCCTGATAAAAACCCAGTAAGCAACAAGGGTTAAGTTATATTTCAGCTAAACGCATGTGATATGCGACGTCTATGCAGATCTTAAAATACGTGTTAACATTGGCTTCATTTTAACAGTTGCTTATACATTTTAGCATTTGTCAAATTACGTTAACTACATGTTTTACGATTGTCTCTTATAGATAAGACATGTTTTTAAGACATAGGAGCTATCAGGGTGGTTGGAAAACAGGAGCTATCTGGGTGGCTTAAAAACAGCAAAGAGATGTGATTGTTGAAGAGCTGCGCATGATCATTGAAGATTCGGGTTTTCCCGATAGAGGGTTCTTTCAATTATCGTTGCGCAGTATTTTTTAAAGAAGTAAAAGGCGTTGTTAAGGATGACGTCAGAGTGAAAGTGTGACGTCAGTTGGAGCGTGGACGTATGTCGAGCCTTTAAAAGAACAAAGTGTCCATTTTAGTTGTGTGCAAATTTCATATTATTCAGGATTTGTGTAATTCTGAGGCAGGTTAGCCTCTCAGGTATCCGTGGAGATCAAAGTTAAAGCACAAGCAGTTTATCTACAGTTTACATTAGAATAGGCCGACAACGGAAATAGGGGTAATATGAATGACAAGGGCAATGACTGAAGATGCCGGACTTGGAATGTCAAGGAGTGAAGCCTGAAGTGATAATGTATACAGTTCGTTCTGTTGTATTTTATCTTATAGAATAAACCTTGGATCGTCCTGGCCAGGATTATTCATTGAATCCATGTTGTGTAAATCTGTACGTCAGTCCATCCTGTGAGAAGTGTCAAACATCAACTATCACGGTTTTACAACAGTGGCACTGGTCTATGAAAGACGAACGTCAGTAAGAGAAATCATTCCGAACATCATGTTTTGTGTGCAAAGACAAAATCCCCAGAACGAATCGAAATAGTCCGGGCATCATCACAAGCACGTACCATAACCGGTGGCGCTGATGATCAAGCCCTTGCAAATTCTATCTATTTTGGGCATCGATGACTTCAGATACTCGTAGAGTATAAAGTGAATCGATTTTCACGGGTGGCAGATTACAAGTACTGGAACGAGACATAACACACCAGACAACAAGTAAGGAAGAAAGAATAATTACTTCAGAGATTATAATTCAGACAGTTCAGGGACAATATCGCCTCAATGAACGAACTTGGAAATGGGTCATCCGTACCATAATGTAACATCTAATTGCCCTAGCGAAAGTCTAACAGAAATGCCCACGATTCACAAACGTTTAGTTGTCAGACTTATCTTTCTTCAGATACTTGCTATTTTCTTGACTACCTCGTTATATCATCTTAGAGTTTGTCACGCTTTGATTGGAATTGTCTGCCCTTTACTCTGAGGGGCCTGCCTGCTTTCTTTCTATCTCCCGTCCACGCCCACATTTCTGTCAATGTATGCTCTAATAGCTTATATTCTTTCTCTGATTCTGTCAATCTTGCTAGAGCCCAGTTTAGGCCAACCTCTTTGCACGTGCAAAAAGCGGCTTTCTTTCTAAAGTCTTTGATTCCACGATTGTTGGGGAAGCGGCAATAATCTCAGTTTCTTTGAGTACGGAGTACCCCGGAACAAGGGGAAACATTCCCTACCTTTTATCTTTGTCGTTCTTCGGTTTTCATCCCGAATTCTAGTCGCTCGTAGAACGGGCGATTGTGTTAACATTACGCATCTTTTCCCACGTCTCGGGACGCAGCTGAAGGCGCTCGTCTGTTTCTTTCATCTCGGGCGGACTAAGAAACGCTGGCCAAAATTCTGGCAACTTTTCTTACTATATAAGAAACGTAGTTCCTTTCTTTCGGTACCATTGTTGCTCTTAGGATTTCCTTGCTGCCTGGACAATCAGTTTGGGTTGATAGCCAATAACCATATTTATTGTGCGGAGATTGAATTCCTTTTCCTCGGTAAGCACACTTAATTTCTTTAAAGCTATTTTTGGGGAGATAGCTTCATTATATAGAGCTTAATCCAGAGTTATTCTATAATATTTAATTCGTTAAGTAAAGTAATTTTTGTGTGACCCGGGGAATCTGGTAATTTTTAAGCATTCTGCTAATTTTAATTCCACTAAGAGTGTACACTTAAGACTGAGGGATATTTTATCTGACAGAAAAGAGAGAGAAAGAGAGAGATATTTTCTGAAAGAAGGAAATGGGAGCGCATATATATTTTATTTGACCATTTGTTTTCCATTTCTGGAATATGTGTATAAATTAATTCTGTATAAAGTCTGCTTCTCGTTTTGCGATTAGTGTGTGTCATCGCAACATGAATTATTATAACTTCTATTGTAGTCCCTATTAGATAAATTATTTCAGGGGCACTTTTGTTTATTACTTCATGTTTTGAATGGTAAAATTGGACTTGCTTAAAGCGGCTGTGTGTGTAAAAAGCGAGGTCAGTAGACCCGTCCGCGTAGACAGCGTGGAAGTAACGCATGGACGCGTTTGCCTGTGTGAATGTTTACGCTAATCAGCGCAGGTGTGTATGTTTTTTGTAACGTAGAAGAGCAAGTCGAAGTACGTGTGTTTTTACTCTCTGTGTGTGTTAGGGGAGGGAGCGAAAGATGTACAGTTGTATGTTGGTAAATATTAGACCTGACTGGAAAAATTGTTAACGATATGTGTGACCTGGTTGTTTTTTTTTTTCATAGTGGTCGACATCTGTAACCCTGTGCTCTCTGTAACACTAGTGGGAGCACCTTGCATCGTCAAGGCATCTACTACTAATACTTATAAACCACATACAAGTAGATCTACCACCCTTGCCTTCGGGTAGCTACATTTGCCCACCAACCTTGGAGCAATATCGTCAGACCCATGTAGGGCCTGTTATATCGAACTACATACTTCCAGCCGTAGCCGGATACATTTATACCTCCCGCCAGACCGGCTGTCTCTGTTGCCATCGACTTGTATCAGCAACATCGTCCGACCCATTGATAGTTGGTAAAACCGGAGTAGTTGGAGCATTTTTCAGAAGAAGCGGCACCCGGTCAACACTAGACACCTACATGAAGCCAAGTCACCATTATGCTACACAGAGAGCGCTTTCCTTGAGAGCCCCCACTTATACTCCGTCTCTTATTCGTCAGCAGTGATAACTAGCGTCCTGCAAATTGGATATATCGTTTGTGTTTGCATAAGCGCACTAGTACTCGTTGCCTACACCCATGCTTGGATAGTGAGTGCACGCTGGGATTTTTAAGACACCTGTTTTCCACAGGAAGCTTACCTCCTTCATTAATTGGACAGCAACATCCAAAGCAATAGTGTTAGATTTCTTGGAGTTTGGGAGTACTTACATACCAGGATTTATTTTAGCACACGGTAGGAATCACCGTTTTTCATGACGAAAGACTCGGGGCCCCCTGTAGTTAAAAAACTGGTGTGTGAGGGACTCTCTGGGTGTTGGTGTGGAGTGAGGCGATCTGCTTGTGTTGTTGGTGTGGAGTGAGGCGATCTGCTTGTGTGCGATTTATCTAAGTGGTGTGGCAGGTTGTTTATTTACTATGATTGTGTTTTTTTTGGCCTTCAGAGATTGTGAACGCATGCTTATTTCCATGGTGATGTTGTGGTCGTATTGTTTTGTTTAATAAACATAAAAATACCTATTGTGGTCAGGACCTCTTCTCTTATAACTGTCACTGAATGTCGTGATATATATTCTTACTGCTTGTTAGAATTCTTCTATATTTCCAGAGATAACGGGCAAGAGACTGACATATAACCATAGTCACAGGAGGCTGGAGAAATAGTCTTCTTACTATCCAGAGGTCAGATCTCTGCCCATAATTTTTATTAGTGACTCTATTTTTATCTACTTTCCACATTACACATTCATACTCTTTCTGAACTCAGACATAATCTATTCGTAATCTATACCTACCTGTGACAAGTTTTCCTCGTCATACCATTTTAGAGTTTTATTCTTCTTCGTCACACCACTTTAGAGTTTTCTTTGCCATACCAGTTTAGAGTTGTTTTTTTCGTCATACCATCTAAGCTACCATCGTAATGTTAATGTTAATCAAAATCGACATCATTGCACTCCGGGCAAACCCATAGGTGCTCAGTCTCCCTCAGCAAATGCCGAAGGGTATGAATGCTAATTGTTCCTGTTGCGTACTGGTTGAATACACATCAAATGCATCCTCTCAAACGTCCATCCCTGCCAGTCTTACCTTTGATGCCAAAGTCCAGCAATCTTAGCCTTGATGATTCATCGATTGCATTGTCATTCTCTAATAGGCGGTCATGAATCGCCCTCAGTATTTCTTCCTTATCCATGACCAATGCACCTTTGATGGGTGCTCTTGAAGCTAGTCTGTCAGCTCTTTCATTACCACATACCCCGGCATGACAAGGACAGTAGATCCGCATCAGTTCTTGAAGATTTGATGCGTCTATGGAGGTTTTCCATTCATGTGGAAGCCACCCATTTTGGACTTTTTGAAGCATGAATTGTGAGTCTGATACAATAACTGCCTTTGTTAATAAAATCTCAGACAGCCATCTTAAGGCAGCAGATACCATCTTAAGTGGTTCGGCGTGGCTAAGAGGTTTGGTCACCACTTCTTTTTTTTTTTTCATCTTTTTTTGTTTTTTTTTTTCATCTTCTTTGTTTTTCAACCTCTTTTTTATTTTCTCGTAAGCCCCCGCTATTACTTGAGGCGAAATCTCCGGTTAATATGCCTAACCTGAGACTGATTTTACGTGAGTATCCCTTTTTTTCCCTGTACAATGACAGGTGTCCTCTCGCGGATTTCGGAGGTCATGGTCACCACTTCTATTTCTAAAGGTACTGGATTCGGTTATCAGTAGAGGAAATATATTTGATGGACATTTTATCAGAACCAGTGGGTTCTAATGATGTCATTCTCACCCCCCCCCCCCCCCCCCCCCCCACCCACCCCCCCCCCCCCCCCCCCCCCCCCCCCCCGCGCCCCGCCCCCCCCCCCCCCCCCCCCCCCCCCCCCCCCCCCCCCCCGCCCCGACCCCCCTCTCCCGATTTCCTGCGTAGTGAGATCGGATGCTTAGCTTTCTAGGATAAGGGCAAAAAAATAGGAGGTCTCGTAAGCAAGTTGTGCAATCGTAAAGAAAGTGCCATACGGCCGTTGCCCTAGCAAAATTTAAACATTAGGAAACCTACCCACCACAAATATATTTGCAGAATGTCTGATTCCTTAATACAGACATTGCGATCCTCGCCGGTGCTACGGAGTTCGTCCACAGTGCTGAGATCCTCCATGTGTGATCTAAGGGATAGATCGCAGCACTGATGGAGTTGTCCATGTGCAACGAAGATTAGTCCTTAAAACCCAACCAAACCAAGGAAGTGGTTTATTTATTTACTTTTGAAAATACGTAAATAAATATGCCCAGATTAAGATGAAGCAATATTAACGTCACGTGGTGATATACAAATACTAGAAACGCTTATCGGAATATTCCAGCAAGGAAACAGCTAATAAAGTAGTTTAAAAACCATTTCCTAGAGGAGTTGACCTGACAGTTAAACGCTAATCTAGACCCCTCACTGAGACTGGCTGTCAGGGTTGTAACCAAAGTCTGTAGCATGTTACTTCCTGCTTCTCAGATTTTTTAGCTCTGGTTGTTATTCGGTTTGTGTGTGAGTGAATGTATATGTATATATAGTGTAGTTATGTGTTTGTGTGTGAATGATACTCTGTTACTTGAAATATTTTAATAAATTATTTGCAATTTTGGAGATTAATTATGTTTCAAAAGGGAACGTATTAAATACAACAAGTGTGTGACCAAATGTTTCTGTACTACAGCAATAGTAGGCATCCCAGGAATTGCGGGGGACTTCGTAAGAAACACCGAGGCCTGGAAAGATCTGCCTTGATAAAATCGTGTATGTTTTCGGATTTCAGAGTATTTGGAATTCGGAATAAGTATAACAATTTAAACTAAATGATTTTTACCGACATCGAACTTCACTTTAAAGACAAGGTTGCGGTTATATCTCAGAAAGATCACTATTAAAGTAAATTTATGGAAGCTAGCTAGTGAGGTTACACTGGAAACGTGGGAAAAGTAGCTTTACATCTGGAAATACAGTCCTTTTTTAATGCCTGCGAGGGAGGTCTCAATTGTCTCTAGCTTTAAAATTCTGTGTCTTTTCCCTTCCGTCACCTAGAGTTCTACCAAATTATCCGCTGTGATCTACCGGTATCTCGGGATTTACTTTATGCTAGCTCTGCCTTAGTGAGATGAATGAATGAGAAAAAAAATGAACGATGTTTGAGAAGGAATAGGAAATAAAATGAAGATGTGGGTCTGAATATACGCTGAAGAGAATATTATATTCTCCACCGGTCGAGAGTTTTAACGCCATCCTTGACGCTTATAGTGACATGTAGGGAGAAGAACGAAGAAGTGATACGTTTAACATTGTAGAAAGAAAAGTAGTAAAAATGAGCGAGCGGGTTACACTTCTGGGTTGTTCTTCTTCTTTATCTTCCAGGTCCCTACGGAGGATAGGCCTTCAGCGAACGTTTGCCAAGTCCTCCTGTCGTGTGGTGTTTGCTCAAGGTCTATCCATGTGTAGCGAGAGGAAAGATATAATGATGGTGATATTATCCTGGACAAATAGGTGTATCAGATGATACCAGGATAGTGCCAGATAAGAGACTGGTCTTACAAGAAATACCCCATTCTCTGAAAAGAGTAATGATGTATCGACATCAAAGGTATAGTCAAGCTGTATAGGTTCCTAGATGAGATGGTACTGTACTGTCTTGGATTCCTATGGGCTCCTCTCCAGACTAACCTTAGATAATGACTCTGCTAGGGGTAATTAACTACACAACAAGAACTTTTAACCAAATTTAAATATTTCACTGAAGACTGTGGGTACAATGTATAATTTATTTATATACAAGATCTTTTCTTCTTTGTACTTTGTTAATTTTCAAATAAAATCCAATTGATTGCAAAATAAAATATGTTTCAGTTTAATATATACATAACACATTTACAGTTAATTTCTTAAACTCATATAGTTCGTATTCAACTGTTCTCTTGCTTCCTGATAGAATCTGTCTCTCTTTTGTGCTTTCTTATATCGAATATCAATGTTACTTTATGATAAAGACATCATGACTCATATGACTGTCAAATGGCTTCTATCTACACCACAGTTTTTATCTCCTCATTACATGGTCTATTCGTAGGTGGGTATATGGTATTTGAAAGCTGAAGTAGCCCAACACTGAGCTACTTATCTGAAAAAAAGTCCTTCCTAGACCTCGCACAGTAGTATGATTAGAAAGAACCCCACCACTGCGGGTCCTCCACTCGTCAAGATGACACAGTTAATACTGGCAAAAGCTCTGACAAACTTGAACATCCGTGCGTGCGTGCGTGCGTATGTGCGTATGTATGTATGTATGTATGTATGTATGTATGTATGTATGTATGTATGTATGTATGTATGTATGTATGTATGTATGTATGTATGTATGTATGTATGTATGTATGTATGTATGTATGTATGTATGTATGTATGTACGTACGTACGTACGTACGTACGTACGTACGTACGTACGTATGTATATATATATATATATATATAATTAACATCTCGCTTACCCTCAATCACGGAAGGCTTTCAATGGTTACACAGTCTGCTCGCACTTCTGCAGATGGCAACGGAGGTGATACATATGTTGTGCTCTGTGTCTGTAGTTTGAATTAGGCGGCGAGTGTATGTCATTCGATCTCTCCCTTATAGAGTGGACTTGCGGATGTACGAGGTGACAACTAGACCAAAGTACGTTTGCATGCATCCAAAATCGGGTAGGCAGGGCAAGGTGTGCTTAGATAACAAATCTAAAATAATTCTGGAATCCTTATTTCTGCACCGATTTCCTCCATCTTAGGCTTAATTTACTCATATAAATGAGCTCTATCACTATGCTTATCCACTTTTTCCTAAAGTTTATCCATCTACTCACTGGAGCAGCCGAAACAGGAAAAAACACAACATGGTTCATGCTCCACTGTCTTCTATTCATAATAACTTCGGCTCTACAACACATCCAGTGAATCTATTGTTATCTGCCTAAGGCTAATGATCCATATTGTCGAATTGGGTCCTTCTTTATCTAGGTACTCCATGATTAGTTGCACATTGCCTTCCGAAATATCATCAGCATCTACACTTTCGTTTTACTCCATGTCTAGCGTATCTTTCGACACTATTTGTACCAAGCTGGCGTTTCATTGGCCAGTTATATCCACGGGGTTTGTACGGTGATAAATTTTTGAATGATGCCGAGATATGATTCAGACTTCATCACATCATGGCAACCTCATCAATTTTTACGTATACCTCCAGTTCTCTTCTCCATGTGATTTTTTCGGTCTACCTCTAATTACCTAACACTGGAGATTCCATAATAAGGACTGCCTTGTAATGCTATAAACATGTTTCTTCAGTGTGCGTCCTATCCACTGGCACTTATCTGGTTCTTGTTATCAGTTTCATAATAGTGATCATGTCATACCATTTCAATCCTTCTGTTCCATTCAAGCATCGATTTATGAATGTCTGTTGCTTTTTGGTTATTGTATTTTTTTGTTGTTTGTTCTCCATGTTTCAGAGCCATACAATAGGACTGACTTGACATTTCAATTGAAGGCTCACTGTAATACTTAATCTTACATCTACGGTTATACGCAGCTTTCTTGTCCACGATCCAATACAGTCTCTCTGATAAATGTATGTGTGTAATAGCATGTGTTCTTATCTCTTAAGTTCTTCACAGTAGCAATAACTATAGTTAATTAAGTTGAAGAACCTTACTTGCAATTTACCGTAGAAAATAAATTGTATCCAAGTTCTTAACTCTTTTGACTCCGGAACAACGCTCAGAGCGTTGGTCAGATTTGACACCCGTGCTAAAACAACTCTCCGAGCGTTGTTTTTAGTCTATCACGAATTAAAATTACGGCAGAAGGTGGAAAATAATTGCGGAGTCAAAGAGTTAATACATACATAAATCCCCCTTCAGCTCCCGAAGGCGCATAGGCCTTCAACAAACTTCTACCAAGTCTTTCTGTCCCATGCCATCAGCTTAAGGTCTTGCCATATCTTCTTCATCCTCTTCAGGTCTCTCTCAAGTTATCTTCTCCTGATGTTCCTTGATCGCCCTCTACTTCTATTACCCCAAGGATTTCACAACAAGGAATGTCTGGTAATGTTATCAACAGGTTTCCTCAATGTGTGTCATATCCAACTATCTTCTTCCCATCTCTTGTTCTTCTATTAAGTTCTTAGTAGCATACAGAAATACAACTTTATCTCTACAAGTTCTCAGTTTATGATATCATGTCCTTTCGGTCTATAAAACCGAGGAAGTATCTTGTCCTTCTACAAAGCAGCAACTAATTCACATTTTAACATCTATTTGAAAAAAAAACAAAATAAGCTATTCAAGTCTGCTACTTGAAGGAAACGTAATAGGTAAATATACCACTTAGATGAATCACCACTCAGTAGTAGCCCAATGGAATTGTGGTGTCCTCGCTCTTCAAAAAGTCAAAAGTCGACTCACATCAGGTTTCCACTTAGTTATCTTACCAAATTTAGCCATCCTTCCGTGTGCACTTCTGCAGCTCAACACAATCAAAGTTTCAGTAAAAATCTGCTCACCGCAAGGCTGGCTAAAGAAGAAGGAAGAAACATCACACAGAAGATATAATAAAGGAAGAGATTGAAATTAGAATTATTTTCAAAGATACGCTCCGAAGAGAACTTCACAGTCGAATACAACAGAAGCATGCACTCCGCAACAAAAAAGAGACGATATGATAATTGTCAAACTATGAACATGCTACTGAATACAGAAATACAAACTATTCAATGCATTCAAACTTGATAAACAGAGAAAAACGTTATGCACCTTTGTTAGTGTTCATTGATTGGCAGAATGTTCAGAGCGTATATATACTGTATATTTACAGACACACACATTGTATAAGGGCCAAAAACGAAGAACACTGTTTACTTAACTTCAGGTTTGCTGAAAAGTGTCAGTAAAGTGATAAAGAGTATAGCTGT
Source organism: Oreohelix idahoensis (assembly GCA_024509875.1). Classification (NCBI taxonomy): domain Eukaryota; kingdom Metazoa; phylum Mollusca; class Gastropoda; order Stylommatophora; family Oreohelicidae; genus Oreohelix; species Oreohelix idahoensis. Next base: position 49,669 of record JAMPIV010011732.1, on the reverse strand, counting down.
GTCCAAGTTTGATGGAGACTTAAATACAGTTAGGTATAAAACCAGAACGTCTATAATCGATTAAAGTTGAAGGGAGAAAGAACGTGAGTTTGATGGTAACAGCAGGAAACGCCCCAATTATTCGTCTGTCACAATGTACCTATAATTATATTATAAAAATAACTTTCGTTGTTACCGTATCCAAGGCTGTGCGTCAGATAACATTGACAACCCGTAAGTTTGTCTAGCGTCGCAAATATCTACATTTTTTCCGACTCCGAACAATTAAAATGAAAATGGAGATATTATTACTATCTTTTAGAGAGGTGAGGAAAATGTAATCAATCTGGGAGGTATTTGATCGAGACTGATCTGCCCTGAATTACGTTCATAGACGGAAGACTGCGACATTTGAGATCGTTTTAATTCCAGAATCCTGCGTAAATTACCGCAAGATAATCAAATCTTCCATCGATTCAGTGTTGAGCAGTCTTAAAGCTACACCGCCTTGAGCAGCACTACGCATCTACCGCGTTGAAGAACACTACGGCTCCAAACATGAAGTTCACTACAGAGTGTTGTGTTAATGGCACGTGTGGATGTGTACAGATAGTAGACAAATGGTAGAAGTGGAGTTTGTGTGAAGATGTGAGGGGGGTAAATATATGAAGATTTTAACATACGTTAATTTATGGGAATTTAAAGGAGGGTTTGAAGGTTGACTTGCCGTTAAAGAGAAAACGTTAAATTTGTAATCTCGCCCCCTCCACCCCCCCCCCCCCCCCCCCCCCCCCCCCCCCCCCCCCCGTCCCCCCCCAACCCCCCCTAAAAAAAAAGTCACAAAAGATTTGAAGAGTCTTCATATATGTAGCGTATTTTCTTGTGGTCTAGACCTCATACGCGTGTCAGTGATGGCAAATGGTATATTACGGACGTGAGTTCATAAATGTGCAAATAGAAAGTCTTTTAAAATTCAATAATTAATCAGTGCCTATATAACTGGTAGAAGAATCAAACTGGCATAGTGGTTATAACGCTTGCTGTTTGTGACAAAGTTACCGGGTTCCAGGTTCGTTACCCTAGCCCACAGGCACTACTTGTTATATTTATAGAAATAGAATAAAACAAAAACCAGGTTATTTTATTTATATTCAAGAAAAACTGAATAAAACTTATCATCCTCATCCATCATCATCATCCATCATCATCTTCCATCATCATCATCCATCATCATCATCATCATCCATCATCATCATCATCATCATCCATTATCATCATCCATCATCATCATCATCCATCATCATCAGGTGTCATCTTCACATCGAAAGTTGGTGCAATGGATCCCCAGCGTCTTCTTGTCTTTTGTCCTTGTGGTACACTCTGATAGACTCTTTCCTGTCCATCTCTTGTCCTGGTGGTACACTCTGATAGACTCTTTCCTGTCCATCTCTTGTCCTGGCGGTACACTCTGATAGACTCTGTCCTCCAAATCTTGTCCTGGTGGTACACTCTGATAGACTCTTTCCTGTCCATCTCTTGTCCTGGTGGTACACTCTGATAGACTCTTTCCTCCATCTCTTGTCCTGGTGGTACACTCTGATAGACTCTTTCCTGTCCATCCCTTGTCCTGGCGGTACACTCTGATAGACTCTTTCCTCCAAATCTTGTCCTGGTGGTACACTCTGATAGACTATTTCCTGTCCATCTCTTGTCCTGGTGGTACACTCTGATAGACTCTTTCCTCCAAATCTTGTCCTGGTGGTACACTCTGATAGACTCTTTCCTGTCCATCTCTTGTCCTGGTGGTACACTCTGATAGACTCTTTCCTCCATCTCTTGTCCTGGTGGTACACTCTGATAGACTCTTTCCTGTCCATCCCTTGTCCTGGCGGTACACTCTGATAGACTCTTTCCTCCAAATCTTGTCCTGGTGGTACACTCTGATAGACTCTTTCCTGTCCATCTCTTTAAGCTATCTTCCCACTTATAGCGCTGTCTTCCTCTTGCACGTTTGCCTTCAACTCTATCTTCTATTACGGTCTTCAGTAAGGTGTTATGTCTTCTTACATGGTAATGAGAGAGCTGATAGACTAGCATCAAGAGCACCAACAGTGGGGGACACTGGATATGGATAAGGGAGAGATACTGAGAACGATTAATGATCACTTTTTGGAGAATCATCAAGGTTAAGACTGTTGGAATTTCTCATCAAACGTAAGGCTAGCAGAGATGGATGTATGAGAGGATGCATCCGTCGTGTTCCTAACCAGCGAGCTAGAGGAACAGTTAGCATTCACACTCTTCGACATATACTGAAGGAGACTGAGCACCTATGGGTTTGCCCGGAGTGCAATGATGTAGAGTCTGTTCAACAATAACAATAACATGGCCGAAATATTTTAGTTGTCTAATTTTGATGTCCTCCATTCCTCGTTTCCTTCCTAGATTTGAGGACCTCTTTATTTGTTTTCTTCTAAACCTACAGAATCTAATTCTAAACCTGGCTAGTTTAGTGGCTAAATTAACATTTGTACTATTGATCATTTATTCAAACTACGGCTTGAGACGTTTCATTTTTATCACCAATAGTTCACAAAAACTCACCTCACAGGTAGGGGGTTAAATTGATCAAGTTGACCTCAAGACAGCAGCAGTACAAGACTGGAAGGAAAGTGCCACAATGAGGTGAAAAAAAATAGTGAAAGTTACTGCCTAACTGTATTTGCTCTTTAGCCCCAGAAACCTCGAAATTACCCACGTCGGGGTAATTTATTCCTAGTTGGCGACCACTAAATTCGGGAAAGATACGTGTTCTATTACACACTAATGCGACTTTAGGTTTGATGATTCAGGGGATAAAACTGTAGGAATTGAATAACTTGGCTGATGTCTTCTACTTAGTACGATGGCTGATGGATTAAATCATTGCTTAGTCGTTTCATAAGGTCAACTGGCTGACTCTGGCGTTTCAAATAACGGCTTTGTCTAAGACTGTACTGCCAACTTTCTCGTGTATTATCGAAAGGCTCTGTTCACTTAGCCTTGTCGCTACATGATATGGTAGGGAACTCTATAACAGAGCGTTACAACAGATGTAATCTGATCATCAGAAGTAGGCCCCCCGGTCGGACAAGTGTTTCGGCCCTTTAATCTTATTTGCACTCTAAGGGGTGTGTGCCGACTTGGGTCATGACTCCCAGGTGTCAGCCTCCTGTTTTGTTTTCCTGCCTGCGCTGGGAATTAAACCCACTACACCTTGGTTGCAGATTTCATCTTTACTACTAGTGTTATCCATGCTATCAGCTTGAGGCAATTGTGAAAGTAACCATTATGCTGTAAATAAATTATTGTCCTGAATTCCATAGCCCGCTGCAGTTGCTTACACCAAGCTCTCTCCGCTGTCTCACCGAGCCTGTTAAGTGCCAATAGTTTCAGTAGATCATACATTGAGGCAGCCACCAGAGCTCTTGCGCTTACCTCTCAGTTGAGTTTGTCTAAGAATAATGCTGTTGACCGTTATATGAGCTTTCTCTGTTCCTCATACGTTGGAAACTTTTGCAGCAGGTGGTCAATGGTCATTTTATCGGTGGCTGTTACTGGTGTTTTGGGTCATCCCTTCTATTACAGGCCACACAGGCCATCACTTCTGTTGCATGACTCTTTAGGCTATCACTTCTGTTGGTGTATGTGTGAGGGTTGTATGAAAGAGATAGTGCTATTGTCTGGCACAGCTTACAAGGTTAACGTCAGCAATGTCGGGCTTACTGTTAGTGGCCGACAGGTGTGTAAATACAATGGGCGAATGTCGTGAGTTCTTTAAATTCGTATGTCTCTGATGTCACCCACACAACAGTAACGTTAAGTCAGGAAATAGACCAACGGATAATGCGAATTAAGTTTTCAACTATTACACAGTTTATTAATACGACAGCAACATCGACATCATGGACAGCAAATCACAAGTTAGAACAGCAGGTATAATCCATGGCAAATAGGTTGCAGAAAACAGCAACTCATCATAAATTGGGAAAGTACATATAATCCATCAGAAATTGGTTGCATTAACAGCAATTCATTATAAATGGTAATAGCCGGTATAATCCATGGCATTAATAATATATTGAATCTCTTCCCTTAAAAAAAAAAAAAAAACACTCTGGACACACTAGCGAGACTATAAATACCGTCTCGAAGCTCTGCCAGATACCTAATGACCGAGATTATTGTTTCTCAATACAACTCAGTACATCTTCACTCAAGCGCGAACTAACAGCTTGAGATGTGAGCTCAGCTCACCCGTATCTCTCCCCCAACTACTCAGAACATTTGAACACTTTCTTTATGTTTAAAAAAAACTAACACATACTCAGTTGAGCTATGTTCAAGCACCCAAATAAAAAATCATCTCATAACTTTAAACGTGCTTACTAGCGTGTCTATAAAAAATCAGACCCGTACATAAAAATCCCCAACACTTAACTCCCACTCAAAAACATGACTTAACAGTGGCACATTCACACTTATCGGTAGTTGTTATCATTCGCTTGTTGAGTAGATGGTATCACAATCTGTTGTGGCCTGTGCGGAATCTGAAGATTACCACTTTATGCTGAGCTGGTACTGTGCATTATTTTTCTGGTAGATTGGATACTATTTCCCACTTGTCCTCTATCTGCTCCTGATAAAGCTCTCGGCCACCTCAAGAGTAATGCTTGTTCAGGCTGTTCATTCAAATAGGACGTTGTTTCCTCTACTTAGTTATCTCTTCAGTACAGTGTCATCTATAAAATCTCTCTTCTTTGACTTATTCTTCTATTCGGTTTTACGTTTTCTCTATCTCTTCTTTTATAAATGTAACATGATCATCATTCAATACATTGTCCAACATTTATCAATACCTCTCATTTCTCACAAGGAGCTTTCAATACTGTGGTAAAGTGGGATGTTATAAATATTTATAGGGGACTTAGTGTACTGACTGAGATCAGCTGTGAAAGTATCTGTATCTAATAAGTGTGGTGTGTTACAGATGACCTTACTTTGCTACCACATGTAGACCTCAGTCAGACTTATTCTGGAATATTGTGATGACTACGTTGAATGTCTAGGGTTATGATAGTGATGAAGTGTATGTTCACAACAACCAACAGACAGATAAACAATTTAATTTAATCCACGATACTTTACAACACTGTGACACTCACATACATAGAACACTCTATAAGACTATCTTAATAAGTCAAGTGTTAACTTTTAAAATATGTATTAATTCCTTTCAATAATAGATATCCTGATTCAACTACAAAGTGAATCAGGAATCACAATCAAATGTAATCACAAGTTGTATGTACACAATTTATAGATAGGATCTTTGTATTGACATATATTATTATTACAATATGTGTGTAAGTTGTGATGTAGTACTATGAGGTAATACTGGCTTTTCAAGCTAGGTTGTTGTTTGTCATCATGACTTCATGTGTTTGTTTCTGGTGGAAATAATATTGGAAAGGTTCACAGTTTCTTTTATTTGAAACAAATAACTGTCCCTCTTGATTTAATGTACAGTCAATTTTAGAGAGGGGTTTACACAAGATTGAGCTGCTCTGGCCAACGAAATCTTAACTTATGTGTGGGCAGCAGGAAAACTGTCTCCTCTGCTCGCTTGCTTCACCGTTTTCTTGAGAAACAACACTGGTCGATATCTTGACCAAGGAGTATGCTACCAGCCTCTGGATTCAGCAAAACTCAGACCAGGTGCTGCTTTAATACTTCAGTACCACGGTCCCACAATTCAAGGAAATATTAAACAAGTACGTTGACTGGCGATGAGTTATGGCACAATTCCAATCTGCCTCTGTCCCAGGCTTTTATTAGAAAAATATGAGCTGGTTCTCAACGCACTTGCTTCTACAAAGTTTATTTTCAAAAAGTGGCACTGAACAGACGCTCCTAATTGACTATATCAAATGGTCTAGCCAATGAGACCATGTTTACAAAAGCTTTTGAAAAAATGTACCCTTCCTACCGTTTCCATTAACAACCAAAAATAGTATTTGCAGTCGACTAATCATGTTTCGCCTTACATAGTATTCTAGCCAATCAAATCGGATCTAACGTGGTGGCCTCATTTCCTCTAAAGCAGTGTCCAAACACGCCATTATGAGCAAATATGATCCTGTGTTGTCAGACAACACCACTATAGTATTTTGGCTATAATTTGTTAATTATTAGACTATTTGCTTAATACCTAACATATTCTTTGTCAGCAAGTCCTAAGGCACCCAAATATATAAGTTTAATGGAGCCAAGTGGCTTCGTTCAAAATATGTATTTTCTTCTACCACTCGTTCACTTCTATACGATGGGATGTCTTCTGTACTGTCAGGCTAATGTCAGGATTTCAGACATAAAACAGTATTGTGTCATGTTTCCTAATAACCATTAAACATGTTTTTTAAAACCTTACCTCGTATTGGTAGTGTTTTTTATTACTGTTTATTTGAAAAAAGCAAGCTTGCATGCCTTTCGCATGGGGTGGCATTAATTTTCAATCGCGAGACGACGTGGTAGTATTGCATGCGTTCCTCCGTACATCTCTCTCTCTCTCTCTCTCTCTCTCTCTCTCTCTCTCTCTTCTAAGCCCGTCTGTCTTTTCGTTTACGTAGTGCATAAAATGACATTAATGTAATATTAAATCTAGGTCATTACGCAGTGTCTCTATCAAGGTCGTATAAGCAATGCAGTACCAGTTTTATTTTTAGAAACGCGTGTATTTTATGCAGTAACAAACGTGAAAGCGTTACAATTATGCAGACGAAGTAGAAAAAGGGGATTTCTTTGTTTAGCTAGTATGACGTTCTATAACACAGGCGTACGCTATTGTGACCGCACTGTTCTTTTACCATTCTTCTTTCTTTTTATTGAATTAATTCGTTAGGCTTTACATTTACTTTCTAATTTAGATATGTGGATTTAGAATGTTTCACGACAAATACATTGGGAAACATATGAAGAACAAGAGACATCAAGTCCAACACGAATATAAGAATCTTCAACTCAGATGTCAAGTCAGTCCTGTTGTATGGCTCTGAGACATGGAGAGCAACAAAAATAACAACCAAACAGCTACAGACGTTTTTAAACAGGTGTTGCGTAGAATAGAAGGACTGACATGGTATGACAAAGTCACAAATGTGGAATTGATGACAAGAACCAGACAAGTGCCTTTACTCCGCCTACCCTGAGAATGCCATTTTCATACTGTCACCTGGTGTCCTCAGTGTGCTTACTATCAGTTTAAAAAAAAAAAATTATAAGAGACGTCAAAGATGGTCTTGGTGGGGGCAACGTTCTTATGAGTTTTCTTCATTTTGGCGATTCACGTCCCGTTCAACATTGACACAAGCTCTCTAGGTTTTATTAGGGCGTGTCCAAAAGTGAAAGAGACCTTGTTGTCTACAGAATTGCGTGGATGCCGATGACTCTGAGACGTGTCTTAAACACCCAAAGAAAAGTAATGTAAGGATAGCGGAGGCAAAGATGTCAGTTTCTACATTGAAAGTTGCTTGGTTTATGAATTAATATCTCCACTCATTGAAGACATTGCTCACGTTATTGCTGTCCTCATAAAAATAAGAATACCCAAGGCAAAATGTGCTTATATTCCATTGAGAAATGTATAGTAGTTAAATGAAGTCAAGTTCGGCACAAGAATCAGAATCTTCAACTATAATCTGAAATTATTCTTACAGTAATGTTCTGAGACACAGAGAACAACAGAAGACAACAAACAAGAACTTACAGACTTTCATAAATGGGTACCTACACAAAATAAGACTTAAATGGTAACCACAAGATCACAAATGTGGAACAAATGACACGACCAGCCAAGTACAAATGTGGAACAGATGACACGACCAAACTAGTACCTATGTTGAACAGATGACACGACCAACCTAGTACAAATGTGGAACAAGATGGCACGACCAAACTAGTACCTATGTGGAACAGATGACACGACCAAACTAGTACAAATGTGGAACAAGCTGGCATGACAAAACTAGTACAAATGTGGAACAAGATGGCACGACCAAACTAGTACCTATGTGGAACAGATGACACGACCAAACTAGTACCTATGTGGAACAGATAACACGACCAAACTAGTACCTATGTGGAACAGATGACACGACCAAACTAGTACCTATGTGGAACAGATAACACGACCAAACTAGTACCTATGTGGAACAGATGACACGACCAAACTAGTACAAATGTGGAACAGATGGCACGACAAAACTAGTACAAATGTGGAACAAGATGGCACGACCAAACTAGTACAAATGTAGAACAAGATGGCACGACCAAACTAGTACCTATGTGGAACAGATGACACGACGAAACTAGAACAAATGTGGAACAAGCTAGCATGACAAAACTAGTACACATGTGGAACAAGATGACACGACCAAACTAGTACAAATATGGAACAAGATGGCACGACCAAACTAGTACAAATGTGGAACAAGCTGGCATGATAAAACTAGTACAAATGTGGAACAAGATGACACGACCAAACTAGTACCTTTGTGGAACAGATGACACGACCAAACTAGTACAAATGTGGAACAGATGACACGACCAAACTAGTGCAAATGTGGAACAAGATGGCACGACCAAACTAGTACAAATGTGGAACAAGATGACACGACCAAACTAGTACATATGTGGAACAGATGACACGACCAAACTAGTACCTATGTGGAACAGATGACACGACCAAACTAGTACAAATGTGGAACAAGATGGCACGACCAAACTAGTACAAATATGGAACAAGATGACACGACCAAACTAGTACCTATGTGGAACAGATGACACGACCAAACTAGTACAAATGTGGAACAAGATGGCACGACCAACCAAGTACAAATGTGGAACAAGATGGCACGACCAAACTAGTACAAATGTGGAACAGATGACACGACCAAGCTAGTACAAATGTGGAACAGATAACACGACCAGACAAGCATAAATGTGGAACAGAAGACACGACCAGCCAAGTACAAATGTAGTACAGATGACACGACACATCAAGTGCAAATGTGTAAAAGACGACACGACCAAACAAGTACAAATGAGACACGAGAGGTAAAGAAGACGCTGGCGATGGATAGTACACGCAGTGATGAAACATTTTGGTAGTATTACAAGGCATTCCTTATTCTGGAATCCATAAGGTTAGAGACTTAGATGGGGAAAATGGCATACAGAAAAAATTTGAAACATAAATTAAATGATTGAAGATGCCATTTTGTTTTTTAAATAAAATTTTGCCTCGTTTTGGCCAGGCGCGTCCCTTTCAACCTAGTCGGTTATATTAAGACGTATGTCCAAATATAAAAGACCTTTAGATCTAGAGAATTACTAAAGAAGCCAAGGAAAAACCTTGAGCTTATGTACAGAACAGAAGGACTTTACAGAGGTCTCTTGACGGACAGTACTGATTGTAGAGATGAAGGGTAGTGATAACATTGATTGAAAATGTCATCCTTAAGCTATCAAGACTGTAGTCTCATGATGCAAAAAACACACGCTAAGACACTGACAGCTGACAAGTTAAACCTTCAGTTCAGTTAATCACGTGACCTTTTCTGAACATCCCACTCCTGGTTACATTTCACTTGAAATTTTATTCCTGTCTTTTTATGTGATGTCATTATTCCTTTTATAACTCGATGCCAGTATTTCTGCCCGTTACTTAACATTTTTATTTCTGTTTATTACTTGAAATAAGAATCTTCAACTCAAATGTCAAGTCAGTCCTATTGTATGGCTCTGAGACATGGAGAGCAACAAAAACAACAACCAAAAAGCTAGACTTTTATAAACGGGTGCTTGCGTAGAATAGAAGGACTGAAATGGTATGACAAGGTCACAAATGTGGAATTGATGACAAGAACCAGACAAGTGCCAGTGGAACAAGAGTTGAGAAGAAGACGCTGGCGATGGATAGGACACACATTGAGGAAACCTGTTGATAGCATTACAAGGCAGTCCTTGTTCTGGAATCCATAGGGAATGAGAGGCAGAGGTAGACCAAAAAACACATGGAGAAGAGAACTGGAAACAGAGGTGAAAATGATGAGGAAAACATGGAAAGAACTTGAGCGGATGACACAGGACAGGAAGACTTGGCATGTGTTTGTTGAAGGCCTATGCTCCTTGGGGAGCTAAAGGGTATTGGATTGATGAATTGAATTATTACTTGACGCCATTAGTGAAGGTAAAGTTTATCCCATAGCAGATACTGCCGTAGCGGAGTGAAGTGTTCACTATACTAGGTATAAGTTTTTTTTTTCTGAGGTGGGGTAACTAGGTTACTTCCTCGCTGCTTTTTGCCTTACTTTTACACAGGAGCAGAGTCAGGTACATACACAGCTGGGTTGAATGGAACGTGACACTACGTACTAAGTTTCGAGCTCAGTAATTTTTCTTCCAAAAGCAGCGCTCTAAGTTGTATTGACCACACGACGCTCATTGACGAAACAATCTCTTTCCCCTCCCCCCTCATCTTCTTACTGCCTTAACGGTATGTCTTATCATGATAAATATTCCCACCAAATTTGCAATTCTATTTCCGGAAAATCCGCAAAATAGCTGCGTTGAAACCAAATTGTACGTTGATTGAAATAACGCGCATTTTTTCCAATCTGTCAGTGGCGTTTGTTTCAGAAACATTCATACCTGTTATTTTTGCAACACGTTAGGAATTCCCTCCCCCCATTTTGTAATAAACATAATTCATGCGAGTACGTATGAATAATACCTTCATCTTATATATTTATATACTTTGCCATAGAAACATAGACCTTGCATGTCATTTATTCACTTTTGACGGAAAATGGGAATGGACGAAATCACCACAGGTGAACTGTGCCGTCATCAGGAGAAAGAACAACATATAATTATTTCCCACCATGTTTTGGCCGGCTACTAGCTCATTTAAGTCTATTGCTTGACGTCATTATTTACATCTGTTACTTAGCTCCATTGTCTATGTTACTTGACGCCATTGTTTATGTTACTGGACGCCATTGTATTTGTTACTTAACGCAATTGTTTCTGTTACTTGACGCCATTGTTTCTGTTACATGATGCCACTGTTTCATTTACTTGACGCCATTGTTTCTGTTTCTGGACGCCATTTTATCTGTTACTGGACGCCATTGTTTCTGTTACTTGACGCCATTGTTTCTGTTATTTGATGCCAATGTTTCTGTTATTTGATGCCATTTTATCTGTGACTGGACGCCATTGTTTCTGTTACTTGATGCCAATGTTTCTGTTACTTGACGCCATTGTTTCTGTTACATGATGCCATTGTTTCTGTTACTTGACGCCATTGTTTCTGCTACTTTACGCCACTGTTTCTGTTACTTGACGCCTTTATTTCTGTCTATTACTGAATCCGTTAGACTACCCTCCAAGTTTTTCCCGCCATTTTGGAACCATTAGCTATCTTAAATTTCTTATTTCATTCTAATAAAATAGTTTGGGAACCTGCACTTTGTACTACATTCTACATTGTGCCATACGAAGGTCGTACACATATATGTTAAAAAATTGAAGTGAAAACTGTCGGGCACAAGACGTGAGAAGGATCTGGCGATGGATAGGACACAATATTGAGAAAAACCAGTTGATAACATTACAATGTTGGAATCCAAATAGTGAGAGGTAAATAAGGAAACAAACAAACAAAACAAAATTATATTAAAAACACGTGGAGACAAGACAGGGATAATGAAGACAGGAAAAAGTCTTGAACGAATGGCATGACAGGCATAAGTCTTGAACTGTATTTGTTGACGCATTATGCTTTGCCGGCAGCTGACAAAAATAGCGATGATGGAAAATCCAAATATTAACTCCGTATTCCCCCCACAACGAGAAAGTTCACAACGAGGGGCACAGGCACACAAATATTAACTCCGTATTCCCACAACAACCAGAAAGTTTACAACGAGGTGCACAGGCACACAAATATTAACTCCGTATTCCCACCACAACCAGAAAGTTCACAACGAGGTGCACAGGCACACAAATATTAACTCCGTATTCCCACCACAACGAGAAAGTTCACAACGAGGTGCACAGGCACACAAATATTTATCTGTAGGAAACAGTACATTATATTTATTTACAGCAAATAGTACACATTATTCATCTATACGTAACTGTACATTCTCTTTATTTATAGTCAACGGCATACGCTATGTTTGCCTTGGTTTTAAAAACTATCATCATTCTACACGGACAACTCCATCAGTGTTCCTGTCTTCTCCATAGATCATACAAGAAGGGTCTCAGCACAGTGTACGATCTCCGTAGCACCGACGAGAATCCCAATAAATATAAATCACATATAAATATTTTTGTGGTGGGTAGGTTTCTAATTTTTAAATTTTGCCAAGATAGCGACCGTGTGGCCTACTCTTTACGGTGTTTGAGCCCCGCTTCATCTTATAGAAAAGCAAATAGTTCATGCGCCGTTATGATTTTTGCCTGGGTGCTTTATGTCGTTTCAGCTATGATTGTCTTTACTATCTTTTTAGAACGTTATGAATGCGATCGGAAATAGTAAACATTTAGTTTTTGTACATAAATCAAATGCATAAAAAAAAATTTTTAAACTTATGCACGGGCCCAAAAGAGCTCCGGGCCCCTTGGCTTGAGCCTACTTAGCCAATAGATAATCCGGCCCTGCATGTAACAGAACATTATATTTATTTATAGGCAACGGATACATTATACATTAATAGGAAAGAGTATTCAATATTTATATATGAGACAAAGTGCACTGTATTTATTATTAGGCAAAATGTACAATATTTGTATATGAGACAAAGTGCAGAATATTTATATATAAGACAAAGTGCACTATATTTATATATGAGACAAAGTGCACTATATTTACATATATGACAAAGTTCACCAGATTTATATATAATGTGACAGCGCTATTCTTGTCATTCTCTTCTTTGTGCCACGGCCTAACTTTATAACCGCCATTGTAGCGTTAGTCAGGATCTAAGAATAGAACATTCGTCATGTCCGCTGACAGAATAGTAGCCAATCCATGGAGAGGTACGCTAAACTGCACGGATGTTAACCGCGTAAGGCTTAGCTTTTGTACATTCTTCTTTGTCATTTCCCATTGCAAGACACCAAGAGAGAAGAAGTCGCCGAACCAGAGTTAATATCTGAAGTTGCCTTGGGCACGTGAGTTAATTTAGATAGAATATTATTCTTCAACATTTTGAATCCCTTATAGTGTTAGCAAGAATATAGGACTATAAGTATACTAATAATTTGGCGTCGTGTTTAAATAATGATATGGTCCATGCAATGTTATTCATTTAGAGTGCGTTCGGTTTTAGATCTAAATTTATTCAGACATGGCGTGGCCGGAGCAGATGGTCTATGTTCAGGAAAAATTACACGTGGCCTTTACAAGAACTGAAATATTCAGTTATTATATTTGTGTAAATGAAATTAATTTTTAAGTATTTCCATATTGTTTGTGGTTAAGGAAATGTTCAATGATCTTGTATAAATCCGACATGTAGTCGGTTTGAATATCCAATACCATAATTCCCGCCGTAAGGTACTTCGGTCGGTCGTCGGTCACACTTTGCACACCGTCGTTTGCGCACTTTTTCTGTTTTCGAGAGAGGGCATTAACTTACGAGCACAGCTAAGGGGGTGCAACTGTGGTTTAAAGTTAGGCAATAATTTTATTGTTTCCCCTTATATGTACTCTCGCGAAAATAGCAAAGTGTGACGGTGTGCATTAAATCAACAGACAATCAAGATACTCTTCTGTCCAGTGTCATTCGGGAAACGGATTTAACTCATCCTTTTTCTTAAAAATAATCTTAAAATGTAAGTTTCTGATTGTTTCTTCAAGACAAAATTTTAATTGCAGACTTATTTTTATGGATTAAAATGATAAGATGGCTAAAAGGAAGAGACGGTCGCGTCACTCACAGCAAGCAAGCGAGACTACAGAAGAAGCAGCAATATAATACATGTAACAGAAAAAACGCACTATAATTAAAAACCTGCCAATTTTGACGGGTTGTTGCTAGTTATTGTAGTAAAGTAAATCTGTGTGACACCCCGCTCAAATTTCCCCGCTTGAAAATTAACTAACGTACTCCTAAAATCTATTAATAACTACCGCATTTGAAATTTGTCTCAAGGCCACCGTAAAATCAACCGCCAACAGTTTGACTAAAGAATTTGAATTTTTCTACTACACCAAGTTAAAAAGTTTACTACCCCCAAACACACACACACACACACACACACCCCCCCCCCCTAATATTTATTAACGAACGGCGTAAAAATTAACAACCAATCGGATTGTTACCTCGTTTTATAGTGACGATAAAAATTTTGGTTGGAGTGAGAAAATGTCTAATATGTGTTTTTAACAAAAATTAAATAATTTATTCCTCAAAAACTAAAGAGAATTAAAAGGAAAGAGATATCTAGAATTGTAGCGTTGATATTGATTAACATAATATAATAAAGATTTCCCATTAATAAAACTATCTTGACGTAGAAACATTTATTTTATTAATATTTTCAGTTCGGGAAAAAGCACAATTAAATACTTAAAAATTACACAGATGAAAACGGGAAGAAATAAATGAAGGAAACTTATAGGGGTAGATAGAGGACAGCTGGCCGTTTAATAATCAATTTTGATATTAAAAATTGGTCTATAAATAACTGAGATATATAATATATAAATAAAATCAGACGAGCGAACACACTGAACAACGCTCAATGTTTATGGTCCAAAATTAGTTAGTTTTTTTGACGCGTCTTTTGATTGGCTGGTTGGAATTGATAACTTTTAACCCTGCTTGAATAAGTTCGCAATTTGAGAAAAACTTAAGCACAGAAAGGTTGAGAGCAGATGCAAAGCGTTGGTGACAAATGCCTTTGCCGTCTGGACTACACAGCAGTCTGGAATTGAGCCATTTACTGCTAGTCAATCAGGTGATTGTGTGATTATTCTTTACTTGCGGTAAGATAAATAAGTATTAGTATTTCATTGGCAGGTAACTGGCCACAGACTGTGCGCCATATTTTGTTATTCGACATTGCCAGTTGGAAGAGGTTACGACAGCCTAAGTAGGAAGTGCCTAAGCAGACTTAGAGGGAAGTGAAACTAATTTGTGTTTGAATATTGCCATAAAATCTTACGACTGTAAGTCCAGAGGCCACTAGCAATCTTCTGCAGTGCCACAGTGTTCTAATGACACATGAAAACATACCTAGGATGTTTGAACAAAAGATTTAACAGGTCACAAGAAGAAAATTGCATACCCCAGCTGATTTTAGGGAGGACAATCAATGCTTAAGGTGACAGGGGCGTTGCAGCCATATGGGAAGAAGAATGTAAACACAGGACGGAGTGAAGTCAAAGAAAATAGAGTCTGGTGCAAATGGTTCGCACACGTGACTGACCCCAGGTATTCTTAGTATTGATTAGTTGTGGAATTGTTATAGCCAGCATATAAAAGGGAGGGAATATCCTTCCTTTTCAGGGTTATATTGCCTATTACTTAGTGGTGGCAGGAAACCTGGTGCAGGCAGACTTGTGTACATTGAAGCCTTAGTAAAGCTGCATGCTGCATCTGTGGTCAGAAGACAACTCTTGTGTTGACCTTGCATAGTCTACAGTTATCCACCTCAGACAGGCTGTCAGGTCAAGTCCCTTTAAATGGGCATATGAGATCTCATCTTAACAATTTCCAAAACCAGAACAGAAATTTCTGTAGGCGTGACGATACCAACAGACCCTCACATAATTGACTCTTTGTTATAGAAAGTATTAAATCAGACTGTGGGATACACATACAGTGACACTTTAATATACCAGTTATGGACAAAGGGTCCTCTTTATTTATTTATATGTTGTAAATAAAATTTTCTTGATTTGAAAACATTCCTGTCCCAAAAGAATTGAGGTACAGGAAAATAAAAAATTGTAATATATTAATATAACTTTACCAACAGTCTTACTTACTTCACTTTTATTGAGTTAAAGTTATGTTTGACATTGTTCATACATCACAATAGATACATTACCCTAGACACTTGCCACACAACATCACAGAGATTATTTTACACAGAGTGAGATCTTACAGAGGTAGCGGATAGGGACCCTGAGAACATCATCATCATCAATTAGACTCAGGGAACTTACACAGCTGGACCTGACTTTGTTTACCCTTAGTGTAGTAACATCAATAACCTCTCACTTACCACAGTTATGTATAATTGTGACGCGATTTAGGTTGTTATATTTATTAACTACAGTATATAGTTGGCTGTGATAGCCTTTTTGTTATGTTTAACAAGTAGTCGGTACTGATGCCAAAACTGTTTATTTTAGTATTGCAAGTGCTGCAATTTATTAATATATTACAGCTTACTAGAATAGATTTCTGTGCTTCGTCAGTGAGGGTAGATTGATAATTTGGTGTAAATCTTAGTAAGATTTGATATAGCTAATTGGTGTTAGCTTTCTTAGTTTGATAGTCCTTTATATAGTCTAAAATTACTATTGGTTATGTTTAGTGCTTTAAATAGCTTTGATTAGCCATGATTTATAGTATTTAATATTATAAGGTGAGGTTACTGTAGGACTGAAGTACACAATATTTATATATAAGAAAAAATGCACAATATTTATATATAAGACAAAATGCACAATATTTACCTAAACGAAACAAACTTCATTGTTTATCTACATGAAGCAAAACCCAATATTTATCTGTAAAAAAAACAAACAACGAAAAAACTGTACACTTTATTTATCCATACTAAGCTTTTTTTTAAAATAAAATTGTTGACTCTTTTTGGCAAGGCGCGTCCCGTTCAACGTAGTCGGTTATATTAGGGCGCATGTCCAAATATAAACAGGTCTGATTTATTAAATCCATACTAAACAGTACACAATATTTATCTAAATGAAATAAATCATGTCACTATTCAATGTCTGCGTACTCTTCATAACAGATAAAAGTTGGAGGTAATTACTGCTGAATGATGTCTAGATCCATCAGCAGACTCCTATATTTCCTGTCGCCATAAATATCACTCCGCGTTGTCGGTAAGTCGGTCGTTCAGTATTACACGCGCTAACCCATGCGCATAAATTGCCGGGAGTGGTCAGACCGGTAACGAAATTACCCAGATTCAGAGCTTCGCATCATCGTCAAATTCTATACACGAGTGCAGATTTAATCTTATCCAACATTTACATGAGCAAATGTACAAAGAGATGCTCGTATTGGACAGACCGGCCCACCTCATTGTCATATCTGTTTATAGTGGCACGAATACCGTCGCGGCGTAATTTCCATCAGACACACACCCTTACAGCAGTGTTGATGTATAATTTGTGTATTCGCAAAGAAAAGTAGTGCAGGAATTCGACTGTTTTCGCGAGTGATAACTAGTGACATATCTCTATTTCTCCATCTTTTTCTCCGGATATTTATGTAACTGACTAACTCATAAAATGACTGTATTACAGTGTTTTCATCATCATCGTCGTCATCATAATTTCCCTTTGCATTTTACGAAGCAGGGAGCAACCACGGCAACTGGTCCGGCAAAAACCTTGCATAAATCAGTTACATGCTCTTGCAGTAGTAGTTTCTGAGGACGTTTGTTTTATATGATGAAAAAACCTTACATTAGTCGCCTTGCAACGTATAAATGTACTTTTATGAGGATGCATTTGTCCTTGTCTTTCGTCGAATCTTCAGATATTCCAATCCCAGAAACTACACGAGGCGGTGTTTCTTCGAGTTCAGGTTTTTTCTACCATGTCTTTTTTCGTGGCGAGATGTGGTGCCGTATCTAGCTACCATCAATCCACGACTCTTAAGGTTTTCTATAAAACCGTCCGTCTGTCTTCCTCTCTAACTTCTCCTTTCTCAGAAATATCACTTCAATTCAAGTGGCCATTTCGTCCGTGCTGAAAATGTAATTATCCACACTCAAACACAGAAGTTTCGACAAACACAGAGCAAAGTAAAGCGGTATCAAATAATAAAATTATTTCCATCTTTATCTTGCTGCCTAATATGATCTAATGATGACAATTACCGTTTTCTTTGAGTCGATGTTTTGGTTTCTAAAATGACAAAGGACCATGATACAGCTATTTAAAGCTCGCTTCTTGTTGCATTCAACAAGTACTATCAAGTGCTGTTGTGTTTCATCCAATACGACAAGTCTGATCCTGTTTATCAGGCTATGAAGACAAACAATGGAATACATGATCCAAAAAGAGGATTTGTCATAATGCGCTGTAACCGAATTGTCAATATCATGTTTAACTTTAATTTATATTAGCCGCTTGTTCTGTGTGACCTTTTATGTCTTTGTTTTAGCTGATGAAACTGAAGATACATTTTGCATATTTATACGGTTAATGAGATTACTGAAAAATTGGATGGCACGAGATAGTCCGCAAAACAGACTCGAGGGCATGCAAGTACTTGGCCATCAATAAATGAGAAGCAGAAAATAGAGACGGGTGGGAGAATACACACAGGGAATTAATTATAAGTGCAATAAGCCAAGCAACGATACTGGGATCCCAGGAAATAGTGTAAAATGTAGAACCAAAACATATTTTAAAAAAAAAAACAGAACTGAAGGATGGATTGCACACTCCGAACACGTTCTCATAAGTGACTAAATGAATGGTATTTGTATGCCAGAAGTAATCGAGACGTTACAAGATGATAGAGAATTCGTATTCTGTTTTATTCTTTTTTCGCTTATTACGGTTGATAAAGGCCTTCACCATGGTTGGCCTCCTCCTTGCAGGAAATATATACAAAGGCACTTCGTGTGTCCTTGCACTGGTGGTTTCTATTAAAATTTGTTGTATAGGATTAGGCTGCAAGGTCAATGCTCAAAATCACATCGGCCATCTCTAACAGCGTACTAGATGGAGCGCGATGTTCCCTTGGAGATCTCCTGGAATCGGTGGTTTTAAACGATTTTCCGTTTATCAAATCAAAATGTGTTATCAAACTTTTGGCAAGTGATGGCAAAATTGACAATAATTGAAATGGTCGGGAGCAGAGTAACTTTGACTAACTGTAAAGCATACAGCATAGATTTGTTACCGCTTTACTTTTCTCTGTGTTTGTCAAAATGTCTGTGATTGAGTGTGGATAATTAAATGTTTTAATAAATTTGTTGTGGCTGTATTTGTCATAAGTTCGTAGAACTGATCTCCTGTGAGCATAACAATCCATTATAACATAATCCGATTATTTTCCGTTTCCATACACCCGGAGTGGCTAGAGCGTGGCTCTCACAAGCTTGTAGTGCGGCTCTCATTACGTTCTTTTCTTTCTCATTGTCGCTCTTAGCGGAACATGGAGCCTGTACTTTAGATGTTCTTGGAGAGCCAGCACTGTAGTTGTTCTTGGAGAGCCAGCACTGTAGTTGTTCTTGGAGAGCCTGTACTTAAGTTGTTCTTGGAGAGCCTGTACTGTAGTTGTTCATGGAGAGCCTGTACTTTAGTTGTTCTTGGAGAGCCAGCACTGTAGTTGTTCTTGGAGAGCCAGCACTGTCGTTGTTCTTGGAGAGCCTGTACTTTAGTTGTTCTTGGAGAGCCTGCACTGTAGTTGTTCTTGGAGAGCCAGCACTGTAGTTGTTCTTGGAGAGCCAGCACTGTAGTTGTTCTTGGAGAGCCTGTACTTTAGTTGTTCTTGGAGAGCCAGCACTGTAGTTGTTCTTGGAGAGCCAGCACTGTCGCTGTTCTTGGAGAGCCTGTACTTTAGTTGTTCTTGGAGAGCCAGCACTGTAGATGTTCTTGGAGAGCCAGCACTGTAGTTGTTCTTGGAGAGCCAGCACTGTAGTTGTTCTTGGAGAGCCAGCACTGTCGTTGTTCTTGGAGAGCCTGTACTTTAGTTGTTCTTGGAGAGCCAGCACTGTAGTTGTTCTTGGAGAGCTTGTACTTTAGTTGTTCTTGGAGAGCCTGCACTGTAGTTGTTCTTGGAGAGCCTGTACTTTAGTTGTTCTTGGAGAGCCTGTACTGTAGATGTTCTTGGAGAGCCTGTACTGTAGATGTTCTTGGAGAGTCTGTACTGTAGTTGTTCTTGGAAAGCCTGCACTGCAGTTGATCTTGGAGAGCCAGCACTGTAGTTGTTCTTGGAGAGCCTGTAGTTTAGTTGTTCTTGGAGAGCCTTACTTTAGGTGTTCTTGGAGAGCCTGTACTTTAGTTGTTCTTGGAGAGCCTGCACTGTATTTATTCTTGGAGAGCCTGCACGGTAGTTGTTCTTGGAGAGCCAGCACTGTAGTTGTTCTTGGAGAGCCTGTACTTTAGTTGTTCTTGGAGAGCCTGCACTGTAGTTGTTCTTGGAGAGCCAGCACTGTAGTTGGCTTTGGAGAGCCTGTACTTTAGTTGTTCTTGGAGAGCCTGTACTTTAGTTGTTCTTGGAGAGCCTGCACTTTAGTTGTTCTTAGAGAGCCTGCACTTTAGTTGTTCTTAGAGAGCCTGCACTTTAGTTGTTCTTAGAGAGCCTGCACTTTAGTTGTTCTTAGAGAGCCTGCACTTTAGTTGTTCTTAGAGAGCCTGCACTTTAGTTGTTCTTGGAGAGCCTGCACTTTAGTTGTTCTTGGAGAGCCAGGACTGTAGTTGTTCTTGGAGAGCCTGTACTTTAGTTGTTCTTGGAGAGCCTGTACTTTAGTTGTTCTTGGAGAGCCTGCACTGTAGTTGTTCTTGGAGAGCCTGTACTTTAGTTGTTATTGGAGAGCCTGCACTGTAGTTGTTGTTGGAAAGCCTGCACTGAAGTTGTTGTTGGAGAGCCTGTACTTTAGTTGTTCTTGGAGAGCCTGCACTGTAGTTGTTCTTGGAGAGTCAGCACTGTAGTTGTTCTTGGAGAGCCAGCACTGTAGTTGTTCTTGGAGAGCCAGCACTGTAGTTGTTCTTGGAGAGCCAGCACTGTAGTTGTTCGTGGAGAGTCAGTACTGTAGTTGGTCTTGGAGAGCCAGTACCGTAGTTGGTCTTGGAGAGCCTGCACAGTAATTGTTCTTGGAGAGCCTGTACCATAGTTGCTCTTGGAGAGTCTGTATTGTAGTTGTTCTTAAAGAGCCTGGACTGTAGTTGTTCTTGGAGAGCCTGTACTGTATTTATTCATGGAGAGCCTGTACTGTAGTTGTTCTTGGAGAGCCTGTACTGTATTTATTCATGGAGAGCCTGTACTGTAGTTGTTCTTGGAGAGCCTGTACTGTATGTGACGATATTCTAAATACAATAGCTAAATTAAATAATATTATAGTGCATAAGTCAAAAATAAGATAGAAAATAAAAATTGAGTCCAGCGTCTTCTTCCCCCACGCCAGCCAGTATGCGGGTTTTTGATATGCCTAATAGCCGAATGGAGGATACTGTCTTTTCCTAATTCGTCCTTGAGATTAAATGTAACACTTTTGCAAGTTCAAGTCGTACTGCCAAGACGACAGAGTGATAGAATAAAAGAAAAGGAGGGGAGAGATGGAAAGACGGAACCTAGGGTACGCCGTCTCGCGTTGATCTCAAAAAGCCAACTCGAGCGACATAGCCTTGGGCGATTTTCAAATTACGATACTCAAACTAAAAAATGTTCGTCAATTTGGTCATGCAGACAGCCTTAGCTCTTATAAAAAATGACGTAATTCTAACGGACTACGGACGATTCTCGTTTTTAGTTTGAAAATAGTTGTAAAAAGAAGTGAACAGGTGGCAGTTTCTAGATTTGAACGACTAACATAGAAAAAAATATGGAATTATGAACCATAATACATAGGGCCATAAAAATTATATATTCGGATGCCTTATGATTTCCTGAGCAATAATATGGTGTCAGTTACACCCTAGTACAATAAATAACCAAGATATTGGCAAAAATACTATGTATTGTAAGGAGGACTGACGGAAAAAAATCATGCCTGCTTATTTTTTTCATAGCATGTTTTGAAAAAAGCTTTTGGGGAAATAAGAACTAAAAGGTACCTGTAATTTGATTGGCTGTAGTTTAAAGGAAGGCGAGATAGGATTGGTTGACCTAAACCTAAAAATATATTTGCAGTAGTAAACATAGTAGTTTGGGATTTTGTTTTTTTAAAGTTTAATTCAAAAATAAATGAGTTCATGGTCCCATTGGCCAAGGCATTATATATTATCGGAAACGTAGACTGCTCGTTGCCATTCTGAGAAAAATTTTCTGTTGAACAAGGAGCGATGAGAGCAGGCTTGTGCTTTTCAAACCTATAGAAAGCAGGCTGGACAGAAGGCAGATCTAAAGTGTGCCATAATAAGTCATCGTTCGCTTGTGTATATTTCATTGAAATTTGTGGTAAGATTGATTTTATTAACCTTTTATTTAAAATAAAGTTTGAATGTGAGATACTAACATACGACTGTAAGTAAGTGGGTCCATGGCAGGTTTAGGCACAGCCTAGAGATTGATCCATCATATGATAGACTATCAGAGAGGTGTAGAACTACAAGATTATATATGATTGTCATCAAGGAGCATAACACCTATCCTATTGTATGAAAAAGATTACGACTGGAAATACAGAGGCGTTGTAACCATTAGGGGAGAGGAATACTGGTATACATTGTCACCTCAAAATATAATGGTGAAATAGGTTGTCATAAAGAGCTGACCCTATTTGTTTTTTTGTACTGTGCCTGTAATTAATTGTGGAATATTATTGTATACTTGTTATAAAGAAGGACGCATAACCTTCTTATTTCAGGGTTTTTGGTACTGACATTAACGTAGTACCAAGCTCTTGGGAACTGATCGATTCCTGACACTGTTTGCATATTTCGGGGCACATACTGGCCACCATTGCCTTTCAAGAAGTATAACAGATTGTCCAGCGAGCATATGAAAAGATCTACCGGTGTTATCCTTCGAAGATAAGTGCCTGTTCGGCACCAGGAAGCTCAACCTCTAGTTGTAAAATAAAGACTGCGAATATTAAATAAAAAATTCCACCAGTGTCAAATGAAAAGAAAATACACAATAGGGGGTGATGTTAACCAACAACCTACCATTATATACCAGTATTAACCTAAGTTAGAAAACTACATCTACACACTTATAATATAATAACATTTGTATGCTGGACAGAAGATCCATGGTGTATTTTGTATGTGATTGTCGTAGTACTGTTGTGTTGTGTTGTATAATAAAATAGTTGTTTATATGTTAAGTTGGTTAATGCAACATTACACTACATATTCATAACCCTAGACATCAAACGTAGTCATCATACATTCTAGTCAAAGAATAATCCTGAATGAGATCATAAAGGTGGTAGCAGAAAGGTCCCTGTAAACTTACCATAATATTTGTTATATTCAGGGACCTTCACAGCTGACCTCATTCAGCACACTAAGAGTACATAACAACATTTCTTAACATCAAATCAACCACACTGTATTTATTCATGGAGAGCCTGTACTGTATTTATTCATGAAGAGCCTGAACTGTAGTTGTTCTTGGAGAGCCTGAACTGTATTTATTCATGGAGAACCTGAACTGTATTTATTCATGGAGAGCCTGAACTGTATTTATTCTTGGAGAGCCTGTACTGTAGTTGTTCTTGGAGAGCCTGAACTGTATTTATTCTTGGAGAGCCTGTACTGTAGTTGTTCTTGGAGAACCTGTACTTAAGTTGTTCTTGGAGAGCCCGCACTGACTCACGCGCTCCTTACGCAGCATGGAACCATTATTGCAGCAGTGTCCAGGAAGACTTCACCAAGCATGCGCATACTACTTACAGCGGTGGTTTCTGCGGCAACAGATTTTACATGATTGGGTTGCCAGCCCTATCAAAACTTCATATTTAATTTTATTGGCGCTAAGCGCAATAAACACAGAACCATTCGTCACCAGTAGGCACTTTAATATTTATAGGGGACTTATTGTACTGACTGAGATCAGCTGTGAAGGTATCTATATCTAATAAGAGTAGTGTATTATAGATAACCTTACTTACTGCCACATATGTATACCTCAGTCAGAATTATTCTGGAATAGTGTGATGACTACGTTATATGTCTAGGGTATGTGTATGATGAAGTGTAAGTCATAACAACAACAGACAGATAAACAATTTAATTTATTCCACCACACTTGACAACACTGTGACACTCACATACATATAACACTCTAAGAGGATATCTTAAAGGAGTCACTGATAACTTTTCAAATAACAATATGTATTCAGTGCTGTCATGAATGTATATGTGTCCTGATTCAAATACAAAGGGAACCAGGAATCACAATCAATTTTAATTACAAGTTATATGTACAGAATTTATTAATATGATTCTTATAGTGACATATATTATTAATGGTATCCTATGTGTGTCAGTTGTGTAGTGGTAATATGAGGTAATACTGGTTTTGTTTTGTTCAAGCTCTGTTGGTATTTGTCATCATGACTTCAATAGTTTGTTTCTATTGGAACTAGTATTGGAGATGTTCTCAGTTCCTGGTATTAAAACAATTAAATTCCCCTCTTAATTTTAGTTTATAATGTCATTTTAAGATGGGGGGTACATAATGTTGAGCTCCATGGCCACACTCTCTTATCTTGCGTGATGACTGCAGTAAAAGACTCCTCTGCTCGATTATTTAAATGAGTTCTGGAGCCACCCCACTGGTTGCTATATGGACCAAGGAGTATGCTGTCCACCTCTGGCTTCAGCAAAGCTCTGACCAGGTGCTGCTCAATAACTTTAAGACCACGGTCCCTGAAACAAGAAGGTTGTACCTTCTACGTCAGAACTAATTTATACTCCATTTCTACACTGAGCACAATACATCACAAACATTGAGTTCAGAGCGTTAGGCCAACTGTCAGCTTCATCTGAAATACTTTATACCAGTATTTCCCTCCCTAATGGTTACTACGCCTCTGCAATTCCAGCATTATTTCTTTCTAGTTAATAATCTAGGTGTCAGTGTACTGTTTGGCCATTCCATGCAGTTTTACTTTCCTCCGACACCTTCTGTTCAGGCTGGAGCACTATAGGCTTTACATCATGTTCGCTACTGAACCACACATATATACAGACATAAATTATCAATTTACATTCAATTTTCATTAAAAGATATTGAATATTTCAAGCTTACCACAATTCATGGAAATAATAATAAACAGTTTCGTTGACTGGCAATGAATATAGCACAACTCCGATCTGCCGATGTCCCAGGCTTTATTTTATAAAAAATATACACTGGTGCTCAACGTACTGTTTCTTAGTAGGTTTATTACAAGATGTGGCAATGAACAGACGCTCTGAATTGAGTATATTCGTAGCTCTACCCAATCAAACCATGTCTACACATCTTTTCAAAAAAGTACCCCTTTCTCACGTTTCCCCTGACAACACAAGATAGTATTTATAGTCCGACCAATCGTGTTTAGTCTTTCATTTGTTGCGCTCCAATCAAATAGGAGTTAACATGGTAGGCTATTTCCGTAACGTAATGTTTTTTCAAACACGTTATAAAAAAATTTTATGAGCAGAAATGATTTCATGCTGTCAGGCACCCCCACTATTTTATTTTGGCCATAACTTGGTAATTCCTAGACTATTTGCGTAACGTTTTACATATTCTTTGTCAGCAAACCCTAAGGAACCCAAATATACGAATTTAAGGGAGCTAGGTGGCTGCGTTCAAAATGTGCATTTTCTACCACCTCCTGTTCACTTCAATCCCCATGTGGTGTCTGGGTACTGTCATGTTTTCAAACGTAAACCGGTATAATGTCATAATTCCCAATAAGCGTTTTTCAGGATTTTAAAACCTAACTCTGGTATGGGTAGTGAATTTTATCACTGTCGATTTGAAATAAAGTTAGTGCATGTGGCCTTACACGCGTGATGGCAGCAATTGTGTATCGCGCGACGCGTGTTTAGTGTTGCAGGTGTCCCTGCTTTCTGCCTCTCCCTTCTCTCTATCCTTTAGTCCATCTGTCTTTTAGTTACGCCGTGTATAAAATGGAATGAATGAAATATTAAATTTAGGTCATTGATCAGCTTGCGTATCTCAAGGTTTTTCCAAGAAATACAGTACACGTTTCATTGAAGAAAGCGTGCAGCGACACAGTAGGCTTTTACTATCAACGTGAAAGCGTTACAATTTGCCGACGAAGTAGAAAACAAGGGGATTTCGAGTACAGTCATTGTGACAGCACTGTTCTTTACCATTCTTCTTTCCTTTTATTAAATTTATTTGTTAGGCTTTGCATTTACGTTTTAATTTATATATGGGGATTAGAATAATTCACGACATCTCCCCTCTTAAAACAGACATTATATGTCAGTCCTTTATTCTATATACACATAGAGAAATTTATTATTATTTCTGGGGTTTACGGTGATTCTCATCACACGGATGGCGGCTTAAAAAATCCGCTCCCAAATTTGTTTTTCCAGATATATACTCAATGCTAAAATTATAGGGAGCCAAAAGCAAGGACCATCGGAGTAACCTAGAGTTCTCATGCCTAGCCTGGGCTAGAAACGATAAAGGTTTGTGATCCGTTTGCAACTTAAATGCCTTCCCATACAGATAAATATTGAATTTCTTTATTGCCCATATTACTGCAAGACATTCTTTTTCGCTAGTTGAGTAGTTGATTTCAGCTTTATTCAATTTTCTGCTAGCATATGCCACTGGGCTTAATTCCCCATCCAATGCATCTGATTTCTGTAGTAGAGTTGCACCTAACCCAATATTACTGGCATCCGTCCTTACTATGAATTCTTGACTTAAGTCAGGTAATTTCAAAATAGGTTTACTTGTGAGCTTTTCCTTCAATTCTTGGTAAGCCATTTCACATTGTGGTGTCCATGTAATGCGATCTGGATGTCCTTTACGTGTCAAATCAGTTAACGGTGCACATATGGAATTAAAGTTTTTGATATACTTCTGGTAGAAACCACATAATGAGACAAAGGATCTCACGTCCTTCTTGGTTTGTGGTCTCGGGGCTTTCTTTAGTTTCTCTAAATTCTTTGGGTCAGGGGTCATGTTTCCCTGATAAACTGTGTGTCCCAAAAATTCCAATTCTTTACATCCAACGCAACATTTGGTTGGTCGGGCTGTTAAATTTGCTTCCCTAAGTCGATCAAACAGCATCTTCAGAGAGTCAATGTGTTTGTTCCTCAAATGTTTCTGTTGCTATAAGGATATCATCCATGAAATTTGTTATACATGGATTATTCAGAGGGTCCAATAATTTTCTCATCATTCTAGAGAAGACACTAGGCGCATTCTTCAATCCAAATGGCAATCTATTAAACTCATAGTGTCCTTCTGAGGTACTAAAAGCTAGGTATGGTCTAACCTCAGGCTTTACTGGAATCTGATAGTATCCTTTACTCAGATCCACTTTTGAGAAATATTTAGCTTTATTTAGTCTGGCAAACAGCTGATTTGTATCCGGCAATGGATCCACCTGTCCTTCTGTAATAGCATTCAGTCTCCTGTAATCTATACAGAGTCTATGTTCTCCAGAGGGCTTCCTTAAGAGTACAACACCGGAACTATATGAGGATTCACTGTGTGAAATAATTCCTTCCTTCAACAGATAGTCTATCTCTTCCTTCAAAGCTTTCTCCTTAGCAAACGGAATCGAATATGGTTTCATACAGACAGGTGTGGGGTCTATCAGTTTCATATCATATTCCAATAGGTTTGTATGCCCTGGTCGGTCTGTTAACACCTCTGCATGATTATTTAGAACCTGTTGCACTCTCTCTTTCTGAGTTTTTGTTAAATGTGTACTGATTTTCACCTGTGCTGCTGTCTCACAGGGGTGTAATGGATATTCAAATGATGAAAGTGGTTCCTTTTTCATCTCCATGGCGATGGACAAGGTCAACAAGTGTGTCTCTTCCTGATGTTCTCTTTCCAAATATTTCTTCAGGAGATTCACATGATAGATTTTTTCTTTCCCCTTCTTATCTATCTTATAATTTGTTCTAGACACCTTCTCTAAAACTGTATATGGACCTTGCCATCCAATCTGTAACTTATTCTGACTCCCGGGGAGAAGAAGCAGTACCTTCTCTCCCACAGCCAAATCTCTGTCTTTCGCCTTCCTGTTATAATAGGCAGCATGTTTCTTCCTGGCTTGTTTCAAATTTTCATTGGCAAGTTTCCAGCCAGTTTTTAAACGAGTGGTCAGCTCATTCACATATTGGTATGAAGATGTAATGTTTTCCTCTGCCTTTTCATCAGTCCACGTTCTTAACAAAGCTTCGAGTGGACCTTTTATTGGCCTTCCAAACAATAATGTTGCCGGGGCCATACCGGTTGAACTATGGGGTACCTCCCGATAAGCAAAGAGGGCGGCGTGCAGGTACTGGTCCCATGTATCTGGTTTTTCGTGTGCCAACTTTCTCAGGATCGACATCAACGTGCCGTTAAATCTTTCCACTTGGCCGTTCCCTTGGGGATGGTACACACTACAATGGAAGTGTTTGGCCTGGAAGATCCTGAAAACTTCTTCAGTTAGTTTCCCCTTGAACTGAGAGCCATTATCAGTCAAGATTTGATTGGGAAAGCCTAACCTTGTGAAAATTGTGAGCAATGCCTCTGCCACATGTTTAGAATCAATCGATGACAGGGCTACTGCCTCTCCCCACATAGAACAAGTGTCCACCAGAGTCAGAATGTAGCTGTTCCTTCTCTTGGTTCGGGTGAGAGGTCCCACAAGATCCACGGCAACTCTCTCAAAGGGTGTTCCCACTATGGGCATTTCCCCCAGAGTTGCTGGTGCAGTCCAATGTTTAGGTGCTACTCGTTGGCACTCTGGACAGGATTTTACATATCGTTTGATATCTTCAGTTATTCCTGGCCAGAAATAATGACAAGCTATTCGCTGTCCTGTTGCGCTGATTCCCATATGACCACTGAAGGGAATCGCATGCCCTAGTTCCAACACTTTAGTCCTATATGAAGTGGGAAGGACCAGCTGTCCGTGACCATTGGATTCAGATCCAGCCTTCCTATATATCAGTTTGTTCTTCATATAAAACTCTCCCTTGCCTGGAGGTGTATGAGATTTGGGCAACTTCTTGAAACATGGCTTGAGTGTTTTGTCCTCAGCCTGTGCCTTCCTCATCTCATCTGGGTGAGTATTTATTGGATTATCCTCCTCCTTTTTAGACTGTGATCTGGTCTGCACTGTTGCCAATATCACAGGTCTCTTGGGATTCCCCAAGAAGACATATCTACACCCCAATATCAGAGGGTAGATTGGCTCATTTATCACTGCTGCTTTTATGATTCCTTCCACATATCGCGTTTTCACTTTTATTCGGGCGACGGGAAGTGTCATGGTAGCTACATCCTTGGTTGCAGTTTGAATCTCCACTGTTTCTGTGGTGTATTGATCGGCCTGCACCAGGTGAGAACTCACAACGGAATCGTAATCTAAACCGGTATCATATAAACACCTTATAGTGACACCATTACAGATGACATCTTCACACACTGGGGGGTGGTATGGTTCCTGTAGTTCTTCAGGTTTGACCTTCTTTTCCTTTTTCCCCGATGTCATAGCAGCACAATGAGGAGGTTTCCTTCTACAATGGTCAGTGTCATGATTGTTCATCTTACAATTTTTACACCACCTTTTTCCTTGGTGAAAGATTTTCTTTCATCATATTTCCTTTCATCGAATTGTGGGGTTTTATTTTTATTTTCATACCGTGGCCTATCAAACTGGTGCTTACCTTTGTTTTGATCCCTAGGATCAAATTTATTAAAGTTCTGTGGTGCCCTAAAGTTATCCACTTGTTTCTTTTTATTACCTGTTACCTCTGCTTGAGCTGCTTGATACCTTTCAGCAACATTTAGCAACTCACCCAGCCTCTCTGCACCTTGTTCCATGAGAAACTTTCTCAGGTCTGGAGCCATGGACTCTCTTAATTGCTCTATAAGGACCATTTCCTTAAGATCTTGGGTTTTCCCCAGAGAAGTCCATTTCTCCAAGTATGTCTCTATTCGTGCAGAGAACTGGTGATAGGTTTCACCTGACAGTAGTTTAGCATTCCTAAATTTTTTCCTATAAAATTCTGCATTCTTTTCATATCTTAACAAAAGAGCCTGCTTTAGCATGTCATAATTTTCCTGATCACTTCTGCTCATTTTTGCAAAAACTTCATAAGCTGCCCCACGAAGTCCCTGAGATAACTTTAAGCTCCACCTTTCTCTCTCTAACCCATATGTGGTAGCTAATAGTTCATACCTATTTAGATAGCTCTCTATATCATCGTCTTTCTCAACAAAATGATCTAAATGAAAATTCATAGCTGAGGTTGAGGCTCCCTGGCTAGCAGTAGCATCAGAGGCAAAGGGACTGGCACCATTTTCAGGAGCATGGCCTTGAAACTCAAACTCCCTTAGTCGTAACTCATGTTCCCTTTGTAATCTCTTCTCCTCCTTTTCTGCTTCCCTCTCTGCAGCTAATCTCTTGTCTTCTCTTTCTGCAGTCAATCTTCTTTCTTCTGCTTCCAATTTCTTAGCCTCAGCCTCAATCTGCAACCTCTTAGCCTCAGCCTCAATCTGCAACCTCTTAATCTCTTTTTCAGCTTCTATTCTCTTATCTTCGGCCAATCTTTCAGATTCTAATTTTCTTTCGGCCTCTTTTTCTAATCTTCTTTCTTCCCGTTCAATATATTTGTCACATTCAGCAGTGACATAAGAAATCATAATTTGCCCGTCCATTCCTAACTCTTTCGCAGTCTGTACAGCAGCAGATCGAAATTTTGCCAGGTCGGCCATTGTCTAACAGATAAATGTCTAAACAATTTTATCTATGACTAATTAACTCAAGACAACACAGGCACTGTGAGCTCAACCTTATTTATTTTCACCCAAGGATACCTTTTAATTCTGATTATTCCCTGAAGTGAGTTCCCCCAATATTTGTAATAGGGAAAGATTCAAAATCCCGAGGGCGAGACCCCAATATATGTGGTAAAGTGGGATGTTATAAATATTTATAGGGGACTTATTGTACTGACTGAGATCACCTGTGAAGGTATCTATATCTAATAAGAGTAGTGTATTATAGATAACCTTACTTACTGCCACATATGTATACCTCAGTCAGAATTATTCTGGAATAGTGTGATGACTACGTTATATGTCTAGGGTATGTGTATGATGAAGTGTAAGTCATAACAACAACAGACAGATAAACAATTTAATTTATTCCACCACACTTGACAACACTGTGACACTAACATACATATAACACTCTAAGAGGATATCTTAAAGGAGTCACTGATAACTTTTCAAATAACAATATGTATTCAGTGCTGTCATGAATGTATATGTGTCCTGATTCAAATACAAAGGGAACCAGGAATCACAATCAATTTTAATTACAAGTTATATGTACAGAATTTATTAATATGATTCTTATAGTCACATATATTATTAATGGTATCCTATGTGTGTCAGTTGTGTAGTGGTAATATGAGGTAATACTGGTTTTGTTTTGTTCAAGCTCTGTTGGTATTTGTCATCATGACTTCAATAGTTTGTTTCTATTGGAACTAGTATTGGAGATGTTCTCAGTTCCTGGTATTAAAACAATTAAATTCCCCTCTTAATTTTAGTTTATAATGTCATTTTAAGATGGGGGTACATAATGTTGAGCTCCATGGCCACACTCTCTTATCTTGCGTGATGACTGCAGTAAAAGACTCCTCTGCTCGATTATTTAAATGAGTTCTGGAGCCACCCCACTGGTTGCTATATGGACCAAGGAGTATGCTGTCCACCTCTGGCTTCAGCAAAGCTCTGACCAGGTGCTGCTCAATAACTTTAAGACCACGGTCCCTGAAACAAGAAGGTTGTACCTTCTACGTCAGAACTAATTTATACTCCATTTCTACACTGAGCACAATACATCACAAACATTGAGTTCAGAGCGTTAGACCAACTGTCAGCTTCATCTGAAATACTTTATACCAGTATTTCCCTCCCTAATGGTTACTACGCCTCTGCAATTCCAGCATTATTTCTTTCTAGTTAATAATCTAGGTGTCAGTGTACTGTTTGGCCATTCCATGCAGTTTTACTTTCCTCCGACACCTTCTGTTCAGGCTGGAGCACTATAGGCTTTACATCATGTTCGCTACTGAACCACACATATATACAGACATAAATTATCAATTTACATTCAATTTTCATTAAAAGATATTGAATATTTCAAGCTTACCACAATTCATGGAAATAATAATAAACAGTTTCGTTGACTGGCAATGAATATAGCACAACTCCGATCTGCCGATGTCCCAGACTTTATTTTATAAAAAATATACACTGGTGCTCAACGTACTGTTTCTTAGTAGGTTTATTACAAGATGTGGCAATGAACAGACGCTCTGAATTGAGTATATTCGTAGCTCTACCCAATCAAACCATGTCTACACATCTTTTCAAAAAAGTACCCCTTTCTCACGTTTCCCCTGACAACACAAGATAGTATTTATAGTCCGACCAATCGTGTTTAGTCTTTCATTTGTTGCGCTCCAATCAAATAGGAGTTAACATGGTAGGCTATTTCCGTAACGTAATGTTTTTTCAAACACGTTATAAAAAAATTTTATGAGCAGAAATGATTTCATGCTGTCAGGCACCCCCACTATTTTATTTTGGCCATAACTTGGTAATTCCTAGACTATTTGCGTAACGTTTTACATATTCTTTGTCAGCAAACCCTAAGGAACCCAAATATACGAATTTAAGGGAGCTAGGTGGCTGCGTTCAAAATGTGCATTTTCTACCACCTCCTGTTCACTTCACTCCCCATGTGGTGTCTGGGTACTGTCATGTTTTCAAACGTAAACCGGTATAATGTCATAATTCCCAATAAGCGTTTTTCAGGATTTTAAAACCTAACTCTGGTATGGGTAGTGAATTTTATCACTGTCGATTTGAAATAAAGTTAGTGCATGTGGCCTTACACGCGTGATGGCAGCAATTGTGTATCGCGCGACGCGTGTTTAGTGTTGCAGGTGTCCCTGCTTTCTGCCTCTCCCTATTTAGGTCATTGATCAGCTTGCGTATCTCAAGGTTTTTCCAAGAAATACAGTATACGTTTCATTGAAGAAAGCGTGCAGCGACACAGTAGGCTTTTACTATCAACGTGAAAGCGTTACAATTTGCCGACGAAGTAGAAAACAAGGGGGATTTCGAGTACAGTCATTGTGACAGCACTGTTCTTTACCATTCTTCTTTCCTTTTATTAAATTTATTTGTTAGGCTTTGCATTTACGTTTTAATTTATATATGGGGATTAGAATAATTCACGACAAACACCCCCCCCCCCCCCCCCTTTTTGTCACTACATTTTAATTTATCACACAATTCTCTCTCTCCCCCCCCCCCCCCCCCTCTTCCTCTTTTCCACTTGATGTAAGCTTTCCACTTTAACCACCATTACGTACCCGACACTGTATAAAAATTAACAAATAGACCGTCAAAACCTTGCGGGGAAATAATTATGTTGTGATATATTGGTGCTACATGTACTAGTGTAGGCACCTTTCTCCAGTGTTCATTTCATTCCTTTCCCCTCCATTTCAACTTTACTGGATCATTTTAGTCAAACTTACTATGACCAATAATTATAATCAACGGCCAATTCTTCATGAACAAATTGAAAGGACTACGTGCTCATTTAATCGGTGTTCAGTTTAGGTTTCACTGTACCAAGCTGATGAATTGTTTTTTTTTCATTGTGGGATACATACATTTAAGTGAAGCAATTAGCATGTAGTAAATGTTGCTGAATAATATTCTTCTTCTTCGTACACTCTCAGACGCCTACTTGAATATTTTCAAAGAAAGCAGTGGTAAGCTTGAGATTATTTGTATCCTCATAGAATTGGCCCTATAAATAAATATTTATCGTTTTGCAAAAATATATGGTTTTCTCTTTCCAAAATTTCCACCGGTGTTGCTGCTGCAAAACGTCACCTAGTTGGCCAACCTTGCTTTATACAATATATTGTCATCTAACATAGTGTCATGAAATACGCCCGTTATTTTTCTGGTCTTCACTCCTCTACAGCATTATTAATTTGCCATTACTTTATCGTGCTAATTCTTCCAGTGTTCGTTGTTTTCGCTTTCATCGTTCAAGGTTTTCTTGTCATATTTTGTCACACCTCACACCCATCGCTCTCTCCTGGTTATTTACTCATTTGTTATCGGCGACGGACGCTTTGCGAAGGAGCGAACTTGCCAAACTGACGTTTCGCTTATCGCTAGCTCTAGAGGAGTAAAAGTCTACACTAAGCGTCATTCCTAATGTTAACCCAGACCTTTTGTCTAGGAAGATACACGGAACCATGTTGTCGTATGATAAGGTGCTCGTCTGCAAGCATCTCTTCTTCTTTGATCCTTAACCGCCAACCGTCAAAGCAGTCAGCGGCCATCACGCCTGGTGGCGTCCTGTAGGGCAGCAACAAATTGATTCCACCTTGCTCGGTCGGCGGCCATCCTTCGTACAGTGCCCCAACTCTAAAGCATGACGTGACCAAATACACGGTCGACCCATTGGGATGTAAAAAGGTAACAATCTTGGTAAAGATTAAGACACAGACAATAATGTAATACTTGCGGCACATGGAATTGGTTGTGATAATCAACTACAGAAAAACAACATCTTGAAGGAGATTATTTTGTTAAATTTGTGAAGTAGTGAGTTTGTAAACATGACAGGCGAAACGGAAGAAGCAAGACTATATATGGTTATGGAGTTTGAATATCACTTGTACAGGGCAATATCGTATGTTGTCATCTAACAGTGATCTACAGGAGAGTAGTGTGGGAATAGCCCCTACCTAAATCAGCCACTTACTTACAATTGAATTGGCATTTGAGATGCTAAGATAGACTGCTCCAGATCGCACTTCTCCACCAAGTAGCAGCCTGGGTGTGTGGGGGGAAATTGCTACTTACATTTTACAGCGTTGTAAGACTACTTCACTGACTTCCAGTTGCATCAAGGAGGAATCATAGACAACCAGGAACACTGAATATTATGACCCAAAGATAGGACAGTCCATAGGACTGGACGTGAATTCTAAGATTAGAAGAGAGTAACCCCAGAGACGTCACTTTGCGTCTTAAGTTCTAGCATCCAACTTCAAGTGCACCCAGTTAGACACCTAATAGACCTGAAAGAGACGGCATCTTAAATCAGATGCTCGACAACGTTCGGGCGATTCCTGTGCAAAAGGTTTGTGCTCGCTCGCAAAAAACGCGGGGTAAGTTGTAATACGTACATTTAATAATTTTATATTTGCATTTTGACATGTATAATTTGCTTGGGTGTACAGTGGCATATGAGATTGGCAACCTTATCACTGCAAATAACTTGACACACAAACCACCACTGCAAGAGCTAGTGACTGCTTCGTGCGGGTTTCTTCACGAGAAACTAACAGCCGAGGTGGCCGCAGGCTCCATAGAGAGCAGAGAGTGGATGATGATATCATGGTGTACATATTTATTATACAAGCGCTTTAGTAAATTTCATATGGATGTATATATATATATATATATATATATATATATATATATATATATATATATATATATATATATATATATATATATATATATATATATATATATATATATATATATATATATATATATATATATATATATATATATATATATATATATATATATATATATATATATATTTGTGTGTGTGTGTGTATGTATGTATATATATATATATATATATATATATATATATAGATATATATATATATATATATATATATATATATATATATATATAATGTTCAAAAAAAGAAACGCATAGCTATCCGAGGGCGCGTTTTTATGAGTTTGTAAGTAAAATTTGGTGCTAAGGGTATATAAAAACCAGCCACAAATGTTCTTTACAGTGTCAAATGCACGTGTTGACCTGAATTGCGTTCGTTTTTGTAATCGCTACAACGCAGTGGTCAATAGTGTTTATGACGCAATTTTTGACCACAGCTCATGTTGCGCGCACGTGAAAGCAACAAAATTTGGGGTGAACACTATTCACTGACTACGCAAGTGAAACCCTATAAAAGGATAACGCTACACACACAAAATTCAGTTCATTTTCAAGCAGACATTTATGACGTCTCTATCGATAAATTTAATGAACATTGCTATTGGCCAACTGCATGCAGGCGAAAGTCAAAGTCAGGTTGCCAGGCATCTAAACGTGCATTAGAGTACCATCAGTGGACTTTGGCACCGGTTCCAAGCCACTGGCTCAGTTGAAGTACGGCATCGCAGTGGACGGCCCAGAGTGACAACAGCAGCGGAGGATTGCTTTATTTGGCTTCGTCACCTCAGAGACAGGTTTACAACAGCTTCCTCAACTGCCCAGTCATTACCTGCAGGACGTCATGTGTCTGATAAAACTGTCCGGAATAGACTGCATGACGCTGGATTTTGGGCACAACGACCTCACCGAGGACCTGTCTTTACGCGCCGCCATCGCCAAAATCGACTTCTTTGGGCCAACCAGCATCGTCCCTGGGCAGCTGACAATCAATGGAGACGTGTCTGGTTTAGTGACGAATCTTTCTTTTTGTTGCAGCGTCATGGTAGACGGCGTAGTGTCTACCGTAGGCGAAATGAACGTTTTGCCCAAAATTGCGTTGATGAAGCTCCGCCGCACGGTGGTGGAGGTGCAATGGTGTAGGGAATGATCAGTTACAACGGAAGGAGTCAATTGGTGCACATTGAAGGAGGCTTGAATGCGCAACGATACGTCAATGAAATGCTTCGATCCCATGTCCTTCCACTTTTGGCTGCGCAAAAGTCTGTGTTTCAACAGTACAACGCCAGACCCCATTGTGCACGGTTGACCACGCAGTTCCTGGTTGCCAACAACATTCTCACCCTTCCCTGGCCATCCCTGTCTCCAGACATGAGTCCGATTGAGCACCTGTGGGATGAGCTGCATAGACGTGTTTGTCGCCGAGACGTTGCTCCAGCCAATCCTCGTGATCTGTTCCAGGCACTCCAGGAAGAGTGGGCAGCCATCCCACAAGCCCACATCAGACGTCTGATCGCATCCATGCTCAGGAGATGCCAGTCGCTGATCGATGCAAGAGGAGGCCACACACCATACTAACGGGAAAGCCCGTTCGTCAAAAAACTCTCGTGATCCAGATGCAAAACAACTGTCAATTGATTGGTTGAACCCTAAGGTATTCTTGTGTGCAATTTGAACAATTAACTCATTAAATTAAAAAAGTTATTGAATGTCAAAATTATGGCTATCCAATTTTTCAGTAATCTCATTAACCGTATAAATATGCAAAATGTATCTTCAGTTTCATCAGCTAAAACAAAGACATAAAAGTCTTGAGATAGGGAATAAAAAGGCAGCGAGAAATGGAACTGGTCACCCCACCTCTCGATGCTGGACCTAGTATAGAGAAGTCTCTAACACTTCACTCCCCTACGGCAGTATCTGCTTTAGGACTACCTTTACCTTTACTGTGAACACACGTTGCCGGTGTGATAGCTCTCTGCAGGTTATTGGTTTTATCTGTAATGGTTTAACATGGAATGCGTCGTGTTTTTCTATGTGATACGTTTTGCAGTGGGATTTAATAATCATTTCTTTTAAACACTATCATAAGCTTGGCTTGCCACTGGTATTCACCAAAAAGTATTGCGAAGTTCCTTTTATATTGAATACACGACATGAAAGATCAGTTGTAAACTTTTTCGGTGATTTTTTTTTTTTAAACTAGGTGAGTCTTCACGATAAAACTGACGCTTTTTATAGTTACTGAGAGAGTGAGAGATAGCGAGAGAAAGAGAGATAGATAGTGAAACTGTGAGTGAGAAAGTGTTACATAATTGTGCGCTCTCATTTCCGCTCCGGCAGTATTGAACTAACGTTACTGTGCGTGCGAATCTTTGTGCACTCTTTGATGGACGGCACATTTATTTTTCCGACAGTAATTAATATTTCTCTTTCGCTCCCATTCTCTAATTGTGTTTCATTTCTGAACACAGAAACACTTACGACGGTCATTGTTTGTATTTTCACACTTCGATTCATGTCAAGTCAAGTAGTCGTGGCCCGTCCTTAGGGATTAGTGGTAATTGCTTATGTGATGGCACAAGATGGGCCGTCATGCGTGAAGTGTTTATCTACAGTTACGTAAATAATTTCCGCCTAGACAGGTAAACTCGGGTGCGTCGCTTCTGTGTTTATACAAGCGATCTGGAGTGCCTGACTAGCGATTAGAATATCAGATCGCCGAAATTGCCTGCGGTACTATTATAGGAAATCCCTATCTTAGGAGAAAGATAAAGAAGTGAGTTGCAAGAGTGAGTGAGAATAGGAAACATTACGAAGAGTAGTCGGAAGTTACAGCGCCATATATTGGAGATTGACTGTATGAAATTTTACATATATCTGAGTCATGCAAGATATTTCATCATGAAAGTTGCCATAACATACTTTCAAATATTATTGGCTTAAAAATCTAGAGGGGGATAACATTCACGCGATTGGAAGATTTGTCAGAACTCCATGCAGGTAGCGTGGGCAGAGAGCTACAATACAACGTAGAACATCTAGCATACGACACTGCATCCCAGAAATCGTCACAAGTAGGCAAATCGTACCTTGCCACAGGAAAGAATAGTCAGGATTCTGAGTTTTTAGGAACGGAAAAGCGTATTAGAGCATCTTTTATCCACTGATAAAGAAAACTCGCCAATATTAATACGAACCGGACTCCATCAGGAACTACTCACAAGTCACAGAGGAATTCTAGAATAAGAAATAATATCTCAGACGTGTGTTCGAGGCATCTCTGTTAAGTTGCCAAGACAATTTACCTGAGCAAGACGTCTAAGATTTGGCTAGTTACTAGGGTGAGTTATAAATATTTTTATACTTTGAATTTTACTGGTTTTAACTAGCTAGGAGTGCTAAAGATTCATACGAGGCTGACAACCTCAGCACGTAAAAAGGATACATTAATGAACCACCACAGCAAGCGCTTGTGATTGCTTCATGCTAGTTCTCACAGAAGAACAAAAAGCAGAGGCAATCCCAGACTCCAAGTGGAGAAAGGAAGTGGATGATAATGACATCATATGTATACTATCATTTGTAATGAGTTGTATGTATTTTTAAAGTTGTTCCTTCAGGCACAAGCTACTTGCCGCTGTCCAGTTGAAATTGTTTCATTGCATTAACTAAAAGAATGGTGATTTATTAATCACATCCCTTAAGCTATATGATATACACTCAGGGAGAGTACAAATTCTGATTTAAAAAATCGTGACGGGTAGCGGGAAAAGGCGCCTGAGAAAACACATACTTAGCGGCAGAATGTTTTCTTTTATTCCCTCTAAAGTTGGTGGTACGGACTGGAGAGACCATTTGAGATTCTACTCACGTTACCAGCCTGGGGTTCGAAGCTTGAGATCGACACGTGAAACCTACATCCCACGGGTGGTGAAGATCCCTGCCTTTACCGGAAGCGGTTACCTCCAGAATACTTTGGAGACGTGCCCTTGCCACAGAGACGAAGTGACGAAACCAACAGCACCAACATTTAACAATTTGGAAGCTAAGTTTAGCAGGCCAAATCAAAAGACTATATTTTCATCTCCCAAACCGAGATCTATGATAAACCATAATTTCGCATAATTACCATTTCATATTTATTTGCATTTGTTCCAAAATAATTGATCATTAAATTTGTATATGTTGATTTTGATAAATTCAGAGCTGAATTAATCATTACAGAGAGAAAGGCATATTTATGATCCAGAACCTCTAGTATATATTCATAAAAAAATAAATAAATAAATAAATAAATAAATAAATATAAATATAAATATATAAATATATAAATATATAAATAAATATAAATAAATATAAATATAAATATAAATATATATATATATATATATATATATATATATATATATATATATATTATATATATATATTATATATATATATATATATATATATATATATATATATATATAATATATATATATATATATATATATATATATATATATATATATATATATATATATATATATATATATTATATTATATATATATATATATATATATATATATATATATATATATATATATATATATATATATATATATATATATATATATATATATATACGAGGTCTGGTCAAAAAGTATCCGACCTTTTTTTTCGGGGAAAAAAAATGATATAAAGGATGTTTCTCTGGTGGATATAGTGGAGAAGACCTTCCTGCGCATGCATGAATTTTTTCCCTCCCAAAGACAGTGTCAGTCGTCTGCAATTAGTGTACGCGCGAGCTGTGGTAGTAACAAGCCGTCGGATTTTTATTTGTCATGAAATGACGGAACGTTTTGAACAGCGGTATTGCATTAAATTTTGTCAAAAGCTCGGTGATACCCACGTAGAAACAATTCGAAAGATTCAACAAGCTTTTGGCGATGAAGCCATGAGCATTACACAAATTAAGGAGTGGTACAACCGTTTCAAAGATGGCCGCACATCGGTGCATAGCGAGCCACGTTCCTGTAGACCATCAACAAGCCGAAACGACGTGGTCATTCACGAAGTGCGGACTTTGGTCATGCAGAACCGTCGTATCACCATCCGAGAACTTACACACGAGGTGGGGATAAGCCACGGTTCAGTACAATCCATATTGACGGAGGATTTGAACTTGCGGAGAGTGTGCGCTAAATTCGGATCTGTGGACAACGGGAACTTGGCAGCTGCATCACGACAATGCACCCGCACATTCTTTGCATCTGATTCAGACTTTCTTGGCCAAACACAAGACTCCTCTGATTCGTCAGGCTCCATACTCTCCTGACATGGCTCCTTGCGATTTCTGGCTGTTCCCCAAGCTGAAAATACCGCTGAATGGGACCCGATTTGAGTCACGAGAAGACATTATGATAAATTCGACGGCCGAGCTATACTCCATTCCCAAAGAGGCCTACCTGAAAGTCTTCCAAGCATGGCGGGACCGCTGGGAGAAGTGTGTGCAGTCCCAAGGAGATTACTTTGAAGGGGATTAGGGTTTCAGACTTTCAGGTGAGTGATTGTATTTTCCTGGCCAAAGGTCGGATACTTTTTGACCAGACCTCGTATATATATATATATATATATATATATATATATATATATATATATATATATATATATATATATATATATATATATATATATATATATATATATATATATATATATATATATATATATATATATATATATATATATATATATATATTCTCTTTCACTTTCTATCAGTCTCTCTACTCTCTAACTCTCTCTGTCTCTCACTCTCTATCACTCCTGCCCTAACACTCTCTCACTCTCTCTAACTATTTTCTCATTCTATCACTCTCTCTCTCACTCTGTCTCTCACTCTCTCCCTGTCACTCCCACTTTCTCTTCCTTTTACTCTCTCAATCACGGGTATATATATATATATATATATATATATATATATATATATATATATATATATATATATATATATATATATATATATATATATATATATATATATATATATATATATATATATATATATATATATATATATATATAGCTGGCGGACTGAACGAGCTGAATCATACACAATTTTTTACACTTCACAAAAGGCGGCGGGTCAGATAAAAAATTAACGTGCTAAGACTCATTCAGCATTGTTAAAGAGTTCTGAAATATCTTGTGAATACTCTCTCGAGGTAGAAGCATCATTATCCTCCTATCTACAACTGTGCGCCACCTCTGAAGACCCCCATTAGATACTTTAGGTTTTGGCCACTGTTGGACCACTACTGCAGAGCAAAGGGGAGGCACCCCGTGACAGAGAGAGTGAGAGAGAGACAGGGAGAGAGTGAGAAAGGAAGTGAGAGAGATAGAAAAAGAGAGTGAGAGAAAGAGTAAGAGTGAGAAAGTGATAGAGTGAGAAAATATTAGAGAGAGTTAGAGAGAGTTAGGGCAGGAGTGATAGAGAGTGAGAGACAGAGAGAGTTAGAGAGACTGATAGAAAGTGAAATAGAGTTAGAGTAGGAGTGAGAAAGAGTGAGGGAGTCAGAGAGAGAGTGAGAGAAAGATAGACAGAGAGAGAGAGAGAGGCACAGACTTGAAAATGTTGGTTATTTAATTTATATTTAACGGTAGATTCAATGCAATGCACGGCCTAGTTTACAATTCAGAGTGCGCTCGTGACCTTTGCAATTAAAAACCCTAATTGTCAGCAGATTATAGTGTTTCGTGCTGAAAACCCAGGGCGAGTAAATAACATTGTATAGCCAACTCGTCGACTTTCATCTAATCGACGAAACTAAAGAAACCATTTGTGACAACGGCCGACAGAGACACGGCTAAGGGCGACGTGCCGTCTGCACTTGCTGCTCGATCCTGCCATTTGTGACCGCTAAATAACCAAGGTTGGGGAGTTGTCTAAAATATTTTTAGACTCCCGTCTCTTGTCTTTTGTTTAAGAAGCCGTGACTCGATTGCAGTTTTTTACTAGACATATAGCATAACATTCGGAGTCTGAGTCCGAATACTTTTTACCGACTCCAACTCCACTAAACAACGACCGACTCCAACTCCACTAAACAACGACAGACTCCAACTCCACTAAACAACGACCGACTCCTACTCCACTAAACAACGACCGACTCCAACAACTCCACTAAACAACGACCGACTCCAACAACTCCACTAAACAACGACAGACTCCAACAACTTCACTAAACAACAACCGACTCCAACAACTCCACTAAACAACGACAGACTCCAACAACTCCACTAAACAACGACCGACTCCAACAACTCCACTAAACAGCGACAGACTCCAACAACTCCACTAAACAACGACAGACTCTAACAACTCCACTAAACAACGACAGACTCCAACAATTCCACTAAACAACAAC
Organism: Oreohelix idahoensis; assembly: GCA_024509875.1. Taxonomy (NCBI): domain Eukaryota; kingdom Metazoa; phylum Mollusca; class Gastropoda; order Stylommatophora; family Oreohelicidae; genus Oreohelix; species Oreohelix idahoensis. Next base: position 6,535 of record JAMPIV010011732.1, on the reverse strand, counting down.
CGACTCCAACAACGACCGACTCCAACAACTCCACTAAACAACGACCGACTCCAACAACTCCACTAAAGAACGACCGACTCCAACAACTCCACTAAACAACGACAGACTCCAACTCCCCTAAACAACGACAGACTCCAACAACTCCACTAAACAACGACCGACTCCAAGAACTCCACTAAACAACGACCGACTCCAACAACTCCACTAAACAACGACAGACTCCAACTCGACTAAACAACGACCGACTCCACTAAACAACGACCGACTCTACGTCTCCGATTCCAGACTCCTACTCCGACTCCACAGCCGAGCTAATAACCTTGTTTTTTTTTTTCCTAAGAGCGTCCGATTGGCTAACCGGTTAGAGAGCTTGTCTCTCGCGGTAAATTTACTTGGTTCTAGGATCGAAGCCTGGTAGCGCCACACTCCAGTCTACCAAGCAATGAATGGGTATCTGACTTTGTTCTTGAGCTAGAGAAGGCAAAGACGATAAGGGATGGACTGGTCGTCCCACCTCATAAAGCTGATCCTAGTATAATGAAGTCTCTAACACTTTCTCCCCTAGGCAGTATTTTGACTGAAGTATTGTAAAATTCGGAGTCGAAGTCGAGGCATTTTTACCGACTCCAGTAAATATGACCGACTCCACGACTCCGAAGCCCTGGCTGCCCATTTATAAGTATTTTCTTGCGTCAGACGATCTGCATTTGGCGATTCCATCGACAGAACGGTGGACAATTTTAACTAAATGATATTTTACCAAGTGTTAACTTTACTTTGAAGATAAGATACCGTTCCTATCTCGTAGAGTTCTTGAATAAACCTACTTTAAGTAAACTAGTTCGTTGGTTTTTCACTGGGAGCGTTTAAAAAAGTACTGTTGTGAGGCGAGTACACTATTTTTAAGCAAGTCTAATGTTCTCTTTCTTTCCAAATTTTCTTAAAATAGCAATTTTTAGAAAAACCTTGGCACATATGTTAAAATATTAAAAACATAACACCAGTAATACAGCAGCGCAAATTGGCCTAAATATTTTGCACACAGTATGGATAACAATGAACTAGATAAAGGAAAGAAATAAAACTGTGTGGAAATTGGTATCGCACCCCTCGTAAAATTGGCAAACAGTTATCGACTGATATGTTCAATCCAAAATAAATTAGATATTAAACCAATCAAGATAAATTTTAATTCAAAATCATTATCATATATTAAAACATGAAACGGCCAAATTTAATAACTAGCTTTATTCGCATCTGAGTTATCTTGGTGAATAAAACCCTGATAAAGTGCTAACATTTGCAGTTTTTGGACACTTTTTCCTCCATAACCTTCGAGTTTGGAGAATATACTTCAATTTTGTGTATTTTTTTATTCACTGTGTATGTATGAATAGCTAGATATGACTATTATCTTATAATTCTGTTTTTTTTTAAATATTTTTTGAGGAGTTTAACCTTACCAGTCACGGTAATACTGCACTATGACTGAGTGAACTGAGATAATCATTACTAGATTTAGTGATGCCAAAACTATTTTATGAGTTTGTTATAACAATACACATTATGTGACTAATGAACTGAGTAATTCATTACTACTTATAACAGTCAATCAATATTCTTTAGCCCCACCCCCCCCCCCCCCCACCCCACCCCCCCCCCCCCAGGAGAACGGGCCTTCAACAAAGACATGCTAAATTCCCCTGCATCGTGCTGTCAGCACAAGTTCTTTCCATGCCTTCCTCAGCATTTTTAATTCTGTCTCCAGTTCTCTTCTCCGTGTGTTTTCTTCGGTCTACCTCTGCCTCACTTACCCCCGGTCATTCCAGAATAAGGGCTTCCTTTCTGTGTAATGCTACCAGCATGTTTCCTCAATGTGTGTCCTATCTCCAGATGTCCTCAATGTGTGTCCTATCTCCAGATGTCCTCAATGTGTGTCCTATCTCCAGATGTCTTCAATGTGTGTGTCGTAGATTTTCGATAGGGGAATTAAGACATAGATTGGTCCCTTCTGAATTGATTAGAACAGGTGATAGCTCAGTGAGAGGTAATGTAAAGAAAATAGATTTTCTCGAGTGAGATGGTGGAAACTAATTAGAGTCTGTCCCTGAACGCGAGAAGCTTCTCTCGGTCAGCCTATCTTCTACAACAGAACTAGTTAGTCAGACAATCTATTAGAACATATACAGTAATTTATATATACCACTCACATACACACACGCATAAGTGACGACAATTAGACGCACAGACGTGAAAAACTATAACAATGGAATATAGATATTTTGGAACGAGCTGACCGACACACTTGAATAAAGTTTATGTAACGTTTATTTATCATAAGAAAATTCAACACATCAATAAATTAGAATATCAAGCATATATAAATACACATAAGTTAATTGAATTACTAAAATACTAATAATAGACTCATAGGTGTAATCCTTTCCCCCTCTGTTTAGCCCATGATCCTGTTAGAAGAAAAGTTATAGCCCCAAAGAGTCACAGATTTATACGCTATGGTCTAAGATTTCCCTTTATAGTTAAGACCAGAGTTGATACATTAATCTATTCTACGAGGAAATCAGCATTTAGCAAACAAACGTGCATAAAGAAATTACAAAGTGGGTGTATGAAAATAAAAAATGAAAGAATCACTCGTTCTGCTTTCTCTCTGTTCATTCAGCAGGGGCCCCTGACATACTTTCTTACCTACAGACGTGGTGTTTCTTGCCGTCTGGCGCAAACTTCAGGACACTTCTCTACAGTGAATCTGTATTCTTTTGATAAAGAGAATCCTAGCTCTGCACATACAGGTTTCTTCCAATGTTCCGGGGAGCATTCACTTCACAATTATATGTTAAGATTACTGTTAAGGTTGTGGTGAAGTGGGAAGTTATAAATACTTATAAGGGACTTAGTGTACTGACTGAGATCAGCTGTGAAGGTATATATATATATCTAATAAGAGTAGTATATTATATATATAACCTTACTTGCTACCACATATCTATATATCTCAGTCAGAATTATTCTGGAATAGTGTGATGCTACGTTATGTGTCTAGGGTATGTGTATGGTGAAGTGTAAGTCACAACAACAGACAGATAAACAATTTAATTTAATCCACTACTCTTAACAACACTGTGACACTCACATACATATAACACTCTATGAGAATATCTTAAAGAAGTCACTAGTAACGTTTCAAATAACAATATGTATTCATTACTGGCATGAATGAATATGTGTCCTGATTCAACTACAAGGGAACCAGGAATCACAATCAATTTAAATTACAAGTTATGTACAGAATGTATTTAATATGAATATTGTAGTGACATATATTATTACCAATGTTCTATGTGTGTCAATTGTGTAGTGGTAAAATGAGGTAATACTGGTTTTGTTTTGTTCAAGCTCTGTTGGTATTTGTCATCATGACTTCAATAGTTTGTCTTTAGGGACCATTATTGTAGATGTTCACAGTTCCTGATTTTAAGACAAGTAAATTCCCCTCTTAATGTTAATTTTAAAAAATCAGTTCAAGATGAGGGGACATAATGTTGAGCTCAGCTGGCCAACTCTGCTTATCTTTAGTGATGGCGGCAGGAAAGGACTCCTCTGCTCGAATTCTCCTCTGGGCTCAGGAGACACCTCACTGATAGCTAAAAAGACCAAGGAGTATGCTGTCCGACTCTGGATTCAGCACAGCTATGACCAGGTGCTGCTCACTACCATCAAGACCACTGTCCCACAATTTCATGGAAATAAACACAGATACGTTGATTAGCAATGAATTCTGGCACAAACTGGCACAAATTCCGTTCTGCCTATGTTCCAGGCTTTTATTTTAGCAAAAATGTGAGCTGGCTTCAACGTACTGTCGCTTTATCAAGCTTATTTGAATTAGTGGTCTCGAACTAACGCTCCCAAGTGTGTATATCAGCGAGACTGGCCAATGAGCCACGTTTCGACAAGTGTTTGAAAAAATGTTATCTTTTCCCGTCTCCCCTAACAACCAAGATAGTATTTATAGCCCGACCAATCGTGGTTAGGCTTTCATTTGTTGCGCTCCAATCAATTTGGAGTTTACATGGTAGGCTATTTATGTAACGTAAGGTTTTTTCAAACACGTTATAAAAAAAATTTTATGAGCAGAAATGATTTTATGCTGTCAGGCACCCCCAATATTTTATTTTGGGTATAATTTATTAATTCCTGGACTATTTGCGTAACGTTTTACATATTATTTGTCAGCAAACCCTAAGGAACCCAAAAATACTAATTTAAAGGAGCTACGTGGCTGCGTTCAAAATATGCAATTTCTTCTATCTCCTGTTTAGAAGATGTGCTGTCTGGGTACTGTTATGTGTTCAAACGTAAACCCATATAATGTTGTCTTTTCTAATAAGAGTCTGTTATGATTTATAAACCTAACTCTGGGAAAGGGTAGTGTATTTTATCACTGTCCGTCTGAAAAAAAAAATTAGTGCATGTAGACTTACACGCGTGATGGTAGTAATTGTGTATCGCGCGAAGCGGGTTTAGTGTTCGGCTTTCTGCCTCTCCCTTCTCTTTTTATCCCTTTAGTCCATCTGTTCGTTCGTTTTGGTAACGCAGTATAATTAATGTTAGGGTTAATTTAGGTCATTACGCAGTACGTCTCAATGCTTTTCTATCAACGTGAAAGCGTTACAATTTGCAGACGAAGCAGAAAACAAAGGGGATTTCGAGTACATTCTTTGTGACAGCACTGTCATTTTACCATTGCTCTTCTCTTTATTAATTTTATTTGTTAGGCTTCATATTTACCTAATAATTTATATATGTGGATTAGAATATTTCATGACACTTCCCCTCTTAAAACAGACATTATATGTCAGTCCTTTATTCTATATACACATAGAGAAATTTATTATTATTTCTGGGTTTACGGTGATTCTCATCACACGGATGGCGGCTTAAAAAATCCGCTCCCAGATTGGTTTTTCCAGATATATATTCAATGCTAAAATTATATGGAGCCAGAAGCAAAGACCATCGGAGTAACCTAGAGTTCTCATGCTTAGCCTGTGCTAAAAACGATAAAGGTTTGTGGTCAGTTTGCAACTTAAATGCCTTCCCATATAGATAAATATTGAATTTCTTTATTGCCCATATTACTGCAAGACATTCTTTTTCGCTAGTTGAGTAGTTGATTTCAGCTTTATTCAACTTTCTGCTAGCATATGCCACTGGGCTTAATTCCCCATCCAATGCATCTGATTTCTGTAGTAAAGTTGCACCTAGCCCAATATTACTTGCATCCGTCCTTACTATGAATTCTTGACTTAAGTCAGGTAATTTCAAAATGGGTTTACTTGTGAGCTTTTCCTTCAATTCTTGGTAAGTCATTTCACATTGTGGTGTCCATGTAATGCGATCTGGAAGTCCTTTACGTGTCAATTCCGTTAAAGGTGCACATATGGAATTAAAGTTTTTGATATACTTCTGGTAGAAACCACATAATGAGACAAAGGATCTCACGTCCTTCTTGGTTTGTGGTCTCGGGCTTTCTGTAGTTTCTCTAAATTCTTTGGGTCAGGGGTCATGTTTCCCTGATAAACTGTGTGTCCCAAAAATTCCAATTCTTTACATCCAACGCAACATTTGGTTGGTCGGGCTGTTAAATTTGCCTCCCTGAGTCGATCAAACAGCATGTTCAGAGAGTCAATGTGTTCCTCAAATGTTTCTGTTGCTATAAGGATATCATCCATAAAATTTGTTATACAGGGATTATTCAGAGGATCCAATAATTTTCTCATCATTCTAGAGAAGACACTAGGCGCATTCTTCAATCCAAATGGCAATCTATTAAACTCATAGTGTCCTTCTGAGGTACTAAAAGCTAGGTATGGTCTAACCTCAGGCTTTACTGGAATCTGATAGTATCCTTTACTCAGATCCACTTTTGAGAAATATTTAGCTTTATTTAGTCTGGCAAACAGCTGATTTGTATCCGGCAATGGATCCACCTGTCCTTCTGTAATAGCATTCAGTCTCCTGTAATCTATACAGAGTCTATGTTCTCCAGAGGGCTTCCTTAAAAGTACAACACCGGAACTATGGTTTGTATGCCCTGGTCGGTCTGTTAACACCTCTGCATGATTATTTAGAACCTGTTGCACTCTCTCTTTCTGAGTTTTTCGTTAAATGTGTACTGATTTTCACCTGTGCTGCTGTCTCACAGGGGTGTAATGGGATATTCAAATGATGAAAGTGGTTCCTTTTTTCATCTCCAATGGCGATGGACAAGTCAACAAAGTGTGGTCCTCCTTCCTGATAGTTCTCTTTCAAAATATTTCTTTCAGGAGATACACATGATAGGATTTTTTTCTTATCCCTTTCTTATCTTATCTTATAATTTGTTCCTAGACACCTTCTCTAGAGACTTAATATGGACCCTGGCCATCAATTTGATAACTTATTCTGACTCCCGGCAAAAGAACAGTACCTTCTCACCCACACCAAAAAAAAAATTTCTGTCTTTCGCCTT